>JAWWEU010000081.1:95629592-95654894 GCA_035583155.1 Acropternis orthonyx | reverse complement strand
TGACAAACTGGTCCTGGTCACTATAACCAGGACAAAGGGAGAGATTATCATGATGAAAATAATAACTGGGAATTTGTAAAATTCACAAGGAATGTTTCATACATGATACTTTCTTTATGCTTTTGGCTCCAAAATTACTTTCCTTGCAAAATTAGTTCTAGTACTATTCCAAGATTATAAATAGCAAAAAAAACATGTTATCTTTTAACTCCATCAGTTAACATAAAGTATCTGAAGGGTTGAAGTCTCTCTATAACCTGTACAAGAAACACCTTACACTTTAATTTTAATTTTTTTTTTTTTTTTTTTTTTTTTTTTGGTTTTTTTTTTTTTTTTTTTTTTTGTTTTTGTTTTTGCAAACAAGGGTAAATTTAAACACTTTTAATAGATACTTGTGTTGTGGAAAATGCTTGGGCTCACCACACCATAACAGGGTTTTGTCCCAGTGTATCCAAAATTACTTTGTGAATCAATATATACACCATTTCCCAGGGATCCTGGGAATATTATAATGTATTAAAACCTCTTGGAAACACTTATTTATTGGAATACTTATATTTTCTTTCTTCATCTTGAAAACAGTAACATGCACACAGCCGTACATTACAAAAGTATGCATCTACTATTTGCAGCTATCTAGTTTTCTTTAAGAGTGCCTTGATACACACCCATTCAAAGGAAGGCAAAGATGATTTAGTGAAATGCTGTGGTAATGATTTTACTCAGTTATCAGTGATTCAGGAGCTGCTTATGACTCAGAAAGGCAAAAAAATGGTGACCATATATAGCAACTAAAGGAAGAATAAACTACAGTATTTTGTCAAGTCTTTATTTTATTAGAATGCTGATTTACTTAGATATGAAACAATCTGTGTTGATTCCTCTTAGAAAGTCTGAAAAAAGTCTATTTTTAAAAGCCTATCTCAAAATTTGTTGACTGCATTTTGTGGTGTTTCTTGCAACCATAGAATAAAAATGGAATATAGAACACTTTTGCTAATGATAATACATTTTTTGTTGATCAAGACAGAAATTTAATTTAATGTGTCACCAAGGACAAATAGATAATATTATCTCTGTTTATTATATAATACATAATTTTATATATAATATATTATAATAAAGAGCTATAATATAGTACTGGCTGTAATTCTACCCCTACTATTTAGACTTTCTTCATCACTTAATTCTCAGCCTTCTAAAATTTGCTTCTGCCTTTGGTACCCACCCACAGCCATGGGAAAAATTTGAGACAAAGTCAACATGCAAGCTTTGGAATGTATCACCAAATATCAGTATGATCTGTTGTTGAATTCTTAAGAAGCAATATACTCATTGTGTGTTTTATTTTAAAAATTTGATAGGAGGAATTTTCCCCTTAGGACCAATGATTCCCCTGAAGATTATCCCCATAAGGATATTCACACCATTAGAGTGTGAGGTCAGGTTTCTAATCTGTTTTTCTTTTTCTGCGAAGTTTGTATTTAACTCTGTTAGTTAACATTTTACTTGACAATGGACACTGTGCAATAAACAAACAAATCAATGAGTGAACTACTTTAATATAGTTTATGTTACTGGCTCAGTGAGTTAGAACCTGGGAAGAACTTCTATGGACTGAGGACTACAGATTGGTCTGTCCAGCAATGGTCTACTTCTCTGCAAATTTTCCTGCTGGACCAGAGGTTATGTAGTCAGCTGAAATGTCTTTCAGTTCCTGTAGATAAGGATAAAGAGTTTACCATACCACCCTAGACATGACAAAACAGGTTGTTAAAACCATGTTGATGTTCAGAAAAGGTGAGATAATCTTGTCAGCCAGAGATAGAAGGTGTTACTTACTTCCCTTGGGAGGTCTGTGGACAGAGATGTAATGTGCACTCTCAATTATATTATTTGAACACTTGAAAAGAGGATACATAACTTCAGCACAAATTGAGCACTGCATGATAAGCAACCGTCATTGTCTCTTTTTCCTGCTTTGACATGTTTTCACTGTTCAGTTTAGCCACATGCACTCTGGGGTCAATGAGCTCTTCATTTAGAGAAACATGTGAGGAACATTTGCTTGAAATTTTTAGATAGGTATGCAGAGCTTTGAGTCAGTGGCTGCTCTGGATGAAGCACATGGGAACTCAAAATATTGCCAATGGTTGCTCACAGTATTTAATAAATCTCAGTTAATCACGGACTAATTAACTGACATCCCTACCAAGATAAGATTATCATATAATTTATTAAATAACTAAAAAACTGTTCTGATCATTGAAATGGACTTTTTAATAGCAGAGAAGTATCATTTCTGCACTTTTGTGGAAACTGATGGCCACTAAAATTGTCAACCTTCTTATTCTACTTGTTTCCTGTAATCATACAACATTGTTGTGACTCCCTGCCAACATCTTGTGTACCCCCAACTTCCTTGTAGCAAGGCAGAGTGGGAAAAAGAGAAAGCCTTGATGCTAAGTAAGCACCGCTTAGCAGTAGCCAAAATATTGGTGTGTTATCAACACTGGTGTAGTCATAAATCCAGAATACAGCACCATACTGGCTACTATGAAGAACATTAACTCCATCCCAGGCAGATCCAATGTGTTCAGTTCTTTGGTATTTTTTTGTTCATTTTTTTTGTTCAAAACTTTTTTTTCTAGTGAAAAGATTCTCTACAGAAGTAAACAGAAGGGGAAAAAGGTGCTCACAAAACAATACAGATTATTCACAGATGTATAAAGCTGGTTCCTATACTACCAGGTTATGCACTTAGCAAAGGGTCAGAAATGGGTAGTGGAACCTATTGATTAGTGGGAATAGCAACTAGAAGTCAAATGACGAATCACTGCTCAACTAAAAGAGTGAAGCAGAGTTTCCTTAAGTATAATTAGTGCTAAATAGGATAGTGTTTTCATCTCTATCTGTCTCTGCTGTGTGCAATATTCTGGAAAATATTGTAGATTATATAGTGAGTATATATAGATAATGAAGTTGCTATTATTGATGGGTGTATTTGCTCAAATAAAAGTTTACCATATGATTATTACTATGCACTTCTAATCAGTACAACAGATTCAGCATGATAAAAGAATAAACATGTTCTTACTTGAGAAATGAAATATTAGTCAGAAAAACCAAATGAAATGAGTTTATTTTTCTATTTTCTCTTTATTTTTTTTAAAAATATTTTTGTTTTTTATTAAAAAGGAGTTATGACAATACAGGAAAACTGAAACTTCTTTAAACTTGTTTAACATTGAAGCCCTTCTGAAAATTGTTAATTTGATTTCCAAGTATTCAGGAACATTAGGCATTAAAAATTGGGTTGTATGTCCTTGGGGAAAGAAATTAATAGACATAAAAGATTCTCTATCTTAATCTATATATTTATAATATGTACATAGTTCTTGTCATTGCTTTAAGCATTAATGAATATTAAACAGCAGTGAAATTACAATTTGCAGAACCAGCCTTCTGGGACTTTATTATGTAGTCATGTATAAAGCCAAGACTTCCTTCTCAAAAGCTCTAAGCTGCATCTTCAGCTGCCAATGCACTGCTATAGGTCATATGCTGCTGCAGCTAGGCACTGGCTCAGTGTCTGCCCCTCCAAAGACCTTAAGCCTGTTCTAAAATTGTGTTACAGGAGGTGTCAGATGCATTCATTGTGGAAGGGTATATGGACACACTGGTATTTTGTCTGTGGAAGTACATAATGGGCACAGTGGTTTTCCTGTACACACTGGAGTAAAAGTGTCAGTGGTTCATATGTTGCTGTAATTTTCTCACCATTGCACCAGAGTGGTCATATCTGCTGGGTAGCTGCTTTCTCAGGTCACCTCCTTCCTGGTCTCATGAAAGCATATCCAGTATGGACTAAATAGGCGTGGTTGGGAGGCAGCACCTTTGTTTGGTGACCTGCATCAGATCCTAGAAAAGCGGGACCAGACAGCTGCACAGTTCGTTTTGAGCGTGGAAATCAGACTGTGATGGTGGTAGCACTGGATAGAAAGAGGTGGTTCCTCCCCTCAGTCACCCACCCTCAGTCTCTCATTCTCAACCCCCTAACAGCCTAGCAGCCTCAGCACTCTGGCCCTTCCACATGCCTACTACCTTTTCACTCTTCCTCAAAGTCTGTTAAGATTCAGGAGAAAAAGGGAAAGGGGAAAGAAAGGAAAGGAACAGGATCAGGAAAGAAAGGGAAGTGGAAGGGAGGGGAGGGGAGAGGAGGGGAGGGGAGGGCAGGGCAGGGCAGGGAAGGGAAGGACATTGGAATAAATTCGGTGTATAAGAGGATACAGAGAATACTGACCTGTATAGCATTACAAGGGTATCATTAGCCTTATGTGACTCTGACTAATGGCAATTGAAACTGAGAAATTAATTAGATCCACTCAGTGTTTCTGTTTTGCTGCACACATTTCTAATGTATAGGAATCATCCCTATGCTTTGTACAAACAATGCAAATGTGGTTTACGTAGGCTTGTATTTTCTCTGCAGGAATTTTTAATTAGGTGCACTTCATTGTGCCCATCCTGTTGTGGTCAACAGCAGGTCTTCTGTGTGAAGACAAATGATGAGTAATGTCCCTCAAGGTTGGTGCTGGGCCAATACTGTTCAACATCTTTGTCAGCAACATGGACAATGGGATTGAGTGCACCCTCAACAAGTTTGCCAATGACACCAAGCTGTGTGATGTAGTTGACATGCTGGAAGGAAGGGATGCCATCCAGAAGAACCTTGACACACTTGAGAAGTAGGTCTGTGGAAACCTCATGAAGTTCAACAAAGCAAACTGCAGTGTCCTACACCTGGGTTGTGGCAATTCCAGACACACCTCCAGGTTGAGTGAAGAAGTGATTGAGAGTAGCCCCACAGAGAAAGACTTAGGCGTGGTGGCTGGTGAAAAACTCAACAGGAACTGACAGTGTGTGCTTGCAGCCCAGGAAACCAACAGAATTCTGGGCTGCATCAAAAGCATTGTGACCAGAAGGTTGAGGGAGGTGATTCTCACCTTCACTCTTGTGAGACCCCACCTGGAGTACTGCACACAGTTCTGGTTTCGAAGGACATGGAAATGTTGGAGCAAGTCCAGAGGAGGACCACAAAGTTGGTAAGAGGACTGGAGCATCTGCCCTATGGAGACAGATTGAGAAATTTGGGACTCTTCAGCCTGGAGAAGAGAAGATTGCATGGAGATCTCATAGCAGCCTCCCAGTATCTGAAGGTGGCATGCAAGGAAGTCAGAGAGGGACTATTCATCAGGAACTGTAGTGACAGGACAAGGACTAATGGTAGGAAGTAAAATTCATGCAGGTACCCTCAAAAATGCCAAGGCAGTGGAAAATCCAAAAAGCTTATTCTGAAGTCAAGAAGGCTAAAAACTTACAAGGAAAACTGCACCAGCTGCAAAAGCACTGGGCCTGAGGAAAGACGCACCTCCTTTGTCATCAGGGCTTTTTGTCTTCACTGGCTCCCTCTGGCCCTCTCTAGGTCACAGAGGCCCCATAACATGTCTGTGAGCGTTATCTCTCTCCTCACAAATCAGAGAGAGAGCCTGAGAGCCTCTCTGGAAAGCAGGGGGAGAGAACACCAAAAATGTCTTGAGACAGATGTATCTCTTTTGGCAGGAAAGCTTTTCCTAAGCTAGTAACTCTGTCTCCTCATAGTAAAATCTTCCAGAAAAAGGGTATCTACCCCTACAAATGGGTACAAATTGGAAGAGGGGAACTGTAGGTTATATATTAGGAAGAAATTCTTTACTATGAGTATGGTGAAACACTAGAACAATTTGTCCAGGGAGGTTTTGGATGTCCCAGCCTTGGCAGTGCTCAAAGTCAGGCTGGATAAAGCCTTTAGCAAACTGGTCTAGCGGGAGGTTCCTTGCCCATGGCAGGAGGGTTGGAGGTGGATGATATTTAAGGTCCATTCCAGCCCCTTAACATTCCATAATTCTATGATTCATTTCCTCCCTGTTGGTTATCACCAACTGCAGTTCCCCAACACTAAAAATATGTTTCCCTTTGTAAACTTATATTTATTTTCTTATTAACATAGTTATCAATTATACCACAGAAACCATTTGATCTTTAATTAGTCCACCTGTTAACTGCTCAAATTCATGATACTTAGCTTTGCCATAGTAATCAGCTACCCAGTAAGTCAGGGTACTTTAAAGAGGAGATATTCTTGCTAATGGCATATGCAATGACATATTCTTCACATTTTTGAAAGATGATATAGCAATTTATTATATTATTTTGAACTCCCACTAAAATATAATACAGATGTCCACTGGCTGTGGATCTGCCAAACAGCCAGGATGTTTTAAATTCAAATACTTCAGTAGTACCAGACTTCAAAAAAAGTTTGAAAGAGTTTTAATCACCTCCTCCACTATTTTCTTCTAGAAATAAGGAACCTTCTTGCTCAGTTATATGCAATTTAAATTAATTTATTTAACTTTTATTGCACTCAAAATTTAGGTCAATTTATTTATATTCATGAACCCAGCATGAATCATGCTACCAATTTTCATGGTGTAACATACAAACTGTTTCTGGAGATGTAGGATCAAAAGAAAACAGATATATTTGCTTTTAAAAGGTGTGGTTTCTTTTGTTCATAGTTGCACAAAAAAACCCCCAAAACAAACACACAAACTTGAAAATTTGAACTCTAGAACTCCAGTGATGGAAAATAGTAAACTCTGAAGTGTTATTCATAAATTTATTCATTCTCTATCAATCATTATTTGAAGGTAGAGACACTTCTTTCTGTAAATAATGAGTAATAGACATTTATCAAATCATGTGCTATTTGTTTATGTGAAATGTTGCTCAGAAACGTTTACAGAACTTGACATGTCTAAATGGGAGAAAGATTTGGTTTATCTGATTAATTACCTTTTCACTTTAGAAAAACAAATTATCTAACACATCTAACTCAAGTACCTTAGAAATATCAAGGTCACAAAAAACTGATGATACCAATATGTTATTATGGTCAATATTCTCTGTCTCCTCTTAAAAGTTAAATTTTATCCAAGTCATACATAGTGAAAGGACACATAACAGACTTCTGTAATTTAAAATAATTGGCTACATAGATTTGTAAATAAATTTCCAGTTATTTATCCATCTAGTTATTTAGATCTCTTTATCACCTAGACTTGAAACTGTTCTGTTTTGTCATGTGGTATGATCTAGTTTTGCAGTGAGGTGAGTTCTAAGATTTACTGCAACTTTCTGGAGAAAATCTACTACTGAAATATAGTTATGAAATGCATTTGAACTTAACATGCCACCATCTGTCATTATACATGCATCTTCTCTTTTTGTAAACAAAACATAGTTTTCTACTGCTGCTAATAGCTTTCATTTAGTCACTGATAAGACAAAACCACCACTGGAGGTAGAAAAAATGCAGTAAGTGATGTTGTCAGTGCCCCAGAGGTAAATAAATACTGCCTTTTCCATGATCTGACCTTTAGGCTGATTATGGGTATGGTTATCTTTGCCAGAAGAACACAAGATAGATTAAACCAAGCAGTCTTTTTAATACTGATTAATCCTGATGGAAGTAGGTTTGTTTAGAGCTAGGGAATGCAGCAAACATATTTGCCTTATCATCTGATCAATTTTTAAATTTATCTTTTATATGAGCTAGGAGGTGCTTGTGGTTTGTCTGGTCATAATGTGAGAAATGCCACTTCTGTTGATATTTAAAATTGGCTCTTGCTTTCATGTTTTTACATAATCCAGGTGATAAAGGTTTTGAATGATACACCCAGAGCAATAAAAAAAGTTGGAAGACTAAGCATTTTTTTTTTAAAGGACTCCATTTGCCAGATTTGTTTGTCTTTAATCAAAGCTCTTCCTTTAATTAACGATGTGTTGCAAGATGACTGGCATTTTCACAAAATACAGTACAGGGCCTGCAGCCCTCATCTTCCAATGTCTCTGACTAAACAGTGGAATTGCTGAGGTTAGGAAGTAATTGAACTGGAGAACATGCATTAACTCTCTAGCATATGTAAATAAACACCTTGGGAGCCAGCCTACAGAAGACTAGGTAAGTTTCATATGAATCCTGTGCTCCCCAATGCCCACAGAGGCAAACAACATGAATGGAATATTGTTATAGGGAATAAATCATGGGCAAACATGAAGAGACAGCTGGAGCTGCTGGTGAAGCAGCACAAAACCTAGGGAAGGCCAGAAGAGACGAGTCATCATCACCAGGAAGAGCAGTAGCATAAACAACGCTTGTATTGTGTCAGCAACAGCTGGGAAGTTGGGTTGGGGACCAGACAGATTTGAATGGCAGGGGACTAGTGCTGTCAGGCAGATGGACAAGACGATGTAATGACAAGTTGTCTGCCACCTAGGCTGATCGAAGGCAACACTGTGATGGAATACAAGCCATATGGCCAAATTGTATTCCTATTTTGTCAGTAGTTGCACAAATACAGTTCTACTGACAAGTGACATATGAACATAATGAAGAAGGGCTTTGCTGGCCCCAACGTGATTAGCAGTGCTCTTTGGGATTCTGTACCCATACACAATTAGCTGTTCTGTAGTAAAAGTGTTCTTGTTTCCTAGGTTCTTTCTCAAATTCCACTCCCCCTCCCCACCCCGTCTTTGTTGAAATTCTGTGGCAATGTTTTATTCCCACATAGCTGAATCTTGACTTCCTCTGTGATCTTCTTTACCCCTTACTCTTTCACTCTCTGTGCTATACTGCCTTGGTGCCTTGATATTTCAGTGCTTCATAGGACAATTCTTTCTCCTCCTCTACTTTCATGTCTGATGTCTTCTTAAGACATATTTGTAATCTTTTCAAAGACACAATTGCTGTCTTACTACAGGTGTGTGAAAGGGATCAAATACAGCAGTAAATTTTCCTGCAAACTGGCATGCTCAACTGTCTTCATGTAACCCACCATATCTATAGCATTTAAAATCCTCTTTAGTTTTGGTTGTTTTGTTTTTTGGTTTGTTTTTTTTTCACCCAGGAATTGACACATGCATATATCTAAGAAAATAATCAGTTCAGATATAGAAGAGTTACTAACTGGGCACTGTCTCAAACACTGAGAGGCGTAAGTAAATGGAGATTCTCTGTAGAGATAAATGTGGTTATAGTACAAGACTAAGTAAATTTGAGGAAGGTAGATTTGAACTATATGAAAGAGCAGAGATATTTTTAAGTCCCAGAGAAGGCAAGAAGCCAGTGTTGCCTGTTTATTTTTCTCTGTGCTAGTTAGAAGTGGTGGACCCTGAACAAGAGAAGGAAACTCACTATACCTGGGACACTGACAAGACAGGAAATAACTACCTAAATATTAGGTAGCTCAATGAAGACCACCACTGTGAATAATGATTCTGACAGAAATGGTGCAGAATACTCAGAGAAAATAATTTTTAATTTGGGTTCAAAGGTAATTATACTGAAAACCTGATTCCATGAGTCAGACTCATTTATTCAGAATGCATAAACCTGCCATGTATGTTCACTCAAAACATTTGGAATTTAAAGGAATAATTATTTGCACAAACTTGAGCCATGGAAAAAGCACGGTCAAAAATTAATGGCAAAGTAGATTCCTGAATAACAAACTAAAATAGAGAAGCTACAGTCTCTTTTATAAATAATTTTTTAGAAAAAAAAGTGGCAATATTTTTCTATTGTGAATTGTTTCCTGTAACTGTTTCCTAGAATCCAGTTAGACTGGCCTGTGATGCTTGATGATTATTTAAAAGATCAACACACAGTGTTCTAGAGGGTAAGCTTTCCATAAACACGTTAACTCATGTCCCAAAAGTTCTAAAACAACCCTTTATTTCATGTTTCATGTTATGAGAACTGTTTATTTTTCAAAAGAGAGTTTGTTTTCTTTTGCCTAGTTTCTTTCTTTTTCTTTTTTTCCCCCCCTGTACTGCTCACAGCTGACCCATCCTTGGGCATTCATCTGAGCATCTTGGCTACAGAGATGACTTTTTTCCCCTTTGTTGCATTCCTGTCATTCTCAGCCCTGAAGAAAATAAAAAGATCAGAAAAAACACTAACAGAACCTCAACTTCAGCAGATAAGCAAAAGGATGACAAATGTCTTATGACAACTAAGATGTTCCTCTTTTTAAGAACACAGTAGCTATACTTCAGGCATGAAGACTTGGCCTGAAATTCAACATTTGGAAACCCACCGAAGAAATGGTAGCTTTTAGTTTCAAAAAATATTTTCTGAAATTTTTTTTTTTGTTTAGTTTACAGTAATATTTTAAAGGTTTGCTTCATTCTTTGTGTCATTTCTAGCACACAAAGGGAAAAATGTACTTTTTTGATAATCAGTTTTAGGTTAAGACCTCATTTTTAAACAAAAGGTGAGAAGGTTTCTCACTGATACCTGTCAAGTTGCTCTTTTGTAACTACGTTAACAGATTGTAAACTATGGTTAATGTGGAGAGTGTTTAGGATGCAGTAGTCAGAGGTGAGATGACCAGGAAGCAAAAA
This sequence comes from Acropternis orthonyx, assembly GCA_035583155.1. Lineage (NCBI taxonomy): Eukaryota > Metazoa > Chordata > Aves > Passeriformes > Rhinocryptidae > Acropternis > Acropternis orthonyx. The sequence continues at coordinate 95,644,385 of JAWWEU010000081.1, read as the reverse complement.
AGAAAACAAAACATCCTTAAGAGTAAAGCTTTTAATATTACACCAGTATTTCTAGTAGGTGAATTCTGGAAATAGAGAAACAATTTTTCATTTGTATGGTGGGAAACATACATGCACATCTCCACAAGCAGACTGACTTTGAAGGGTCATTGTGTGAAGAATAATATAATTGACATCTTGATGTGTGTGTGGTTGTACAGCTGACTTTAAGCTTCTTTTTATAATAGTGATAATACAAATGGGACTCATACATTCATCCAAAAGCATTACTGATTAGTTAAAGGTTTGTTTGCAATAGTACATCACCTGAACAAGACTGTAATGTAAGAACAAGTAAGATAAGTCCATTTACTGAGGTGCATGTTCCAAATTTCTCAGCATTTTCGTTATTCACATTATGCATATAAAAATCAGGTATTTGCAATAATACAATATTCACATTTAACGAATGGTCACTGTCAGATATATGCTGTGTTTGTACTGTATATATTTATAGCTTCAAAACAATGTGTGTGTTTTAATGACTGTTCACTACAGGTGCATTTTATCTCTACAGAACTTTGCAGTCTTTTCAAAAGAAGTTTTATCAGAATGGACTTAAAAAAAAAACACCCCACCCCCACCCCACCCCACCCCCCCAAAAAAAAAAAAGCCAAAAAAAAGAGCCAGAGATACTTCATAACAAAAGGCTGGTAGTCGGTTATAGGAAGGTTTTTTTTCTTTCAGTGAATTAGGGTGATTTGTGTGAAATGTTTCTTGGAGCACTGCATGTCAAAACTTTTAGTATTACAGTAGATTTAGAAAGCAGATAGGGGAAAAAAAGAAAGAATACAAAAAGAAAAAAACATTTAAAGAAGAAAGTGACAGGGAATAAAAATCTAACGATAAGGACAGTTATCAACTCTTCTCACTAATTCATAGTTACTAGTTGTCAATTGTTAATACAAAGTAACTGAGAAACTTAAAAAAAAAAGGTGTGTTTCTGGCTGCTTGAGTTCTTATGTATAGTACAAAAAGGGCAGTGTGATATTTAGCAGGAAATTAGTAACTGCAGGGAGTAAATAAAGCTTATTCAAAGTTTCTTAGATTCAAAGGAAAAGTGGCACCTGACCAAAGTGGACTCCAAGTAGGTTAGTGGCAGCTTCAGGTGAAGCTTCTCTTTGGGAAGATTGCTTTCAGAAACAGAATAAAATGGCTGTCAGCATCATCATCAGTCACAAGCCATGGGATTTTGGCAGAGCTGGAGTGAATCTTAGAGTAATTCAGAAGACTTTTGTTGTATAGCCTAAAAGAAAGACATTTCTGACTGATCATCTACCCCACTTACACTTACCTGTCCAATAGTAAACATTCCTACAGAAGGGAGACTGAATAGAAAGTACAAAACAAGATAAATTAAACCAGATTATAATCCTCATATCACCATCAATTATGATTATAATAAAATATTATGTTTGGAGGGTTATTTAATTTTCACATTTGTGGAGGTGGCAATAGTTAAATGAAGCAGGAATTCTGCTAGGTAACCAAAGCAAAGCAATTAAGACACAATAGGCAAAAGTGAAATATAAGTGTTCCTGAATCAATGGCAGAACAAAGTATTAAAAAGGTTAAAAATGTGAATAGCAGAGTGAATACTATGTTTTGAGGATTTCAACCCCTAAATTGAGAAAACACTGAACTGAATCCGAATTGAATTTCTGAAACTGTTGAGAGTAATAGTCTTCGTCTTTTATATCTCAATTATGTCAAAATGTATCCCTTTGTTGATCTGTCACAGTACAAACTGGTAAGTCTTTTTCATTGCTATTATTCCATCTTTTCCAAGAGGCACTTGGCTTCTTTCTCTTTAGTTCATCATTATATTTCCTTTATGTGCCAGTTTCCCTTATTGACTGAAGTCTGTTTTAATACTTAATTTTTAAGAAACTGTCCTTGAAAGGCATTAGAGCACAAAAACATTTGTCACTGGTCTTGAGCTCATGAAATCACAGTCTTTATACAAGGCAAAGGTCATGCAGTTTCCAGAAAAGGGAAGGGAAGCAATATTCATGAAAAATATGACTCAGAGTACCCATTTTTGAGGCTCATCATTTAGCTCAGGGAGAGTGTTTTCCATTTGCCACCTCCTTACAGTCAAATTCTTCGAACACATCCATCTACCTTATTTGTATAATAAAAAGCAAACAAACTAACAAACAAACTGAAAGGGTTTTAGGAGGAGTACAGATGAAAGCAAGTAATCTTTAGATTTGCATAACTTCATAGCAATTAAAAAATAATTTAAGAACTTGTATCTTCTTATCTGCTTTATTCTCTAACAGACTCTTTATCTAATTTTGACATTTCTAAACCCTAGCAGGTGATCAATTTACTTCATGCATTGTGGACCATATATTTCCCTTACTTTTTATTCATACAGTCAGCAACGTTGCCCTGATAAGAAAATCTTGGTGGAAGATGGATTTAGGAAAAGAGAAAATAGAGATTGAGAACCATATTTGTAGAAATAAATTGGCATCTACTGCTGCAGAGCTGGTGGATATCTCCCCTTTATTTCTGACACTTGACTAGACCTTGAAATAAAAAATAATGAGAACCTTTTCAGTTAAATGTTTGAAGGAGAATTTAAAGAGGAAGTGAGAAATGTGAATGTGAGACTGTCTAGAACAACCACACTGAAAAGGAAAGAAACTCCTCAAACCATAAACAGGAAGAAAAGCAGAATATAGGAGGGATGATGGTATTTCTATATAAACACCATGCATACACTTTCCCTGCTCACCATTATATATATTTTTCTTGTGACAAAACAGAGAGGAGATATTGACAGCAGAAAAATAAGAAAGAAAACCATAGTAGGAGACAGATACAATCCTTTCAGACTTTCACACAGCAGTGATAATGTATTTGGACTCAGCAGGTTATTAGTGAAGCCTGAAAGCTGCATGTGATGAAGTTTTAAACAAAACACTGCTCTGTCACACAAGTTCAATATTCAGCTAAGTATCTAAACTGTCCTAAGTCTGTCTTCTTGCAAAACATGTAAATGGATCTTTCATGTATTGAAAAAGCTGTATATTTTGGTGCCATGATACACTGGATACTGCCTAAAGGACTAGGTTGGGGTTAAAAATACTCTTGTTCATGGGTCAGTGTTTTTTTCTGAGTCAAAGTTATTGCTTTATATATACATTTTAATCCTAGACAGAAAGAGCATTTAGGAGTTAGTAAATGTCAACATCACCCTATTAAGTACACTTGCATTAAGTTTAGCAAAATAACTCACTGGCAATGTATCAGAAAACTGTGCTCTATACCTGTGCATGTTGACCGCAGCCATTGCTGCTTCGTGTATGTCAAGGGCTTCTGATTCATAGTCCCTCTAATTTCCAGGCTTCTTAGTTGTATCTTCTGTTGTTGAAAATAAATATTGATTTTACTGTTATCAGTCCAAGTGTGAGGTGGTATAATGTTGTGGTATTCTGCACATGACACTTGCTAAATATTTGTAAAAGGAACTACTTTGTGAATAGGCCTGAATCTGCTGTCTTTATTAATATCTATGAATTAATCTCAGGGACTGTATTTTCTTGGTTTTTTAACAACAGAAACATTTCTGTTCAGAAATACTCACTTCTTTTAACCCCCTTTTTGCTTGATAATGTTAATTATTTCAGCATCAGTACTGCTAGTCATCAGGCTGCCTGCTAATTATTCCTGCTGCCCACTATTCATCTGGAGTTTCTCTTTATTGCTTTCTTTTATAAATAATCATGTTTTTTTTCTACATGTCAACTTGTCTTTAATAAACTTAAGGTCTGTAACAAATATCATTTATAAATATCTGTCTCTTAATTTTTGTTTAGCTTGCACAGTGTTCCCCGCTGTCTTTGGCAAAAGCTGTTAACCATTCCCAGAGCTGCACAGACATTGTCAATGATGCCAGCATAAAACACCAACATGGAAATAAAAATAACATGATTCTCCCTGTGTTTTAGTTCAGTTGGAAATCAGGGAGATAGTAGCAGGGTGGGAAATGAATGAATGCCAAATGGAAGAAGAAAATGTGGCTCGGGGGGAAATATTTTGCAGTTTAATTGTAGACATTAGGACTGAAGAGATTAAAACCATTAGGTACTGAAGAACTGAAATCCACGAGAGTTAAAGGCAATCAGCACCGTCCTGAGCTATTCACCATCTCTTGTAATAAAACCACAAAACAGGGCTGGGGCTTTAGGCTGACCTCTCATGCTCTAGGATAAGAGATTTCTACCAATATTGCAACTTAATTTGAAGTAACTATACTTGAAGCCCCAAGATGTCCTAAAGCAATCACTTATTTTACAGAGGATTACACTACTAATAACTGAGGCTTATCAGTACTACATACTGATTTTCAATCTTGTTGGTTTCTATATTTTTATATCAGAAGTACATCATGTGATTCTGTGATTCTGTGATGTTTCTTCTTTAAACCCTCTAATGGTCAGTAAATTAGATTTATTTACAATCTCCTTGTAACAGAGAAAAAGCAAAAGATGGAAGATCACCAGCATACAAATCTAAAATGTAATTTCAAAGAAATGTTTTGAAAAACTCTTTAACTCATCCTTTTTCTAATCAAACAGTGTGCAATATAACTACCTTTAAAATTTTTTACTCTTTGATTTCTTCAAAACTGAATTATGACTTTTTAAATTACAACAAATTTAAGATCAATTCAGACAGCCTTGACCAAATAACATAGACATTTAAAAAACAAACAAATAAATAAATCATACATGTTCTGCTAAAGGTTTTACTAAAAAGAAAGTATAAATTATGCATATATGTTGGCTTGAAAAGTTCACCGGAGATTACTGTAGTTAACCCCTCACAATTTTCTCCCAAGAATGCCTGAGACAGAACTCCTGCCTGCTTTCTTAGGTTCTGACACAAAGTCCAGGTACTTTTTTGCTTTGTTTGCTGTAAAATAATCACAATAATTGAACAGTAGCAAGTTGTCTGGCAAAAGTGAGCATTGCAGGCCTATTAAAATACATTCTTTGATAGATAGAGAGATGTTGTATTTGTAGCATCTAAAGGAAAGAAAAAAATACTCAAAAAAACCCCCAAACAAAAATAAATTTAAAAAAAAAAAACCAAAAAACTACCACAGAAACCAAACCAAAAAAAACCAGAACAACAGCAAAACAACCAAAGAAACCAACCAAAAACAAAAGAAAGAAAACACCCAATCAAACAACCAGGGAAAAAAAGATCTCTTTTATAGTAAGCTGTAGTTGAAAGACTTTGCAGCCGAAAACCCAATTATTTTTATTCATATTCCTCTCTGAAGTAAAATAGATTTTTTCAGATATAAAACCAAAATTTTACACATAGTATCTGATTTTCATTGCAGTATAATGGGCTCATGGGAACTAACAGACCTCTGGTACACATAGGATTGGATATTTACTAAAAATGTCTTTAATTTTTACTAAATCAAAAAAAGTTACTACATCTGTTTGGACTGAGGTTGTTTTTATTTGCTCTGATACAATCTTTCTGAGAGAATTTAGGATATTTTTTAGAATGCAGAAATACTATCTGGACCTGCACCTACATTATTTTATTATTTGACCTTTTTTCTTTCTGAATGTTGGGTATTTTAAGAAACTAAAATGAAATTATTAATAATTTTGATATTTAGACCTATTATGCTTGACTATTGAAATTTCTTGAAGAATTATTATTTTCTTAATAATAAACTATATAGTTCCAAATATTTTCTAAGGCATGGATATTACACTAATCAATAAAATTTTTAAAGTATGACAATACACTTACAGGGACATTTTTGATTTAAAATAGAAAAAAAATCTACGATAAAGAAGGAATTTTTCTGCTTTATGATGTTTTTGTAAAAAGACGAGTGCTCTCTTACATGTGTTTTTAGTGTTTTTTCCTTAGTTACAGTACATGTTGCCTGCATGCTGTACAACAATGCACCTAATGGTAGCATCAACCTGCGGAATGAATATGTGCTGACCTTATGAGCTCTAAAAGAACACTAATGGACTGAGAGACAGAATAATCAAGAAAAAGAAACACCAGAAGAAGTGAGCTTTTATTCCTGAATTTGGCCATGAGTTTCATGGAGCCTTGTCCATATTTCAGCTTCCTTGTATAAAAAGAAATAGTAATTAACCAATACTATATGTAACGCCACAGTGTTCTGATCTGAACTGGATAGTACATGTTACAACATTTGAAATACAGTTGGCAGTGCAGAGACATTTATAGTGCATGGGGTAACATCAGGCTGGCATCCTGTCACTAGAGGGGTTACTGGAGGTCCATCCTCAGCCCATTTTTCTCCAGCATCATCATCAATGACTTGGATGCAGGACTCAAAGGAATACTAAGCAAATTTGCTGATGACGCCAAACTAGGAGGAGCTGTTGACTGCCTCGGTGGTAGAGAGGCCCTGCAGAGGGACCTTGATAAGTTGGAGAGATGGACAATCACCAGTTGCATGATGTTTAACAACGGCAAGTCCTGGATTGTGCATCTGTGACCGTCAAGGGACATGGGGACATACGTTCTCCATTTTGGTGTTGCAACAGAGACAATTCATTGAAGCTACATTCCACAATATATAGGCTCAGCAAGTAAAACATTACAGCTCAGAGGCTGGGTTATGCTAAGGATGGGACAAAGCATTATAATCAAGAGAATACATTATGTTAACTAAGGGGGTCAAGGAAGATAGGAGCTATTCCATATGTATGAATACAAGATAGAGGGGAAAATGGATGTTGCAAAACCCAGTTTCAGTCCAGGCTGAGGCACAACCTTATCACCTCGGTGGAGACTGAAGCTCACAACCTTGTCAAATGCAAATAAGGCATGTCTGGAGAAGGGCCATCCTATCATGATTCAATTAAATCTTATCATCTTGGAGGTTTCTGTGTTTCTGCAGTTTTCCACATCCCTACAGGAAGGGGTAACTCTGGTTGTGTGTATAAATGGGGAACGAGATGCTGGAAAGCAGTGCAATGGAAAGGGACCTGAAGGTCCTGGTCAATGGCAAGTTGAATATGAGTCAGCAGTGCCCTGGCAGCCACGAGGGCCATCCCGGTTCTGGGAGGCATCAAGCAAAGAGTTGCCAGATGGTAGAGGGAGGTGATTGTCCCACTCTGCTCTGCACTGCCTCACCTTGGATATTGTGTGCAGTTTTGGGTGCCACAACATAGAAAAGATATTAAACTTCTAGAGAGTGTCCAAAGGAGGGCAATGAAGACAGTGAAGGGTCTGAAGGGGAAGTTGTATGAGGAGTGGCTGAGGTCACTTGGTGTTGGAGGAGAGAGTTACCAACAATGGAAGAACTGCCTTAGCAACATAGATCTGTAACTGCCAGACCCCTGGATGCTGCACCTTGTTTTCCCATGACTACTGTTATGTCAAAAGACTGTTTTACAGTTTAAGAATTTAACCCTGTTTGAGGATTTCATAATGTTATATGTTTTTTCTTTGTTCTCCTATGTACCCTGTTGGAATTTTCCACTTACATGGCTTGTAACTCACTCTTTACTGCCTCCTGCTGGTGGCAGTGTAACAACCCCCTATAAGGCATACCCCTGCCCCTGGCCCCTCAGTTTTGGGGGTCCTTGCCTTGTTTGGCCAGGACCTACCCAGACCCTTCCCCAAAACCTTTCCAGGTCACACCCCATTCCAGAACCCAGCACCCCCACCCTATTTAAGCTGTGTATCATTTTGAATAAACTCTCGTTTGCTTGCACCTTCTACCTCACTCCTCGGAGTGGTCTCCCTCTTTCTGTCCCCATGAATCCTAAGGACCGCAACTTGTTCTGTTCAGCCCGGAGAAAAAGGGACTGAGGGGAGACCTCATTGCAGTTACAAGTTCCTGATCTCTTCTATGTGGTGACCAGTGACAGGACCCGAGGGAATGGTCTGAAGTTGTGTCAGGGGAAGTTGAAGTTGGATATTAGAAAAAGATTCTTCACCCAGTGAGTGGTTGGGTACTGGAACAGGCTCCAGTACAGACAGACTTGGTGGTCACAACACCAAGCCTGTCTGAGTTCAAGAAGCATTTGGACAACACTTTCAGGCACATAATGTGATTCCTGGGGGCCAGGATCTGGACTCAATGATCCTTGTGGGTTCCTTCCAAATCCGCATATTCTATGATTCTATGATTCAGATATAAAAAGTGTCATTGTGCTCATCAAATTCAGTCTATGGTGACATGGTGACACAGTCTGAAAGTCTGTATTCCCTGTATAATGTAAATCAGCAAATATACCCCTATACTCTGTGGCAAGCAACAATTATTACCACATAAAACAGAAACAAAAACTATAACACACTTCATGAAGACAGTACAATCCTAGGAATCCAATATGTGCATAATTCTACTGGGAAGTGCAAAATCTGATAGTTCAATGGAGGGAGAATGGCTTAATTTGATTTGTAGTCTTAAGCTTTAGTATGTGAAAAATTCACACAATTAAGGCAATAAAAGATTGCCTACAAATTCATGTAAGTCCTACAGGAATTATCCTAAGCTATATCTCTGCGGTCAGTCTCCAGGGCTAAAAACAGGGTGTAATAGTAATTGTCTCATAAACAAATATATATAAGTACTGAAAACAGGATCAATGAAATCTATGGCACTCTATGAAATTCTGGAGTTTATGAGGCTATCCAGGTTCTAAAATGTTTCAAGTGATAACAGTTCCAGTGATCTATTTAGCCATTCTTTCTCTTAGACATTTTTCCTGAAAAAAAAAAAAAAAAATCCAACTCTCCCTTGTTGTCATTTAAGGTCATCATTCCTGCTCCTTCACAACACCTTTTATATAGTCCAATACCGTCATCATATTACTGAACCAAACAAACCTATTCTCTTCAGCCTTACCCAGTTGTATTTCCAGGACCTATTTTCACACTTGTTACTATTTCATGGGTTATCACAAATTACATCAAGCTGTAATGCTTAAAACTGGAGATAATACTCCAATTGAGATCTTGCTAGTACTTAGGAGAGAAAACTGTGGTTTCAAGTTTGTGGTTTTTTTTCTTTTTTTTTCTTTTCTTTTTTTTTTTTTCTTTTCAGGTAATAGTCCAGTTCTTATCTCATTAAGTTAAATGAGTTTTCATCATTAGTGTGATATTGCTGATTAATGTGTGCTGCAACTGTAATTCTGTTCACCACCCTTTTAGCAATTTCCACAGTGCTGCTGGCTAGACAGGTTGTGCAGTCACTTACATAGAATTGTGTGTAAAGCTTTATAGTTTTTCCTACTAGATTACATCCTAATTTTCCACACAATTTCTCTTATTTGCCAAGATTACTGACATATATACTTCCCCCCTCTAATATGTTTACACCTTGTCAAAATTTAGTTTTGTTTATTGTTTTAATTACCAGAGTCCTTATTCTTTCACCTCACTTATCTAGTGTTACGGGACTTACAGAACCCTATTTGATATATTCTAATTTGAGAGAGTACTACTGTCTAGAAAATATTCTTGCCAGGTAGGTGTTCATATCATAAGAGTCTCATTTTCCTAGCTTTCTTATGAGAATTCCATGTAATAGTGGCAAAAGCTTGCTGGAATGAAATATGTGCTATCTAATATTTCCTTTCTATTCACAAAATCTATTACTCTGTCATAGGAGAAAATTAGTTTGGTTTGATATGATCCAGTCTTCACAAATTCCTGTTGGCTGTTCCTGTTTGTTATCTACCAAGCAGATAAATTTGTAAATTTTTTTAAATGTGTGTTTTACTGTTTACCCAGGATTGGATAAAAAGCTGGACATAACCGACAGTGTATGCTTGCAGCCCAGAAATCCAACTGTATCCTGAGCTGCATCAAAAGAGGTGTGACCAGCAAGCTGGGGTGGGGGGGACAGGGTGACTCTGCTGCTCTATGTTGCTCTTGTTAGACCCCCACCTGGAGTGCTGTGTCCAGCTTTGGGATCCTCAGCACAGAAAAACATAGAGCTGTTGGAAAAGATCCAGAGGAGGGCCACAAAAATGATCAGAGGAATGGAAAATTCTCCTATGAAAACAGGATGAGAAGGCTGGGACACCTCACTGCAACCCTCCAGTAACTAAAAAGGGCTTATAAAAATGAGAGAGAGAGACTTTCTGTGGGGGCAGATAGACAGGACAAGGGGGAATGATTTTAAACTAAAAGTGGAGACATAAAAGTGGAGACATTTATATTAGATATTAGGAAGAAATTCTTTACTCAGAGTGTGGTGAGATAACCAAACAGGTTGCCCAGAAAAGTTGTGGATGCCCTATCCCTTGAAGTGTCCAAGGACAAGTTGTATGGGCCTCTGAGCAACCTCTTCTAGTGGAAGTTGTCCCTTTCTATGTCAGGGAAGTTGGAACTAGATGACCTTTAAGGTTCCAAACCATTCTATGGTTCTATGCTTCTATGACTGATGTAAACCTATATGTGATCTATACTTTTCTGATTCCTGGTAAGTCTTATTTGTAAAGGTAAGTCTTTGTGTTTTTCCAGTCCTCCATAATTTCTACAGTACCTAAAGATACTTCTGACAGTTTAAGGATTTCAGTAACACATGTTACTTAAGTACTTAGTACTTAGCATAAGTACTTCATCAACTCCCACTAGTCTTAATGGGAAATAATGTATCTAAATATGATGTCTAATGTTTCCATGCCCGGCTGTAATCTGAGTTCCTATTCCTCTGTTAATGTTAGTGACTTTTTTAATGAAGACTGAATTGTAAAAGTTATGGAGTGGCTTCCCTTACCAAAGTCATTGGTTGATACTTTATAGTTCCTTTTCTTCTCTGTCCAGCAGTTAGGCATTTCATTTCTTGGTCTTGCTCTTATAATGAGGTTTGTAATTATTGCTTTGTTTACATATTTGAAAATAGTAAAGATGTAACCATTTAACAATAACCAACACAGTGCTGGATTTGCAAAGCTGCAGTGCAAGTCATTATGTGTTTCTGATATAAAAATAACATTAGAAGAAAAAGAAATGTAAGGTGTCATTCGAAAATCAAGGTGACTTGCAAATGATTCCTTTATCTAAAGGTTCCAATGGTATCAGAATATCTACATGACTCTCCAGAAAATGAATATGACAGTAGCACAGGGGAATATCATATTCCTCCACACCCTGTGCACATAGAGGCCTCTTGGAAAACCTGCAGGGGGCCAATACCTGGCTGGCTGCTGAGGTACCAGTACATTTATTGCTATAGCAGTGATGCACTTTTACTGCCTGGCACCTGTGAGCAAACATATTCTTGAAAGCCATCCCCTGCTGCACCTTGCACCATGCTTCCATATTTACTGTCTGTACTCACAGGAAATCCACTTCTGAAGACAGCTTGGAAACATCCCTATGTACCCAAGTAGTGGTACTCTTGTGAGTGTGCATGTGAAAACAAATATAGTGTGCATCAAATTATTAATAGAGATTTATTTTACTTTAAAAATAATTACAAACAGAGGAGAGCAGAAAAGATTGTCTGCAGCATAGCATGAAACTGAAATTAAATGTTCTTGCTGCAGGAATTATTTGTCTACTGTGAAGTGACCACCAACAACTGGTATTGCAGTTGCTAGGAGCTGTCAAAAGAAATGTCACTCTTCACAGCAAGCGATGAAATTTGACATATGGCATCAAAGGATCATTAAAACTACACCTGCTGCAGAGGAGGTTGTGTCTTTCAGGAGACTTTCAAGTAGAAAAGGTTATTCCAAGAATGTAAAAGGGTATGTCTTATTTTCTTTATTTCTTAATAGGTAATTAAGAGGCAGTGAAAGTAGGAAATATGGTCAGAAAAAGAGTACTAAGGTGCAGGCTTCTTGTTTTTCAATGTTTTATGAAGAAAGAAATAAGAAATTACCAAGAGCATTTCTTTAAAAAGTCCAGAATAACACAGTTGATGATAAATCATTTATACACATAGCTGGAAAGGTTCACTATCTTTTCTCAAAATTCAATACTGTATTCTCCAGCTATTGCCTTAATGAAGCTGTTCCTTTAGTTTTTATAGCATTTAAAAGTGTGTGCATTGAAGATTTTGATAAGAAGCCTGAAACAGTTTGATACTCAGTTCGTCATACACACATTAAACTATGTATAAGAAAATTACTGTTGACTTCAGTAGAAGTCAGCACTTCACTTTCTGAGTCACCATGGAATTTACACCTTAGGAGAACTCTATTTCCAAGTAATGAAGACTTCTGTTATAATTATATTTGCTATTTTATTCCGGAATTAGAATGGAATTTTCATATATCCTTCTATATTTCAGCTCACAGAGTTCTTATTCTAGTTTCAGACAAATAAATAAACACATAAAATCTTATTTATTGCCTTTGGAGATTTCTTGGTAGTTATTGGTAGAAATGAATGCACATAGAGAAAGGATTCAAATAAAACACTGCTGAAAAATGATTTTTTTAAATTTGCAATGTGCCCTTACTGGAAAGATTGAAAACCAAAACAGTTTGAAAATAATAATTAAAAAAAAAAATAAAATAAATAGTGTTTTTGTGTATTTAGTGGTCACACAGAAATAAACCCTGAACTATTACTAATTATGCTGCTTCACTGAAATGGATACAGTCATAAAAACACTCACATTTTTGCCTCTTCTCCCCTGCATTCTCCATGGATTAGCTGCCTAGGGACTTCCAAAGTGTGTTTTATTGCTAGCTCTGCCACAAGCTCCTAGGTAACTGTGGCCAGATCACTGCCTCTGTATTTCATTTTACCAGTCTGCAAAATACTGGTAGTGTTACTAAAAAAGAGCAAGGTATTACTATTGGTGTTTCTATTCCATTCTTTTAATCTAATATGTCTTGAACCTTTCCATGGAGACTGTTGCATATGTTGACTTCTGTTAATATATACATTCTATAGTCACTGAGGGACAATTCATGGATTCATAGTATCACAGAATATCTCAAGGTGGAAAGAGCCATAAGAATCATCAAGTCCAATTCCCTCCTTCTCCCACAAGCACAGCTTGTAAAAGATTTTAGTTTCTTTTTAAATAACCTTAAGTTTCAATTCTGACAATAAATGGGAACAATTAGTGCAGTGTTAAGAAACTGTACAGAGCTAGTACATATGAAAGCTCTTGCAGAATGTATCTGCTGAATCTCCAATGACCTAAGATGTCAGTTTTTGGCATTGATTCCAAGAAGACTTTTTGCCTCATTTATTTTTGTTTTTATCTTTATTGTTGCTGAAAATCAAGGGACACACCCCACCCCCCCCCTTTTCAGACAATATTAATATAGATAGAGAGCAGTTCTTTACTGAAAGCTTTCAGGTGCATGAAGTATATAGGCGCACACCCAGTGTAGGGCCCTTACAAATTTATAGCACTACTTAATTATCATATCTGGTGTGTTTATCCAACCTGAGAACCTTTTGCCCCTGGTACCACCCTCAGAACTGCACTGTTGGATGGTTCTTAGTCTTCTCTCTTGTTTTGATGACAGTATGCCCTATTATTCTGGTCCAGGCACATGAGTCCCAAACACGATGTCCATGCTGAAATCTCATCCATTGAAAAGACAGTTAAACAGAATTGCAGGAATGTGGCACAAACAGTGAGAAACCATTAGAAACTGCTAGCTGCTACCTCAAGTGTGAGAAACTATACAGCTATATAAAAATCTACAAATATATGAAATATTAAAATCTGCAAATATATAATAATTCTAACGCATCATTATCAAGATGATTAAAAGTCATGATTCTTTATATAACATTCCTATCCACAGTCCCACAAGTTAATAATGTTGAAGCCACGAAGAAAATAATTGATTTGCAAAATTCTGTTTTCTAATAAAGAAAACAAATTTGGATTCTTTTTTCCCCATAAACCTCTTATAAATACTGGATTTCAGATAGTGTCATTTAAAAGGGGGAAAGGAGGCCTAGACCTTAGAACTAACTTGGAGTCAGAGCTTGAAAAGTCAATTTTTATCTAGAACAGACAAGGATTTCTACTCTATGTTCTTCTGTTCTTCAGGAGACTATTGAACGAGAAACAAAGTTTCTCAAATCTGAAGCAGCTTGTCAAAGATTCAAGGGATATATAGATAATTTTGTTACAGTGGTAATAAACAAAGTTTTACCTTGATCTTTCTCTTTTGTAATAGGCAAATATAGAGCTACAGAAAGTGATTTGTTAGTCACATTCTTGGAGCTAATTCACAATGAAGATTTGAACGTAAAAAGCCATGCATTTCAATGACATGACTGGAATAGGAATGGTATGGTTGAGAAAAGACCACAAAAACTTTTTCAAATGGCTTGAGAGAATGTGTGGTCTGGGTTTAAATGCAGACATCAGGGGAGTAGTTTGTTAAAAGAATACATAAAACTCTGAGTGCTGCACGTATTTTATAGTATTTCCTTCAAACAGCATTATTTCAAGGTCAGAATTAACTACAGACTAATAAATAAATAATCCTGAGAAATTATGATTAATAAAGGATTAAGAACATTTATTATTTTCCAGTTTAACTAAATCAAAGAGAGACCAGGAAATAAGTGACCAAATTTGGAAATGCACTGCTATAGATACCATGCAACTCAGGTAAAGGAGAAAGATTTCTAACTCCTTCAGCCTAGCAGAGCAAAAGAGTACCATAGCAGCAAGGCCTGCTTGTTTAATCATTACTATATTAAAGAGAGCCATCTTGACAAAGTAGGTTGCAAATGTATTTGGCGGAGTTGTTTCGGATCGCCATCCCTGCCCGC
>JAWWEU010000081.1:95602933-95629273 GCA_035583155.1 Acropternis orthonyx | reverse complement strand
CCCTTTTTGTTCTGCACCTGCCTGGGGAAGGAACCCCAAATTTGGTGTGAAAAAAGCAGTAGAAATGTGCAGAACTGGTCTAGACCTAGTCATCACTCTGCCTTGGTTTTCCAACACATCACTGAAATTACCCTCTCAGCCCATTTTGGACAAATCTGATGGTAATGAAGTGTTTCAGTCTAATAGTTCAAAAAGACTGTGTTCTACAAATACCCCCCCATTCAAGTTTTTTCACTGTGCTTCACCAATATTCCTGACTGTTATTCAAGATCAACTAACTCAGGGTTTAACCGTGAAACCTAGATGTATGATTTTATAAATCTATTTATTAAGGCTGCCAGGAAGAATGCTAATTCTGAAGACTATTTGATTTTAGTGGAACTCCAGTAAGTCTACTGGAAGTGAACACCAAATGAACCTATTTGAAGGTCATGAAATTGTAATACATTTTTTATTAATAGTAATCAGGTTAATGTTTACAATGGCACTTGTTAAGACATGAAAAATTCAAAGGCTTTAATTGTCTCATGATCCACCCAGTACTCCCAGATGCCTTTTCTTCTTTCTTTCCTTGTTCTTGCTTTGAACAGTTAGTTCACCCTATCCGTATCTTTTATGCTGGTAATCTACCTTTCACTCAATCACATGATTATGTTTGTGCCCATGTATGCTTTATGCAAATTCTTTCATTCAACTGAATCCTAGCATTTGTAAAGACAATGTGTTATTATCCTATGTTCCAAAGGACACAATATTTAAATAGCAAGACTATGTATTAGAGGCTTTACCAGAAAACAAAAATTCATTCAAGTTTCTTTTCTCAGGGTAGTTGTGATGTGTAGAAATTAAGTATGTAGAAAGAGTAACTTTCGTTTCTTCTGATTAATGAGTGAAACTTTAAAAATAAACACCACCTTTTAATTTCCACTAGTGGAAGAAAAAAATACTTTGCACTATTAAATTCAACTTTTATTGTAAGTAACTACAAAGGTGGAAATTGATTTTAAACCTAAAATGCTGGTCTAATTTTCTTACCAGTATGGGCTTAGATATTTGCCTGGTTTTTGGTTGGGAGGTTATTTTAAATCTAGTTTAGATTGATGCTATCATTTTCAAACTGCTAGTTTCAATTGCTTCTGGAAGTCACTTGGAACTGTGTGAAGTGTGGAAGTCCAGGGGGGATAAATGCAGGAAATGGTGTGTAAAATTCTGAAATAAGTAGTAGTCTTTTCTTCCAAACACATAGGTATTAATGTCCGCAATGGAAGTTCTTCGATAACGTGTCTCCAGCAGTAAATTATGTATACTTCTCTGAAATACAATAAATTGCATTTCCTGAATTATGGCTATAATTGGGGCACTGGAGTTCAGTTCTTTTCATCACAAGTTTTGTCTCTCAGTGGTTGATAAGATGGTGGGTTTCATTAAGTTTAGATTACACTTATCTGTATTATAATGTCTTTACCTCTTTCCAGAAATATCTGCAATGAAGTCACATGGAAAAGAAAACATCTGTAATACAGACTTTTGCTATTATGGTAGGCTGATACATCTATCAAGCTATCAATTTTGAATGTTTATGTTTGTTTATGACATAGAGCTCATAGTTTTTCATGACTGATCTGCACTAAAATAAAGAAGGGCAAACAATAGTCACTAAAGTATAATACACTGTTGACAGAACTCAGTGTGTGCAGTGTTTACTGTTCTGACCCCAGTTCTGAGACAGGAATCATCAAAAAGATGAATCTTCATTGTGCTGAAGTTAGTCCATTTTTTCTTGTTGAAAGTAAGAAAAAACCTTACGGTTTGAAGATCAGAGGTAATATCTATTTTGGAAAGTCTCATTTTCCATTGGATAATAAACCTACATTCTGGCTTGTGTTTCTCTTCTAGTATCTTTATAGTTTCTGTTATTTCTCTTTATAGTATATGTGTTTTCCTTGTTGTTTGCAGACTTGTTTCAGTTGTGTTTTCTGAACTCAGCAACTGCATGGATAAGAATGATATGGGAGAGCTTGCCATCTTATAAGAATTCCATGTATAGTGGAAGAAAACCTAAGCTTCTTTTGCTCATGGTTCCCAAATACAGCAAATTAATGATCTAGAAACATAGTTTCATTTGTTCTCCTTTGAAGCATTTGGTTACAGGTTCGTAGTAAAGGTTATGTCTTCTCTGACTATAGTGTTACTACAGAGACTTCATGCCATTTCTTAAATCTGAATTGTTGTATCCCATTACTTCCTCATCACACTAGCAAATACTTGCCAATACAGTCTTCAAAAATATGCAATGAAAATTCAGGTGCCTAAACATAGATATGTTAGTGATACATGTAAAAATTAAAGCTATTAAAGATCCAAACTTACAATATATCATGTAAACCATCAGTAATAGTGCCTTTTTGGATTCTTTATATATAATGGTTTAATTATATTACATTTTAGGGTTTTTTTTTTTCCAAGTTTCAGGAAATCTTTCAACCATTTCATCATGTCACTTTGTAGAATGGCCCACGTGCTTTTCTGGTTTGGGGTGGGGTTTTTTTGAGATTATTTGCAAGGATTCTTACACCTATTCAACAAAAGCAGCAAAATTTATTCTATGCAGATTTTATAACAGAATCCCAAACTACAATGTTTGATTAGGGCATTAGTGCTTGCTGCAAATGTAACCCCTGCCTTTTATTGCTATTTGTATGAGATGACCTAGAAGTGCAGTTTCAAATTACTATGACACCAGAAAAATTGATTGATACATGTCAATGAGAACATCAGTTTCTATCTTCCAGAATATGTAACATGGTTGTTTCAAAAGCATAAAAAAATTATGTTGGTAGCTTTATCTACTTTAAAACAACTTCTCCATCTGGCTACAATTTGATTGCATATTTCATATATGGCAGTAAATTTTCATATGTTGGTATGAAATGTAAGTGATGCCACAGCTGGTAATGATAAATTTGCACAGTTCAGCTATTTAACTTCATTATGGTAAATAGTTAAGTGCTTTAAGACACCCTACTGTAGAAACAAAGAAGAATAACATTTCAACTTTAATGTGAAACTTCTGTGTATTAAATTCATCATTCAAAGCTACATTCAGTGTAAGTCTAGTGACAGTTGCTACTAACTTTATGCTGAAGTCATGATTGAACATTTCCCTCCCCTTTCTTTTGAAATGTATTCCATTTGAAAATTTCCCAAGTAAGCAAAGATCCTGGTATTTTAAGAAACTGAGACAAGCTGCTTTTAAACTACAGGCAATTAGTGAGTTTCTAGCAGTTGAAATATCTCTGCCTTATCAATAACCCTACTCATATCCTCCCTTTCTACACTTCAAATTAAGAGTATAGCTGACTTTCACTTGAACCCATTTTGACAGACTTTGAATTGCAATATGCTCTATTACTGACCCACTGAACACTTGTTTAGTTTCAAAATGTCCATTCTTTTAAATTTTGTATTTGTAATTCCTTAAAACTTAGAGTGCCCACTGTTTAATGTTATGAAGTGTTAAAAGAAATGTGAAAATGACATGTCAAAAACCTATTGCCACTACTTTAACCAGTATAAACCAAAAAGTGGAAATTGTGATTCTTCAGAATCCCTGAATGATTTTATGTTTCAGGTTCATTCATATGTGTATTCAGGTGTGTATTTCTGCTTCTTTCAATCACCACCCCCTCACTGGCACCCCTCCCCCCGCCCGACTCCCCACCTCCCCCTAACCCCCAGGATTTCAAACCAGATGAGAGGGAGATGTATTGGGAAAGCAAGGAACTCTTCCATTCTTTTTGGCTCCTCTGCGCATATACTGGAAGAGAATCACTCTGTTTATCAGGGCAGAACCAGAACAAGAGACTAAGATGAGAGATTTGAAGCCTTTAGGAGGTAATATCACAGAGGCTGAGCTATGCCTGCTAGCCAGTTTTATTAGTTCTACTGCTACCACAGCAAGGGTAACATTAAACATATTTATGAAACTTCACCTTCGTTGAATGGGTAACTGTGTAATCTTAGATCTGAAGTTACTTAATTACTGAGAAGAATAATATTAGGACTATCATATTAATTTCTAAATATCCTTAGTTGGGAAATTAAATAATTTTTGCTGAAGGACAATCGAAGCCCACTCTGGATTCTGCAAGGATATTCTAAAGCCTCCAGGTTATAGGTGCAGTATTCCTACCATGATCAAAACCAGGATAAATGAATGAGCTGTAAAAAATATTCTTATAGATAAGAAGTGTTTTATGATTTTGGTGTATAGTTCATGAAAGATATTGTAAAGAAAGAAACTGCAATCTTTTATTGTAATTGTTTCAATAATGTAACAAAAATATAAACACCAATCTTTGTTCAACAGTTTATGTAATATTTTCTTTTAAACAACTGGAAAAGGAATCTATGCAACTGAACAAATTGCAAGTCTACTTCCATCCTGAAATGGAGGCCAAGACATGCTTTCTATGTACCATCATATTTGATGAAATAGGTTACCCTCTGGCAGAATTCTCTGTTTCATTTATTGATACATCTTATCAGCTGTATATAACATTGTGCTCTTCAATTTTTCCCAGCTGTATTCTTGAAACTGTAAGCCACTACACTTCCTACAGCACTATCATAGTTAATCCTTCCCTTGTATATTTTCTTGTGATTTTGAAACTATCTTTTCCTTTGTTTGAGATCTAAACCTCACAGTTCATTGTCAGATAGCAGTGAATAAAAAATAGCGGTGAGTACTCCTGAAAAGGTAAAAGGTACCATTGTGAACCTTTGCTGCTTGTTGGCATTTTAACATTGTCACTAAAAACTTTGGTAGGACTGAATAATACCAGCATTCCTGGTGTTATTGACCATTGAAATTTGGGAAGTATCTGATTTGATTTGTTTTACTGAAAGATGCAATATCTTAATGTATTACTAGGCAAATAGCTCACTTTCCCATTCTTCTGAACTATTCAAGATTTGAAGCCTTAGTTAAATGACCATTTGTTCCTGAGTGTGACTCTGCTTCAAAATTTTTTCCTATCACTGTTAAATAGTTATTCCAGTCTTTTAAAGACCTAAAGAATGTGATTCTATATTTTTTTTAAATATTTTAGACAACACTATGTATAACCTTGCTCTCTGCAACTCCAGTGCCTTGGCACAGAAAAGCTTAGCAAGGTAGTTGTCAAACAAAGCTGAGGAAAGAAGTCAGTCTTTAGGCTACTTCTCTTGGTTTCTAGTAGCAAGAAAGAGGAGGTGACTCTTTTCATTGTCAGAGGAACCAAGATTTCTGCAGAGTTAGGAAAAATTCAAGAATATTACTCATAATATTTTTAAAAGATACTTTATCTAAGCCGGTGTTGTCATAAGTTGTCATCACAGTATATTGTCATTTATATGCAAAGGATGGGACAGGACAATGTTCAATTTAATTCTGTGTATCACAAACTAGAGACATTTCTCCATGTACTGAAAAAATAAAATGAGAACATAGTATTACCTCAGTGTGTGAAATAGTTATTCTTACTTCAGAAGAGTTGATAATCCTGAATTAAACCAATGTCTTACTTGTGCTACTCTTTGTAGCATCATAAAGAATTTTCTAGCTCTAAGATAAGGCATTATTGTACATAACTTTTAGAAACAATTTCACACACTTATTAATGCATTCTATTTTTTCTGAATGTTAATTCTTATAACTTCTGAAGTACTGATGAAATTCAGATGAAGATCAAGAGATCTTAAAAAAACCCACTACCAAAACAATGCAAGGTTCCTCAATATAAAATTAAAGCCATTTCGCTGTTAATACTGCATTCATAGAAAGCTAAAGATTTTTCCACAGATCTACATAGCACTGTGAGCATGTATATCAGATTTATGATGTTTATGCCTTTCTCTGAGGCACCATTGAGTGCCTTTATGGTCAAATCTTGTATCTGTCAAGAACTGTCATACTTGAGTGAATGCTAACTTTGTCCAAGTAGTATTATGGTCATTTTGTTATTCTAATTTTATCTGAGAGATGGCTGTTCCTTTTTACTTTTATATGATTTTTTTCTTTCTGAAAACTGAATTTCATTAAGGCTAAAATACTATGGAGTAAACAACACTGGGTTGCTGATAAATATTCTGTAAAAAACAGAATACATAGTTTTAAATTCATAAGCACTTTGGTTTTCATGTTGTACTAAAGTTTTTAAATTGAAAAAGAAACTCAAAATACAATGAGAAAGAGATTTTGTAAAAATTTTTTTCAGGTATAAGGTCTTTCTCATAGAGCTGGAAAAAATCAAGTGTAGATTTGCACTGAAAGTCTCAATAGTGAGGTAAACATAATGTTTGATGGTGCCTCAGATGCCTGAGACAAGTTTAAAAAAATATTTCTAGATTAAAGTGGAAATTTCAGGTATCCTTTAATACTCTTTGGCTTTTCTTCACTCAAAGCTTCTGCTAAAATAAATGAAAACATTGCATTTCTAGAGGTGAACAGGATATAGCTGAAAACACAGCAATTGAAGGCAGAATTACTTAACTATGAAATTTCAGCAATAGAGAACACTTCAAAATTTTATGAGTCGTGAAAAGAAATCTTCTAATTCCAGATCAACAGAATAAATTTCTAAGATTTAAAGAAAGTATATAGTGCTGCAAGTAGTGTCATAATTAGGTGTTAAAAAAAAAGTGTTCTGTTATCCCTTGTTCCTGTAGAGATAGGGAAACACAGCATGAAAGCAGTAGGTGAAGAAGTAATTCCAGTAGCTACTGTGAATGATTTTAGTTTCAAGGTAGGTTTACTTCTCTAATTTTGCCTGCTTTTTATAAAATCAAAGTTAGAGCTTTCTGAATAATGGTCATTTCCTCTCATTAAAAACTGTCTGAAATATTATAAAATCACCCAAGGGAAAAACATATATATAAACCCCTAAATATCTGAAATAGAATTCTTGAAGCTGTTGGTGGTTTATTAGGAAAATTTCTTTCAGTTTTGCTTTACCACACAAAAATAAGTAGATACCAGAAAGATGAATACTGAAGTATTTAGTCATCCACCACTTCTTGCAGTAACCCTTATGCTGAGTAGTAAATGAAAGAGATGAGTGCCTCAGGTCCCTTTATTTTTTAGGGTTTGGCATCAGAGTGAAGCTAGGTATTGAAGAATCCAAGGGGTTAGTACTCAACTTCACCTCCAGCCTTTGCTGTCATATGTTTAATATAGAAATTGATCTCCAGAAAGCAAACATGAAATGACTGTTTCAACCTCCCAGCTGAAAACTTTAGTTGCACAAAAGACCTATTGTCTTCCAGGAATAATTTCACCTGAAACAGCTAGAGCCACCACTTCTTTCAGGTTCAGTTTATCTGTCCACACAGGAAGTAAAATATGTCCATCTTTAAGATGAAATTCTCAAGAAATAAGTCAATTCTGTGTTTCTCTATCAATCCAGCTTCTCCATATTGTCATGAAGTACTTTGCTTGTAGAAGGAAAAGTTCAGAAAGTTCTCTTAGTGCAATACATAAAAGGCACCACCTAAAGTGAAAATATTAAAGTTAGTGAGGTCAGAACTCCATTAGGGGGGAAAAAATGAAATGAGATCATTCAGGAAGACTGAATCAGAAGCAACTGCTTTGCCAAGCTGCAGCCGATTTCTATTTATTTTTATCCAGTGGATTCAATATACATACACAAACTATGGCTGAACTCAGAACTGAAGATGACCTTTTTTTTCCTCTTTACAAATGGAATATCAGATATTTGGAGGGGAAAAAAAACAAAGCTAGGAAAGAAAATACAATGTTTATTTCTAGAGGCAGAAACTCATATTGATTAAAACACAGGTCCATTTATAAATAAAAGTGTTTCAAAGTTGAAGTCAGAGATAGCCTAAGCAAAAAATTAATATATCATATTAAAATATTAATGTTCTATCTGAAAAGCTAATTCTATCTCATTTAGTGACATTTCCAGAATTTCAGCAAAGATTGTTATGTTAATCTGTTATGCATTTTCATTAATCTGAAAGAGAAACAAATCTTTAGGGTACAGAGTTTGATGGTTCAGAACACTTGAACTTTTGCAGTCTTGAGCAGGTTATACTCAGCTTTTTAAAGAATATTTGTGACTCTTTTCTCTCAGGTAAATAGACCAAGACAGCAAAAACAGTCAAATACTAGTTTTAGTTTCCTAGCATCACTGAAAACTGACTAATTATTGAGACTGAAATTACAGAAATTACTCCTGGGAATTTAAAAGCCATAGTATGACAGAATAAAACAATATCCCATACGCCATATATTTATAATTACTCTAAGCTCATTCCAGATTTTGTGTTTGCAGTCAAGTTCAGACAACTTCTGTCTTCTGAACAAAGGGTAACAGTAGTTATTGCACAGCATGTAGTTTTGTCTGTAAATGCTAACATCTCTTTCAGTAATTGTGCCTGGATATTTTCTTTACATTGTCAATCCATTTGCAATGCTGTGGGCATGGAAACAGATATGAAAATGTTTTTGTGTTTCTAATATCCTTGTTTGTGCATTTGGTAAAGTGTGCATTTTATATGTGTACAATAGGTATAAATAGTACAGATAATTTGGCAACACCTGGTGTACATCTGGTTTCCAACTGGCATAGCTCTTTTCCATCCACCTTTGAAACATCCTCCGTTCTCTGAGACTGCAACTCATTTTGTATGAGTTCATTTGTTAGTTGTGGGCTCTACAATTCACTGGAGGTTCTCTATAGAAATTGGATAGTAGAAAGGATCTGTGGTTTGTCTGGCTTGGGGAATGAGTTCCTAAGAAACGAGGAGGTAAGGTTTCAAGATACTTATGGCCTCAGAAAATCTATCCTATGTCAGTTTCTACCAGAAATTTTATAGATTTTAACAAGAATTTATTTTTTTAACCTTGGTTTCCTTATAGTTAAAATCTGAAAATAAAATCTGGGGAGCAAGACTCTGTAAAATGAAACATTCAAGGATGTATGAGAGAGACTGCTGTAGGCAAAATAGAAGTCAAATACCTTCAACCAAAAAGTTTGATGAAGGTTCAGCTCAAATGCCTGTCAAATTGCATCATTGTGTTTATCCCATTCCTATTGGTGATATTTCAGTATCTCTAATATGTTGTTTATTTCTTATTATTTCACCATGTCACACAAAATGTGTTCTCCACTGTCATAGCCTTGCCTGTCCATGTCCACAGCCCAGCCTTCCTCCCACTCTGCCCACAGCCCAGCACCCCATTGCAGCTCCCTGGGTCTGGCAGCTCCTGCCACAGTAAAATCTGAGATGTGCTGGTTTCCAGCTCCCCACAGTCCTGCCCTGCCTGGCCATAGGCCCACCTGTGCACCAGTGTCCCAGCCTGCCTTCATGGACCATTCCAGTTTCAAAGGAGGTGCCCAGTGCCTGGGACTGGGTCTGCTCATGGTGTCACGACCCCCAGAGAGCCACCCTATTCTTGCTGTTTCCTGCCATCCATCTTTTATTCCCTAGTGAGAGTTTGTGCAGTTGTCCTTTGCATGAAAAAAAAAAACCCACTAATATAGCAGCTCTGCAGTGGACTATTGTTGTGCAGAGATACACATGGGCAGACTGTCAGAGTTAAAGATGGAAATATACAGCTCACATAGGCATACATCAGCTAAGCTGCACCACCTGTGTTGCACCAAAAGAGGCTTCTAATAGTCCAGTCATTTTTGTGTCACAGGGCATTTCCATGGCTTTACCTTTATGTTCTGTACCTTTCAGAGAGTCCTAAACATCTTTGCTAGGCAAATTCTGCCAGCTGGGGCAGGGGTGTCTGTTCACTGCTATGCCATCTTTAAGGCTAGGTACTGCTATGTGTTTCCATATTCATCAGCATTAACGAAGATGTCACCTACTACTTATTTTATTTACTGTATTCAAGAGGCCCAAGATATTATTTTCAAATAAAACAAACAACCATCTCTTAAGTGAACCAGTGAAGGCCATGGCATTCTATTATCCAAAATAAACACACTTTGAAAAAAACTCATGGTACAACAAAAATAAAAGGAAATAAAAGATGTGGATCTCTAAACAAAGTGGCTTGACTGAACAAACCAATCTGACTTAAACAGATGCATTATGCATAAGCTAAAACTTAGATAATAAGAAGGGCAGAAAAATCTCTTGGCTTGCCTGTTCTCATTATCCACATTTATGCTAGTTTGAAGATTTCTGAAAGCAAAAGGAGAATGTGAAAACGTCATTGTTCCAGACACAATAATGATATTGATTTTTCATTAAGATGCGTCTTTTCTTGGTAAAGTCACACTTCTCTCCTCTTTCTGGTGTTTCAAGATCTTTTTTCTATCCCCTTTCTGCTGGATTTATGCTAGCAATTAAGAGAAATTCTGAAATCTTGACATTTATTTTCTGTTGGAAACCTATTTTGCTCCAGTCATTGAAACTGCTATAATCATCTTTACTGGTTGAATATAAGATGGTTAAGTCACAAAATATTTATTTTTTCATAAGAGTAAAACAGAGGCTTTGCATTCCACAATTAATGATATAGCACATGTAGAAACTTTTTTCAAAATTAATTACTTTCTTTCTAGATAAATTAGTTTATTTCTAAGTCTTTCATAATATAACAACAACAACAACAACAACAACACCCTAGAAGATGTCTTACTCTGCTTTACATCCTGTGTTCTAGGCTTCCACTTGGAACCTATTTGGAAATTTATGAATGGTTTTTGGTTCTTACCTAAATCCTACTCCACGTTGCATGCAATTTTTATGTCCCAAACAGTCTACAGAAAACAAAAAGAAAATGTGCTGTTACTACATTTCCATTTGATTTTTCCTGACTTGAATACTTGGAGTTCTCTGAGAGTCTGTCTTGCTTGAAAATTTATCACCGGCAGTAACACTAACCTCTGAGCAGAGACAAGAGGAAATTCTGATTTCTTCAAATTTTCATTTTGCCAGTCTTCTCATCTATCCAGCACT
This sequence comes from Acropternis orthonyx, assembly GCA_035583155.1. Classification (NCBI taxonomy): domain Eukaryota; kingdom Metazoa; phylum Chordata; class Aves; order Passeriformes; family Rhinocryptidae; genus Acropternis; species Acropternis orthonyx. Next base: position 95,618,290 of record JAWWEU010000081.1, on the reverse strand, counting down.
AAGGAAACAGCCTGTTTTCCAAGTCCATTATTTTTCAGGTTTTCATAAATTTAAACAGCAAAATCTTTTTTTTCTTATTCCTTCTCCAGCCTCCTGCAACAAGGACACAGTTTAGTCCAAAATACTGTTGGTATTGAGTTTTGTGCTAAATGAGACTCTCAGGAGTAATTAGCATTCCAACAGGTCCACTATTTTATTACTGTTACGTTTAACATACGGTTACTGCTACTGTATGTGGGAGTCGTAGTGCTTCAGGAACAAATTCAGTGAGACTTCATCTTGAAGTGAGACATTACTAATTGCAAATTAATGAAGTTATTTAAGGCCCTGCTGTGTAATACTGATGTGAGACTGAGCTGGCTGTTCTGGAACTTTTGTGAAAAACATAGGGCTTGTAAAATGCAGAACTTAATAACAAATTAAATAAGAGATTCTAAAGAATGAATGTTAAAGTTTTAAACTGATATTTAAACTGCTAATTTAGTTGGAATGTAGTTTTATATTACCTCCAGTTTAAAGCCAAATTCTAGTGAAAGTGAGTGCTGCTATAAAGCAGTATTGTTAGTGTATATCTCAAACACACTCTTGGAATATTTTTTCAGAATTATTCATGTCTTTGCTTTGCATGCAATCATTTTTCAGCCTTGTACAGGGTCACCTAGGTACTCCTGTGTGTTAAGGGATTCCATTAAAACTTTTAACTTAGACAGATTTTATGGCATTTAAAAGAACTTCAGTAAAATAATTTGCTTAGATCTTTTTTTAGTGTTCTGAGTATCGCTTTAAGTAGAGTTTTACATTGAGAAATTCAACCAGATAATAGGGTACTATCAATCAGGGAATAATTGCCCTAGAAAAATAAGTGAAAGAATTGTCAGCAATTTTAGTGGATCCAAGATTTCTTTTTTTTTTTTTTTTTTTTTTGACATTCATTTCTGTAAGTAACAAAACTGAAAGCTAAAGTTTCTTTTTCAGAGAAAAATAAATTTTAGTGGTTTTCTTTGAGGATGTCTTTCAATTTTCGAAAATTAAGGTTCATAATTATATAATTTGTATAATTTTGGGTATATAAAAGTGTATAGCCACCCGTAGGTTTTTCTAAACAGGTTATAAAGCATTTGAGATATTAAACACATTGTGTGATGGATGAGCAATTGGCTCATGAGTTGGGCGCAAAGGGTTATAGCAAATGGTGCTACATCATTCTGGTGACTGGTCACCAGTGGGGTTCTGCTGGGCTCCATCTTAGGGTTAGTGCTCTTCAACATCTTCATAAACAACTTAGATGCAGGACTCGTTGATACTAAATTGGGAGGACTCACTGATCTCTTTTTTGTGGTGACCAGTGACGGAACCCAAGGGAATGGCCTGAAGTTGCATCAGGGGAGGTTGAGGTTGGATATTAGAAAAACATTCTTCACCCAGGGGGTGGTTGGGCACTGGGACAGGCTCCCCAGGGAAGTGGTCATAGCACCAAGCCTGACAGAGTTCAAGAAGCATTTGGACAATACTCTCAGGCACAAAGTGTGGGTCTTGGGGATGATCCTGTGCATGGCTAGGAGCTGGACTTTGATGGTCTTTGTGAGTCCCTTCCAACTCAGGATTCTATGATTCTATTAAATTCTAAACATTAGCAAAACCAAGATAGGCAGAAATGTATGTCTGATTTTAAAGGTGATACCGCAATGAAAAAATGTAAACAGTATTTATAGTAATTTTTATATAACCATCTCTATGGATAGACAGGAAACACTATGTTATTCTGTTTGGTGCTTGGTTTTGGGTTTTTTTAAGCATGTGTTTCTATATATTTTTTAGACTTTTTAGTCTATTGCAAACAAATAATGCTATATTTCACCCTTTCTGATTTCACTCATATAATTTTAAGTCTCAGATACATACCCAATATTGTGTATTTCAGCAATCAAATTAACTAGATACTAAAAAAAGAATCTCAACATACTAAAAATAAAAATTATTAAATTTGTATTTTCATTTTATTGTCATAAAATCATAGAATCATAGAATATACTGAGTTGGAAGAGACCCACAAGGATCATTGAGTCCAACTCCTAGCCCTGCACCATCCCCAAGTGTCACACCATGTGCCTGAGAGTCACGTTCAAAGGCATCTTGAACTCTGGCAGGCTTGCTGCTGTGACCACTTCTCTGGAGTGACTGTTCCAATGCCCAGCCACCCTCTGGATGAAGAACCATTTTCTAATAGCTAATATAAACCTCCCCTGGCACAAATTCAGCACATTTCCTTGGGTCCTGTCACTGGTCAGCACAGAGAAGTCATCAGTAAATTGTAACTGTCATGACTCAGTTGTTTTTCTGTTGATCATTGATAAAATTGATTTTTAAACAGAAAAAAAAGAATGAGAGAGAAGATAAAGAAAGGGAGAATTAAATAATAAAAGTATTAAAGTGGAAATAGGCAAAGAAATAAAACATTCAAACTTTTTGTTTTTCATGCCATTGAGAAGTGATTCCACCCTACATTTGTCTATTTCTGTGAGTCACCTTTAAGATCACTTCTTGAAGCACAGCTCTGAAAAACATCTCTTAAAGAAAAAAATCCACCTGCATTAACACTACGTATTGACTGCATTTCATTTCCATTATTCTATATTACAAAGGACTTTTGCATGGAAACCTGATTTCTTTATTTCTGAAAAATTAATATCCTTTAGCTTCATTCTCTCATATGAAATAATAATCCTTCCTTTGTGACATCACTCTTCATTGTTGTTCTCTGATTGATGCCACAATCTGAGATTCTGACTTCAAGGGGGAATAAACAGTAGAAAGGGAAGGAATAATAGGGAACAAAAAGACTTAGTGTTTTCACCATCTTAGAACATTGTCAAGAAAAACATATAGAAATGAGATTTTAAGATGAACCAGGATAACCTTAAGAAATTACAGGAAAACCTTAATCTGTAATGTACATCTATACTGTAAATCTGAAAAGCAATTCACCTACTGTTCAAGATGTCACTTGGTATTATCAGTTTCAAGAAATAAAGCCCCAATTCTAATATTCCTTACAATACTTTACCTATTTAATATCTGTTACTTTAGCCAGTCTGCAGAAAATTCTGTGTAAAAGAACAATTCTGAAGTGACTTGTAACCTCCAGCACAATATGCTTTAAACTAATGTACAGGTAATGTTCATTACCTTTTCACAATTAATCACTGAAAGCATCATCTTTTACTACTGTCAGTTCTGAGATCTTACCTCTACACTGTTAGATCAATAAAAAACAACGAATCATTCAGACACATGTAGTAGGCTAGTGTGAGGGAAAGGCTGAGAAAACTTCATTCAGCTGTAGAAAATTTTACAGTAAAATAAGGTAGACTGGAATTGGACCTTCATTAACTTTGAGTGCCATTTTATGAAGTTTATTTTATCTGCCTCAGATTAGTTTGATTATTTAAAGGAGATAACAAAGTTTAAACTTTATGCTAAAAGTACTAATAAACATATAGATGCATATTTATATCTAATAATGAAATAAATATTATACTAATTGATAATTTATGTATATTTATATTTTAAAATTAAAATGTATATAAAATAAATGTAGTCTACATGTATTAATATATCTAATTGTCTAAATTTATATATATAAACATCTTCATGTGCTGAGATCTTCTTGGTTATTCATATAATTTCCTTTAAATATGAACTTTTTTCATGGTATGGTAGTCTAGTTCAATTATGTTTGGTCTCTTAAGAATGGGACTCTTTCTACTGAGTAGCTTTGGGTTCTTCAAGAACAAGTATAATTTGAAAATTACATCTAACTTTAGAAGTGCTCTAGAATTGTAGCATAGGGGAATCTTGTATAGGTAAAATAATGTGAATCATGAAAACAGTAGAAGAAACTTGGAAACTCAGACAAAAAATTACATGAGTTTATAATTTGCTTTGGCAATATATACTTAGGCTCTATACTCTATAGGAGGACTGATAAACCCACTCCCCTCCAAAAAAAAAAAAAAAAAAATCCCAGCAGAAAATAAAGACGTGCATATAACACATCTATAAAAGATACAAATTCTTTCATTTCAAGGAGTAGAAGTATGTCAGAAGATCTCCTTTCTAAATATTTTAGGTCCCCAACCATCGCTGGTCAGCAAACAATATATATATTAACAGGGAAGGGCAATATTATTTATGTCACACACACATGTTTTTGTAGGAGGGATGTATTTATCAAGAATCAGCAATTGGAGCAGTAAAGATCAGAGACAATAAAAGATTAAAGACAATAAAGCAAAGCAGATCTTCCTAAAGCCATGTGATCATTTAACCAATGTATTTTCACATTCAACAGAAATCTATGAAATTACAGTGAATAAGCACTGACTCATAAACAAACAAACAAACAAAAAAATAAACCCAAAAAAACACAGAATCTCTGAACTAATGGGATAGCTCAGCATGTCTATAGTACTATAGAGTAATAATAAAGGCAGAATATGGTAGCACTGGCAGTGATTGAAAATGAAGCAAATAATGCCAGCTTAACAGCTCAAGGGGGATTTCTGGAAGCAGAGCCTTGGAAGTGAAGAAAAGGCCAAACCAATTTTGGCCGAATGATTAAGTTTGTTTTAAACAGGTAACTACTATACTGTAAGCTAGTTAACTGTGACATGAGATATAATTGAGTTTATGCTTGTAGTGGGAACTCTCTGTTCAGACTGTCATGTGTGAGGCTTATATACACTGACTTACAGCCTAAATTTCTGATAGTGGTCACCATGTCACTTTCTCCACTGGCCAGAAAGTAAATCCACTGCATACCCAGAATTCATAGCCTCTGCTGAAAAAAACCCAACAAATATTAGTCCCTGTTTTGTAAAACTTTATAGTTAAGGGTTTAATTGAATTAATTAAGAAGGTATCATATTTTTATATCATAACTCAGGCTTCTGTTTTGAAATGGAGAAGTCAATTTTCTAGAGGATAGCATAGAATACAGTCCTTATTCGCACTCTGTATGCAAAGAGAGATTTTTGCAATGAGAAAGACATTACTAAAATAGTGGATCAGCACAGCATTTTTCCTCTTGCTCTTTTGGTAACTTTACAGCTGAAATTCCAGTTTTTTGAACCTACCTCTGCTTTATAGCAAAGGGAATTTAACTCTCTGTTATTATGTCAAACAACTATGGATATGGAGAGCCCAGAAAAAAATATTCTTTTACTCAAAGTAGGTGTTGAGAGGAAATTGTTATTGTATTTCTGTAGGGAATTTAACCAGTCTTTTACATGTAATCAGTTCCTTATTAAACTATTGTCCATTATTCATTTTTTTCTATTTATTTTTTCTATGTTGTTGGAAAAAAAGATAAATGCTGGTTAAACAACCCATCCCTCCAACTATGATCTCCCTGAAAAAAATAATCTTAAATGGAAACTGGCTACATACAAAGAGGGGACTTATTTCCATTTAAAATTTATCCACTTATGCTGACCTGGTATAACATGAGAGATTTGACCTTCACAAAATATTCAACATTCAGATTCTGGGATTTCCCTTTAACTGCTTTCTGTGAAATCCCATCTTCTCCTGATAACTGTGTAAAATTAATGGAATATTTAAGACCATCTTAAACCACAAAGTACTACCCTCAGCATAAACACTGTTGTGTACAAAGAACTCTAGGTCAGCAACCTGGTATCACTGCTTTCTATAGGATTATTGAGAAAAATGTCTTTTTCTGTAGTCTAAATAACTAACTGATGCCCAGGTTGCAGGAAGGTGTGTGTAACAACAGTGTATGTGGTATGTATGAATGATGGGTCAGAGAAGAATCTACCCAGTGAACTCATGGATTGAGTCTAATTCCTTGACACTTTGGACAGTCTCTATACAATGCAACAAACTCAAATGAAGTCTGAATTGCAGAGTGGTAAAATATATACTAATTACTACAAAGAACTGGAATGCTAAAGTTTTCTGATTTCCTGGGTATACTTCCATCAATTATTTTTTAAAATGCATATAAATAAATGACACACCCAGAAGATCATTCTGTACTTCAACCTTTTTTTTTTTTTTAATAGCATAAGTTAATAGGGGGTTTTTGATTAAAAAAAAAAAGTCAGTACTGTAACTAATGCATTAGAACTTCTCTGAAAAAGTCATACAAATATCTCTTTCAAATTATCAAGTTGCTGATAATACTTTATGTAAAATTCAAATGATCCATCTGTCATACAAAGGATTTTTTCCAATACTTCTGGGAATCACAAACTGCTTCTGAAACACTGAGGAATGAAGTACTCCCTTTATGGGTGCAACTGAGCATGATTCCTTCTGTTACTTAGATCCTGACTGATAATTCTGATCTTATTGCAACTTCACTGAAGTCACTGTTTTCAGTCATACTTATGACTCTAAGTTTACCTTTCATCACATGGGAGTTTCCTTAAGGCAAAACAAAACAAGACTGTTCTTCTTTCCAATAGACTTAAAGAAACCTTACTGATAAAAGAAGGGTTAATAATATCCTTGAACATCAAGTACTTATTCAAGGCTCTTTTTATTAATGAAAAAGTAAATCATAACTTTTTTTTTCAAAATCATTAGTTTACATAGAAGAAAAAAAAAGGAAGAGACTATTAAGCTAGCTAATTTAATGATTATACAGTTAGACAAAAGGAAGTTACTTCAAAATAGAAATCTAATTATATTTTGTGCATTGTTTCTGTTTTATACACATCAAGTCATTGTAGGCATGTCATAATTTTCATTTCTGTAGGTACAGCTTGAGATGAAATTAAAAGGGAAAAAACCCTACAAAATAGGAAATGTAACATTACACCCTAGACAACTGCTTTGATATTTGCAACTCTCGAGGACCTGTAACAATGCAATTAGGTAATACTGTAATGTCAATCAGCAATACAAACACACCACATATTGGAACCTTTAGAATTTTTTACTTTTTCCAAAGTTTTTCAGGCTTTTTTCAAATTATTTGAATTTTGCTGAAATTCACTGGCTTATATTCCTGTCTACAGCCCCTAAATGGCCTTCAATTGTGATTGAAGTTCATACATTTGGTTTTCATGGCAACAATTTTTCTCTTTTTTTTGTTCTCTAATATGCAATCCATTTAAAATGTAAATGATACCCTGATGTACTCCGCTTATTTGCTTGTTGACTGTGACTTCATATACCCAGTATATCATGGTATAAAACCAGGAAAACATGGCTAGTTCCAATAATGTTTCACTATCATCATCATCACTGGTTTAGGCAATTGTGTTGTACTAAGCTATCTAGCAATGTCATCAGAAAAGATAAATCACATGGAAACAAAAGCTTGGTTTAGGTATGTTTAGACACTTTTACTACATTTGATGATGAATATTAACTTCTTTGTTAAAGATTAGCCAAAAAGTGGTTATTATAAAATTTCACTACTTTCTAAATGTCTGTGGATGAACTCTCCTTTATCCATATTCCCTTTGGTTTTCTTTATTCTTTTTATTCACTCTATTTATTTCCTTTGCATCCTGTTTCAATGTCTGTTCCCTTATCTTTTGTTCTTTCCATTCATATGTTTCTGTCTGTGTATCTCTCCCTGTCTTGCATTCTCCAAATTAATTATTTTTTAAGAAGTGTCTAAATACACATTTTAAACCTAAGACTGGAATAATTCATACCACCCATGTCTTCTCTTTCTCTTCTTGAAAATTCCTTTTATCTCTCTGCCTTTCCTCTTCAGATCCTAAACTTTTTGGAGTAGACCTCATCTTTTAAACAGTAAGAGATTACACAGTGGTGCATTGATCCCAGCAGGAGTCTTTAGATGCTAAAGAAATACAAATAATTACAAAGCATTGCCATATGCCTGATCTCCAGCAGCTGCAAGCTCTGTAACAAGAATGTGATGCTACTGCTCTCCCATTTGTCACCTCTCCATTCCTGCTGGCCAGTCTGCAGTAAGGCATAATATTTCTGTACTCTAGCTCTTCCTCCTATGCCAGTAGTAGCTGTCAGGCAGTTTCCACAAGGTTTGAAGCACAGCTGGGAAAGGACTGCAGACCTACACATCTGGTGGGTTCATCTGTGCATGACTGTCAAATATAAATAGGAAACTAATTTTTGTTTACCAGCATTATCAGTTTATGAAATATTGACAGGTTGATTTTGAAATTAAATGTAACATAGGCAAGCTTAAATATTGGGCTCTTTAGCTGTAGTTGTTGAATCTTTAATTAATTATTGGTAAAGCGTATACTACACATAACCCTGGCTCCTGCTTTCACAATGTTAAAGACATGTTTAATCTCTTAATTCTTAGATTTCAGGCGTTGTAACCTTGTGATGGGTTTGATAAACCCCGAAAAACTCAGATTAAGGTTTTAGTTTTAACTAGGTCCCAATTTCATGGGTCATGTGGTTAGGGACAAGTATCAGCTGACTTAAGTGACCAATGAGGTATTTCATCCCATCTGACATCAGCTCGTCTATAAATCAAAGAGCAGCTCCCAGTGTCCTTCTCTTCTCCCTTCGGCCGTGCTGAGGGCACCTTGCTCCTGCAGCTCAGAAAGATTAGGCCTCACTGCTCCTGTGACGAGATATCCACAGCAGTTTTGCTCTTAGAGAAGTAAAATACTTTTGTTTTGTTTGGGTTGCTCTTTCCTTCTCTTTGGAGCATGTTTCTCTGGGGTTCTGGGTGGTGGAACCTGTGTATTGTTGAGACGGAGGTTTCAATAAATTGTTGTTGGTTTGTCTTTTATATTTATACATATATATGTTGTAAATTTGTGTACATATGTGTATATATATATCAGTTTCAGTTTTAAGGGTTTTTTCCCTCACTTCTTTTAACTGAAACTCTGTGCAGCTCTGAGAGACTTGGCATTTTGCCAAGAGTCAAACCAAAACAATAACAAACCTAAAAAGCATTTTAACATATCACCTAAGGTTAATAATTTGAGCACTATCACTTTAATTCCTTCACATGAATGACCTGAACATAAAGGCCAACTCATTACACTACACACAGGGAGCCAAAAGAACTGAAACAATATTTTAGTCAGAAAAGCTAAACAGTTAAGTCTTCTGTAATGGTAGCAGAAGAAATTGTGATATTAAGAGCATGTAGGGACTGTAGCATTCATCTTCAGATGTGAAAGTACTAGAATAAAACCCTACAGTATACCTAAAACCAATACAACTTTCCAAATTCATGTTTTATTTTCTCTGATAGAGACATTAAGTGTTTAGCACGTATAGCCAATATGTATGAGTCTTACCTCAATACAAATACAAAAGTAAATGTATGAGAGAAAATGGTGGTATAAAAATCCATGTGTTTCTGAGGTACAGTGTTGCTAATAAAACTCTTTAAAATATTGCTCTAACATTTATCTATGGTAGAAATGAAACCAGGTCATTATTTATAAATGGAAGTATAACCCGCGATAATGAACAAACAAATTACATATTCATGAAGTATAACTTAACCTGATTAATATTATTTGACAGGCACAACTTTTGAAAAATATCTTAAATCTAAACTACAACTATACAGTACTAGAAGTAAAAGCTCAGCTTAGATTTTGCAATCTCTTTCATTAATTTTGTTTCCAGTAGTTTATAAATGCAGCTTATACACTAACAACAGCTTTTTATTACAAAAGAAGAAGGAAAACAGCAGAAATAAGATCCTGTAATGAATATACAGGTCTATAATTTCTTGGATACTGGATACCAACAGGTAGATTTTTCTTTCCCAAAAGTCCTTCAGATTTCACTAGGGAGCTATTCTTAGCAACAGAGCCCTTGAGGTTTGAACTTAGATATTAAAAATCAGTGATTTTTATAGAAATGTTACCAAAGAATCTTCAAAACCCCAGCAGCAGTTTAATGGCAAATAAATGTTCTCTTTCCCATCACTTTTAAACTTTATCCACAAAAGTCATGCTTCCCTTTTTCCATAGTTATCTGTGACTTATTATTTATCCTTTAAAAGTGAGACTGCATTTCTTCATTTTATCATGGGAGCTTAAGTTATGCAATATAGTATGATGTATCTTAATATAAAATGCAAGTTAGAAAAAACAATTTTTAAGGAAAATTCAAGTAAGATGACTACATGCCATAGCAACTGGGGTCCTACATGATATTTATTATACAAATTCTTTGTATTTGTTGGGAGGTCTGAAAGTCCTTATTTTTATCTCTGTGTTGTTTGGAGACACTTAAGTTTCTGTTTACTTAGGTTTATGATTGGGAAGCTGAAGAATATCTACTCAGTAAAATCACATGAATAATATGTTTAAAACAATCCCATGTTATAGGATCATAGAATTATTTAGGTTAGGAAAAAACTTCTAAGGTCAATGAATCTATGTTAATTTTTTAAAATTTTTTTTGCATTTGTATTGCCTTTCATGAATTTTCTGTGGGTTTTTTTTTTCAGTTGTGTAAAAGTTACATTAAAGGGATGAATCATGAAGAGATTGTGTTTTATATAAATACAGATATTTTGGCATAAATTTGTCAAAGCGAAATAGCAACTTTGCATTAGAATAAACAGATAAAAACACTTACAGAAATCCTGTCTTCTATTTTCGCATTTAGTAACAAGCACAGTTGCAGAAATTCGAAGTGGGTATTTTGTTTCATATTTTGGGGATTTTGTTAAATATTTAATTTTTAAGTTTATATCAGACTACAGTAGCATTTTATGAGATAAACGTTATCAAACAGAAAATTTGGCTGTACTCTAGCTGGTTATGTGCACATGACAGAAGTAGAAATACATGGAAAAATATCAGAAAGATCTCCTGTCGCTACCACAAAATGAATCTTGATTACAGAAAAAAACTGAAAATGGAAGATCTGTGAAAGAGATCAAAGCTAAAGAGAACCCAAAATATGCAGACAAACCGATCCAATATTTGATGTTACCACAAAAATTACTGTCAATCTTGTTGTGTGACAGAATGAAAATGAGAAAGGAGCATAATTGTCACAGTTACAGTCCCTTTGGATATATTAAAATAGTTGGAAATGCTCTCTAGTATCTCTGGCTTGGGGTGACTAGGAAAGGAATGAAGGAATATGCTTCCTGCTTTTGCACATATGAAAAGGTCCTTCCTTTCAATCATTTATCAGCCACACTGGCTAATGAGGGAGACCACAGTTGACTGGAGGTTAGAATGTGATGCCCATCTACAAGAAGAGCCAGAAGGAAAACTACAGGCCTCTCAACCTGATCTCAGTGCTGGTGAAGGTCATGGAGCTTCCTAAATGCCATCACATGGCATGTGCAGGACAACCAGGGATCAAGGCCAGCCACAATGGGTTTAGGAAACAGGTCCTGCTTGACTACCCTGATCTCCTTTTTTGATAAGGTGACTCACTTAGCAGATGGGAAAAAGGCTGGGGATGCTGCCTCCATGGACTTTAGTAAGTAAGCCATTTCCCACAGCATTCTCCTGCTCCTTGTGTGGACAGGTTCTCTCTCTGCTGGGTAAAAAACTGGCTGGATTGTCCAGGCCAAGAGAGCAGTGGGGAATACAGTTAGATTCATCTGGAGGCCATTCACAAGTGAGGTTCCCCAGGGTTCAGTGTCTGGGCCATTCCTGTTTAATATCTTTATCTGCACAAGGGGATCAAGTGTACCCCACTTAAGTTCACAGATGACACCAAACTGGCCAGGAATGCTGATCTACTGGAGGGCGGGAAGGCTCTGCAGAGGGATCTGGACAGGCTGGATTAGTGGGCCAAGCCAAATTGTATGAGTTTCAAGTCAAAGTGCTGGATCCTGCACTTGGTTCACAACAATCCTGTGCAGTGCTACAGGCTGGGGGGCAGAGTGGCTGGAAAGCAGTTCATTGGAAAAGGTCAACAGATGGCTGGATATGGCCCAACACTGTGCCCAGGTGGCCAAGAAGACCAATAGCATCCTGGCCTGTATCAGAAATAGTGTGGCCAAAAGGACCAGGGCAGTGATCATCCCCCTGTCCTCAGCACTGGTGAGGCCGCACCTTGAATCTTGTATTCAGTTTTGGGTCCTGCCCTGCGGGAAAGACATTTCACAGATTTCACAGGATATTCTGAGTTGGAAGGGGTACACAAGGATCACTGAGTCCAGCTCCTGAGTAAGTGGCCCCTATGGGGATTGAACACACAATCTTGGTGTTATTTGTACCATGCTCTAACCAACTGAGCTAATCTCAGGGTCAACAGAAGTGCCAGAACATGCCCAGAGAAGCTGGTTAATGGTTTTGAGCACAAGTGTTGTGAGGAATGGCTGAGGGAAGTGAGATTTTTTAGCCTGCATAAAAAAGGATTGGGGTGGCAGGGATGGGGTGGGGGGAGGGGGGCGCTTATCACTCTCTACACCTACCTGAAAAGATGTTGTAGGGAGATGAGGGGTTGGTCTTTTTTTCCAGGCAGTAACTGACAGGACAAGAGGAAATGGCCTCAGGTTGCATTAGGACAGATTTAGATTGGATATTAGGAAAAAATTCTTCACAGAAAGGATTGTCAGTAATTTGAACAGGCTACCCAGGGAAGTGGTTGGGTCACCACCCGTGGAGGTATTTAAAAGGTGTGTATATGTGGTGGCTGGGGACATGGTTTGGTGGTGGACTTGGCAGTGTTAGGCTAATGTTTGGACACAACAATCTTAGAGATCTTTTGCAACCTAACTTGTTCTATAATTTTATAATATATAATTTGGAGCTTTCTACTAATTGTGTAATACATTATGCATATGGAATGACTGTGAAAGTAGAAGGGAAAGTAAGAAGGGAGTATCATTGTACTCTTCACAAATGTCTGAGGTACTTCTGGATATCTCTGTGAAGAAACTACCTAAAAAGAAGCCTTTCTTAAGCTCATTTTTGCCCATAGCTATAGGACTTTGTAGTGAAACCTGCTCATAAAAAAAACCCACAAAAACAAAACCCAAAAAACCAACCATCAACCCCCAAATGAACAAACCAAAAAACTCTCTCACTCTCAGAACCCAAGCCACTGTAGAAAGACGACAAGCCTAACACTCTGAGAGCACCATGACTGTATCTAGAAAGAAGCTTTGCGTCCTGCACTAGCTGTCACCTAGACTTTCTCCAGCACGTGCTCGCTGCAAAAGCTTGGACTCCACAGAAATCAGGGTCAGCCTTTTTCCCAGATGTTCACTCCAATGCTGGGCCATTCTTTTGGGTTCTCCTTCGTTGTAACCTTTTGGATATGATTCTTGCTTTGATTTTTTAAAAATCAATGTAAATGTGTTCTCTGGGATGTACCAACTGTTACTTTTTCATTACAGTCTCCCTGCAGAAACCTTTGAAGGTTTGATCTTCATCTAGATCCTTTTCTTGTTCAAGCAGTATTGAAATTCAAGCATTCTTGAAATCTAAAGCTCTTAAGCTTTACCCTGTCTTGCACACTGTACATTGTTACACCTATATTTCCCAAAACCCATTTTCAGTGAATAATCAGCTTTGTTATGAAACCCACTACTGAATTACTTGGATACATATCACAGACATTGGATCCACTATGTGTCTCTTTCCCTAACTAGCTTTCTTAACTCTCTATCTCGATAACTGCTGTGATCAGTTTTAGGTGTATAAATGTAGCTTTCAAAATTTATCTGTGTATGTTTGATATATTTATAGTCAAATGCCCAGAGGCGCAAAAGGACCTAAAGAGAAGGTATTATGGAATAGAAACTAGCCCTAAACAGATAGTCAAAGAAGCTTGAGAAAAGATCTTTCAAAACATTTCTTAAGTGTTTAATAACCTCTCAGAAATATCTATATCTCTCTCAATATGCATGCATAAAATATAACTTTCAAAATGAAATTTCAAATTTATTTTATTTTTATAAATTATTTTTATATCTTTACATAATCTATCAAAGCAATGGAACTACAACTGCAAAATGAATTTCTCTTGCTATCAGCTGGCCTGTCATTAGTGTGTGTACTTCATTAAACCAACACGGCTCTTAAGATGCATTAATACACTATATCATAAAAATTGTATGGCTTAGAAGATATATTTCTCAACTATAAGGCCAATTGGAAATAAAAAATAGATCCTTTTTTCTTTTTTCCCTGAATGTTTCAGACAAGTCAGTTATTTAAATATGCATTTGTAGTTGAGAATACTGCTACATCTCCAGGAAGTACACTAATGTGTTTCAATAAATGACTATTAATTTTTCAATCTATTATTTATTATTATAATTTGAGATATTAGTTTTTCATTCTTCATTTCAAGAGTGTTTAGAGTGTTGAATAAATTATATCTTTTTTTCCTCATATATGATAAATGGGATTTGGAGTTAATAGTGTCAAATACGAATTATGTTCCCAGTGTTCAAAAAACCATTCATGAAGTTTCATGTTGTATCAGATTATTACAAGACATTACTTTTAGTAGCAGTGATATCTTTCAAAATGAATTCACCACCAAATGCACTATTGATTAGGATTTAGAGAATAATTTGCAAGGATGGATTTATTTAACAAATTGATTCTATTGTCTGCATGTGTAATAGCTTCCAACAAATAAATAAATAAACAAACCATAATATCCTTGAATACATTTAAAAACATTCAAATGATCTATTTTTAGGCTTTGCTTTTTATTTTGTTTAGTTTGTATCATTCTCTACATCTCGCATGAACCATTTGCTATGAACACCTAAAATCCTGGTTACGTATTTTTAAAGTCTCAGCTCTTTCACTTTTTTTTTTTAATTTTATATTATTTTTCCTTAGACAAATGTAGAAAGAAATTTTAAGACCAGAAAAGCTTTTGCAACTATTTGTCTAAAACCCTGGCTTTGCAAATATTCACTTGCATCTTTGAAATTTACTTTCCACTAATGCTCTTGCCAGTAAAACTCAATCCTTCAAACATTCTTCAGAAAGATCACCAAAGGGTTGCATGTATTGTCAAAGCAAATTCAGTCAAAGGTTGGTTGAAAATCTTGCACTGTATTTGCTCAGCTGTGTTAAAAGAATAACTCATTCAAGTTGTTCCCAAGGCATCCCCTAAGAAAATTCAAGATTGGAAAAGTGGTTTTATATTTGAAGATTATTTATTTGTGTATTTGTGATTTGACACCACATTTTATGAATATATGCTTCAAAGTTGCTTTTTTTTTAAAGAAAGAAACCATGTAATATATTTCTACATTTTTAAAAATATTGTTTGCTTAATAGCCCCAAGGCCAATTTCATGACAGACAAAAAAAATCTGGAATATTCTGAAGCTTGGGGGGGGGGGGGGGGGGGGGGGGGGGGGGGGGGGGGGGGGGGGGGGGGGGGGGGGGGGGGGGGGGGGGGG
>JAWWEU010000081.1:95587712-95602833 GCA_035583155.1 Acropternis orthonyx | reverse complement strand
CCCCCCCCCCCCCCCCCCCTCCCCCCCTAGTGGACATGAAAGACTGTCTAACCTTTTAATATTTGTTTCCTACTTTCCTAGTTGCCACTCCATTCTTCTTAGTGGTTTTATATTGCTACACTGCACTTCTGATGTCTCCTTATTTGGCTGTGGTACTACGCATAAAAACTTGTCCCTGCTAAAACAATTACAAGATCACACTGAAACTTTAATAACATATAGCAGAAACCTCATCCTGAGTATTCATTGAATGCGGTGATATTACGGAAAAAACAGTAGCCTAGCAAACTTCATTTCTTTTTAAAGTAAAAACTTTAACTTATTTGTACTGTAATTTTAGGTCTTAAGTACCATAGCCTATTTGACATCTAATGATAAGAGGAAAGGGGAAAATTCAGTATGCAGTTAAACTTGCAACAAAACTTTGAATTCAAGTCATGTATGCTGTGCTGATTTTATTCTAAAATGGTAGAAAAACTAAAGATTTTCCCTTAGTACAAAACAATTTTTCTTTTATTGTTTAATTTTTCTAAAATGTGTAATATTCTAAATTAGATATAGGCAATATATAAAACCAAACACCAAAATGGAAATATGGATTACTTTCATGTTCCCAGGATTAAAAAATTGTTTTGTCAAGAGAAATATTTAGGAAAATTGAGACAAGTGGGTTCATGGAAGACTTGCACCTCTCCAAAGTAACATGACTTAGTTACTTAGTTGTATCAGTGACTTTGAGAAGAGCTTATTCCTTTGATAAGAACATTTTACTATTTTTCATTTTTCTGAACAAAACAAAACATTTTATCAGGACAAGATAACATCTATTTATTTTATGACATTATGTTTTAAAGAGTAAAAACTTAAAAGTAACATTTATTTTTAACTTTTTAGGTTAACTACACAAGATATAAATATTCTCCGGTGATAATCTGTATCTGCAGTAGATACTGTAGAAATTGTGAGACATTCCTACTTTAGCTACTTTCTGCTGCAGCCTTAAGATTATTCAAATGTTGATTTTCTTGATGTTAATAAGAAAGAGAGATATGTGACAATGTTGCTATTTTTGCCTTCTTAAGCATGAGAAAGCAGTTAGTATTGAAATATTAAACTCACTTTTTTTATCTGAAGCCTGAAAGTTTCAGAGGACATGCTAACAAAGACTGAATGGCGAAGTATCATGACAGGAAAATTCTCAAGAATGTCATAAAACTGCAAGGACTTAAAGAGTTGGATAAATATTTATAAAGTACAAAGTTGAAAACTGCAGTCACTGGAATTCAGGAGAAATTTCCTGTTGCTGTTTTTCATGATAAGCCTTTATATATTCATAGTGCTTCTCACAACTGAGATCTAAACAATAAAAGATCTTTTCTTCCCTCTACAGAGTGGTGGGGTTTATTTCATCACCTGAAAGAACAAAAAAATAAGTCAAAATATTTCAGAATATCAATTTTACCTTCAATACTCATCAACTTCAGTAAATATAACCCTTTGTAATGTAAGCATTTCTATTGTTACATGGCAAAAAAAGCTTTCATGTCCAATGTGACATACAGAAAACATTAGAAGGGACTAATGATCTATTTAAAGTGAAATCCATGCTTGAAGATAATTCTGAGAAGAAATGTAGTGACTCTGAATGCAGTGTTGTGGATCTGCATGTATGATGCTCAGTGATTTCCAGGTTAACAATCTATAGGAAAACTGGATTGCTCTCTTCCCAAAAATTTTGTCTGGGAACAGAATCCAGGCTGAGACCATCTCTTCTCATATTTACCAATATAAGGATTTTTATATATCTCTATGACCATTAAGTTCTGATTTCTAGTAAAAATATTCTATACAAGGTGCAAAGAAAATAGTATAAGAAATCACATATTTTTCTTTTTGCTACATTTATTCTGTGGGAATAAAGATAAAAGAGGAAAAAACTCCCCCCTCTAAACCATGTTGATGCCAGGAACAGACACATTTAAGAGGTCATTAATAGTCAACCATTACTTTCTTCAGGCCCAAGACTGGCGTATGCTAAGTCAGCCAAAAGAGCTAGGAGATCTGTGTCGATGAAAGAAGCTCCTAGTCAATCTCAAAGACAAGAGGACACCTGCAGTAGGTGAAATAGTTAACAGAAGGGATAGGCTATCCAGAAGGAATACAGAGACATAGCCTGAGTGTCCAGGGACAAAGCTAGGAAAAGCTAATGCCCAACTTGAATTGGATTTTACAAGGGATGTCAAAGGCAATTGTATATACAGGGATTTCTAGAAATACAAAGGAGGCAAGAGGAATACTAGGGAAAATGTGGCTTGCTGCTGATTGGAGCAGGACACCTCAGGGCAGCTGGGCAAAGCTGAAGTCCTGAATGCCTTCTTTGTATCAGACTTTGCTAGAAAGATCTGCCTTCAGGAAGGACAGGCCATGGAGTCCAGAAGGAAAACATGGAGCCAGGAAAAGTTAAACCTTGGTGAAAGAGGATCAGGTTAGAGAACACTTTAACTGGACATACATAAGTCCACGGTTCCCAATGGGATACACCCACAGGTGCTAAGGGGTTGTTGTTATTGTGAGGTGACTCTCCATTATCTTTGAACAGTCATGACCAGAGGTTCCTGGTCATTGGAGGTGAGCAAATATCACTCCTATCTTCAAGAAGGGCAAGAGGAGTATCCATGGAACTTCAGGACAGTCAACCTGACTTCATTCTCTGATAAGGTAATGGAGCAGCTAGTCCTGGAAACCATTTCCAGGCACAAGGACAAGAAAGTCATCAGGAGTAGTCAGCATGGTTTCACCAAGGAGAAGTCATGCTTCATGAACCAGACAACCTTCTACAATGGAACAACTGGCCTGATAGTTAAGAGAACAGGAGTGATTATTGTTTACTCTGACTTCATACTTTCAATATTATCTCCCACAAGATCCTTATAGGGAAGCTGATGAGGTCCAGAGAAGGGTCACTTGGAAAGCTGAGGGACTGGACCATCTTTCATATGAGGAAAGATCAGTAGAACTGCAACTTTAGAGAAGAGAAGGTTCAGGGTGAGTATCTCACTGATGTGTACAAATATCTGACAGGAGTGTATAATGAAAGCCAGGCTCTTTTTAGTGTTGCCCAGTGATGTGACAAAAGGCACCGTACACAAACTGGAGGATCCCTATAAATGTAAGGAAACACTTTTCCACTGTGATGGCTTCAGAGTACTAGTAAAAGTTGCCAAGAGATCTGTCTCCTTGAAGATATTCAAAAGCTGTCTGAACGTGGTTTTGTTGCAAGTCTCGAGGTGGCCTTGATGACATCCAGAAGTCCCTTCCAACCTCAGCCATTCTGTGATTCCCTGACAGGTCAGGGTGTCTAGGCACTGTCCAGTGCACACATGTAGTACATATCTGTTCATCATTTTTCTCTTCAGAACATATTGCTATTAAAGCATATTGATTTATCTTTTTGATGGTTTATTTTACTGATTAAGTCCTTGATGTTGTTGAAGGCAACCCATGCCTTGATATGTTAGGGATTACAAGAAAATAAAAAAACTACAAAGAGAAGACTCCTTAAAGAGATCCAGTGGTTCTGTCAGAGTTATTAAACTACTTACTGCTTAAATATTTCTATTTGTTCTGGCTTAGTGTTTTGAATTTTATAGGAGAAAAAATTATACCATTTCAACATGACATAAAATACTAACTTCCAATTCTTTATCTGTAATAACAATCTTCATCTGCAAAGAAGAGGTGAAAACAAGGATGTCTCTCAGAAATCTCCATGATCTCTTGATAATCTTAGGGTTGTTACAGCCTCTGGCAAAGTTTAGCACAGCCTTAAGGATGCTCTAAAATCTGCTGGATTGTAAACACCTCCTGGGATCATTATGCTAAGAACAGTCAAGCCATGCCCTTGGCACTTGACATGCAGGAAGGACAGAAGATGATAAGGATAAGATAAAATCAAAGATCAAAAAGACAACACAAGCATCAAACAAGAAATTCTTAATCTGTATCAGAAGAAGGAGTACTGAACGAAAGTTAGCAGGTCTGCCAGAGAACTAGAAAAGAAGTAATTAAGGAAGAACAGAGTATCACACAATATCAATGCGAAACTAACACACACCATGTTTCAGGAGTTGCTTATTCAGGACTTCCTTTCTAATAATAAACACTATACAAGAATTAAAATGAAAGGTGCTGAAACAAATTGATAAATGTATCATCAAACCTTTGTAAATTTTTATTATTATTATTATTTATTTAGTTTTTGCATAAGCAGGGGGAAGAACTTGTACAACTGCTAGAAGTTTTTAATTTCATACTAAAATAATTACTGTCCCAAAGGACTAAAACAAGTGCTTTAGCTCTTTTTAAAAATGTAGTTAAGGATGATCTAGGCAGCCAGAGATCACTAAACACTACTTATACACTAGGTTAAATTGTTTGAAACTATCTTTCATAAAAGTTATATTATTAGGCAATGTGGAAAGTCACTATATTGATATATGTTGTTCTTTCCTTAACAAGAGGAAAGTTGTGCTTCAATAATCTGTTACCATCCCCTTAATAGGAGTAAGATGTTTTTTTTAGGATTGGCCCTGTTTAATAATGTTACTTTTTTGCTTAGAATTTGCACAGCCTGGCAATCATCTTTTCATAAGGAGAAAAATGAAATAAAGTAAAACAAAATTAAGAGATCTGAAGGAAGTTAGAAGACCACTAGGGCAGCACTGTTTTAGCAAGTACCTCTGCAGTTAAACCTTTCAAACTAAGGCTGCAGGAAGAATGAGCATGCACAATTTATAAGTCCTGTGAAAGCAACCTAACTATTAAAGCAAGAAAATATTTTCTGTTAATCTCTGTATCAGTGAGCAGTTTTGTGTTTTACACTAGGCTAAACTTTCACAGGAAGGTTTTGGGGAGGATTAATCCAGAAAACCCAATTCTTCTTGGAAGATTCCTCTTTGGCTTAAACTTCAGACCGAGTGATATGAAATTGAGTTGTTTGGGAAATAATAGACTTATGTCTAGACTTATATTAGACTTATGTCTAATAATAGACATATGTACAGCTGATACAAAAGTAATGCAGGTATTCCATAACACACTGGATAAAATTGACTACTGTCACTCACACTGTTCCTTATGAAAATTCAACATTCTTCTCATACATCTAGGCCTCAGAATATCTGTTGAAAATGATATACTGAAGTTTGATAATTCTTTCAGAAAGCTAAAAATGTTACATTTGTCTAAAAGTATCTTTTCCAGACTTACTTGTGAAACTGTGATACAGACCTATGTAATTTCTGCTATAAAAATATGAATTTAATCTCCTACTGGAAGGGTAGATGTTATTTGTTAATTTCTGCTGCTGCTTAGTTGCAATTTTTCTCTTTGTTTTGACATCACAGCTATACTTTTAATTTAATTTAATTTAAAGTTATTTTTATTAGATTTTTTGCCACTGTTTTCCATCTGCTCCCTGTATAAAGAAGCCACAGATTTGATGGTACTTTGCAATTTGTCTCTGCCAAAACTGCTATTTTCATTTAAGAAGGTGGTGACTGTCTTTATCTACCAGGTTAAATTAGGCATGTTTAACAGGTATTACTTAATAGTTATTGGTTTGGTATTTTTTAAAGTTTTGATCAGTTGTAACAGCTAAAGCTATTGAAAAAAAAAAGATTTAAGCAGAAAGCAGGAGCAAGTATTAACATTCACTATTTCTAATATTACATGAACTGCTCATATTACTAGAGTGAATAAAGACTAGAAGAAATATATTCCAGAGATAGAGCCATTTTCAATGTGCCTTTTTGTCTATTTTTTTCTGATCTGTATTTACCAAACATCTTGTAGGGATATTCACTATTACATTAGAGTGTAATTTCCATTGACCAGACAAATCCCTTTTGATAAATTTAAATAATATTTATTATATTATCACACTTTTGTTATTATTGTCACATAACCCAGAACTGCACTGCTAACTGGTATCAGTTTCATTAAAGAGTTCAAATATTTTACTTCACAGAAATGTCATGTCTTTGGCTTTCTCTTTAATAAGCATAATGATATCAGCACTCATGCTGAAAGTTTAAGTAACACAAGACATCCCATTTTCTGTTTCTACACATTAACTAACAGTTTTTGGACCTAAAGGTTAAATTTTTTCAAGGGGTAGTAACTGTCCTTCATACTGATCTTCTCATTTTGGCAACCAGTTCACCTTACCTAATGCAAATATTGATCTAGCACTATCACTCTGTAGCAAATTTAAAGTTTTGGGGCAAAATCTTCTTTACTTCTGACTGGGTCATTTATTTTTTGAAAAAGTATCTACAAAAGATGCAGCATACACAGTAGCTGAAAGGAAAGGAGAGAACTGAAAACTTTTAATGGGAATCCAAACCTTCTTATTGAGAGGTTGAACAGGTCATCTCCCTTAACAAGACAGATAGGAAGCATTCATTTCTTTTAAACTGACATTGGCAAGCGCAAAAAAAAAATGTGAAATAACTTTATTAAAAGAAAATACTTGAACTCCCAAAAAGGGAGTCATTAAAAACAAGACTACAATACAAGAACAGTAGCTAAATACATTGCAATTGGCATTATAATTCCTAGCAAAAGTCTACTGACTACAATCAGATATATGATGTCATTTCCTAAAATTAAATTACAAGACTCTTCTGTTAATTATTAAGCTTATAGGGCCTTGCTCCACTGTGTCTGACTGCTCTAATGGCATTCACAAGAAACATCTTCAAAAATATGAAAAAGGTTTGAATCTTATAGTTTAAGTAACAGACATTTTTAATCTATGTAAAGGTTACAAAAAATTACTCAATATTTATGTCATTATTCACAGTCTCAGAGATATTTCTTAATCTATTTCACAGGTTTTTAGTGGAATCCTTTAGAGGAGAATCCAAGAAAATCTAGTAATACTGTCCATTGTTTCAAAAGATCTCAACCATTTCATAAAGTTGCAGCTTTTCCAATATTCCTTTATAAACATGTAAAGACTCTTATGCAATTAGTGAGGTAATTTTGGTCTTTAATTTAGAAGATAATGAAGTTCTATATCCTAGCTTCATCAGATCCAAGTGTCTTTTGGTTTTACAGGTATATTACCAAAGGCAGCAATCATTTAAAGTACACACCTTCCAGATAATAAATCAGGCAAATTTGTATTTCATATAATGCAAAATTTCACTGAAACAATTTCTTGTTGTGTTTCTTTCAAGTGTTTGTCTTGAATTCTGGGTAGCATTGTTATCCAACACAATTGTCTTTAGGAAAGAATCGTTCCTTTGGCCACTTTATTATGTTCCACTTGGTATTATGCAAATGTCACTCAGAGATTACAAAAGCTGAGAAACATATGTGAACCCATAGACCACAGACAGCCTCGATTATTATCTTGTAATTTATCTTTATGACAGTCACATGGGTTTCCTTCACACTTTTGGGAAAAATATGTTTTCAGCCATCATGAAGAGACAATGGAACAAACATATGAAGCAGAGCACTCTGGAATGCATAACAGGAGTTCAGGCAAGCAGTAAACTCTTCCAGGAGAAAAGTCTAGATTTTTTTTTGTTTTTAAACTCATGTAAATGCTGCTGGACTACTTTGAAGACCAAATTTATGGTAAAAACCATAAGTCAGTGCCTGCCATGACAACTGCAAACTCTAAAATCATCATCCTTCCACTAAACTGAACCACACTTTTAGTGTTTTTTCTTTTTTTTTTTTTTCTCCTATCAAGGAAGATAAGATGTTACCAGTGAATTGCCTGGGAAACTATCCTAAAATAATACTGATATTAGAGGAAAACAAATTTATATTTATCTCATAGATTTCTTTCTTCATAGCAGCTAATACTGGGGCAATTGTTCAGAGCAAGGAATCAGGCAGGAAGCAGAAATTTCTAGGCTGAAAAGCCTTGTATTCAAGCTGAAGTGAGCTTCAAAGGACCTGAAACAGAATACTTGCAGAATAGCTCCAAAGCCATAGCAACACATTTTAATACATTCCTATTGCACATGTACAAGTTATCTGTTTAACACTCATTTTAAGCGCTCAGCATGCTGAAAGGTGACCAGGTACCTACTATTACTTGCAAATCTGGGGTTCCCATCCACTAAAAAGCATAGTAAAACTAAAACGAGACAGAGAAGCATGGAATTATCAAAGCTAGAAGCATTTCTGTGGAAGGGGATATTAGATTAGGCATCTTTAGCTTAGAGAAAAAGGACCCAAAGGGATATGCTCTTGATGTAAAAAATAATAAAAGCCATGAATATGGGGGCTAGGGAGCAATTAGACACTATTTTTCTAAAACAAGAACAAGGGGCACTAAATGAAATTATCATCCAGAAAATTTTCAGCAAAGAAAGGGAAGTGCTTTTTCACAAAATGCGTAATTAAATTGTAGTACTCATTGCCACAGGATGTTGTGGAGGCCAAAGATATAAATGGATTCCAAAAGGGATTAGGGAAAAAAAAAAAAAAAAAAAAAGGGTTGGTACTCTGTATGACTCAGAAAATGCTTCCACACTGCAGTGCAAGAAACTGTCATTCTGTATTTGCCCTGTTCATATACTCTGCTTTTCCCAGGCCTCTGCTACTGACATCTGTCAAGGAGAGGGAGGACATGTAATCACTTCTTACAGAATTGATAGGTTTTTCTGGATATACACTGGAATAGAGGAAGCAGCAGGATATCAATATTCTAAAATGTGTTTTCTTACCTCTCTGTAGGCCCCCACCAGAGAATCCATCAGGCCTCTCAGATGCAAGAGTCTGGCATACATGCTCATCTTATACGTAGTATGCAATTCTCCTACGACTACAGGAGCACACACCAAGCAGATACTACCTGTCCTGATGTTTTGGCCACACTTTCTTACTAAAATTGACTACTCGAGGTTGTTGTAGCCAAGATGTCAATATGACTGAACAATACAAATATTATTCTGTCTGAATTATCAGAAGTTCTGAGGATAACTAAAAGTTTATCTAAACACACAGAGCGTTTCTGAAAGTTTTTTCAACAACAAGAAAGAAGTGTAGGATTTAAATGAACATTTAGTCACTAAGTTCTTTGAAGTACTCCTGTTTGAACCAAAACTCATTGTAGAGCTTTGGTGTCTTTCAGCCTCCTTCAGCAGATTTTGAATCAAACCAGCAGCACTGAAGCATTTTTACAACTTAAACAGTCACTTCATGATCAGTTACAGCTGCTTTTGCCACCTCATAAAAATAGATTTCTTTACAGATTACCTCTCACTACTTCCACACGTCCTTTCTGAATTTATTTATATTTTAAGATTAACCATAAAATCTACAAAAAAGGCTATTTAATTTATTTTTAATAAGACAGAGTAAGACTGTTTGTTCCTAAAAAAATAAATGAAAACTTTCTGCACTTTGCATTTCCCAAGATATTTACTTAAAGAAGCTGATCATATTTACAGCATCTAAAGCTGTTTCAGTAATTCCTTAAAATGAATTTGAGATATTTATTCTGAACTGTAGTCTTCATAGGTTTGAGTAGATATATATGGAGCGCTCTCACATGAGTGTTGTCTCCTTTCTAGCCCGTTTTTACTCCAAATCTCACCTATAACTCCTGAATTTATATAGAAGTATTTACATAACTGTCCTTACAGGGCATGGCAGGAGGGCAAGGCCATTAAATAAATTAATAACAGGGGTGCTAGTTGAAGACACAACTACCAGTTTAACACTTACCCATTCACTGACACAAAATTCTCCTGGTTTCAAAGCAGACAATTTTTGTATCAAAGAATTTACTAATAGTCTTATCTTCAAAATAATCCATTAGTCAGCCTCTGTCACTGAACTCTAAAACCAGCACAGCAGATTTTACAAGTAGCACCATGTCATTTATGAACATTAGCTAAAACTCATAGATGAGAAGTTAGATATTGGTTAATTTAATTTATGTAAATGCAATACAGGATACTGTACAGCTATAGCAGATGAGAAGTATCTGAAATGATGTTGTTCAATTTTGCCTTGTAAGGTTATCAAAGACATCAACATCAGTTAAAAAACTGAAATTATTTAGAATTATGATAATACCTGCCTGTTGATTTCATGTGAACCTGCTTTATTAAGTACTGTTACATAAATTCAGCAATTGAAAACAAACCCATGAAGACTACACTTTAAAAATATAGATTGTGTTCATCTCTCCTCAGCTGATAGATTTGTGCATATTCATTTGACACTTGCTCTATTTCTCATAAGACCTTTTTTTCACTGTTAAGCAAGGATCTGTTTGAAATACAGTGAACAGCTTCATGAGTAAGAGCCAGACTTTGAGAAAGACAACCTTTGTCATCTGTGCCTTACAGTTCCTCCTCTCTATTCCCAAGGAAGCTTCAGGACAAGTAACCAATGTAGAACAATCTTGCAGAAGATTCTACAACATAAGACAACTGGGAAAGGGTAAATATATGCTTGCTTCATCTAAAAATCTAAATAATCTAAATTACTCTGAACAAAGGCTGAAAATCAGAGAACTTCTTAAACACTGCCAAAGAGCAGATAAGGATTTTTTAAAAAATAGTCTCAACAGTATCTGTACTTTTAAGCAGAGGAATTGATGCTGTGAGTGAATAATGTTGTTTGGTGGATTAAATGTGTGTAAATACACACAAGTGCAGATTCTCACAAATACAGAGATGATATCCCATGGAATCAAAAAGGTGAACAAATTTATTCCAAAAGCTTAAGTTCCCATAAAGTTTTCTAAGAGTGATTGTACTGAACACAATTTTATCCATTGTCCTGTTTTCCACGTGTGTAAATCTGCATGGTCTTTTTGCCCCAAGGATATCTACTTATATACTCTTAACCAAAGAAGCCTAAATTATCTCTCGTTTGTACCTCTAGAGCAGCACAAAATAAACAGTATCAGCTTTCAGACATCAATTTACACACTGCTCTGCAATCATCCATATTGTTAAAGTTTTAGTACAGTTCCTAGAGCAGTTTTGCCACACCAGTTAGCCCTGTTCCAGTACTTTTTGGGCTTTAGCTTTGGGTAAGGAACCATAGAATCACAGAACAGTCTGAGCTAAAAGGGACCTACAAAGATTATGAAAGTCCAACTCCTGGTCCTGCAAGGGACAGCACCAAGAATCCCACCATGCACCTGAGAGCATTGTCCAAATGCTTTCTGAACTCTGTCAGGCTCAGTCCTGTGACCACTTCCCTGGGGAGCCTATTCAAGTGCCCAAAAACCCTCTGGGTTTTTATGACCCAGCCCCAATGAGGAGGGTAGCTGAGGTTCTTGTTAATTTAATGTTACAGCCCACAATTTAGAGTGGTAACTGAGGTTCTTATTAACAGATTCCTTGGGGCAGATCAGAGTGAAACAACACTGAATCACTGGTTTGTATATATACATAGATATATATAGATGGCTTCTTTTAGTTGCAATGAAAAGGAGGTATGCAGCCACTTTGGTTATTATTGTCTATAGTGATATAACAATATAAAAGTATGAAAATATCCCTTAAGCACACTCAGATTTCCGATCTCCTTTTGTGCTGTTTTGAGGGCAGCACCCAAAATGTCATATGCAACTCCCTTTCCTCTGCCATGTTTTAGTTTACATTCTTTTGCAAAAATTTCAATCCAATTCACCACTGTTTTTGGATCATGCCAGTTGTTTTGAACCCAGGTCATACTAGAAGGAGAAGGATTAACATTATCTCTCTAATTTCATCAGGAAGGGACAGTCCCCATTTGACTCACTCTACGTGGTCATTCCCACTGAGGGTAAATGTCTTACTCCTTGTTAATTCTTTGAGGGTCAGCTTGACTTTCTCATGGTGGAAATTTTACAACAGGTTTGGGGTACAGTGGGAAACCTTTCAACAAGTCTGTTGTACCAGACAGACTGAAAGGAGAAAAAATATCATTATTTGATTCTGTCATTAACCACTGGGGGTCAATGTCCTTCTCCCCACTACCTTCTGCGGGCTGGTCAGACTTCTTCCAGAAGAAAACCTTACAACAGGTCCGAGTCACAGCTGAAAACCCTATAACAGCTTTAGACCACACCAATCACTCCATCACATCCAAGAGATCCTGTCCATGACACCAATTTAATGTTACAACTCACTCCTGAAGGCAAGGGTAACTGAGGTTTTTCCCTTGGGGCAGATTAGTGTGAAATGTCACTGAATGACACTGTGGTGTGTGTACATGTAAATATAGATATATTTTAGAACAGTTTTGGTTGCAATGGAAAGGAGGTATGTAGCAGTTATGGTTGTTATCTATAGTAATATGACAACATAAAAGTATGAAAATACCACTTCATAAAATATATAAGGAAAAGAAAGGAAGAGAAAGAAAGGGTAAGTGTGTATAGTGGAGAGGAAAGATATCATCACCTGTGAATCCAGCAAGGAGACTTGATTGTTGTAACTTCGATGTCTGTTGTTTGAAGTGATGTTCACAGTCTTGATCTGTTAGGGTTGGGGGAGACCCACAAAACAAAGAGTTCAGCAGATTCATATACATTCAGATTCAGGTAGGAACACTCAGGTACCTCCTCTGGAAGGGAAATTTTAACACTGTGGATCATACACAGTCCTCTGGTGGAAGGCCCAGAAATGAGTCTGGGGTTGCTTTGGTGGTTGCAGAGATCGTCTGTCCTATAACTTGGCATGATCATTCTTTTACCAGAGATAAGTTGCTTCCTTCCCCACAGTTTGACACAGTGGGAGTTTTTGTCCAGATGCATTAATCAGGATGTGCTAACAAGATCTCAGCTCTGTCAGACCTGGAATTAACATCTTCCTGTCATAAATTCCTCCCTTCTGTACCTATCTCAAGCTCCTGCTGTGGTGGCTTATCTTACAGTAAGTTCCTTCTGCGGCTTTGACAGTGTCTGAGACAGGAAACTGTGCTCTTTTAGTCCTTACATGGGTGGAAACCCTTTTACTAATACCCAACTTAAACCTTCCCTGACACAGCTTCATGCTGTTCCTCAGGTCCAATCACTGTTCACCAGAGAGAGGAAATCAGTGTCTGCACCTCCAGCTCTCTTCATGCAATGAGTTCTGCCCTCAGGCTTCTCTTCTCTGGGCTGTAAAAGCCAAAAATGCATTCTTGGTGTTTTTTGGACACAGCCATCCCATTTTGAAGCATAAAAATTAATTAAAAATATTTCACCTCAGGAAAGCTTCTATCCACCCTATTTGTAAATCTAGACAAAGCATGCATTTCCTGTGTATGTATCTGTAATTAATTAATATTATGTCATGTAATTAATTTTTATTTCTTACATACATTTATGCAACAAAAAACAATAAAAAAGGGAAAGCCTTAGAGCTAAAACATTCATGTAGAGAGTAGATATATGAATTTGCAATGGTCTTTACAACTGTGACAGTTTAGGGTAGCTGTGTCAGTCTCCATGCCCAGGCCAGAACCCAGAATGAGAATCCAGATGTGGTGCATCAGGCCAGTGACCAAAGTAACTTATAGGGATCAAGACCCACGACTTTACCATGAATTTTACAGAAAGACATTGCAGAAAAAGAAGAGACAGATTTCCTATGAACACAACAGTTCTTGTAGCTGCAGAAATCTACTACTGCATTTTGTAGTAGCCAAAAGCAGGTTTAGAGATGACTTCAAAAGTTGCTCTCAAGGTGTCAAACAGCTTTACTGCTGGATTTATTGACTGCTTTTCCACAGCTACCAGAAATCTTTCTAAATAACTGTTCTTTTTGACCTTAAACTCTTGGTGATCTCTGGCTGCCAGAATAAGTTGATACACAGTCAAATCACCATTTGATACACTATCACCATTTTTTTTAATGAGGACATCAGCCTCCTGGTGCAAATTAGACAGGGGTCATAATTTACACAGGGCTGTTCAAAAACAAGTGAAATCAAATTTTTCAAGTGTATCATTGTATGCAATCACTTTGTAAGAAAAAAATACTTTTTTGGGGTTTTTTTGTTCTATGGGACATAAGGTGACAGGAGGGAAACTTATGGGAGAGGCACAGGTCCTTCAAAGTATTTTTATTAACTGTAAAGAAAAATATATGCAGGTATTCCCCCAAGAATTCCAAAGTAGTGGAAAGGATTCAAAAAGGTTTATTTTTGAGGTGAAGACATTGAAAAGGTACAAATCCTCACAGTGTTGTGCAGCAGCACCAGGCCTCAGGGAAAAGGCAAACCTTTGGTTCATTCCCTGGGCTTTATCATTGCCTCCCCCACCTCAGCTCCCACACTTGCTGCTGAGGCCTTCTAGTATGTCTGTGTCTGATGCCCAGGGAGTCAATTTCTGTGGAAACATCTAAAACTCCCTCTGGGAAAGATGCCCCGTTCCAGGCAGGAAACATTCCTTGAGAGAAAATAACTGTCTCCTCGGTAGCAATGTCTTCCAGAAAAGAGTTATTTACCTTAATGCTGACAAATTCTGATATTTAATAGGAAACTCTTAAGGCACTTTCCAATCTTTTCTTATACAGCTTTGCTTTTGGGTTTTGAGGTGGTTTTTTTTTGTTTATAACAAACCTTTTTGTAATACCTTTATTGCTTGGTTATACCAGAAGCATTACTGAATTTAAGATATTTTAGAAGTCAGAGAGTGATTTTGTGTTCCTATGTAGTGCTTAAATTTATACTGCTCATGATCTTGGACGTGAAAATATGCTCTATAAACAGAAAGAAGAGTTAAACTTCAGTATTCTCAGCCAGATGCTCAGGGACCTTCTAGTTGGATTTGCCATGCTTCTCTTAATTTTCTGAGTTATGCTAATAAAAACCTAGCTATCATTTTGGGTGTACACAGCGAACACAATAAAAAAAAAAAATCTATATCACTTGTTATTGTTTTGGTTTGACTCTTGGCAAAATGCCAACCACCTCCCAATGAGACAGAGTTTCAGTTAAAAGTGAGGAAAAAAAACCCTTAAAACTGAAACTGGTATATATACATATATTTACACAAATTAACAGCATATATATGTATAAATATGAAAGACAAACCAAAAATAACTTATTGAAACCCCCCTCCCAACAACATATAGGTTCCACCACCCAGAACCCCGAGAAA
>JAWWEU010000081.1:95573000-95587612 GCA_035583155.1 Acropternis orthonyx | reverse complement strand
CCTCACTTCTTTTAACTGAAACTCTGTCACATTGGGAAGTGGTTGGCATTTTGCCAAGAGTCAAACCAAAACAATAATACCAACTATTCCACCACTGGATATAAAGGTCAGAAAGTGATATATTATTCCTTTAGAAATTTGGGGAATCTACTTACGTAGAGTTTTGGTTTAAGTCCTGCATGTCTTGTATTACATCAAAATCCATAGCTACTCAAAGGTAGCGATTATATTCACTATTAAACAATCTGCAAATCTGGCTGGATTGAACCATTTGTTTCACCAACATCCATGACCTGAGAAACAGTAATCAGTAAATAAGCAGAGTATTCACTTTGTTTATCTAGCCATATTCTCAGTATATTTTATTTACACTAAAAAGAACATTTTGAGGGCAAACCACACCTTTTTATGTGTACGTATTTCCTTTTGGTGCTACATTTACTAGACCTTGTAGGTTGCATTCAATGGTTTGGCAAAAAAGAACCCAAAACCAACCACCCAAACAAACAAAACAGAAAAAACAAAACCAAACCCAAAGCAACCAACTAACCAACCGGGAAAAAAAAAAAAAAAAAACAACAAAAAAAACCCAACCAACCAAACAAACAAAAAACAAAAAACCCCAACAAAACCCAAAAAAACCAAACCAGCAGCAGTTAGAGATAGTTGAAATAACATTACTCTGACTAACAGTGTCATTCCAAGATTTTGAATGTTCCATATAGTAGAATTAGGAGTGATGTCTGATTAATCTCTAAAAGTCATCCTGTGACCAGTGTCCATTCCCTCAGTGTTCTAATGCAGGAAATTTGTTTAAGCTGTCTTAATGCAGAGACAGGTCATCAATACAACACCCCAAAACAGAGCAGGATTTTACTAATCTGGATGAAATTGTCCTCATAGAGAGAGCAGAAATTGTCTTCTCTGATTCCTGCCTTCTACAACTCCCTCAGAATTTTCAAGTGCATAATCAACTTCCTTTCATATCCTTCTAAAGACCTCATGACAACCTACCTTCTCATAAAAGAGAAATCCCATCTCTTGAACATTTTATTTTAATAGTTACAAACCCAAACTGAAAAGCATATTCCCTGTTTTTGACTGAACAAAATCCTTCTTTATATATGAAAGCAGCACCAGTGAGAACAACTTCTTGATTACTTTCTTCACTGTAACAGTAACATTAAGAGTCTGTGTTGACTTGAACTATTCAATGAGTCTGCTTTGAAAGTCTGCTTGGGAAACTGGTATACTCAGGTTCTCTAATCTTTAGGACCAAAATTGTCTATAAGGCTGAAGTGACTGTGACTGTGGGTAAGCTCCTGGTTATAGAAACTGTGACTGTTAGCTGCTTTTCACCAGCAAAGTGAAGTTACAGTTATAAAGTAATGATGAACACAGAAATACTCATAGTTGGTGGGAGGTTTGGAACCAGAGAACATGAACCTTGTACTTACAGTAAAATACACCCTCACTGAAGCTAAATTTTGTGTCTCATAACTTGGCTAGGTATATGGCAGCAACACAAAATATTCTTCAGCAGGAACTAAAACAGTGTGATGATATTTAAATGGAATCAAACAATTTTGGTGTGTTCATGACTTCCACAAAAATCAAAATATGGGCCCACGTAACACTCTGGCCCCAGAGCTGCAGGCTCACCGGATAATCCAGCAGTTTTAGTTTAAAATATGTATATAGGGTTCTTCAATACCTCCAGATAACCTCAAGAGAATAAGCCTCAAACTTGTTCCCAAGAGGTACCTTATCAGTTTGGGAGAGAAAATAAGAGAACTTGGCAAAAGTTAAAAAGGGTACCACACAAGCTAGACAAAATGTTCCGCCACAATATTGACCCAGCACAAATTCATCCAAAATACTTAAGTCAAAATCCAATGCCTCCAGCTCCAAGCCACCCAAAACATCAAGAAAGGAGAAAAGAAAGAGAAGAAGAGGAAGCGGGAAGAGAGGAGGAGAAAGAGGGAGAGACAGACCATATAGCTACCACTGGAACCTCGTAGAAGAGCAGCTCTCACACATCCAGATGGCAAGACCATGACATGTGGCACCCCAAAGCCTCTGGTTTTATCTGCTCTGGTCTCTGTGGCCAAACCCCCGAAGTGGGGCCTCTGACCCACCAGCAACTCTGGGGTTCTAGACCAGGGTGAACGGCTGAGTTCCCACTGTCCCTGCCAATCTGAGCTCCAGGACCTATGGGGTGTTACAGTTTTCTGAGGCTGTTTGTGACCGGCAGCTGCTCCAGGGCTTCACCATGTGGGTTCCAGGGGCTGCCATGAGGGATACGATGCCACCCCACCTCCATGAGTTTCGACCCATCCCTTGCCTCTCCACACACACACACACACACACACACACACACACACATACACACACAGAAGATGGTTCATTCAACCCATCAATCAAACAACCCAGTGAGATACAAATCCAGACTCCAACAGCCCACTTAGGTGAATTATGCAGGAGACATGCTGGATAGGATATTTCAGGTTGCTCTGATTCAGTGATCTCTCTGAAAGGCAAAGGGCAAAACAGTGTGATGAATATTTCTCTTTATTTACAATCATTATTTCAAGTATCACTAAAATTTAATCTTTATGTTCTAAGCATCTACTTCTCACTTTTCTCCTTCTTTTGAAGATGCAAAAGCTTTAGACATAGAAGGAATCAGCATGTCTAAATACAACACTATTTTAATTTTTTTGTCATAAAACTCTCCTAATCTGCAAGCAGATGAAATAATATGTAGCTGGTGGACACATTAAGCTGGTGGAAGAGAAAATTAAATTAGATTTGCAAGAGGCAGTTATTCAGAAAGGATATAATTTCACTAGGATGCAAGTAGATATTGAGAGAGTATAGAGTCATAGGAGGAATAAGAAGCAACCGCATGAGCCTAATCTTAAATAACCCAGACACTCAACAGCAAAGGCTTTCTCACATGTGAATAAACACAAAAATATGCACAAGGCTCAGAAGATCTTCCTGAGAATATAGAAAATAGTCAAAAGCTTGGGTGGTACTAAACATCCATGAAATAGATTGACATATGAAACAAATACTACTGGCTCTGAACAATTAATCTAAGCCATTTTGTTATATAACCAAACATAACTACACATTATAACGAGCCTTTTAAGGCAATGTGCTTACATTCTCTTTACGAGAAAGTACTTTTATTGCCACAGAAAAATGTTAGACAGAACATGTAGGAGTACATGTTTCCCATGGAAAAATTATGTGGCTTTTAATATAACACTATTTAGGTAAGCTGTGTGAAGAGAAGATTGAGACAAGGATTTTTATTAGACTTTGAATAAACAAAATTAAGGAATTGAAAATGTAGGCTGAAAAAAATACCTTTTATTTGGTCACCTACATTACTCCATCATCATAAAATTTGATTTTCAGAGCTAATTTTCCCAAGTTGGAAGTGTAAATGGAACACAACTATCATAATTAGGCAAAAAGTAAAGCACTGGAGCTTCGAGTGGGAAAGATGCACATGTTTCTCTTTACACATATAGATAAATATGTATAAGTGTTACTTAAAAATTCAATATTACATTTTAGAGTACATTTTTTGTTACTTCAATAAGTAGACTTTAGGAATAGAGCTATTGCCATGGCTTGGAGAAATGAGAAAACTTTCTCTCCAACAGCCCATATTTTCCCAACTTTACCCTGAATTTCCCTATAAAATACGGTAAAGAATATCACTTGTCTATTCATTGTTCACTTGACAAATCACTTTACACAAGTTGCCTTTTTCCCCACTCTTGTTTCGATGCATGAAAGAAAGCACTGAACCTTCTAGGCAATATATTTAAGTTATCTGGGTTTTTAAAATTCATTTTAATGAGAGTTTGAACTATTATTCATTAATTTAAAGAGGGTATTTTGTAAAATTTTAACTTCTCTCCAAGTCTCCACCCTACCCTTTGCCTAAAACCATCACAGGACAGGAAAATTCAGTCATACATATGACCATTAAATGACTGAGAAATATAAAGTAGAATGGTGGGTAGACTTTCTTTAACTGCAATTACTAAAAGTCTACCCTGTTTCCCTATTTAACAAGTTTAACAAATATTTTGAGCAATAATTATTTTGTGTGTGCTTTTATGACATCTCAAGCAAGCAATTGAGTATACAAATTGCAGGAGCACCAGCAACTGCTTCAGTGTTTTGGCTGTCAGCATATGCTCAGTCAGGCAAAAAAGACAGATGATCTACTATGTACCACTATACTTGCATTTCCTCTATTAGTGCCCTCTCTCACAGGTCAGAAGCTTTTCACAGTATTTCATAAAGACAGGGTTAAGTATGTATATGCCTCTGTACATGATTCAGCTGCTTTAAAAATTATTGATGGATATGTCAAGCTATTTAAAGAAGTACTAAATGAAGATTCACCTGTTTAGGGCTGTGCTTTACTCAAAGATGGATATTCTTTTAGGCAGAAAGAAAAAGGATTATTTTCTGTCTTCTTTCACAGCCAACGAGAAAATCCTGATCTATCAGTATTGATATTTTTTTGGTTGGGTTCTTTGTGGGCATTTTTTGGCTTTGATTTTTTTCCCCCAAAAATTTTTACTAAGCAGGAAACATAAGTAATATTTCTATTTGGAAAGTAATACTTTATAGTTAGTGTAATCAGGCCCTGAAGACAATGCGTGAAATTGCACTAGGGATGTTGAAGGTAAGGATAATAGGTTTATAAACAATGTCTCCATGTTTAGACAGACTGAAGGTGTGTCCAAACCAAACACTGAGATCTCAAATCAGAAGCTGTCTTTATATATACTGTGATTTTATTGATTTTTTTTTAAACAAGGGAAGAAAAATAATTTTTATTCCAAATTATAGACTTTCAAATAACTTTTTAGTCTTTTCTTTTCTTCCCTGTGAAGCATTTTTAGTTATTTTCTTTTTCTTGTGGTTTGGTTTGGTTGCTTTTAAAGTCCAGCTAGGAATTCAGCTGTCTTTGTAACTAAGAGTTGATTGAATAATCTTAGAAAAATGACATAACTACATACTTGAATAAAAGAAGCACTAAACTGTCATAGTGTTCAGTTTCTTTAAAGAATGAAGCTAGGTTTTCTTCTGCTAAAACTGCACCTTGAAGATGAATAAGAAAAATGCTTGAAAATAAAATTTTCAATCCCTTTCAGAATACATGGCACAAAAACACAGATATATAATAATGCAATTGATGTGATATTACCATATTTAAGAAAGTTTTCCTTTTATATCTGTTTTTAAAGTTGCTTTCAGATCATATTGCTTCAAAAAGAGATTGTCCTTGTTTTGTCCAATTTTCTCTTAGACATAAGCAAAATGGCATTGTAAAAGAAATATATGTAATATAAACCAATATATGCTTATACAATGTTTATTCATTGTATAAACCAGTATTTCTGAAGCCCATGAAATGAAAACAGCTGATGCCCTCTCTCATGCCTACCACATATTCCCCTGCAGTCCTCTTGCCAGATGCAGAGATGGGCTTCCAGAGGTCTTTTGCATTGTTTATCAGCTGCCTGGTAGCAGGAAGATAATGTGAAAATACACTTGAACACTCCTGAGCATTGTAAATGGGGCTGAAAAACTATGTTTAGGCATATGAATCAATAAATGAAAATAAATAAATGAAAAATAAATTCTAACATATTCTACTGTAGTATAACTGATGAATTTATTGATGTACCTTTATCACCAAATGCCTAATGGAATTCACCCAGCCAGGTCAGTAGCAGGAGAGGTAAAATTACATAATAATAATTATTACTGAGCAACTAGTTATGTGATGCTGTTGTGAGAGGATTATAAACTGAAACACTTCCAGGGCTAAATGGGTGAAGATAAACTCTTTTGAAATGTTCTTGTAAACACATAACACCTCTCAAAGCTCAATTACACATTTAATTAGGATTCGGTAAGTTGGTGTAAGAATTATTCTCAAAAGCATGATACTGGATTCTGTAGGTTGAAGAAAAGACAAAGAACTGGAATTTTCACATATGCTGCTTGTGAAAAGGGGTGGCACATCATCAGGGTTTCTGTCTTTCATCAAACAGACAATTACATCTGTAGTTGATATACAAGACAGTAATAATTGACATTGTGTTTGAAATGATTGACAGGCATTTAATGAGTATATTCTTTTTGTTTAATAAGCTTATTGTCTTATTTAGTACTGTTTTCTAATCTGATTAATAACAAATTACACCATATGAGAATTTTAGTGATGGTAGAAAGTAGTGAAATCCTAGAAAAAAAAGTATGGGAAATAAGTCTGCATATTCTGTATCTGTTGACTCAATTTATGTTTGTGCCATATATTCTTGACTTTAAGAAATTTGATTCTCTGTTGAATTGAAGTAAATTAAGGTCCTTAATGAATTTCTCAGGTACAGAATGAATGTTTCAGGTCCACCTTCTTTACCATTTATTTTAAAAAACATTGAAAAAAACCAGCTATAAACCCAGCAATTCTGGTAACAATTCAGAGCCTGTGATGGCTTAGAGACCAGCTGCTCTTTTGATATCTATCCAGACATTCATGTGAGATCTTTCTTGATGAGAAAAGGACTTTCTTCAAATTTTGAAGTTACGTTTTCAAAATCAGATTTGGTGCCTCATGCTTTTCACTTTCGATCTCCATGTTCCTCTACAATCCTGGGACAGTCTCAGGGTAAGAGAAACTACTGAAATTATATTTTACTATTCTGAATTGGCTATAGCTTCATTATTTGCAGAATGACTGCTTTCATTCCTTCCTTGATCTCATTGTTCAGCTCCTGGGAAAATTTCTCACCCTCTCTTAAGTACTCAAATGCTAAACAAGATGGAATGGCAGGTAAAGGTCTAGAATCATGTTTAAATGACATTATGGATTACATTTATAATGTTAGAGGGTTTTTTGTATTCACTCTTTCTATTATGCAACGTTTATAATGCAGTAATGTCTAGAAACCAACAAATTTGGGCAAATGTATAGAAATGGCATTCCTTTCCTCAGAAATAACAGTCTTAAAATGTTTGCATAAGAAGTGGATGCAACAAGCATGCAAAACAAGGACATATATGCTGAGATGTTGTGAAGAGGTGGGAGGAGTACAGTTCTGAGCTAGTTGTAAAACTATCCCAAGGCGTTGTCTGTGAGTTCACTGTGTACCTGTTAAATTTCACTGTACGTAACTCATATATGCATCAGTGCATGCCTCTGGAGTGCCTGTATACTAATGCAGGCAGTGCAGGGAGCTAAACTGATGAGACAGAGGTTTCTGTGCAGTTGTGTACTACAGTCTTGTTCCTTGTTGGAGACATGTTTGGATGGCTCCTGTGTGTGGAGTGTTGCAATGCAGGGAGGGATACAGACCCTTTAAGAAGTCTAGGAAGGAAAAAAAAGTGAGGAGGGTGAGTTGTCCATTTCCTGAGAGAGTATCTGTAGTGTATAGACCTTTGCCTGGATGGATAAGAAACCAGCTGAGAGCTTATTGCTAGAAAACCATACAAAGATGACATTAAGGCAGGTGTCTGCTATTGGCCACCTGAGAATGTAAGAGCAGTGGATCAGGTCCTCTACAGACATATAGGAACAGACTTATTTTCACAAGTACTGATCCTCATGGGGACTCCAACCACCCCTATATCTGCTGGAGAAAACACAGCAAGACAAGCAATCCTAAAGGTTCCTGGAGTTGCATCAACAGTAACTTTGTCCTCTAACTGAGGAAAAAGCCAACAAAGAGAGATGTTCTCCCAGAACTCATGCTTGCCAGCAAGGAGATGCAAAGGATGTGGAGACCAAAGAAAGCCTTGGCTCCACTGACCATGAGATAGGGATGTTCAAGATCCTGAGAGCAAAGTGAAAAGTAAACTCACAGGCCTGGACTTCAGGAGAACAGATTTTGGCCTCTTCCAAGATCTGCTTGGAAAAGATCTGCTGAATTGGGTCCTGGACAAAAAAGGGGCCTAGGAAAGCTGGTTAATGTTCAAAGATCACCTGTGCCAAGCTCAAGAGGGTTGCATTCCTATAAATACCAAATCAGGCAAAAATGTGGGAAAGTCTGAATGAATGAACAAGGAGCTTATAGCCAAATTGCCTGAAGGTAGTGTGCAAAAAATACGGAGCCAGGTTCTTCTCGGTGGCACCCAGTGACAGGACAAAAAGCAATGGACACAAACTGAAACACAGGAAGTTCCCTCTGAACATCTAAAAACTCTGAAGGTGACTGAGCACCGGCACAGTTTACCCAGAAAGGCTGTGGAGTCTCCATCATTGGAAATATTCAGGAATTGTCTGGACATGCTCCTGGGCAAGCAGATGGCCCTGCTTGAAGAGAAGGGTGGACCTTCAGAAGTCTCCTTCAATCTCAACCAGTCTATCATTTTGTTATTCTGCTTTACACTAAAGGTGAATTTTGAGGGGGAATGGTGTAGCAGCACTTTTACAGAGGACTCAAAAATCTGTATGCTTCTGGAAAAGTGCCTAGAGCTAAAAGATTTTCTTCGCATAGATTGTGATTAGCTTGCTCTACTTTATTATTAATGCTATGCCAAATACAGAATCCAGTATGTATTTTCATCTCCTGATTCATCTCATTGAATTGTATATAACAGAAATAAATTACATGCACCTAAACAGACTTTTCAAGGACACATATAATACATTAGCACAGTGCCCAAGAAACAGAAAAAATGAATCTTAATAACAAATGTCATTCATTACAAAAAGGGAATATGTAGTTTTGCTTAGATAATACTGACATTTTACCAGTCTGGAACCTTAAGCCATACCTTATTAGACAAAATTACTAATTCTTTTTCTTCTAAAAGATCAGAGAAAAAAAATAATAGCCTGTCACTCCAATAAAAACCATTAGTTTGTTGGGAAAATTTCAAGCCAAATCTGCTTTACCTTTGCTGCAGCAAAGAAGCTTCATGCTGAGACTAGAGGTGTCTGATTGACCCATCATCCCTGCTGGAAGCCTCTACTCTTCTGCTAGCCTTGACTTGTGCGACCTCAAAATAGTGCTGATATTTTACAATTCATGATACAAAGGAAAAGGAAAAATGAAAATGGAATATATGATTAGGAATATAATTTTCAGCCACCACTGTTTCCCGAACACTGCTACTGGCAGTTTGAACATATATATGTATTATGCTGGAATCCTTCTTCCTGTTAAAATAGACTAATGATAACTTAGATTTAAGCCATTTTCCCCTCCTTAAATGACATGCAAAATGAAAAGAAAAAAGAGAAAGTGTCAAATATGGGTACTTGTCCTTCATCAGCCAGGAGAGAATTTAACTATTATATTGCAAAGATCTTTATCAGGTGTGACATAGCTCCATTATCATTACTGGAATGTTAGTGGATTTGCATAAGTTTGTAGAGCTGAATATCCTATTGAATTTCAATAATCATTTGTGCAAAACACAGTAGATGATTGTACAAAGTGCTGGGATTTTACTCTGTTTTAGAGCTAGGAAGATGCAAAGCCCTTTAAAATCTAAAGTGAAACAAATTATATGTATTTTTTACTAATTCTTGACAAAAAATAACCCTAAAATGCTGTACTATGCTCTCTTTTAAGAATTACTTTCTTAATAGGGTTTATATAATGTTTGGTTAATTGGTGACACTGAGATATTTCTTTAGAAAAAATAATGCTAAGAATTTTACTGTTTCAAACAAGTAGATTCCTGATCATCAGTGTCTATGTAGACACTTGAAG
The DNA here is from genome assembly GCA_035583155.1 of Acropternis orthonyx. NCBI lineage: Eukaryota > Metazoa > Chordata > Aves > Passeriformes > Rhinocryptidae > Acropternis > Acropternis orthonyx. The sequence continues at coordinate 95,577,845 of JAWWEU010000081.1, read as the reverse complement.
CAATTTCTCTGAAATAGCTGTTCCTGAGTAACCATTTTTTTTCCATTAGCATTCCAGTTCAGTTTTTTCTCACCGCTGTATCACCACCGAAGAAGTTTACCTGACTAATACTGGCTACCAGAAAATTTGATTTCTGCTTAGGCTACAGTGTTACAAATATTTAATTCCCCTCTTACCCTTTTGTGGAGTGTACTCATTGAATTTTTGAGAATATGCTTAGAATATATGTTGGGACATTAAAAAAAACAATCAAAAAACCTCCCCCCAAACCCTCACAACCAACCAACCCCCTCCCTTCCCAAAACAAACAAACAAACAAAAACAAAAACAAAAAACACAACCCCCCAACAAACAACAGAATGAAAAAAAACCCAAAAAACAAACAAACAAAAAAAAAAAAAACCACAAACCAAACCAAACAAAAAACCTCAAACTACCAAAATTATGTCTCTTCTGTCTTCCTGTTCTAGTTAGGTGAGTTTCAAGCTTTACTCTTTCTGTTCAGATTGGTAATGACAGCATTAGAAATTCAGAGCTCAGAATCCAGCTCAGAAGTGGCATTACAGTCTGCCTTACTGCTATACATAAAGACGGATCAGGATTTGGCACGCCTTTTCCCTTTAGTATCCCAAATTCAGCTAATGCATTATTGAACTTGTTGGGCTTTTTCCTCTTCTTATTTCTTCCTTTTCTCTTTGTCTTTAATGTTGCCTACTGCCTTGATGTCTTGAAGAATTTTTGGATCTTTATGAGAATGTGAAACAAATGGGTAAGCTATATTGAGCTGCTGTACACTGAGATGATGTATCAATCTCAGCGTGAAATTTTCTTCTATACAAATATGTTCTTTTTATTTTATTCAATCATGTAACTCAGATTAGTGTATGCTTGCATTATTTTCCCTTTTGGAAATCAAACAATAGATGTATTTTTTTATACATTACTAACTTTGTTTTTTGATTCTAATAAATTTGAAGGAAGTTGGTAATGAATCTTTTTCTGAAGGATACTGTCCCTGGTCTTCTATTTTTACCACTGTAAAGTGCATTTGCATTGAAAAGGGAAAAAACCATCAACTCTAAATATTTTCCTTCCTGAATAAACTATAATTCCAGAGGCAAAATAGAAATGCTGGTTCTAAACTTAAATTTGCTAAGGGCTTTTAATACTAGCATGAAATACTAGAATGGGGCAAGAACCAGAAACCAGCAAACATTTTCCTGTGCTGAGGTACTTCAGATGCATTCAGGGAAGTCAATCAAAGTTCAGGATTCTTTCCTTGTTTAGTATCTTAATGCAGGATTCTGAATTAGATTTTTTTTTTAGAGCTAGAAATGGCTGTATGAACTTTAAACTGTATTAGCTTAAATAACTTATTTTTCTCTGCTCTGAATAAAAAATTTTTTTCAGACTTCACTACTAACTGTATCTGCAAAATGAACTCTTTAACTACTAATTCTGTCCATACAGATAAAATTCAAGACCACATTACCCTATTTCTGAAGGCATGATTATTCCTTAATTTCAAGTCTGCTTCAGATATAGTTTTATATATAACCAAATATCATGATAAGAGATCCATTTGTCACAGTTATTACTTAAATTATTCTGAATGAATAAGTCTAGCACATGCTATTAAAGCACACAAAAAATAATTGTATTTTACTTTCTGTGTGTCAGTTAGATACTGAATTAAGGGATATTGCCATAGTTATATGTCTTAGTGCTATTAAACAACTTTTTGCCTATTTGCATGTTCTGATTAAATTTCTTCCTACTGTAAGGGATTCCTCACTGCATCACAGTTTCCAGAGGTCATTTAAGGTCCACTTATATTCAGCTTTGCAAATTCTCTGTCCCTGGTGTCACACTCTTAACCTCCTGACATCTCAGAAAATATTAAACTTTAATGTACAATATAATGGTCATTCCCAGGGCCATGCCGTGTATCTTGATTAGCTTGACTAGGCAAAGCAATACCCAGGGCAGCAAACTACCACGGGGAGATGCTTTTTCTGTGTATACACAAGACTGGCTGATGCTGGCAGGCAAAAATTAATGGTGTGAGTCATCATCCAGTGACAGCAGCAGTAGCCTACCCTAGAGACAATAGTTATTACCATCACGCCCAAAGGAGCTAGATCTCTTTTTTGAGTTCTCAGCTTACCTTCTGCTCTCCACAGTACACTAATTCCTTTGAATATATATATTCTTTCTTGTAGTAACTATACCCTGGGTCTGGGACTCACAACTTAGTACTTAGTGACCCTCCAAACTGCATTTTGCACTAATGTCCCATAAGCCTTGGGCTCTGTATGGTTGTCCCTAGGTTATGGCTAATAGATCATGTTATAACTGTGCAAACTAATTCTTCAGGTACTTGGACAATTAATAATATAATTGTCTTTAAATATAGTGGAGATAATTTTCCTGTCAGGCAGTGAAAACTTTATCTTCACTTGGGGTTTAATACTGCCTTAAATATTCTTGATTCCATGTATGCCTCCATGCTCACATGTTGTAGTATTCTGTCTCTACTACTACAGAAATAGTAGATATACTGTAACAAGGGGGGGGGGGAAGTATTTCCCTTGGTTTGTTGGCTATTTTTAAAAATCAGTCATTGACTTAATTATTTGCTTCTTTTTGGGTTTCTCTGACTTCTGGTCTTTTTTCACAAAACACAGATTTGAGGATTACATGTTGATTCTCTGCTGTGACCATGCCTTGTAGCAGGAAGTGCCAAAGCTGGTATGACAAAACTGTCTCTCTAAACCCCTCTGTTGCATCTAAATATTTTATATACCCAGTGCAGGTAACACAAAGCAATGCAAAGTACTTTCACTTGATGGTTGTAAATTATGAAACAGTTCCAAGTTTTCCCAAAACTCTAGGTGAAATCTAAGAATGCTTGCCAAGATGTGTCTTGCAAAAAAATCAGCTCTAACCAGTCTGCCATTTGATTTGAGAACTCCACTTCAAAAAACCATTTTTCCAGATCACAGAGTTTGAACTTCCAAACCATTCATACAAGTGGAAGGGGAATGAAAACAAGCAATTCACAGTAGATATATTAAATGGAAGAGCCCAAACTCCCATATCTTTTTTCCCAGGTTTCCTTGTAAATTGTGGCAAATATAGTAGAAATTGTTCCAGTTCTTTATATAGAATATGATACAAAAATTATTATCTCACTAAGTCATGTCCTATCAGGATGACTTTCCATAACACTTTTTAGGAAGTTATCAGTTTTCCCTGCAGAACATTTCGAGTTGGTAGCTCCCTAACAGAGTACAGAGGACTGTTTTTGGCCAATGAAATTACATTAAGAAAATTTTTGCCTACCTCTCCCTGAATGGATGTATTATTTAAACTCATGGAGCTCCATATTCTCATAGCATGTGTCTGCTTCCACAGCCTGCCTAGGGACCATATTTTTTCAGGGATGCATTTGGAGGACAGTTCCAGAAAATCCTAGAATATTTGGACTCACAAGTCTACTTACTGAATGCAATCTGTGTTCCCATGCTGTTTGCCTGCACCTAAAAGCCTTACCATTGCCACACTGTTGGCCTGTACTGCTCAGATCATAGCATTTTTATCAGCTTATCTTCTTTCATAAAATCAGAATCATTATTTCCTACTTAGTTCTGGCTACCTCTCATCAAAATCTGCAACAGTATGTACACAGGGGCTGAATTAGTCCCTTTCAAAGTACAACATTACTCCATTGGAGCTATTTTTGAGAGCAGTATAATACAATTTAATCAGTGGAAGCAGTATAAAAAGCAAACACAAACTGCATTTTCCAACTGCTCTCTAGAAATACATAAGGGAGTCACAGGAAAATGGTGTAAGGAAAGAAGGGGAATAAACATTAATAATAATAATATTAAAAATCCCTAACAAAGTAGCTAATTCACTTCAAAGAATCACAAATGAAACTGGTGAAATGTACTTTTATGGACTAACCATAACTCTGTAGGAGGGACATTTTCTGAGGGTGCTACAAAAGACTTAAATTTCTTTTAGGGATAAAAACATAGAACTTATAAATATGATTATTTCTCTTTTCTCTTTCACAGCTATCTTTAACTTTTTGCCATTGTTCTTAAAAATGGTTGTTTATTGTGAATTCTTTTGTATGTTAAAGAGAAATGTTAAGTAGACGTATATAGCAAATCTATGTTAATGGCTTATAGTCAGGCCCTCAGACAAGTGTTTAGGGCCAGACATTTACAAGAGGCCTATCCCTCACTTTCCCCTACCCACCCTACCCTTAACAAGGGTTTTCTTGATTTATGCCAAAATTAAACCTTTTTTCCTGCATTTTCTCTCAGTCTTCTGATGCAACAGTCTGGTAGAAAAAAAAATAAAAAAATCTCCCAAAGTTTTGATGTCAGTATTTAGTTGGCTTTTGTTATTTTTCTCCATACACAGCCATATGCATATATGTATGTGTATGTACACCTCTATATGAAAGTAAAATATTTTAATTTTTTTTTTGTCATATCACTAAATACTACAGTAACTGTGCAGGGGTTTTTTGACTCTCCATATTGAAATATTTTCTTTTTTACATTCTATGAAATACTGCTCAGCAGATAAATAAAGTAATTAACAGAAGATATTGATATAGGACAACTAATGTAGTAATTAGTATAGGATATGCACTTTTAGCTATAAGGCATTTAAATATGAAATTGGAATTTTCAAAGCAGCTGACAATATATAAATGAGCGTGTAATCTTGCCAGTTGTGAGATTACATCCTTCTCACTAATGAAACAATAAATTCCAGTTGGGGGGGGGGGGGGGGGGGGGGGGGGCACACGGCCGGGGCTAC
>JAWWEU010000081.1:95539372-95572900 GCA_035583155.1 Acropternis orthonyx | reverse complement strand
GCCCAGGGAGCAGGGCTGTGATTGGGTAAGGGTTTGGGTGGAGGGGAGTGGTCAGGGGACCCGGGTAGCCAATGGGACAGGGGGAGGATCCATACCTGATGAGATACAAGGATTGGGGGAGGAATGGGGAGGGACGGATTGGATGACCAATAGGGTAAGGACAGGGGCGGAGCTGGTTATAGGTACAGGGCAGCTCGGCAGTGTCCCAGCAAACCATGAGGTCACTGCCCCGGGGACGGGACCACAGAATCCAAGGGAGGGGTTTTGCTACAGTGTAACATGAGAGGCAAACAGCTTCTCTGCTTGTTTTGGTCCTTGATAGAATTTCAGCAGTGATGATTCCAGTTCTACAGAAGGTTTTTCCATCCTTCATAGCTTAGTCCATTTCCCACACTTGATGGTGCCTTGAAAGAGAGCTGAGAGCAGCAGCCTCCCTTAGTTATGCAAATTACTTATAGTCCTTTTAATCATCTGACTGATACATGCAGTGAAGTGCTGTAAGGACCGTAGGCTTCACTTCAAAATGCAGCCCAAAACACGTAGTATGTTGGTCAGATATTGTTCATATATACAAATTATTACCACCACCACCACCACAAAAAACTTCATAGAAAAACAATGACAAGACATTAGTAAATATCATAAACAAAGACCTCAAAAGATTTTTTGTTGTTGTTGGGGTTTTTTGTTTGTGTTTTGTTTTGGTTTGGTTTTTGTTCAGGATTAGATTTGTTTGCAGGGAGTATCTCCAGACCCTGGGATGCCACAAGTAATCTGGGTGTAACAAAAGGCTTCCAACCTTGGTTTTCTGTTCATCAGGCTCCCTGTTTATCTTCAAATGACAAAGGCTTTGAAATACTGCATTTGCTTATCTTCAACTTCTAAGCTTTGTTCTTGTATAGTGCTCAACTATTTCGTACAGTAAAATACGAAGAATTACACTATCCTAGTGAGTACCCAGTATCTTTCCTAAGTAAGAGTCCATCATCAAAACAACTTGAAAAGACATCAAATTAAATAAAATACTATTATTGTTAAGATTGCATTCACTGAGTTTCATTTTAATTTAAATTTTTAACAAGCTCATCTATATATTTTATTTCCTTTCTTTGTTTATTTAAATTTTAATTTTTATTTGAAAAATCTCCCTGAATTATCTCTGCCTTCTTTTCTTATATCTTATTTCCCTTATTTCCCTTCTGTGCATTCGCTATTTTTTTCACCTGCGTCACAAAAAAATAATTTCTTTGTCTGAATCCCAGTTAGATATATTCAAGATTATTTCTTTTTCTATATCTCCTCAATTATGTTTCTGTCTGCATTTGTGATCTTGATTACTACTGCTTCTCTTTTCATTATAAATAACAGACTTAATAACTATTAACATGTCAGTAAATGCTATCTTCAATCGCAGCCAGTGGAAAAGGTTCATATCACTATTTTTGGCTCTTCTGCTCTCTCTCAACTTTTTCTCCTTATGCCTGTTTAAAATTTTAAGCTTTTTGGCAATGACATTTTCTTTACTATTGTACACATGTACTTGGAACTTTGTTTAATATATAATGACATTCAAAATTATCATTATTTACCAAAGAAGAGGTTTTTTTCCTACATAAGCAAATGAAAGTGTGAATAACAGCACACTGCACACAAAATATTGCAGTTCTTCATATTATCAGAACAAATTTCTGCTTTTTTTCATCTCTGATTATACTTTTAAAGGCATTTCTATTGTGCAAAAATGTGTTCTTATCCTAATTATATAGATTGATTTCCATAAAACAGTATAAAATTCTATATTCAAGTGCAATTACATTTAGTCTGGTAAATTAATTTAATTCATTGACTGTATATTTTTATATATAGAAATATTGTCATTGCACTCTCTCTACTAATCAAGTCTGAATAGAACAATATTTTATAGTATTCCTTACAGTGTGTTCTTTAAGTTCTGTTGCCCTCTATATTTTTGATGGTTTTATAATACTTCTGTATTTTCAGTAGTTATAAATTAAATTTTAAGTTAGTAACACTAATTGAGAATTTGTTCCACTTGACTTTGTTATTGGGTTTTCTCTTTGTGAAAATTGCTGTTTTTTCCTCCTGCTTTGGCAGCTTTTCAGCTTTTAATGGTATTTTAAAATAAAGTGGAAGTAAATCCAACAAAAATTATATCAAGTTATCTATTTATTGGTAATGGCTATCCAATTACAAGTTAATATTTTAATATTTCATACAAGGTATACCACATATATAGCAGATATTCCCTGTGCCTTTCGACAGGATGACTGTAAGTAGATTCCTCCAATACTGTAGCATTTTGTAGCTGTTGTGGCAGACAGCAGGAATGAATATGCAGTGGAACACACCTTCACTGCAAGTGGGTTCATAATGTAACCCAAGCTGATGTTATGCTGTTACCTCATGTTGGATTCTGTCAGTCTGTTGCTGCAAGCCTTAATATAGTTGTAGATTTTAATATAGTTTTATAGTCTTTTTACATTTGAAAAATAGCTTGTAACCCCTGTACCACACACTTAGTCTTGAGTTAACCTCTGTGTCATATTTTGAAGCTTGCTTCTGTGTTAAGGGAGAGACATTAAGTTAGAACATTCTGTATAGGGATCTTTGTATCCAGATAGCTACGAGAGCATGTTATAGTCAAAATACGATATTGTTTAGTCATAGCATAAAGAAGGGTTAGAGGTGCTGGAAAAACACCAAATAGAAGACATAATGTGAAGAAGATGAAGGTAAATGAGGAAAGGGTGGTCTTAAGACCTCTGACAATTCTAGAAGAGGCCTGTCAGGGGGATGGTTTGTAGGATGGGCAAGTTAAGAGATTGGATGTATTTCCTACATAGGATAATTAAGTAGGGTCATAAATTTGTAGAAATCTGTATGCCGGGCACGCGTGTCATGTATTTTGGCTACTAAAAGCTTTAGTAAAGGAACTTTTCTGCCTTCACTCTGATAATCCTTGTCTCAGAAACTTTTTCCTTGATTTTAAGCAACAAGTCGCACTCTCACTTCTATCTTCGTTGGCAGTAGAGAGATTAAAGCTGACCCTTCTTAAAGCTATACCTTTGGCTACAGTTACAGATGTGCCCTTTTTTTATCTAAGATGCTGTACATCCACAGAGCATGGTAGAGATACTTTAGCTCCTTATATTCCTATGCAGATAAAGAGACTCAAGGAAGAGATAGTCTGTTGCACATATACATCAGCTAAAATTTAACCAGGCCATTCAATTTATCACTGTACATGTATAACCATAAAGATATAATTTAGTGTGTGTTGAACAAGAAACAAGTTTCCTTGAACTCTGGATCTCCCAAGTACAATCTAGTTTTAAATTACTTATTCAATTAAATTTTTTGTCATTTTTAGCAATTCTGGTTTTTGTTCCTTACTTCATCTTTGTGCTGTCATAATGTGTTTTGTTGAGTTATACAGAATTACAAAGGCATTGAGTAAATAATTCTGATTCAGTAAGTAATTTAAACTTATTACTACTGAAGCTCTGTAGGGTTTCCTTTTTTTTTTTTTTTTTGTTTTGTTTTTTGTTTTGTTTTTCCTACAAAAATTATGCTTCTAAAGGAATGCATTTAGTGTGTAAGATTTCAGTATATTTCATTAATTTCAGGGGGAAATTATTTATGTGAAAACTATTGGTTTGTTTTACAAGTTTCCTTCACAGGTAAAGCAGAGAGCTAGACCTCTCTAAGAGACAGTCCCGACTACCTAAGATTTGAACCATCTTTCTTAGAACATCCCTCTCTCTGCCTAAATTATATAAAATAAGTAAAGAAGGACTATCCAATAGTAGCAATCCTACTTTAGTTGTGTCTGGACTATGTCAACATTCAGTGGAATGAATGAATATAAAAACAAAGTACACTGCATGTTAATATTTTCATTCCCCACTCCAAATTTTTTTATCACATGTACCTCATGAAGAATTTCTGACTTGGTGGTACAGATGCACATAGCGAGAGAGAACCTATGTGCCATTTCTTCATCGGTGGTTGTACTGGGAACAGAGGCAGAAGCCAAAAACTGTTCCTGGAGAGGGTGTCAAAATATAGAGCCTGAACAACATTTCTATCGAAATTCTGATAAGAGTTATTTCATAATATAGAGCCCATCTGGACCTAAGCCTAGATTTTCTGCCAAATGAGCACCTTGGCAAGGGTATGAGGTGTTAATTTTGTGGTATCACATGTTTATTAAATATTGAGCAAGTAGCACTCTGAATTTCTGTCATGCCTTGCAAATAGATTTTAAAATAGAGTTCCCCTCCCTTATTATGTGGTAAGATTGTAAAGGGCAAAACAGGACATTGTTTCAGAAATGAAAGAAATGAGGAGACAATGAAGAAATGGGAAAAACATGGAGCCTTATTTCATTGAACCTTACTTGAAGGGAAAAAAAGGTCAGCCTTGGCAGGGAAAAGAATCAGACTTCCAAACTGCATTATGAGTTAATTTGGGAGAAAAAATACCAGATGTACAGAGAAGAGAACAGAGAAAGAGAATTTATTTGAAACATCTGTCTCTGCATCTCTTGATCAATTAATCTAATGACATCTTTCTAAAACTCCTTCATTACCTTTAATTTGTGCTACTGTAAATAACATTGACTCATTTAGAAGTCAGTTTGCTCATAATTGTTTTTTACATCTTTATAAATTTATTAAACAGCATATGATTGAAATCAGATCATCAGCGCTAACTTCCATCCTTCATTTCCTATGTCTTATTTGATTATCAGTCAATTAAAATAAGTTCTATAGATTGTGCTTCAGCACATACTCATTCGCTCTGTGAAAGAACTCTACTTTTTTTTTTTTAATTTGAGTTTCTTTTGCAAGAACCAAAATTACTTTTCCTTTATTTTTTTTTTCTTTTTCTTTTTTCTGGAATAAATACCTGTAGATATAATAAAATATCAAGAACATTGACATGGTCAGAAGTATGAGAGAAGCAAATAGCTCTGGAAGAGGTATTTTGGATACTCAGAAAGGAAAGATAAATAGCAGAAAGGAGAGAGAAGGACATCTGTCTTAAACAGTGTTATGAGAATCCCTTTAACAGGGTCTGAACACTCAGTCTGCTTAAGGCTGGAAAAACTCTGTATCTGCCTCCTGTATCAGCTGTTGGAGAGAGATCTGGGTAGTTCAGGAGATATAAAATTCCTTCACATGGATAAAAAGTTTGTCTGGGGTAGATACAGGTTGGTTTTTTACATAGTAATGGTCAAAAAGTCTGTTGGGTTTAATTATTTATTTTTTTAAAACTTAAATATGTGTAGAAGTGCTGTGACAGTAATTCTTAAAAATCTCTTCTTGTGTGCACAACTAGTTATACTAATCATATGAATCCAGAATTAGTAAGGAAACAACAGCTTATTCCATGGTAACATTTCCTGTCTGCTCTTCCAAGCAATTAAGGACTTAGGAGTAAGAAACAAATAAACAAACAAACAAATCTAGACATTTTCACTATAATTTTCATTACATGAAATTGAAAAAAATTAGGGGCACAAAGATAAAGAATGGTCACTGTATGACTGTATAAGAAATTATTTAAGATTCTATTTTGTTTGGGGGTATATCTGTTGAGTACATTTTAAAATATCTAAATATAGTCATCTTTTTGTCATTTTCAATTAAATATACCTAAAAAGAAATAATAATATATATAGTGATCCTTTTTCCTCAGTAAAATTTTTCTTTGTTCAAAGTACAGATTTGTATGATTACTAATACTTGGTAGGGAATTTTTGTTTGTTTGTTTTTAAAATTCAAAACACTTAGTGGCTTCTCTGTTCACATATACTTATTATGAGGAAAATATATGTGTTTGCTTGTTTGTTTGTTCGTATAATAGAATAATAGAATCATTTAGTTTGAAAAAGGTCTTTAAGATCCTCGAGTTTACCTGTAAACCCATCACCACACCCACGTGTTTTTTGAACACTTCCAGGAATGATGATTCCACCACTTTCCTGGTAATCCTATCTGGGTGCCTGTCTACCCTTCTCATGAGCAAAATTTTCCAAATATCCAAGCCAAACCTACTCTGGTGTAACTTGTGGCTGTTTCCTCCTGTCCTGTTCCTTGTTACCTGGGAGAGGACACTGACTCCCATGTGCCTACAACCTCCTTTCAGGTAGTTGTAGAGGGCAATGAGGTCCATTCTGAGCCTCCTTTTCTCCAGTCTAAAAGGTCCCAGCTCTCTCAGCCACTCCTTATAAGACTTGTGTTTCAGACTCTTCACCAGCTTCATTGCTCTTTGAATGTCCTCCAGCAAGAGCTTCTCTTCAATAACAGCAAGAAAAAGTCATTTTTGTCAATATCACTGACCTAAAGTTTTTGAGAAAACTGGCATCTTTAAAAAATATTTTTCTCTTCACATTGCTTAACAAATCAGATAGCTGAATACTGATAGGCAGTTGGCAAAGTGGTTAGATGTAAAAAATTGTATATGTATATATTTATTATAGTTTTTCCTACACATTGATCCATATTTTAGTAAAGTTATTTCATTCAAATTCGATGAGTTCATCTAGATATAAATATTTGACAGCATTATTAGATATAAATCCTTTTTCTTCTGCTGCACTTAACCTTTTTAGATAGCTTATATTGCTTACAGAAAAAATAATGGACTGCTGAAGATTAAACAAACATATCTCAGGGAACGTATTGACATTCCATGTATAAAATGAAAGGTGCCAGATAGGCAGCTTATGAAAGCAGGAGTCCCAGAAGAAAACTCTGTGGGAGAAGTCACACTGAAATTGGCACAAGGCAAGTCTTTCAAGATTTCACAGTCAACACTTCTACTCTGTCCTTTAGGAATACTTCTTATTGTTGAAAAATAAAACAGCCTTAATACATATTAATTCCTTGACTTCTATGCTAAAACTCTGTCTAGTAGCAATTAGACTGAGACTGTAAATTTTTTATAAATGGCACACCACCATACAACCATTGTGAATAAAGTAAGGTGTCTAATTGCCTAAGATGAAATCCTTCCATTGCCCTACAGAGCAGGGGAAGGTCCTGTATTTCTTTATCAACACCTGCTGAAATGTCTAATCTGTCTCCCAACTGCAAGTTTTGGACATGCCAAGGATATACACATGCCTTTTTTTTTTTTTTTTTAAATCTCCATCACAAGTACTGTATTCTGAAGGGCCTTTCAATGTTAAATCAGGAAATCTGAAAACTAGTGTTACAGTGATAGTTGAATTTGAGTGGGAGTTTGTCACTGCAATGAGCTTGTTCAAATCAAAGGATCTCAGAGGAGGTCTATAAAATAAAGAGACGATGAGTACAGTCATAAACCAACTACATTTCAGAGAAGAACAGCCACCAAGCAAATCAGTCCCAATATGTAATTCTCTTTCTATTGCATTCTGTAGAGTTTAAATTAATAATTATTTACTTTTTGTCTACACTTGCTCATCTCTGATAACTACTGAAGTAACTTGACACCAAAACCACCAAGTGTTACAAAGGTGCTTCAGAGCAAAACTCTTTCAGGAGTAGGGATTTTGGTTTTCCACACAGAAAGTCAATAACAGGATTTTAAAAGGAAAAGACGAAAAGCAGAAAAGAAATCCCACTGAAGTGAAATTTGAAAGAAACTAGACCCTTAAGGTGCCCCTTCTTAAGGGGTTAGTGTTACATTCATACACAAGATTAATAAAAATATCAATAGATACACAGTAAGAAGGATAAGATTGACTTAATCTGTTTGATAAGATGATTACTGGGACCCCTTCCATCATCAAAGGAAACAGACAGGCATCTCCAAAGGAAATCTTGCCATCTTCTTCACACAGGGTGACTCAACTCTTGCAGAGCCTCTGTGTCTCCAGTCACTACAGGGGAAAAGAGTAATTTATTTATGTTAAGCATTAATTTTAACACAGTCACAAGTTTATGAAATTATTGTTTGTCTTGTCTGTTTGGTATGAAACTGAAAAAATTCATGGGGCATTTAGTCTGACTACAGTAGGATATCAGGAAGGAATATCCCCAAAGAGAGTACACTCGTACCAATGAGAAATGCAAAAGACATTTCTTGTATACTGGTTATGGTTAAGAGAGTTAATTTTCCTTGTAGTAGTTTGGATTTGTGACCAAAACAATGTTGACAGTACAGGGGTGTTCTCATTATTGCTAAGCAGCGCTTACACAGAGTTAAGGCCTTTTATGGCTCTTACACTGCCCCACCAGCAATTAGCCTGAGGATGCACAAGAGTTTGGAAGAGAAGAGGGCCAGGAGAGCTAACCCTAACAGAGGAACAAGAAAACCCATATCATAGGGTGCCATGCTCAGCAATACAGGGGAAAAAAAGGCATAGGAGCAACATTCAGAGTTATAGCATTTGCTTTCCCAAATCACTATTACATGTGATGAAGTCCTAATGTCATGAGGATGGCTGAACACCTACCTACCCTGGGAAGTGGTGAAGGAATTCCTTGTGCAGCTTTGCTTGTGAGTCAAGCTTTTGCTTTACCTGTTACACTGTCTTTGTAATAATGCGCTTTTCTCACTTTTACGCTTTGGAGTCTTCCCATCCCACTGCAGGGGGAGGGAGTGAGCTGCTGCATGGGGCTGAGCTGCCTGCCAGGGTTATGACGTGATACCTTAGAACATAAATTAGGAATATTACAAAGAGGTCCAATGTCTTTATGGCTCATCTTCTAAAAGAGTTGGGATTGCTTTGTGTATTTATTAGGCAAAGGTAAAAAAGAGAAGTTTACTAGCAGCTACTGATGGATAGGTAGACATGTAAGATATGTGGGGAAGGCAACACAATCATTTGCTACCATATAGCAATCAGTGGCTAGTTCTTACAAGAAGAAGGGTTGCTTTCTTGATGTGCAAAGAACAAATATAGATTGAAAAAGATGAATGATAATGGTTTGTGGGAGGTGGTTGAAGGCTAGAGCAAAGCTACTTTCTCAAATACTTTTATGTGAAATTGAAAGGTTGTGCAAAAGGTTAAAACAGTATCAGTAGCAGGTTGAAAATGAGGTTCTCTAAGAAGGCAGTGGTGAATTGGTTAACATACTTTAGAGAGCTTAGCTTGGAAAAGAAGGGAAATATCAATTCTAACTAAATGAAAAGGATTGAAATATTAAGCATCTCTGACTTATTAAAAATTTTATTAACTTAGTATGTATAAAGAAAAATTCTATTTCTAAATGATTCTACTAAAGAAGCAGTTATTACTTTCAGCAATAAATACATGCAGATAGATAGACAGGCAGATAGATAGACAGACAGATAGATAGATGCAATGGTAGACAGATTGATCTTACACAAATTAAAAGCAGCCTGGTCACAATATTTCTCTGAAGAATATATTTTTAACACCCCAGTGCTGACCGGGATCTTTCTATAAAAAAGTGGATTTTCCAGCAGATGAAAGAAAGGACTTGCTGTGTATAGTAGATACTGATATCAACATCTAATGGAAAAAATATTCATACATCATTGTGCAGACTGCTACGAAACAAAGCATTTCCTTATATTCTGCATGTCAGATTTCCTATGTACAGTGTTTTTCAGCATATTTCAAGCTTAATCTAACATCACTTGAGTGTCCAGTTGTTACTCTGGCTCAATCCAGCAATGAGTACAAAGGCTGATGCTGAGCTCTTATGAGAACTGGAATTATAATCCACAAAACCAGCGTAAATTAGGAGTCCCCATTATCAATTCGATCTTACATGTATTCATTCTCTACTGACTAAAACCAGATTCTTGAAGATGATCAAGAGGTGAAAGACTCAAAGGTCTCCAATGTTTTTAGAATCAATGGTGTCTTGAGGAATAGAGCTTGCTGTTTGCCCAGATCAACAATCAACATTTTTGCAGCATTTCAGTGATCTCCTTTGTGCCTACAAATGTCATCCAAGAACAGCTCTTAATCCTCTGCAAACAATGCCTATGAATGCAGCAATACAATATACAGTGAAGTACTAGTTGGATCACTTTCTAGTTGTATCATGAGAATTACATTAGAATTAGGCATAGAGTGATGTCATTATGCTAATTGTACACTGTGGGGTATAGAAAAGGATTGTGAAGTAAGAAGACTAAGATTAGGTTTGTCTTTTAGAATGACTTTTGAGTGTATGGGCAGCCAGAGCATTCTGGATATGTCTGAAGGGGTTGTATCACCACTGTAAAGCCATCTGTTCACCAATGTCTGTTTGTCTGTCTGTCATTCCCAACAACCTATGAATAGTTGCCATCAAGACATAGTTAATTTGAGTCAAAATTATCTTGATTCGTTTAAACAGTTTTAAAAATTAAAAGCTTTTCTGACATGACTCTGTTTAGTGGCAATCGGCTACAAAAGGGTCACTGAGCAGTTTTGTAGGCATACAGAGGTGTAGAAGGAAGGGATGGCCTTCTGTAGGTGGGCAGTTTCTGTCAACTTAAACTAGGTCATTATTCTTCGATGCAATTGCAGCATTCATATATGCTTGTGGGTGTACTGCTTTGTCAATGTCTATAAATTCTGAGCATCATTATTAGGTGCTCAGCACGCTCAACACAGTCAATGCTGATTTCTCTTTGCTTCGTCATTACTTTTTAGTTATTGTTGCTCCCTTTCTTTCCTAATATCTTCCTCAATCATACTTGCATTGGAGAAGAAAGCCCAGTAATTTTCCTAGACCTCTAAATGTAATTGATATTTAGGTGGTGTTTCTATACATCCCAACAAAGTGTAAAATAAAAATATTTTTCAAGCTCTTCAAAGCATAACAGCAGGTTAAAAATGTTTATTAAATTCTTTCCTTAACTTCAAAAATTTGCAGTGAGTGTTAGTTCTTTATGTTTAATATGATTTTAATTATTTAAAGCAATCATGTTTACTGTATCAATTGGTAAAACAGAGATTTATGTTTACTTTCATCACCACAGAAAAGATAGATCTATAAAGGTAATAAATCTTTAAGTGCTTCGTAACCTTACACAGTCTTTATAGGTTGAAAGATAATCAATAATCATGACAGAAAAACTGCATATGATTCATTTTTCAAATCAACTTGCTTCTTTATGACACAATGCCAATAGATGACAATGTAAATGTCACAATCAGTTTTCTTTATAATAATACCTGGACTTGAAAGGCTATTTGTAAGAATTACTTTCGTAGGCATAATTAACACTAGATGCATCTTCCATGTTCACTACACACGCTGTCAGATTGCACTATCCAATCATGCAGTCTTTGCGGTTTAGTGCAAAGTACTTCTGACTGCAAATTTAGCTGTATTTATACTTTTATTCTGACAGTGCTTTCTATTTCTAATTTATTAATGTCAGTGAGCACTAGTGAGGGGTTCTTTGCCTGATGAAATCAATTATTGTTGAATAATTCAGTAGATTGCATTTAATTTTAAATAACCAGTTTTTCATTTCTGAAATAACTATATCCCAATGTGTCAGGCTGTTCTTGCTGAATCAATGTGCTTCAACTCAGACAGCCTTCAAGATGTTTGTTGTCCTAGTGACATCCTTAGTATCACTTCAGCAAATGTAAAGGGTCAAGCAGTCAGGAATTTAAATATACCCATGCAGGAATAATTTCAGACGGGACTCTCAGAATCTGGATTTGTATTTTCATTAGGGTTTTTTTGTTTGTTTGTTTTTATTTTATTGCTATTGTTTATTCTGGCCTGTAAATACAGACAAAATTTAATGGAAATAGCATTTGAAATTATTTCTGTTTTTATTTCTTTTTCCTGCTCCCCTTTGCTCCCCTGTAGTTACAGACAACTATAGTGGCAGCACAACATGGAAAGTCACTCTGTCATTCTCACTTGGGAAGAGAAATTTGCTCTAGTTACTTAAAAATCTCATTGCCTGAAGGAATTTCACTTTTGGTCTGATATTACTACTCCATCTAATGTAAAAACTCTGCCACCATGATTAGTGTAATGTTGAAAAGCTAAATTGTGGCTTAATTTTAACCAGAAAAATGGTCAATCTCATTTGATGTCAACACATTTATTAATTGTGCCTGAACTAGTGAAAGGCAAACTGATACAGAAACCTGATTTTAAAAATCGAAATTTGGTTCAGAATGAGACTGTCAAGTTCACTGATTACAGGACAATCATGTTCAGCCCAGCATATTCTGTATTGAACATTTTAAAATACAATGTAATTACCTTTGGAAAATTCCTGTTCTGTTTTCCCTTTGATAATGTTTATAGGAATACAAGTAATTTGCCATTCCAAGTTTTGAGGCACATAACATTAACATATTTAGGAATGGTGCATTAAATTACAGTTTAGCCTCATATGCAATGAAATATATATTTAATACACTTCTTGTTATAATTGTTTCGCATTCTAGAGCTCATATTGTATGTACAACAAAAAACAGAGAAAGTGAAATATGGCAAAACATTACCTTAACTGATGCAGCTAATTTCAGATATTAATTTAATACACATTTGTTCAGGGTTTAATAATGCATGTTATGTACCTCAGGGACTGCACTGGTGTATGTAAATAGAAATTGTCTTGGGATTATATATGATGGCTTACAATATTTTATTATTTATTTATTTATTATAGATTATTAGTGCATTTATGAAGGAAGAAAAAAAGGAAATTAAAACAATATATGAAAACTTCGCTGAAAAAATAGAAGTTTGTATGAGACAGTGTTCAAATATAAATATTTTTGTCATCTGACCTCAATTTCAGTAGACATTTATTGTGTTGTAGACTATGTGACAGCAATAAATAACTCTATCATGGTCACTAGATTGCAGTTCTTTTGAAACATTATTTTTTTTGTGTTTTTTTTTTTTTTTTTTTTTTTTTTTTTTTTTTTTTAAGATATAAGTAGCAATCATGTTCCTATCCAAAATGAAATCAAATGTAAGACTGTTCAGAACCTTAAACTCTCTGGACAGAGTGCATCCACTGAGATATTTCTGGAGGGGAGGTGTGTGCAAGTGAACACAAGGAGACAAAGCAACTTCTACAACCTGGTCATCCTTCCTACAGGGACATGAAAGATGAGGGGTTTTGAAACAATTGCTGTCTTTATTTGAGGTACACGGTCAGCACTCAGACATGAAAATCTATGTACTTTCTTTTTAAATAAAAAGAATTTTATAAATTATGTTAGGCACAGCATCAATTGTTCTCCTATCTGGGATACACGAGGTGTTCCAGCTTTGGTTTACCTCTCATGGAAAGACAGGAAAACTACAGTAAATTTTGAGGCTGGTATTTTCACGATCTGCATTCAGATATAATTGGTACGTAATGTACTTCTGAGAGAACTCCTTCCAATTAGCCAAACTAATACCTTTTCAAAATATATGACAGTTACTCTTTTCTTGAAAATGAGGGCATGGGTACTGGTGGGTAAGGGGAGGAAGAGGACTGGTCTGTCTTTGGATCTTGTTGTGATGTGGGGTTTAGTCGTCTAAGCTTTGGCCCGTATCTAGATGTGATAGCCTGAGAGTGAGCTGTGTGAAGTAATGATAATAAATAACGGCCAGACTTCGTGAACGAAGATCTGGGGAAGGGCTCTCCCCAGGTGGGCGTGCCCTTCCAGCCGCGAAATGGATTTTTTAGGTGAGACACAGCGTGCGCAGAACTGGCCCCACCGTTTAAGGTTTATTTGCCACGTCCGAGCGAGCTTGGGCACTGACAGTGAAATCCTCGGGACTGTCTACAGCACCCAGTACTAACACCGGGGCTACCCTGCGCTCAGCCTCTGAGGTCTGACGAGATCAGATGGCAGGGAGGCATTTAACTGCCCAGGGGACGGTCCCTACTGAGACTCGAACTCGAGCCCTTGGGATTCAGAGTGCTAACCATTACACCCCGGGACCGCCCTGTGTGAAGTAACACTAACACAAACAGCCAAGATAGCAGGAGGTGGATTTCCGACTCTTGCTGAACTTCAGCAGATGTGACTATTAAGTCTTTTAGGATTCTTTGAAAATTGAATTCCTACTGAACTAATTTTTTACGGACTCTTCCAAAGTTAAGTAGGATCTTTTCTACAATAACAATAATTCAGTACAGGTATTAATACTGCAATAAAACCCATAGTGATAGAAATTACCCTATAATAGATAGTTAAGGTAACTCAATAGAGTCCAGAAGCAAGACATCTATTAAACAATTACAAATATCCTGAGACTTAAAATTTTTGTTAGTTTTAGACTAATCTTGAAGTGTATTCAGACAGAAATCCTCTGTTAAAATGTGTATAACATGTAAGATTTTATTCTCATTTAGAAATCACATTGACTGTGAAATATTAATTGAATTTCATAATTAGGTATCAAGAACAAAAATATTTGGTTTACTGCACTATATGGCGGACACAACAACCCACTCTGTAGAGTAAAGAAATTTTCTTAGATTAAAAAAAATATTTCAGGTTCAAATAATTAATATATCTTGACATGGTATTAAATTTAATAAAAGGTTTCACTACTGATGTAACCCCTTAAAACAGCTGAGAAAGGACATGTATTAATACCATAGTATAAAGTTATCTAGCAAGGCAAAGTTGGACTGCACAATAATTTAAGTTAGCTAGTAAAGCAGTGTGCATAATAAAGTTCACAGAAATTGAGTGTGCTAAAATGAAAACTCATATAGATAAGAAACTTATTAATCCTTCATAAAACTCAGTAAATTATTTAGTGATCTGATTTATGCTGTACACCATGAAATATGTCACAGTGTGAAATTTGTTGCACATTCAAGGAACACACATAGACAGTCTTAGCCATGTGTGGATGTGCAGTCCCATCGAGATGAGTCCAGAATTAAACTGTTTTTTTAAATTTACTGTCTAAAAAGACAAATATCATATCCAAGGGATCAGAAAATCTCTGTGCTCTCTGTGCCACGCAGAGCATAAAATAATAAGAAATATTATTTGCCACAATATTATTACTTAGTTCTTGTAATAAAAACAAAAAGTAGATCGACATAGTCTCTTCTTCCCTAGTCATTTTGGTTATGCTCTTTTGGCATTATTTTTTTAATTAAATGATTGACAAGAAATTAGAATGGTTATCTTACATGAAAAAGTTTAAAGGATCATGTTACAGCTTAGAATGGCAGGAGGTATTGGAGTACATAATATTTACTGCTTGTTGATTTCTGCTCATTCAAATAGTGGACAGTCACTTTCTGCTTCAGCACAGGAGTTGAAATAGTACCATAGATTGTATTGGGATTAAAGCTGGTTACCTGAAGTATTTTTTACACTGAAGTATTTTAAACTCATTACATATTTTTAAATCCTAATTCCTCATGTTAGAAAAAAGAGTTACTGCTATCAATCAACATGAAAAATTTCCCCTTGGTGGTGAACCAGCCAAGTATTCTCTGATCACACTGAATAAAATATGAGGTAGTGGTGTAAAGTTTAATCATCCTGTTTCCTCAATTTCCATCTTTCCTTTCAGTAGCAGCCACTGGGGGAACAATTCACTTTTCTGCTTTGTGAAAAGCTCAGGCTAAGGATTTTCTGAGCTCTTTTAATTACTGAGTTTAAGCTAGAGATGCCAAAGGACCCACTGAGCAACAATAAGGGGTAATGACTTATGGATAGAAAATTGAAAAGTGTTCATCTTGGTAGAACAAAGAAGAATAAAACAGAACAAATGGCAAGTAAAATTGAAAACACAGAAGAAAAGAAGGTGAGCTATGTAGATTTCAAAAGCAATCTATAGCTGCAATTAGAAACTATGCATTAAATCAATTTTTAGGTCTTTTGAGGAATCTAAAGTCAAAAGGGTGGTTCAGAGTACTGTACCTACTTAATAGATTATTGATTTTCAAAGAAACAGATGGCAGAACATCTTTCATGTAAAGCTGAGATATCAAATTCACACCTTTTTGTTTGTTTGGTTGGTTGGTTTTTGTTTTGTTTTGTTTTGCTTAGTTGGCCCTTAATTATACTTTGGATTAGTGTTGGAACAAAAAAATTCATGATTGCTTTTGGGAAGCATTGTGTCCCAAACACATATTCTTCAGATGTTGAAATGAAATGCTGAGTAAAACCTTTGTAATCTTTCCTATCTATAACTTGAAACTTATTTGAGGATATGACTGCTACTTCAGTGTTTTGGTCTTCTTTGCTAGCTCAGCCTTCCAGCAAAACCTGGAGAAAATCTCCCTGGGTTTCACTGTCATCTATAGTAGTAAGGGTAATCATGTAGGGAAGAGTGGATATTAGAAATTCCTGATGCACTAATGGGATCACTAGCCTAGGACAATACCCAGTTCTGAGCCAGTTTCTTGTTGGAGAAAATCCTTAAGTTGATATTATAAAACATAGGAGCGATGCAAAAGACTGTTGTCTCTTCTGTGCAGTCCTGCAAAGAGAGAAGTACCAAAAGTCTTAAGTCCAATAGGGACTTTGTGGTTGTTTTTTGGGTGGTTTTTTTTTTTTTTGGTTTTTTTTTTTTTTTTTTTTTTTTTTTTTTTTTGGGTTTTTTTTTTTTTTTTTTTTTTTTTTTTTTTTGGACAGTGTTGCATATAAAGAATCCAAGACTTTTTGAAGGAACTATTCTAATACTATTGGGCATCAATGTTTTTTGTATTCCTGTCTGTTAGAGATAAAAGCACTCAAACCTGTGGAAAATAAAAGCCTAGAAATTAATAAGCAAGATAACATTGTAATTTCCATTTAAAGCAAATTATTGAAAGATTCATGCCTAAAATGTACTCTATGTGACACTGATATTCCTCTAGACTCTTTGTATTTCTGCTGCACACATGACCTGAAGAAAAATCTATTTGGACTACTAAGAAAAGAGGTGACTGAGCAAAAAATTTCCAAAATTTAAGAAGTTATTCTGGAGCAGAAACATGATTTTTATTCCATATTGAGATTCCTGAATATCCATTATTGGCTGCTGTCTTAAATAGGATGCAAGACTAGAAGAACCTTTGTTTTGTCCCACTCTGCCAGCCTTATCATTAAAATAATGCATTTTGTAAAAACACCTTGAAATATTAGTCACTTTTTTTGATTGCCTTTATTCTCTCAGTATGACTCCAAATAATTTTAAATGTGCAGAAACATATTGGAGATAATAACTTATATTTAATTTTAACATATCTTCCAAAAAGCAACTTGTTTAATTTAAGAAGCTAAATATTTTATTCTGGTTTTA
Organism: Acropternis orthonyx; assembly: GCA_035583155.1. NCBI lineage: Eukaryota > Metazoa > Chordata > Aves > Passeriformes > Rhinocryptidae > Acropternis > Acropternis orthonyx. The sequence continues at coordinate 95,555,684 of JAWWEU010000081.1, read as the reverse complement.
CTGTGTTTAAATTGGTGACTAAAGCAGTTGCCAAAAACAAAATGACCCACTCTACCCATTTGTTTTAGAGGAGTTTTAGCACATCTGCTACATCTCTGCAAAGCTTGTTTTGTTTTTTTTTTTTCTTGTTTGAATGAAATCAGTCAGTCTTGGACTAAGCTATCAAGCCCTTCCTAGAATGGTTCCAGAATTTTTAATTTCATTTTGTATGGGTGTAGCTTCCACAACCTGGATTTTATTATGACTTTCCCTGCAAGCACTGTCATTTAGTCCCTGTGATGCTAACAACAAATTTCTTATTGATCTTGCTCAATAACCTTGTTTGATACAATGTTTGGCTGCATCATCTTAAACCTGCTGAGGGATGAACTTTTCCATAGCCTCACCCCTTTTTTCCCATTTTTTATTTTTCCCCCCTTTCCCCAACTACTTCACTGCATTTTTTGACAGGTACTACACTTTCGGCATGAAATTAGATATTTCCTTTGCTGAATGAGTAGCCTTGACAATACAAGCTCACTGCTACTGTATGAACCTTAGCCCAAAAATAGTATAGAAAATATAATTTTTTTTATTCTATGTGGATCTTGTTCTTTTGAAAATATATGACCATAAAATTATTCATTTTTTAGAAAACATATGGATTTGCCATTTTTCTCATCTAACACAGTACATCATATACCATTCATGTAATTATTGTGTCACAGTATTCTCTGGAAATTCAAAATAGTGCTCAAAAATATAAATTCAATCTAACCATTAGAAATGTCAAAGTAATTTTTCATTGTTAGTTCTTTTCATTGAATTCAAAGCCTCCTTCATACCTAAAATGAAGTGAGAATATTAGATTCTCTACTGACATAGTTCTATGACCTGTCTCTGGAGAAACGCCGCTGAGTAGTCTTGAGTTTACTTTGTTAAACAAGTATTCAGATATGGTGTCAAAAAAGGGGTGTAAACAGAACGGTGATAAAACAGCATTTCATTTCAAAATTATTTCTCCTAATTTCTTGTATATAAGTTTTTCAGATAGATGTTTTCTGGAGATTTTACATATTAACTTTTATTTATGCTTATTACTTTATATGTTCAAGTAAAGGGAAATTTCAAATCCAAACAATGATAATCATGTAACCAAACCTTTTCAGAGCGATCCACTCTCAGTCCTTACAATTTCCTAAAGATCGCTCTGTTGCCTTAAGATTCCTTTTTATATATTTATATATGTAATTATATAGCTTCTCACACTTGAGGTAGCAGCTAACAACTTGTAAATCTCTTTCTCACCATTTGTGCCACATTTTTGAAATTCTGTTTAATGGTCTTTTCAAGGAAAAAGATTTCAGCAAGGACATCTTGTTTGGGACACAGGCACCTGGGAGATATGATTGTAGTCAAAGCAAGATAGAAGACCCAGAACCCTTGGAGGGGCTCCGATGGGGCAGTCCTGTGGGTGGTACCAGGGGCAAATGATTTTCAGGTTGGATGTACTAATTAGCTATGATAATTAAGTAGTGTTATACCCTACACTGAGTGTGTGCCCATGTATTTCGTGCACCTGAAAGCTTTCAATTAAGAACTGCTTTCTACTTTGTCTATACTTACATTGTCTCCAAAGTTCTTTTCTCTCAATTTTAGGCAACAACTGAATGTTCTTGCCCTCCAGCTTATAGATGAGAAGACTACCTATGCTACTTTGTGGCAGCTGAAGATATCTATCATCATGATAGTTTGCATACTACAGAGACTGGTAATGAGCACTGTATTTATATTGTGACGCTACTGTAAATTACAACTGTCATATTCTCCTAAGTGTATTTTATACCTGTCCTGTGGCATCCCTCACTAAATCAAAATTCAGTATAGCATCATATATTAAAATTTTGGTAATAACATCAAACCCTCCACACGCAGAATATCTAAAGAACTTTATCAGAATGTATTAGATTCTGATAATGCCCTAAAGGAAAGTCCTCATGCTCTCATGCTAGCACTGTTCACTCACGTCCCTCCAGTCCCATCCAAAGTTACATGACGGAAATAACTGAATGTTAGCAAAACACTTCAAAGCAGCCAAATGTCCTAGCAACCAGTTGTAGTATTTACGAGTTCCCAAATAAAGGATGGAAAGTAAGAAAATCTTTGAATCATGTGGATTTTCATAAAGTGAATTTTGAAAGGAAGTTTGCATTTTTAATGCAGCCTTACTTATCTGATCAGAAGTATGCAATTCCTAAGGTAACTTACTCCTTTACTCCCATTTAAGGTAGATTTATCACTTACAGATCAAAGCACTGTAATGCAGAAATTATAAATTCACAAAATGTCATAAATAAATGCAAAAATATGAACCAAATTAAGTTACAGTATACAACCAGTAAAGAATCCACAGTCTGTTTTTAGCTTTGTTATTAGAAGATTAATCCTGTTTGGAAAAGTTATTGTCAGGTGGATTGTTTTAAACTTAACTGACAATACACCGTAAAAATCGCCCTCCTATGTGTGGACATCAATTTTAGCTGTCAAAGTGTGTGATGCTGTACAGTACATTTTGGTTTTTATATAAGGGTAATGCATTTATTCTTCACATTCTTATGAGACAGGAAGTATCTCCTTGTTACTAGTGAAAATGGAGAGTCACCTACTCTATCCATATGTGCTTTTTGTTGTTGGTTTTTTCGTTGTGTTTGGTTTAGTTTTGTTTTGGGTGGTTTTTTTTCCAAAATGACACCAAATATCTGTATCATCACAGAATCATAGAGTAGTTTGGATTCGAAGGAACCTTTGAAGATCATCCAGTTCCGATCTCCCTGCCATGTGCAGGTACACCTTCCACTAGCCCAGGCTGCTCAAAGGTTCCCATCCAACCTGGCCTTGACAACTTTCAATAAAGAGGCATCCACATCTTCCCTGGTCAAGTAGCCCACATGGGAGTGTGGCAGCTCTGGGAAGCCCACGCTGGATCAGGCTCTCTCCAGTTGTGGCCCTGTGGAGGGAAAACCAGTGCGGGATCAGTTTTACTGGTGGGACTTGTGGCCCTGTAGGAAACCTATGCCAGAGCAGTCTGTTTCTGAAGGACTGCATGTGGTGGAAGTGACCCATGCTGAAGCAAAGAAAGAAGGAGAAGGCCTCCTCCTGAGGAGGAAGGAGCAACAGAGGGATGTGATAAACTTACCACAGCCCCTGTTTCCCTGCTCCCCTGCTCCATTATGGAGAAGGTAGAGAATTCAGGATTAAAGTTCAGCCCAAAGAGAAGAGCAGGCAGGAGAAAGGGGGTTTTAGATTAGTTCTTATTTCTCATTATCCTACTCTGTTTAATTGGCAATATTTGAAATCAATTTCCCAAAGTCAAGTCTATTTTGCCTGTGATGGTAACTGTTGAGTTACCTCCTTGTCCTTACCTCTGCCCATCTCTTTCTGTGCTGTTGGTGGAGAGCTAATGACAGGAAGTCTTGGTGGGCACTTGATGGCCACCTAAAGTCAACTTATACAGATTTTTGCCACCATTCTGCAGTGATGGTGACAAGATCATAGCTTTCTGGCTGCTAAGGCAACTTTCCACTCCTCCTGTTTTCTTACCCATGCAGCATACATTGACATAGAGTAGTTGGGCCATCAGCTAGAGAAAGATGCCCTGATTCCTTTGTGGTGTATCACAGGTATTTCCCTGTTGCTTCCCAAAAAATTCAGCAGGCCCTGGCTCTTCTGTGTTATGCAAAACTCCACTCCTTTCCCTCATTAAAAGACACGCATTGGCACAGACAGACTGAAGCATGACATTTTATATGAATTAGGAGAATTAATGAAATGAACTGTTTAAAAGTACCATATTAACTAAAGTGGAAAATAATGTTAAATATAATGCAATCCTCTGATTTAAGTTAAACTACTTGTAAAAGAAGCATCTGGATATTTTTTTATAGTGCATACAGTAATAATGAATGATTTCTCTTTATGACTGTAATCCAACACTCTTCAAAAGAAGATTCTTTTTGTTGATGATTCAAGAATCCTCAAGAATCTTCAAAACATTTTCAGTTCTGAATAAGGAATTTATGACTTACCATTAGGAACTTATGATTAAAATATTGCTTCTTCAAGATGCCTTACTGATTCTTAAAATAGATATAATGTTACAGAACAGTGTTTGGTTTTGAGTTTCCACTTCCTAACCTTTAGCAGTATTTATTTATTTATTATACATAGATACTTTCAATTCTATATTTCTTTATCAAAATGCCTCAGTGGACAATTTATTTGTATTTGACTAAAATTTCTCTTTTCTACTGAAAATACATATAAATATGTGTTCATACTGTATGTATATGAAGATTTAATAAAACATTTTTCACCATCTAAGGTTTAACTGATACTTCAAAAGGCTCCTATAGGAAATCATTATGCACAAATATCCTACCAAATATATTTTTTAAAATTTCTGGTATTTTTAAACATAAAATAATTAATATATATTTCCCATTGAAAACATGAATACCTTTCCTAAATATAATGAGCATTTTCTATTTCATATTTTCAAAGAAAAAATAAACCACATGGTTCTTATATGGAATTAATAGGAAACTGTTTGTCAGTATGACTTTTTGCTTGTTTGCTTGTTTATTAATTTCATTGGTTCTTTTTATAAAGAAAACATATATTCCAGTATTAAGGGAATGTTCTGGGGATCCAGAACACTCCATCACCAGGTGACAAATATATCTTGCATTCCTATACATTTATAAGGAATAAAGTAAAAAATTACACATACAAATGTCACTATAGGGCTCAGAGGTTTATCAAAAATATTTTGGAAAATTATGTAATTGTTGATAAGGTTGTTTGAAAGTTAAAGTATTGTTGATTACTATCACAAGATTTAGTTGATCTTTTATCAATATGACTATTAAAAAAAAAAAGAAAAAATAAAGAAAAAAAACATTATTTGGAAAGGAATTACTAAATACCATGAAGATACTGGATTTTGGCTCAGTCAGACTCAATTCATTAATGAAATATGTGTTGTGCATTTACAAGTCCTTTGCTGAAAACCATCTGTGTTGACATCTTTGTATCTCATACTTATGTGGAGCATTGGATGGCAGTATAGGATTTGTTCTTGTGTTACTTATGGGAAATAGTTCCACCTTAGATTTTCAACACCTCATATCATGTTACAATTTAGAACCAAGATTTTAAGCTAAGATTGACTTGAAGAAGTAACTTTTCATATCCACATGGCTAGGGTTTTTCTGCCATATTATGCTTTACTTAATAGAAGAAGAGAGGAAAAAAAGGTAATATTAATTTGAAGGTCATAGATGACACATATAGATTATGACCATGGGTTAATATAGGGATACACTTCTGCACAATAAGACAACTCACCTATACATTCACCCCTGTGCAGGAGGGTGCTCTCTTTAGCATATCATTGGACTTCTGAGATCTCCTTCACAAAATGCCAGAGCACCTAATGATGCTAAACCCTCAGAAAAATAATTGGCTTTCTTTTTTTTTTTTTTTTTTTTTTTTAATTTGGTTGTTTAAAAGGTTTTTTCATACCCTTCCTGGGAATGACAATTACATTATTCTAATTTCTCATAGAATGCCAGAATGCGATGAATCCCTGCTTCTGTAAGCAGAGATTTCCACATTCTTGAGATATGGCAGACTATTCCATAAGACCATATTAAACTCCATACTACCTAATATAAACGGGAGATGACCCAGGCTGATCTTTCACTGGCTTTCTTATTGAATGAAGTTGAACGATACAGTGAGAGACATAGAGGAGCTGGTTCATGCGCATACACACGTGGCACCCACAGATACACTACAGAGTGGAAAGCAAGTAAGTGTTGGGATGTTTTCCTTATTTGAAAAAGACACACAACTGAATACAAAATGAAATATAGATCAAACAATCATATGACAAATGAAAAATACTGAGTAATCTTTTGAAATTGTGTTATTAAGAGCATTAATCTCTGACATTGTGAATCATTTCCCTGATACTTATCAATATAGATATACATAGGTCTATCTCTGTTCTTCACCTTATAGTTAGTCTTATGTTTGCAAATCTTGTCCAGTTTACAGCATACAGTAAAAGATATACTTCTCCTAGAAGCTGCTTTCAAATGAGTGAGACTATCAAGGTGCTCAATAAAAGTGGTAAAAATGAAGATTTTCTCAGTAACATCTCCAAAGCCAGTAGCTGTAGTCAGTAATAAGATAGTAACTTGTGAGATGAGTGCCTGCACAATTTGGAGACATGTTTTCATTATCTTAGAAATCAATAGAAAAAGTAGAATGCTAAACTAGGTAGATTAGATATATAAAGGCATCCATCCTGTACTGAACTATAGTCTGTACAAAACAAATTGTTTTGAAAATGGTGGGAAAATTGGACTCTACCAGATTAGAAAAATCTAATTAGTTGTACTTAATAGTTGTACATTTTACACAAGACAAAAAGTATCAGTTTGAAGTAATGCTGTTTTTCTCATGTGTTTCACATTTTCTACAATCTTAATTTTTACTATACTTTACTCTGGATAGTGGAGTAATATAATTCTTACTATTTATTTCCTTAGAAGAAAGAATGTTTCATATATGGCTTTTATCTTTTCATCTTTTGTGGGTTTTGTTTTTATTTCATGTGTTTTCTTTCTTCTAGCAAGTTAGTAAGCAATTCTTCTGTGTTCTATCTATCAGTCTATTTGGTTTATTATAAATAAATTAATCAGCACCACCATACCAGACTAGAAGGATACACAGATTAGGACACCGTGCCTCAGCATACAGTGTTAACGCTTCAAAATCTTTAGAGCCTTGTGAGTGGACTGGATAGACCTATTTCCTTTTAATGAACATAAACCAACAGGGCTTTTAAACCCCAAAGATAGCTTGGATTTGAGCCAAAACTAGAACAAAGTCTTTTAAAAACTGAGAAAACAAAATAAGTAAAAACTGTAGAACAGAAATAAAAGGGCAACCAATAGACTAGGAATAACAAGGCCAGGACACAGATTTTGCTTCTTAATTACCCAATCACATGGTTTTAAAAGGAACATAATATACAGTTCATAAACTATAAATAAAACTGATAATGTCTGTAATGGTCTTAAGTTTGTCGTGGAGTTTAGAACTGCATAGCAACCATATCATTTTACCAGGAAAATCAGTCATTATGTTTACTTACTTGATGGAGGCTTATAGTTAAGCTCAGCACAGGGATTGGAAGAGTCTCCCTTGAAGATATATAGACAGATAGATAGATAGATAGATAGATAGATAGATAGATAGATAGATAGATAGATAGATAGATAATGACCTTGGATTGAAGAACAGTTATTCAACATTTAAATTAAATTTGGCATGACCTGTAAAAGACTTTGTAAACCAGTTTATAGATAGTTCTAGAGAATATGAATTCTGTTGATGCCAGCAATTTAAATGTCATCCTTAGAAACACATATTAGAAGTACCCATTACATGTATTTACTGGAGAAGTGTTTGTTTTTCTGTTTATTTAACTGCAGTAGTGCCTACAAGTTCCAGTGTATCAACTCAGGTCCTCTGAGCTTCACCCTCCATCTATATAAAACAGTAACACTACTCCTTTCCTAGTAAAGAAACTGTTTTGAAAAGGTGTATAATCATGTACCTACTAAAAACATCCACTACCTTACCTTTTGAATTTTTTTTTATTTTAATGGACAGAAAGCTTAATTATATTTTAACACAATGGTCTAAAATGTTTGCATTGTCAATGAGGCATGGAACAGTTCTCACAGTCAGAACTGCTTTCTGTTTCTAATATGACATTCAGGCCCGCCCACCCCCCCCAAAAAAAAAAATCATCTATTCTATTTCCTAATCTATTATTGTTAGTCTTTGATTGTGAAAAGCATCAAGAAGCATTAAGGGTATCATTATATTTTAATGAAAACCCAAACATCTTTTTCTGAATTTGACTCTTTGTTCTTTAGATATTTCAGATCTCAAGGGCATGCAACCTAATTAAAATTGTAACCAGTTTTCAAAAAATATATGAAATGTTCCAAAAGAACTTTTCATTTTTCTTTCTACTTATATAAAATACGTAATATAGGTGGAATTTTCTTTCTCAGTGTTAAAATTTAACAGTGCAGATCTGGTCATGGATAAGACTACAACTCTGTAGTGTTTTTGATAAGCTGTTCCATTAGATTCTCTCAAGTACAAGACTGTGAAATTAAATCATTTTACAATAAATATACTTCAAAAGACTCATTAAGGATTAGATCATATACCTTTCACTCTCTTTGATATAAAGATATTTGAGTTCAGGCCTCTTAAATCAAATTATTGTTTCAACAACACTGGATAATTACTACTATAACTTGTTTTTAATAACCAAAATAATATATTTTCATAGATTAAAAAATAAAAAAAAAAAGTTAGAATTAAAAAAAAGTTGTGACCTAAAGGAATTAAAAGTGTTTTTCCCTAGTTATCCCAGGAGCGGGTTAATATATCCATGAAGTTGTATCCAGTGTGGCAGTAGGTCTCTTGCTTCTATTGTTTTCTGATAAAAGAACATAATTTTTTTTTTTTAAAAAAAGTAGATATCTAATGTCAGAAGGATAATGCTCTAAGGCCTAGATTATTGAGATATTTTTCTTTACTTTCTTTGAATGAATTAAAAGTAAAACGTCTTACATTTTATTCTAGAATGGATCCAACAAAAAAAAATGTTCTATACAATATAAATTAGTAATAAGTTTTCTGAAAGCTCAGAGATCTCATTGTCTGTCCTTGCACCAAATAACAATATAAAAAGATACCAAGTTACTAAGTAAAACAGTGTCTCAGCATCTTGTGTATGGGACATAAGAATATCAGTAGGTCTCTTGACCCTTTTCTCAGCACTGTGAATGGAACTCGGATATCCCAAGCCATCTGTCTGTGTATCCACTTTCTTATGAGGATTAATGAACAAAAATCAGTGGATCTTCTCTTTCTCAGAGATGTCAAATGCATACAGCAGAAAGAACATGCTTCTGGTTATATTCTGACAAGAACTTCTTACAGTAAAAAGTGTAAGGGTTGGGGTTGTAGAATGTAAGTGTTCCAGATGGATGACAAAATTGCTTTTATCCAGTAACAGTGGATAATTCAGACTGGGTTTAAAAGGAAGGAAAAATCAATATAACAATCAAAATGAAAGAAATAAATCTATGGTGGGAAAGAAAATTTCTATATAATGTTACAGTTCATATAACGTCATTTTCTAGAGGGAATAGTTTAGTATAAAGCCTTAAAATCATAACTGTTCTCCAAAACCAGAACAAAGTATATAATCAAATATATATAGAATATGTTTTACATACTATTATGTGTGTGGCTTTTTATAATAAAGCAGTAAGATTTTATTTGCAAGCCCACATATTGGAGTTTAGCCCTTTTTAGTAAGCAGTATCAATAAAGATTCCTTCATTAAAATTCAGTTTCAATAACCATGTTATTTCTCTTTCTTTTGGAAAAGTTGCGTAGTTTTGCTGAGGAGTTTTTTTCTGTTCTCATATTTGTTTTGTCTTGTCTTGTTTTTCTTAAGAGTTCCACAGGGTGTTTTTGGAGGGTCAGTTACCTGCTGTGTTGTACCCTAAACCAATGCCTTTAAGGGTTAGGTAAAAAGTATTTTCTACACAGAATTAAAATACATTTTCAGAATCATTTGAAATTAATTATAAAACCAAGGTATAGTATTATTAATTTATCATTTTCATGGATCAAATGTGGACTTTCCCTTGCAAATATTGGAAAACAAATACGGTTTGAAATTACTTTCTTTTTATGTTAATTTTTTTGAGTCTTCTCTCTCGCTCTTTTCCACTAGGCATATCCACCTATCAACAGGATCTCTGATGTTTAAAGGGTTCATCTGTTCTTTTTTTCCATATTCTCAGCTTGAAGATATAAACCTACCTTTGTGACATAATAAACATGTCTAGGGAAGATAATCATAAGGCTTCAAATTGAAGATTAAAGTGAGAAATAAGGAACAGAAGCAGATGAGCATAGACTTTGTTTACATGCAAATGTTCTTCATAATAAACAAGGGAAGATAATTGTACAAAATGCAATGTATATATTCTCACATAACTCTAAATTAAACTATTTTCCAAGTTTTTCATATGCCATCAGTGAGTTTTCAAAATACCTGTTACTGACAATTAACTCTGTACACCAGGTTTCACTGAAAAGGAGACCTCATGGACTGTGTTTCAGATTGAAATGAATTTCATAGGAAGAATAAAAGAGTAAGCCAAATGGGTTTAAATGCCAGAGAATAATTAAAAGTGCATATTAAAACTGGAAATATTCCAAAGAGATATGTATTCAGACAAAGAGTTTTAAAAGTTGTTTTTCCTGCATTTCCAAGGCCAAGCTGTCATGGCTCAATCAGGAATTGAATTATACTGGGTAATTCAGTGAAAACTGAATACAGAAAAAGGTTTATCTAATTTCAGTCATAGCTATATTCCAAGTGGAGGGAAACTGCACTGCCTTTCAGAGTGTAACTTACACAGCCTTCAAACAGGGAAGTGCTCTCTGGGAAGAGCTCATAGAGTGACATTCAGATCTACAACATCTCTTCACATTCTATAGACACAGCTTTTGGAAAACACTTAGCAAGTTTTACAGTTGCATCATCACTCAAAGGTCTCTGGGCACAAGAAGCAGCAGTAAAGCCACTTGTCCATTTTCAGGGTGGTCAGTCCTTAAGGATACAGGATGTTGTGGTCCTGAAGGGTCACGAGGGATGGAATAAATCACTCCAAGGGTTGAGGTAGGATGGTGCAAAAAAGGTGCTTTATTTGAACTCGTGCCCAGCTTATATAGGATTGGGGTGGGGGGAAGATTCTGGAATGAGGTGGAACCTGGGAAGGTTTTGGGGAAGGGTAAGGGAAGGTCTTACCAAACAAGGCATAAACCCCCAAAACTGGGAGGACAGGGGCAGGGGTAGGCCATATAGGGAGATGCTACCCTGCTTCCAGCAGGGGCCAATCAGGGGTGAGTTACAAGCCATGCGGGTGGAAAATTCCATCAGGGCATGCAGGAGAACAAAGGAAAAACATGTAACATTATAAAATCCTCAAACAAGGTAAAATTCTTAAACTGTAAACAGTCTTTTGGCATAACAGCAGTCCATATAGATGCAGAGTGCAGCATCCAGGGGTCAGGCAGTCACAGATCTGTTGCTGAAGCTGTCCTTCCACTGCTGGTAGCTCTCTCCTCCAACAGGATGTAAAACTGGTATAGGGAATTAAACTTATCTTTAAGCTGTTTTCGCTCAGTTGGGGATATTTTGCCAAAAGGACAATCAGCATATTTCTCAGTAAAAACAAATGTGTCTTTTACAAATTTTAATCAGGATGACATAACCAGCTCAGACAACGTAATATGGGAGTTTTTTTGGAATGCAGCCCTTATGAAAGCTGTGCGGTTGAGGAATTTGCTTTCAATATATTCCAACACTCACAGATGATAAAGTACATCTTAGCCTTCATGTTCTTTTATTTCAACTAAGGCAAAATGTTAAAACATATGGATGCAAGTGCTTGTAGGGAAAAATAATTCAGCATTATTATATAGAATTATAAGAATTATATAGAACCTTTGCTGCAGATTCACACAAAATAAATAAAAAAAAAAAGAAGCCTTTCGAGTGTTCAAACAAAATTCCTTAAGTTTTTTTTTTCGTAAACAAAAGTGAAGAAAGAAGGAAAAGCTTTTTTTTCTATTCAGAACCCTGACCAAAATGGGAGCAATAATGTTGGGCCTTGAAAGCATGTTTGTGACAAGGTGTTATCCCATGAATTCACTACAGAGTCGCATTGCATTTGAAAAACATTGTCTGACCTCTCCATTACCAGTTCTGAGAGATGTCAATGATATCTGCATGATAGCAAGTGAAATACCCTCTGAATTTAACACAGCTGAAGTGAGCAAGCTTCATGTTCAGGAAGCACGTGTCCATATATTATTGGAAATGACAACATGTTTACAACCCATGCCAGTTTATCTCTAAGTCAGTTTTACACTTCCTTATGTCACTGGAAGGTCACATAATGGATGACAGATCCATCCTTTTCTTGTAAGGCTACATAGGTCAGCACAGCTGCCTCTGAAATTGGAACCACTTCTTTTCTGATCTACTAGTTTCCTGCATTCCTGGAACTTAGAATTCAGCTGTAGTAATACTCCCGTACTATATCTACTCATTTTCTCTGTATAGTTTTGCAATGCATAGCATCACTCTACAGCTTAGTGTTACTAAATATACGGGGCACTGAGCATTACCAGAGGTTTCAAGTACTGGCATTATTCTCATGTGTACAACTCTATATTGTCTTACCTTGCTTTGACTCTAGAACTGCCTGCACCCCTTCCTCAGAACTTCCTGCTCTTGTGATCCGGGAATAGACAGAGCATGCACTGTGAATTTACACTGAACAGAATTAGGTTAGTAATTAGACACAGGTCACGAAATCCAGGCCAAAAAAAAATAAAAATTACTATGGTTAAAAACAAACAAACAAACAAACAAACTAGTGACTCCGTCTGTGTGACTGAATTTATTTTTCCTTCTCTCATCCTTCCACTTTACTTTCTATTTCTACATACAATAATGGTTAAAAAAAAAATCTGCTTATAGTTTTTACAATGAATGTATTACCTTTTTACCTGCCATCAAAAGAGTGCCTAGAAATAAGATGGGCAACTCCAAGGTTAAGCTTATCAGTAGGAAATCTGGACATGGGTTGTTTCTGACAGTTTTTGTGCTACTAATATTAAAGTTCTAATATCATAAATTTAGAGGACATTTATTTTCCATACTGCTTGCTTGACTATGTTTAACTTGTCACTGACAGAAAATTCACAATCTGAGATTAGGAAAGAAGATTTCTTACAAAGATAAGTGTAGCTGAGGATGGAGTTCTACAGGTTTCAGTGAACTAGTATGGCCTGAAATATAATGTCATTGGCTGCATTACTACCCAGCTCACTATACATATTCGCAACTCTTCCATGTAAGTGCCTGTCAGTAATGCATTTACTGAAATATCTGACATTTTTCAATGCATTCTTACTCTGAATAACTCACCAAAGTGGGAACAGTATATTACACAAAGTGTTTTGTTCTGGTAGGAATTTCTTTGTTATATTATTTTGGTTTTTCTTTTAACCCGCCTTTCAACAGACTTTTCAGAAAGCAGCTCTGAAATGGATTGCAGTGCTGGGATCAGGACAATGTCTCTGACTCATACTGCCTCCCAGGAAAAGTTTATTTTCACAAAAATAATTTCTATCTTTTGGTATTTGCTATCCACTAGTTTTTGGTGGTTTTTTTTTTTTTTTTTCTAAATAATAATTGTTAAACCACTTTCTATATAATAATCAGTTCGTAGTCATATGAGATTAAATACTGGTTACACAAAATCAGTGGGAGAGAACTTATTGTATCATGATAGGAGGAATATATCGAGATAACAAAGTAACATTTTGTAAAATAAATGAAAATTATTCTTTGACAGGTTTTATTTTGAACACTACAGTTTCTGGTTTAGATAAAATCTAGACCTTGTTATGTCCTGTTGGAGTAGTTATCAAAAGTATAAAACTCTTTGAGTTAAAGTTGATTTTAGTGGTAAAACCAATATACTATATATTTTTAAGAGGTTCCTTTTTCCATTTTTGAAAATACCAAAATCTCATATGACAATTTTTGTTCCTTCAGATAACAGTGGAAAGTACAATCAATAGTGAGTCATTTAGTTGGTATGTTTTTCCTTCTATTAATGTGTTTAGTTGGATGTTTTTCCTCATTTAACATAAACATAACTTCTGTGAATTTTTTCATTATAAATAACTAGTCAGTCGTTCTTATTTTTTTTTAATCATTCCAAATGGAATACTGAAGTGCTTAATAACAAATAATTGAAAACATGGTTTTATTTAGCAAAGTAGTTAAGTATGGCCTGACATCTTTACAATTTTGAAAGTATTTATAACTGAAGCTGAAGACAGCAATTGCTGAATACTTGGCTTAATGAAGTCAATATGTTTGAAATGCTTACTGTTTTTTTCTATATATAAATATTTATTTCTATTTCTGTTTCTTAATATTTGACATCTGCTACTTTTGACCAGTTGGTGGATAAAATTATATTTTAGATAACTTTCACAGAATGAAATAAAGGTACATTACATTCTCAAGGATAAACGTATTCAGCTTTAGATTCTACAAATGCTATATGTGTAATTATAAAATCTACTTTTTGAGCAAATTCTTAATTCTGGTGTAAAAAAGAACAATATATATAAAATATAAGTAATAAATTGTACCCTATTGTGAACAATTGTCTATATTTTACCTAAGTTTTTTTTCACTCTTCCCCTACTTTCAGTAGACTGTGTGACTGGGATACTGTCTTGAAGTATATGAATGCTCCTACTGAAAATGTGCCTTTAAAATTAAATGTAGACATTAGTAAGAGCTGCCTTTCTACTACAGCTTCATAGTTGCCTTTTATTCTTCATAATATGCAGAAGCTCATTTACTGTAGTGAATTGAGTGAACTACTGAGATCCACAAAACATAACCACTCCATCCACTTTGCAGATACGTTTTTCTCCAGTTATATCTTAGCCCTTAGTCTTGAAGCTTATCACTGTCATATTGATCATTGGCATATTTCGCAAATGGCCTCCACGTCCTTTATGTAAATGCCAAACCCGGCAAATGTTCATTACTTTCAGATATCAAAGAAAAAATAAAGGTATGAAGCACAACGCTACATTATAGTGCCATGAGGCCATGAGTACATGAGGCCATTTTAACCTGGGAAAAGTGTATTGCTGATCTCTCTGGACATAAATTACTCATCCTGACTTAGCTAAAATACCTCTGTATCATGCTGCTTGTTCATGAGGTGGAAAAAAATCTTGAAGGAGGATAATATCACATTTTTCATCTCAATAACTTCAGTGGGATTCCTTTTTCAGCCAATAACGCTGATGCCTAGGTTTGTAGCCACTGAGTTCAGAAGTTGTGTTCACAACACTGTGACCAAACTGACCAACAACATGAAGAAAATCCCATCAGCTCTCAGTTGTTTGTTTCCATACGAGGACTTAGATGTTTACATTTTGCATAACTCTTTCATAAATGCAAAGCAGTGTAAAAACTACCTTGTGTTAGTTTGGTGGGGTTTTTTTTTGTTTTTTGGTGGGGTTCTTTTTTTTTTTTTTTTTTTTTTTTTTTTTTTGGTGGAGCTGCATGTTAACTATCTACAATAGAACAAATCTGAGAAAGTATAGGGATTACGGACTTCTCTTTTTCATACATAATTGCTGACAATACTGTGCATCTCATCCATCACACTAAGCTATGACTGCATTCAATTAAGTTAATATGGTGTTAATGCAATATGGAAGAGGTAGCACTCATTCATCATATTGTATTATAGAGGTAATGCAGTAGTGTTGTATTAGACTGATGTAATAATGTTCTTAATAGAAGGCAATAAACCTATTAACAGAAAACTGTCATTAATACCTGGGATTTTTAAAGGAATTTCTGTTTTGCTTGTAAGTCTTTTGCTTGCCATGATGCAATAAGAAAGATCCGCTGAAACTGCAGAAGTACTTGAGCATGTGACATTATGAATGTGCTATTTTTGGCTTTTCAGTGGAGGAGCACATCTCACAGCACCTAATAAATCTATGCTTAGAGTTAAAAAGCGTATTTTTCTGCTGAAGGCTACTGCAGTAGGCTCTAATACAGTAGAGATATATAAAAGGTCATGTCAAGTTCTAAATATTTATTCCCTTTTCTAGGACATCAAGACCAATTCCTTTTGCTCTCTATTAGGAACAAAAGGAGGGGTTTTTTTGAAACTCTTTAATCATTCATTTTCATGGATAAGACATTCTAGGTAATTCAAAAATCTTTACATGTTCTGTGATTTCATTACAAAAAGAAACAGTCTATATTAGAGTTTGAACTTGCTTTGTGGTTGTTAAATAAACTCGGGGGACCAAAACCAATTGATTGCTTTAATTATCAAAATACTGTGTAAAGGTAGAACTTCAAATCATGTCTAATTTTTCTTCAGAAAGACACTGATTATCCTCATAGTATTGGTTAGTTTAGTTAGGTTTGTTTTTTTAGTGGTGGGGGGTTTTTTTGTTTTGATTTGAGGGTTTTTTCCCAAACCAGTTGACAGAGATTTATAGTACAACATAAGCTTGAGCAGGC
>JAWWEU010000081.1:95524320-95539112 GCA_035583155.1 Acropternis orthonyx | reverse complement strand
TTTTTTTGTTTTGATTTGAGGGTTTTTTCCCAAACCAGTTGACAGAGATTTATAGTACAACATAAGCTTGAGCAGGCAAGACTTTTTGGGCAAATCATATTGCTTTTACTGAAAAACCTTAATTTATGGTGTGACTGCATTAATCCTATATAATTTAGTCTCACTTGACAGTATGCAGTATAAAAAATTTATATCAATGCTATCAAAGTATAAATACTGGATTGGTATACTAGGAACATATAGAAATATATTTTACTATGTGTTTCAGTTTTAGCTAATGCAACAAAACTCACTCTAAATTAAAGTCATGAAATCTGTTGCTCCAGATAGGGCAACTTCCTCTGCATGGTGTTGAATCAATTCAAACCAGAAATATTTTAACAGTGCTGGCCAATTCCTGTTTCTGTCTCCCAGTCCAGGTTTTATCTCCTCACACTGATGCTATATTAATGTTGTGCTCGCATTCCTTGCTAGGTTTGTAGACCTAGAAAGGGGTGTTATGCAAAATGATCTTATTTCAATCTCAGTTCACTAGGAAGTTTCAAACAAAGAGGGGTACTACCTGTATTCTGCCCCCACTAGCTTGGATCATTGTAAAAGCTTAATGCCCAGGCTCCCTGTGGTATAGGGTGCCACTGCTTGTGTCCTCTGCAACTCAGCTCCTTTGCTTGCTCCAAATAGCGTTCTGTTATATTTTAAGTCTCTGATTCCATTTTTCCAAGTAAATAAAAATTACATCAAATCACAGAAATCCGTACAATGATAAAATTATGCTGATCCAAAAAAAAAAAAAAAAAAAAAAAAAGCAAGACTCAGAGTGAAACTAAAAATGGGGATGTCTTCTTTGAACTATTCCACACAGTGTTACCCTTTCTTCCTTGCCCCTCCCCACCAAAAAAGGAAAAAAAAACAACACTGAATGACCAAATGAAAGTAAAGAAACAAAAACTTTCAAATGAAATCTGGCAAATCCAGAGATTAAATATATAAAGAAAATTGTATTTAATTGTTTTAAGAAACTCTTTCTAACATTACATAATGCTCATATTCCATTTATTCTCAATCTTCCCCACACACTAAAAATAGATAAGCTTGTATCCCACCTAAATCACATTTCTAGCATAAAATTTAAAAATTTTAGAGTTTCCATAAAACTGTCTGAAGGTTAAACTTATGATATTGAGTTGTTAAACACTACAGAGAAAAATTATATTTGCTTTGTGACAGCGGATGTTTTCTGAATGTATTTATCACAAAAACAGAGAATTGGATAAACAGACAAGACAAAAATATTCAGCAGAATTCTTTGTCTATTCTTGTCACTGGTTGTTAAAGTTCATCTAGCTGGAATACCTCATAATTTCTTATTGTATGAGATGTGTTTATGAAAGCTGTTTTGCATATTGTTTCAGAAATGCCTTAGTTTCATAAAGTAGAGACCAAATTCAAAGAATTCAGCAATACATACTGCTTTCTGCACCATTAAAATAACAGGATCAGTGTTTCCTCTCTTGTCTTTCTATGGAGCAAGTCTGGGAAAAAATCTGGAACACCATAAATGGTCCTGTCATTGTCTGTTAATCTGCAGAATAAAATAGTTTATAAGTGTGAAAAGATGTCCTGATCCTGATTTGAAGGTCCTCAAGGTCACCAACATGTGTGAGCATTTTCTTACGTGTGCACTCACACATTCATTTATTTTACCTTTTGATAATTCTTGCACTGAAATCTTACAGGGTGAGACTAAGGGGAAAAAAATCCAGCATTCCTGGCCTTAATTCAGGAATGTATTGAAGTTCATATCTATTAATGGAGGCACCACAAGCATGCACTGGAACTTAAAGAAGTCTTTCCTAAACAGATTTGCTATATGAGTCAAAATTAAATGATATCGGGAATCAGAGCCAAATATATCAGTTTGGAGTATACAGGCTACCCTGAAACATATGAACTGCATATAAAGTGGGAAAGGAATGAAACGTAAATGCAAAAGAATATAATGCACTTTGACAGAAATGGGACCCCAGGTATATATTTATTTCTATTGACTAGTGTTAAAACTAAACTGACAATGAAAAATCTACTGCTCTCCCAACTTCATTGATGCATGTTGGTTGAGATAAGAGAAAAAAATAATTAAACAAATAAATAATAATTTCAAGGCCTACAGAATTTGATTAACTTCTTCTGAAGATTGGTAGAATTATACTATTCATATTGAAAACTACTAACATTAAGGAAGAACCTTAGGTTTCAGGTTTTTTTTCTGATAGCTAGAAATAACAGGTAAGTTTATAGATAATGAAATTTTGCCCAGATAAACAGAGAAAACTGACCATTCCACAGGATTATTTCTAGCAGTACATCTGCAGACTGAGACCCAGTGAGATACTTTATAATCAAACACAAACCAAAAAAAGTGATGTGACCTGAGTGAATTACAATAGCACCAGGCTATAATGAGGAGCAGCATTTCATACTTCAAATGCTGCTAGTTTCTCACTAGTGCTGCTCTTTCTCATATATCTTGTGTTGTGACCGAGACTGGAGACAGCTGTGGGATGAATGCCATGTTGAGTCAGGATCAGGCCCCAGCAGGTCTTTGAGAGAGCTGGTGGAAATCCAGTGTTTTTCAGTATTTTACTTCAGTGTTAGTCTCAGTAAATCCTACAGGTTGCATGTTTTGGGGAGGAAGGGTGATATGGACTTGGCAGTATCAGGTTTACAGCTGGACTCGATGATCTTAAAGGCCCTTTTGCAACCTAAATGATTCTCTGATTCTATCTATAAAGAAATAAAAATATTATCGTTTCATCTGTGTAACATTTAGATGGTTGATAAGAAAACTAGTTTAATTGACCAAAGAGAAAAGGCTCAATCCAAAAGTGACTTTGGCTGTACTCAAAATCAAGAGGTTCTCTAATCAACTCTTTTCTTCCAAACTCTCCATAATGAACTATTTACAATACCTTAGCTTTCATTGTACTCATATTTTTGTATTCCATATGTTCTTATAGAAAATAGCATCCTACCATAGTGTAGGATTATAAAATCACAGGCTTCACTGTAAAACATCTTTTTTGTGAAACACAACTCTATTTACTTAACTAATTCATTTCACAATTCACAACTTGTATTTTTTTTATGTGCATGCAGTGTCTAGGGATAAAGTAATGGTAGATCAGGTGCTATTTTTCTCTTATCTTAATTGCACTGTTTTAAACAAAGAAGCTCTACTATTATCCGTAGCATTCTAATAAAAGCTGCATAAGTACCTTTGCAATTAATCATTCCCTGTTATTTCATTATGTGTGATGGTCCTGGATCTCAAGCCAAATTCTGTGTGGTTCGGCAGAATGTGCTTTAATATGATTTGGATCAGTCCTAGAATAATCCTACTAATTCAGGTAATATGAGCTCACATACTTGTTGTTTTCAGAGGTACTTCATGCCTCAGATTATATATTTGTATTTTTCTGAATCTGAGTAACAGAATATACACAGAAGAGAAAATTTGCAAAAATCGCTTCTTGCCTCAGACTCAAAATATTATGCAAACAACTCTGTTTCATAATATGAAAACATAAGTGTTGTGAATTGTTTAAAAAAATTTCTTGCACACAAGAATCACAAACTCCATGCTTATGCTGCACAAATATTAAATAAACTAAATAAATAAATTATTCATCTTTCTATTAGATTTAAATCTCCCATCTCCAGTCTATTTTCCTTCATGTTTGAGCTTCTTAGATATCTTTGACTTTTTTTTTTTCCGCAATCTGTCAACCATTTTCCTCAGTTGGTCTTTTATTTTTCACCTTCACAGTTTGTTCTCTAGTTTGAACAATATAGCTCTTACAGACCTTGATTCAAGAATCTTTCCTAATTCAGGTTCTGATCAAAAAGCGTGTTGAAGTCAACTGTAATAATCTTTGGACTGACTCCAGGCAGTAATACAGAGCAGGGTCAAAGATTAATACAGATGAACATTTCTGCCCAAACTTCACTACACAAGGCATATACTGAAGCAAAAAAGAAAGAGCAGTTTTAAGGAAAAATTGCAGTTTTAATGAAGAAAATTTTTCCCAAATTCAGACTGAAATGGCAATGACTAAGATGCTTTGTCTAAAACTGTGGGGTTTATTTATTATAAAAAGTAGAATAAAGAAGACAAAAGTAATTTCAAAAATCAACATCAGCTTTTTTTTTTAATAAATTTGTGTGGATGGTTTCTAGCTAAAATTTATTTGGTTTACAGCTGTAGTGCAAAATACATTTGTATCCTACTGAACTAATATTAGACTAATATAAGCCAAGCTTTGTATGTTCTACAAGTGTACCTTTGCTTTCCTCCTTGTTTGCCTTTACTGATTACTTCTACTCCTTTCACTGCTGTCTTACTACCTTGCCTTAGCATTTTATTTGAAGTTCTTACTGATTATAACATATAATTTTCATATGTTAGAAATTATGCATCCTTGTTCTATTACACTTTTTCAAAGAGTTTATCAGAAAAGTCTGCATCTCTTCCTATCACTTAAGATGCACATACCTATTAAACACTATCTAGTGAATATTTTCTGTATATTTCTCTATGTAAAATACTATTAACACATGTTGGAAAATTATTTTATTCATATTGACTCCCTAAATCCTATCCTGTGTGCAATCACACATTGGTTCAACTCAGTTCTACTCAGCTTAAGTTGCAGGGGAAATTTTTTCTTCGCAGTTTTTTGTTAAACAGACTTAAAACTCTTCCCTTAATATTCCTGAACACCTTTTCCACCTTTGTTTATTATTTTACCCATGAAATCAATAAAATGGCTTTTCAGTTCTTGTGGTCTGAGATCATGTAGGCTGTTGACAGTTTCGAGGTGCTGTTCTATCAGCTGGGCTCTGTTTTGTCCTTCCTTTTGTGCCCATTTGGAGATTTTTATCTGTGAGTTCTATATTACTATCTGCAACCTCACATAAAAGGCAGTCTTGAGTCATTAAATACACTAATCTTTCACATAAGTAAGTTATAGGTTGTACACCAACAAACAGAAACTGACAGACGTGGCTACCATAAATGACATTTGAGCAATTAAATCTTAAAATACTTGACCATTTCCTGTTCTATTACTGCATCCACCTCAGTAATTTCTAAGCATTTCGGAGTCTCTGTGAGCAGCATCAGGATGTAGGTTTCTGTTGGAGTGTATATTGAACAGCAGGGTGTAACTGCCAAAATAGTCTATGCAGTCCTCTCTGTTGAAAATGTATATTCTAACAACAGTTAGGTAAACAAACTTCCTAAGTTGATATAAACAGAACTCTAGTCTTCTAGTATGGAAATCCCTCATTGTCATTGTATAGTTTTGCCTCCGGAACTTTCTTCCATGAAACGTCATTCCATAGAAATATTACATCATTCACTATGTGTATATGTGCTTTGCCTTTCCAGTACAGTCTTCCTTCCCTTTTCAATTTAGGACAAGGTCACGAAAGATTGAAGTGGAAAAAACATCTGCATAACTCTCACTGCTTCTCTCTGCATGTATATACAAATTACGCAACTATATGCTTGTTTTAGATGGGAGAGAGCTAATTTTCCTCATAGCAGCTCATACATTGCTATGTTTTAGATCTGTGATGAAAACAGTATTGATAACACAGGGATCTTCTCGTTATTGCCGAGCAGCGCTTATGCAGAGTTAAGGCGTTTTCTGCTTCTCGCCGCACCCCTCCACTGAGGAGACTGGGGTTGCACAAGAATTTAGGAGGGGACACAGCCAGGACAGCTGACTCAACTGATGACAGGTCTACTCCATACCATATGGCAGCATGCACAGCAATCAAAGCTGTGGGGAATAAGGAGGGAGGGATGTTCAGAGTTCCAGTATTTGTCTTCCCAAGTATCTGTTATGTGTGATGAAATTCTGCTTTTCTGGAAATGCCTAAACATGTGCTGGCTCATGGGAATTAGTGAATTAATTCCTCATTTACTTTGCTTGTGCTTGCAGCTTTTGATTTACCCAGTAAACTGTCTTTATCTCAATATACAGATTTTCTCACTTTTACCCTTACTTTTATTATTTTTATATATTTTATAATATCATACATTACCCTCTACCCTATCCCACTGCAAGGGATGTGAGCAAGCAGCTGTGTGGGTTTAAGCTGCCTACCAGAGGTCACTCACAACAAAGTTGTACCTACACATTATCTGTCTCTTCAACAGTTAGGGTAATGTTGCTGAAAGAAATAGTCTTCCCCATGAGACTTCTTCCTGGTTTGCCAGGCAGTACCAACATTATGCCATTCTTCAAGAGTTATTCATTGGCTCACCAGTCCCTACTTGTCACTTAGGAGAAAAGCAGCAAATACTGCAGGACAGTTGTCTTCACTCAGCCAGATTCAGTTAATGAAGTAGAAAAACCCATCAAAGTTTGCAGAAAACAGACCCAAAAGACTGGTTGCTGCCAGTTTGTTCTTTTGTTCACTGCCATTTTTAGCATATTGGACTCTAGGCTTGAATGTTGTTCTTGACATGGGTAACCCATGGCAACAAGGCTCTATCAAGTGATGTTCAAACAAAAAGACATGTAAACACTTGAAATTTGTTTAAAGTGACAAGTAATGATGATATTATATCACATGATATCTATAACCACGGCATGTAGAAGGTATAACTGAAGCACCCTTCTCTCTCTCTCTGTATGCCTCTCAGCTACATCTGTTTGTCCATCCCCCATAAATCTATCCATCCATTCATCCATCGATCCATCCAAAACATGTTTATCATATCTTATCACACCATGTCATATCATATCATATCATATCATATCATATCATATCATATCATATCATATCATATCATATCATATCATATCATCATGTCTAGTATTTTGATTCTTCTTTCCATAAGTAGACATGAGTCAACAAATAATTGATGTTAATAATCTGTATATTTATGTTTTTTTAATAAGTCTTGTCCGAACAAAATCTATTAGTTTCTTTCCTTTTTGTAAGATTTTACTTAAATGTTGTTGTTGTTATGGATTTGTCTGATTACTTATCTGGAATTTATGTGCTCTTTGAGGATAGAAGACCTTTACAGTTGCATGATATACCTGACAATTCAGAACTGTTGTAACAGGTAATGGTTTCTGAGCGAACAGAAAGTTTTACTTATAAAATAGTGGGGTTTATTTTGTTTTGTGTGGTTGACTGGTTGGTTGGTTGGTTTTTTTCCCCAGTGTTTATGTCTGCAAATAAATATCCAAGATAGTATAGGCATTTTACTAATATGCTAGTATAATATCAAGTACTTTCTATAGCTTTGAACATTTTTGTTATTTTTGTGCCATGTTTTATAAAATAAAAACTCCTGGGAACTCTGCTGATATCTTTGGACAGACATTGTGAAACAGTTTTTTTATAAGTGTCTGATAAATATTTATTACAGTCAAGTTATAACCATTTCTGTAACAGCCTCACAGGGCTCAGACTGAAGTCCTGGACTGAAGGCTTTCCACTGACCTTTAGGAAGAATTTTTTTTCACCTTTACATTACTTCCTTTAGCTTCATTATATGCAGAAGTCACAAAGTCCAGGGTTCTGCTGCCCCCTGAATCACTCTAAGGCAAGGAAACAAGTGGTCCCTGGATCTCTTCTGATTAAAGGCGATGTAAGTTAAGCAAATTATGCTGGAATATATTTCAATTTTTGCTAGCAGAGCACAGCATTTCAGTCACTATTCCATGTTTCAACTACTTTGAAGTGCCACTAGCATTATTTTTAGTGAAGTGGGATGAAGTAATGGTGCAAAACTTGACAGCATAGCTTAATTATACTTTTCAAACATCTAACACATCCTTTGTGAGACTCTGTTTTGTGCCAAATGTATTTCCCCAAACCTTACATTAAAAAATTAATAATCTTAAACTGATCTGGAAATACTTAGAAGAAAAATTGTTACAGGGAAGTCTCTAACCAGTCCAGTGTCATGAAAACACTTAAAGGTACTTTCAATAGCTTTATTTTCAATAACATCCTGGCTGTTAGACCTTAAGACAGTTGGTTTCATGCTGTTGTCTGAGATTTTTTTCTTGTATTTAGTGATCAAGTGAGTGACTTTTAATTTGGTGCAGTTGCAGTAGAGTATGTAGCCAAGACCCCTGAATAGTTAATGCTCCCTTTTATCCTTTATCATTTTCTTTTATGAGCTAAGGGATTGTTCATTCAAATTCCTCTAATCCTCATAATATCTTGGCCATTATAACAAATCCTAGCTTTTCAGATAGCATCTAATTTCTTATGAATCTCATGAGTACTTCAGGAATCTTGTTAAATGAAAATGGAGACACAACTTTTTGCCTATGATTTCATTTGTAATTCAGTACTTTAACTATCAAAATATAGAGGCTATTAGCTGTGGATTCACTGTGCCAACTTTAGTTACAGGCTTATAAATTTTGCAGATATGTGTCATATACTAATGCCCCTAACAAGGTGCAACAATGTGATATTATTTATTAAATAAACATTTCTTCCTGGAGAAGATTCTTATGAAATAAAAAATTCTTTTAAAATATAGCATTTAGTATTATAAGCAACCTTTTTTTATTATTTCCTTGTACTCACATACAAAGTCTCAGTAGTATTTTTTAGTAATTTAAACTTACCAATACCATTTCATACATGTTTTCCCACTAACCCCCATTAACTGATCTCTTGACATTACCTCAAAGGAAACTGCACTAGATCTACTGCAAACAGAACTCTTCATGACCACAGAGCTATCCATAGGAATTCTCCGTAATACTGAGGTGTAGATGATAAGTCCTTGCATATTTATTTTGCACTAAAGAAAAGTAACGTGAATTGAAATTTTTGGGGTTGTTTTCTTGTAGTTGTGTTTCTTTGTGACTGGGTAGGGACTAAACTTCTGAATATTATTAAGGAGAGAAATATGATCAATGGCTAGTTCATTAGCATAGGCCACATGTCACATGCATGGATATTAGGAGAAGGTTTTTCACCCAAAGGGTGGTTGGGCACCAGAACAAGCTCCCCAGGGAAATGGTGACAGCACTGAGCCTGTCAGAGTTCAAGAAGTGTTTGGACAATACTCTCAGGCACATGGTACAACTCTTGGGGCTGTCCTGTGCAGGGCCAGGAGCTGCACTTCAATGATCTTCATGGGTCCCTTCCAACTCATAATATTCTATCCTGTGATTTAATTTTCTGTTTTGTAACTCTGTACCACCATTGCTTCTGCTTAATGCCAATGACTATAAGACTTTCAAAGTTTGCCTGCACAGTCTTGGAAATTGAATTCCATGCCATTCCTTGTGTAAAAACATCCATGACTAAACTTCTAAACTTGAAGGCCTACTATGAAACTGCCACATAAAAGTGAAGGACTGCAGTATTTCAAACACGCAGAGATTATACCCATATGAATCAGGCAGTCCTGGAATCCCACATTCAGAGGTTCCCAGTCTGTAAATGGTCATGCTAAACAGCTCCCATCTTGGAATTATTACAGACAGAATTTTCTGCTGTAAAAGAAACAGACACGTGGTCCCACTGTCAACAATGGTGTCACCACAGTGAGCCAGTCCTCAGGCACGGTTTTTTGATGAAAGGATAAAGAAACAGTGAATGGCTGAGCAGGGTGAGGTGGCACCTCTGCTTGAGCCACATTTCATTTGATGAAGAAACCAAGTGATCTGGGAGAAAAGAGACAGCACCTAGGTGTTGGGAACAAGGTGCTTTCCCCCAGGTGATTCCTTTTCTTTCTTGCTTGTAATTCCTTCCTGCTCCTTCTAGCCTTTCTCTAATCTCCCTGGTCATTACTATTGCTCAGGCTGAAATCTCTAAATGCATCAGTGGCTAAAGAATCCAAAGGGACAGCAGGCCAACATTGCAATGACACAGTCTGTCCATAGCCCAGATGTGACAGGCATGGAGACCTGATTGTAGTGTCATGGGACAGTATAAGCTAAATGCACAAGGGCATCACAGAGCTAAACAGAACTTGGGCAAAACAGGGTTTTTTTTTTTCCTGTTTGTCTGCAGTGAGGAAGGAGTGCTCCCATTTGGGGCTCCTTCTATAAGCTCTTTTCCATTTGCAGCTAAAAGATCAGTTTTGCGCAAAAAAGAAAAAAAAAAAAAAAGCTTTAGGATAAGGAAAGATTCAGTACAGCAACATAAATATGGCTAAGCAACAGGGTAAGAGTAAGGCAGGGTAAGAGTAAGGTAGGGTAAAGTAAGGTAGCTGTCTTCACATATACTTAGATGGTGTCAGTGTGGGAAAAAAAAGACTTTTTTCCTGACTTATACATGAAAATTAAGGGCTGGTGTTCCCATTTGAAGTATGATAACACTTTTCATGTTGTAAGCAAAAAGATTTTATTTCCTGCATGATAGGCATATGAGTAAATACTTACTGATTAACATTTTCCTAGGTTCAGTGTTTTAAATATATGTCTCCTTTTTACAAAACCTCCATTATCAAAATTATTTCAACCTGATGAGGAAAGTCAATGTCTTATTCACTTGAAGAGCTACAGAACACCTTGTCATACATCTGGTAAGAGGAAACAGCACAGTGTTTTAAGAGAAGGGATTGGAGAAACTTGCCTTATAGAGCAAAACCTAAAGCAAAACCAAACCAGGCAAACAAAAACCCCCAACAAAAACCACATTAACACATGAGAAGTAAATAACAGAAAAAGAGCAGTTCAAGTGAAAAGACAATGTTGGTAAATGAGCACAAGCTGGCCATTAATAATTAACGTGGGACTGCAGACAAAAATTTTCAGTCACTTGAATGGTGAGATATCTGGGAAAAAATTGCAGCAGAAACAGTGGGAACTACACAGCACAGTGTAACAACTTAAAATTAAGCTTGGAAAAAATTATAGGGCCACTTACTTCACTGTAGGATGGAACTTGAAATACCAACATGTCTGTTTATGATATTAGATGATATAGCTCTGCAAAGTGTAATGAAATAAATGCAATGAGCCTATCAGGTTGGATAGCACTTTAATAGTGTTTTTTGGAGCAGATAACACTAACTGTTCCCTTGCTATTTTTTCCTTTGTTGGCTAGGAACTTCTAAAATTTAAGTTTTTTCAGATTGTATTTTACTCAGTTATTCTTAATAATAATTAAATAAATAAATGTAATATTTTATCAGTCCTTACATTTTCCTCATTTGAACAATTATTGGAAGAGAAAAGTAGCACGAGG
Organism: Acropternis orthonyx; assembly: GCA_035583155.1. NCBI lineage: Eukaryota > Metazoa > Chordata > Aves > Passeriformes > Rhinocryptidae > Acropternis > Acropternis orthonyx. Next base: position 95,527,862 of record JAWWEU010000081.1, on the reverse strand, counting down.
ATTTCCTCCAGGAATTATCTGGAAAACAAGCTACTATTGAGGCTCATCCACATCTGAAATTGATTAGTCAAACACAAGGGAATACACTATGTGTTTGAAGCACCTTTCCTAAATAGTAAATTAGGTAACTAACCAACAGAATAAGAACACAAAAGAAAAATAAAGAAATTTGTTTTAGGGTATTCTTACAACATTCCAGAAAGCAAACTCTTCAGAGAATTCTCATTCAGTCCACACAAAGTTACATATATTTCAATATAAATCAGTCTTCACTGAATGCACATAACCAGCATTGTGCACAATTTTGTCAGTGAGTATTTCTTTATTGCAATTAGCTTATTTGATAAGCACCTTATAGTTATATCTAATTTCTACAGTATATAATAACCATCATATAAAAAGCTAATAATATTCCTAAGTTTCTCTTCCTTTCTCATTTAAACTTCAGACACATTTCCTTTTTCTCACTGTAAATGAGAACAATTGAGAAAAGTGACTTTAGGCTCTAATAGCATAATCTTATGCTATAACCTGACCTTACACACTAAATTAAATTCCAGTTCCTAAGATAAACTGATCCAGTTCTTTGTACATAATGATCCCATCCTCTGCTGTTGTTCTATTGCCTACCAAATTCACTACCTGTATTTTTGCTTATCAAGCTTCTACTATTTGTATTCATCATTTTGAATACTAAATATACCAAACCTCAAACCTTGATGATTTCATCAAAAACATTCCTTCAGTCCTACTGTTTTTTTCAACAGTGGAAAGTTTTTTCTTCCCTAGAACCACTTTTTCACCATCTTTGTAAATTTTTATGGCTAGGCTTGCATGATCTTAATTTTGTTAATACTTTCCCTGTATAATATTATGTCAAATATTAACTTGAAACAGAATTATCTACTATATTTTTCTTCCTTGCAATAGATATATGAAAGAAATTCATGAGGCTTTTGCATATGTTCCTTTAACTGTCCATTTGATTTCATATTTTCTTGATTATTTCTTCAAAATTCATCTTAAAGATTTGCACATCTTAGCTACACAGGTTTTTGTACAATTAGAAAATAGAAAAGATGAGATCTACAGTTTAGAAAATGTGTGATTGCTACCTCTTCTGATTTAATAGACTTATTAAAAATCCTTGCAATTTCCTGTGACAGCTGTCTCCCTATTTAGAAATGGAGACTACCCTTCCTTTCTCCATCTCTGCTCTCCTCACCTCCTAACCTGAACACACAAATGTCCGCAAGTTTTCTTTTTAAGTTACATGCAGTGATTTGATTTCTACAGACTATTTTAACTTATGTCAACCCAGTTTTCAATTTGGCAGACATAGTTTTGTGCCTACAGGCAAAGGCAAGGTTATACACATGCACAAATTGTACCATGTGGATATCTATTTATGTAAATTGCAGGCTTAATTGACTACTAGTAAAAAACTGCATCTAAAGTGATTTTTTGGAAAATATGGATCTTAATGGCACCATGCAATAGCAAAGAAATAAATTTATTACTTTATAAGAATTATCATTTTCCCAACATACCTAATGTTTCATTGACTTCTAATACATGACAATCATTTTCTTCTGTTGCCATAACAGATGGGTGGTGATCAGTCAAAGCAGAAACTCACACAGGTTCACTGGTCAGAAAGGGTTATGTAAAATAATCGTATTTAAACCTAGAACACTTGTACTGCACTGAAGTATTGCAATTAGTGGGATTTGTTTCCTGTTAGCATAATGTTTCCTGTTGCCTAGAAAAAGTCTTCTAGAAACTAACAATTTAACACTTAATATTTTAGAAAAATAGAGTAGTAAATAAATTCTCTATAAGAGTAGAAATTACAGAAAAGAAGATTTAGCTCTTGCAGAGAATAAAAAATCCACATTCTGCTGAGGGTGTTTATGAACTAACTGCAAACTATCAACATGTCAATAAGAAGGAACTTTCAACTGTACAGAAATTATGGCAAATATTCACATCCTCAGAAAGCACTCTATCCCAGCTTAAGTGAGAGGCTGGGGTTTGTAATGATGGGGAATGTCTACAAAGGCAATAGCCAGCTTCGTAAGGTGTAGCATTAATTCCAAGTGCTTTTATTCCTCGTCAACTCAAAAAGTACTTGGGTGGCAAGATCTTTGTAGATTCAATATTTCATTTATTTCTTCTGTCATAAAAATAGAAAAAAATTATCAAATAAAAAATGTTATTCACTGTCTGAAATGCAGAAGAGATCAAGAGATGCTACTAATAACAGATGTTTGAGGTAAAATGAGCAATAAGCAAACTTCATGAAAAGTATTCTATGTTCCAGCAAAAAACTACAAACACAGTGTGTCACAGATAATATAGAAAATGTTTTGCCATTGTTTCTGTCTGTCAAAACTCCTTACCAAAAAATTCTCTCTCAGCTTTCTGCCCCAAGTTCTCACAAGAGCTTCTTGCAAGCTATCTTGCCAGAAGATCTTGCTATTGTGATCTCTCCAAAACATCTGAATGGGGCTACGTGCCAAAAAAACACGTACAAGCCTTGTCTAAACACTATAAAACCTTGGAGAGAAACTTTGGAAAATTAAGGAAGAGGAAGGAGAGAGAGAATCAGTTACCACAGCTGAGAATCTCTCCCCACCTCCCCCCTCATCTTCTCACTTCCTTTTACACCACCATCTGCTGCCTACTTACCACTGGAGACTGAAACTGCTGCCTGGAGTGAACTGAGACCCACCATGCCACATGTGTGAGTTATATCTCATCCTTCTATACTTACCGTATTTTTTAAGGGCCAAAAACTGCTGCTAGGTCAGGACCCTGCATGGTCGGCGAACACAGCTCTGTATGAGTGACAAAACCCACATCCTGGCTCCATTCCAGAGATCTAAAGTGGCTAAGACCTCCTGAAGCTAGAAGACATAACATCGGAAAAGCGTCAGAGGAAAAAAAAAAGACAGAAACTGCTTGTCTTTCCCCCTACACACCAACTTGGCAAAAAAATAAAATAGTTTTTGGTGATAACTTTTCTCTGCTTCTAAAAGTAATCTTAGCTTTTTCCAACCTTTTTTTGTTGCTTCTCTTTTCATCTCTTAGTCATTAATGAAAATCAGGTTTTGGTATCAACAGATAACTTGTGTGAGTTTTAATTTTACTCAGGGGAATATGTGAATCTGAAGTTCTTTCTGCAATATTTATGCAGATTGTAATGCATAGACTGAAACAGTAGATTTCATGCATGAAGTTAATGCTCAGTTGAACTTCACATCTGTATGCTCCTACCTATAGGTATAGTGACAGCAGCACAAATCAGCTATTTGTCAGAATCGATCACTTTTTTTCTCCTCACAATGAAAGAGAAGTTGAAAACATCCTACAATAAAGAAAGAAGGTTCAAGAGCTGAAGTGCATGTGAGTAATCTCAGTATTAAATGCCTGGTGGTATTCTGCAGAGAAGTTCACCGATGTAGCTTATGTACACAGTGTGTCAATGAAGGCTGTGTTGCACTTGCCTGCACCATTGTTGGACCACTCTTGAGCTAGCT
>JAWWEU010000081.1:95499061-95517630 GCA_035583155.1 Acropternis orthonyx | reverse complement strand
GGCAGCTCCAATAACTAGGCTTGTGGGCTGATAGACCTATTCATTGGACTGTTAGCAGAAGCATTAATTTCTTTGACCAAGTGTTAGAAATTATAATAAATCTGATTGTGTCTACATCTGATAGTGATTTGTGAAACCTCTCATTTTGAATATATTAATCTAAACTGCATCTGATAAAATAAGGGGGGAAGGAGGAGTAAAACCATCTTTATTAAAGACAATATAAGTATTTCACCGCAAACATTCTGCTTCTAGACAAAAAGTAACTCAAAATACACACATACATGCATGTACAGAAAATTATATCTCACAAGAACTCACAAAGACTTTGGTTTGTCAGTCTTACTTTATAAGAGAGAATAATTGTGCATAATAGTGCTAAATAAGTTGTTTTCATTCTGGGAAGTTAACTACTCAATTTCTATGTTTGAAGCAGAATATCAACTATGGACTCCAGAGGGGTGTTGTCTGCTTCTTTTCATCTTCAGTAGATGAATCTTGCCTATGGTGCTTGATTCATGACTCAAGGGAATATAAAATGCTACTATAAAATAAAAGATATCTACAATGAAAATACAGTTATAGATTATTGCACAGAACTGTGATGCTCTTCAGAGGGCTTTATAGAATAGAATTTTCTAATTCCATCTTTTTTTTTTTTTCCCTGCATTGAAAAGCAAACTCATAAGACTTTTAGTTGACTTATAAAAGAATCAATCATATTTGGAAAGTTTGTGTATGGGCTGTTTAGTCTTTTGTTTCTTTAACTTTATGCTTCTGAGAAACAGATCCTCAGATTGTTTTAAGTAATTTAGCTGGGAGTGGAAAAATATAAGGCAGGATTACAAAACCAGAAAAATTATTCAGATTTCAAATTCAGATCTAATTTCTTGTTTCAGTGTGGGCTAGCCAAAGATGCTTCAGAGGAAGACTACAGTAGCATGTAGTAGACAGAATAAGATACCCTGTCCCTGCCTTTAATCTCAATTCACTCTAAAATGGGACATTTAAGCCTGAAAATTAGCAGGAGACAGGAAATTTAAAGAAAATCTATCAGTCCTCACCAAATAATGCTACCTGTTTGCAGTTTAGTCTGTAGACAGTCCCCTATTATTTTTGCAAATATCTGGTCACCAGTTTCTTTGTTCTATTTATTTTCTCTGGCAACTACATTTTTTTAAAAATTATTTTTTATTTATTTTCTCCTCTTTGTTTTTTAGGTCTATCATGTGGTCCCATTGCTCTTACATCATTACAAATGAGAGCAATCAGTGCCTGCCTTTCACAACTGCAGATATGTTTGAATCATATTCTTTTTTATACACTTATTTCCTTGGCTAAATGACCCTAATATTTTGTCTCCATTTTCATATGAGTGTTTTGTCAATTTCTAGCTAACCTCTATTGCTCACCTCTGGTGTGGCAATGATTTTCCTCATACAGGACTATTTGGCCTCAAACACATATTACAGGTGAAATCTCATTATCATTTCATTTAGTGTCAGTGCAGCCATTTCCCTATTATTGACCTCTGTTTATCAAATGCTCATTTCCACACAGCAAACACTAAGGGCTTTTTGTTGCTGTTTTCAGTAAGGCCCTGCTTTTTTATTTGGAGTGGATGAGTAGATTAATATGCAATACTTCAATTTTAGAATTTGTATGTTATCCTCCTTTTGTTTATAGATTTGAACTCAAGCAGGAAAAACTATTTCTTTAATCTTACTTAATTGCAGAAACCCTGCTTCAGTCAGCCTTATGCACAGTAACAGCTCTGTCTCACAAGTCAAACTAAGCACAATGTCTTCTGTGCAGAGTCTATTCCAACAACAGGCTACATCCAGAGGGACAAGGTCTGGTCAACAAAAATCTGTAAAGTTTGTAGCAATCCCTAAAGCAAGATTTTTTTTTTTTTTTTAAGTTTTGACAAAGTCATCCATAATGCTTAAAGTCAGATATGATTAGAGAATAATTTACTCTGAGAGTAAGAATACAATGAAGACTCCAAAATTCTCTTACAATGACATTGTGTCTATGAAACAGACAAGGAGAGAATTTTGTGACCCACCCTTGGAAAGATCCAGGAATCTAAACTCCCTTAATATATCTGGTTTCAAAAAATATTGCTGCTCTCTTTTTTCCTACTGTGTGTGACCAGAATTTAATTGCTATGCCTAGTATAGGTAAGGTCAGCAGATATACCACTTTAGTGGGATAGGTTTTCTACATCTGTCACAATAACCCAGGTTACCTCTGTGGCAAGACAGACTCAGAAAAACTGAAGACAGGCCGTTTGCTTACTGTCTTTTACCTCCTCAGCTCAGCCACTGCAATTCCTAATGCTGGCTGCTGGCTTGATACAGCAGCAGCAACTCCAGTGTCTCCTTCACCCGTGCCATGCCAGAAGCCCAGATACCATTAAGGTCAATACACAACATTAAGCTCCTGAAACAACCGTTCCCTAATTTATGTAATTTGGGGAGTGGTAGAGGGAGAATTTGGGGCATAGGTAAATGAAATTTTCATGCACTTAGATGTGGGATTTCTATAAAGGAGTGGAGGAGAGATGTAAACAGACTGGAGTCTTCCGACCAAATCTGAAAAGAAGAAAAGCAAACAAACAAACAAAAAAAGCATAATGAGTGTATAAATTTACATTTCTCCTTAAAATTAAGACCTCTAAGTGAAACTCCAGTGAAACATATGTATATATACACATAAATATTTGTACAAAATCAGCATTTATTTATTATATAGTGGGTCTGTTTGCTAAGGAAGTGTCTCTAGCATGATTGAACTCCACAGCACATTCCACAGAGCTAATTTATAACTTGTTTATCTTCATATAGGTCTAATAGTGTTTACAGGAAAAAAAGAGACAGACATTAAGCTTTTTGAGGCAGAATATGCTTTGCTTTCTGTTCCTGCATTTTTTGACAGGTATAAACTGAGCTGATATAAATTTCATTTTATGAATAATGAAATCATAACTATAAGTCCCTGGCAAAAGTTTTTTCTAAAATAAATTTTACGAAGAATATACAAATGGCATCAATTATCAACATAAATAATACTTATTATACTTGGAGTATACTGAATAATGAGAGTGAGAACAATTCTTTTTACTAAAGTGATGTCTTCAAGTCAGAACTGATAAAGAAAGTTGCAATTGAAGACAAGGGAATGATGTGGAGTTTTAAATGTCCCCTTATACTAATACAAGAGTCTTTCAAGCCTAGTCAATCACAGTGAAACGTGTGATAACACCAGTAGCTATTATGACAAAAGAACAATTACATGATAATTATTGACTTTTCCAAACTTACTAGATTGTTATCAAGAAAATTGTGATGTAAATCTAGGAAACATAAACCTCTTATTTTCCTGAAGTGTTATTCAGAGATGCATTTATTTAGACAGACATTATTAAACTGTCTCCGTGCCAAAAATTAGCAAGCTGATGGGAAAACTACTAAGCACCTTCACACAACCTTGATTACTGTCAGGCTATCACCAAATAAACAAACCATGGTATTTAAAATAGCTACTACTGCAGCTCAGGCATGGTTGATGGGTTTGGGAACTTATCTAATGTTCCTCATGGCATTCAGAACTACTGATTAAGTTCAGTCCTGTAGCCTTACCAAAAAAAAGACCATGGAGATATTTATCATATACATGTTCTTTGATCTGCACAAATCCAAGGCAACTGTAAAACTAATTCTAAAGCCACACTTCTATGTTCTTAGCAAGTAAGACTCTGCTGAAAGTATGATTATCAACTGGAGCTCAAGAATTGCTAGATGTATATTTCATGCCTAGCTGAATGCCTACTTAAAACTCATAGACTTTGTTATAGTTACAAACTTGTGCAAAAGATGCAAGATCAAATATTTGTGGATTCTATATCAATACCGCTGACTGAAAAGACTTCTAAAAATATCTGTCAAAATACAAGTTTTTTACCACCATAATATTTTATGAATGCTAAGAAAGTTATCATCACCTTTATAACTTTAAAGGATAAGTGACATGGTGATTCACAATCCATCAGAAAGTTTATTAGATTCTGAATTAAATACTCAAGAACAACTGATTTATACAAGGACATTATTAAAAGCTTTTTTTTTTTTCTTTACCAGAAATTTTATAATAGGTTTGGTTTTCAATATAGTTTATAGAGAAAAATATACTGCCTCAATCAATGGTAGATGATCAGGTGGCTGCATCTTGCAGGTCAACATACGTCTGCATGGCTGATGTTGCAGTCAGGGCTTGGACTTTTGTGACTTCTAAGAAATGAGAACTGTTGGGAACAGATTAAATTCAACTGGAAAAAAAAAAAAAAAGAGTGAAAAAAAAAAAAACAAAAAAGCCATCCAAGTCAATCTCAACTTGCTGGAGAAATTAAGTGAACCTCAGTGGAGTTCTGCACCAGAGGTTGGATAAACCCATGTGGCAATACAGGCTGAGCTCTGCCTAAGTAAGCAGAAGTTGGGCAGTAAAGGACAAGGGGATCCTGGTAGACATCAAGTGAAATATAAGCCAGCTGTGTGCCCTCGTCGCAGGAAGGTTAACTACTTAATGGGCTGCATCAGTAAAACTGTACCCAACAGGCTAAAAGAAGGAATTAATCACCTTTATGTGGCACTTATGAGACCACATCTGGAACCCCATTTGCAAAGTTGCTACTCTCACCACCCATTGTAAGAAACAGAAAATGGAGAGAGTTCAGTGCATGGCCACTTGGATGTTCAGAGTTAGAGGAAGTGACATATAAGGAAGGGGTGAGGGAGCTACATTTGTGGGGTATGGAATATGACAGGTTTAGGAGGAACTTAGTGCCATCTTCAACTGGCTACAGGGCAGCTACAGAGAACACAGAGACATTATTCCCAAACTGTACAGTGAAAGAATGAGAGACAACAGCTGTCTTTTGCAGCAAGTGAAAATCTTATCTGACACAGGGGAAAAAATCAAACAAGTGCTTTGACCACGTGATCCCAGAAACTATTCCAATCTAAATTTGTATAACACTAGCAGCTAAAAAAAAGGTACAATTTTAAAGAGGGGATGAGGGGAAGAGCCACTGTATGTAACTGGCATACTTGAAAGGAATGACACAAAATCTCATTTATTCTCTTCTCCCCATAGGATTAAAATTATCCATAAACAAATTCCCTGTCACTGGATTTTGTTTAACTCATTGTTTATAGCTCTTAACTAGTCATCAGCAACTCTTCATATTTAATTAGTTCCCTTGTTCTTGTCATGATATCAAATTAGATTCACAAAAAAAAATATTTTCCTTTATTGGAAAATTCCAATAGGTGGAAAGTTTCCATTCTAACAGGTCCCAACAATAATTGTACAAAAGTAAAATTTAAATCACCTACTTTTACTGTTTTAATTACCAGATAATTGTTGGCATTTGATCCAAGCAGGACTCTATCTGGAGTCAAAGGGCAAACCTTATAAATTAGAGAGCTCTTGTTCAGGGAATATGTGTTCACTGATTGTTAGAGAGGGATCATGAATAACTAGCTAATATATATTAAATTTCTGCACAGAAAAATGAAGCTGTTGTCATGTTTACTTCCATGTTTGCTCTTAGTCGTGTCCTTCTAATCTTGTAGCCCTGAAACAATACAAAACCAAGGCCTGTGCATTGTGTAGAGTCCTTCAATGGAGTATTCAAGCTGGAAACTGAACCAGCTGGCAAGTACTAGACTGCATTAAACATTTATTTACATTTGCAAGTTTGATTTTTCACTTTTGTGCCTCCACGGGACTGTTACAGTGTGGAGACAGCAGACTCCACACTGTGTCATGGAGGTGTGTTGTGGAGGTACTGCCTTCCCTGGAATTCTGAATTCTGCCAGAAGTATATATGACATCACTGATAGCTACCCCATGCCACCAGTGTGTCCCTCCCTGGTCACCAGCCAGGTTGGCCACGGGTGCTGCCATCCACAATGTCTGGCAGCTGGAAATATGGCAGTTAAGCTAAGAAGGCTCAATTAATGTGTGAAGGTGTTTGTGACTGTGCATGTTTTTGTAAGTGTTAAGCTGGATGCTGTTTGCATGCAACTAAAGCTTTACTATGGAGATTAGAAGGTGTAGTAGCTGTACTGTTTTTACTTGGAAAACGGATAGTACAACTCAATATTCTTCATGGAGATTCAAACAACAATCTCTGTGCAAATGGATCATTTTGATTTCAAAGCTTTGATTGCCCTGCAACATGCAGACAACAAGGGCAAGGAGCTTATCAGATGGCTTAATGAGTCTAGATAGCACTGTGCAATTTAAGAGTCAAAAGCAGTATAAATACACTAGTTTAGCAGAATATTGAAGAGAGGACAGTGTCAGACCGCTCCTCATACTGAGGTCTTTTAACCAGTTCCAGGCTAACTAGGTAGGGCCATTATTGCCAAACTAGGAGTCTATAAGATCACTTTTCTAACCTGCAGTGCAAAGATACTTCTACAATATTAAAAAAAAAGAGAAAAAAAAGACACGTGCCTGAATTATTTTTTTTTAAATTTTGAGAATTTCTCTCTTCCAAATGGGCACATTTACACCAAATTCCACATAATTTTTTCCATCTCTTCTTTTAGAATTTCCTATGCCTAATAAACTTTGCTAAGCAAGACAGGTTGCTGCCAAACTCTTAACACTGAACACTGATTGCACTGACCAGCAAATGTCTCTGTGTAAAGTCAGAACAAATTACTTCAGGTAGATGACTTAGATGAAGACATTTTAGGAATTCAGCTTAGATGCAGGGCAAATCTGAAGGACTTCATAAATCCTGGTTGGCCTGATTCCTTACTGTGATTACACATTTATTGCTTTTTGCCCAGATTGCACTTAGTTTTGTTTGTTTATGCTAATGAGTCCTCTTATTTGTACATGAGATTTTATTTCACTGGCACAGGATAACACTAGGCATTATGAAATCCAGGTCCACATGAAGCACTTGGTGAAGAAAATTATCTAAGTAACAAGTCTGTTCACACATTTGGTGATTAATGGTTATGTATCAAAACTCAGTGCACTGATGTGTTGTGTTATGGGCATTTTGCAAAATACACATATAGAGTAAGAGAAAAAGAAAATATGAAAAAATATTTGAAGCATTTTCATATGCAGAATTTAATGGATTTTTCCCCCATTTAGAAATACAGACATTGTCCCATAACAGTTTCTAATCTCATGTGGTAACCCTGGATATTGACAATATTTATTGTTGGTATGTTCAGGTTTTATATTTCTATGAGCACAAGAAAAGAAAGATATTTCTTCGTGCATGAGTGCAGAACATGCCTAGTGCAACTGACCCAATTTGTTAGAGAAAACAAATGCTCTGTGTGCTGTATTCCCTATATTCACTAGGGCTAGAAGTGTCAGAAGGAAGAGAAATTATTTATAATAACACAAGATAACAGTAATAATAATAAAATAATAACCATAGCAATAATAACAATAATAACAATAACAATAATAACAATAATAATAATAATATGGTTTGGGCATCAGTGAAAATGTCTCGGCATAGAATATTCATCTACCGTGAGTTTTGGAAACCGTATTGTCTAGCAAATTTTAAAAACAGGTAACAGAAGACATATTGGTAAATACAAGGTAGCAAATATTCAGTAAATACTACTTCAGGAAAGACTTGTTTGTAGGAAGAAATCACTAGATCCTTTTCATCACTGAATTTCACTTTCCAAAACACGAAGACCTATCTGAATATTTTCTGCAAATCCTGGAAGCAATAGGCTAGAGAAATTAACATTTTTCAGATATACTTTTGACACATGCTTTCCAAGCTGGTGAAAGAAACTGTGGGAGATGGACTGGAACGTGGCAGTTGTAACTGTCAAGATCTAACCAAAAAGCACAGAAGGATACACTAATGGCTGTGAAGTGCACTCCTCAGAGCAGCTCAGCCAGTCTGCACTGATAACAGAGCAGGTCCCCCTCAGTGATGACACTTTGCTTAATTTACTGAGCATCTACCACATGTAATAGGTTACCACTATCATCCACAATAGTGAAATCAAAACATCTAGGCTGACACAGACAGATTTGTATCCCCAGTTCCTCCCTTTATAAATAGCAGCCAAAAGAGCTATAAACAGCTGTCACCATGAATCTTATTCATCTGTCCAAAAGCTAGCACTTTTCATGCCACTGAATATCTAAATGGGCAGGTACTGCTCCCATGAAGCATTTAAAACAATTTAAAGAGGTTGTCATTCTGACACTTTAGATCAGAACATACCTGTTATTTCTACTGTGTGCATTAGTGCTTGTGCTTGTGTATGTATTTAGCCCTATATAAAGATAAACGCAGGCAGACATTTTACCTTACTCAGTTTTCCCTACATTTCTGTTCAGTGAATAGATTATTAACTGGTCCCTGGCCACAGCAAAAAGTTATGACCAACTTACAAACCCAAGAAAACTGAGATTTAAGGAAAAAATGTTTATGGACCATTATCTAATGCCTTCCACCAGCACCTGTCTCAGTACTGAGATGGAAAGAAGTGGAAGAGATTTATTTTTACCTTATTTTACTCATTCACATATTAAAGAAATGGACAGCAGGAAGACTGAGGTCTCCAGTTATCAAGGTACCAATTCTGTTTCCACTGAAATGCACATGAATAAAAGTAAAAAGACAGAGGAGCACGGGGACTTATTTCAAGTGTGGAAAACTCTATATCTACTCTTTGGAATTTATTTATTTATTTTCCATCAAAGAATTAATATACTCAGGAGCCCCAGAATATCCAATTCCTGATATTTACTTAAGGATATCACATTTGCAATAGACCATGAAGATTTCAAAGATTGGATTGTCAACAGACTTTTATGCTGTGCAAGGAAATCAGTGAGCAACTCCTTCCTCTTTCTTTATCCCAGCTGGGTGGTCTAACAGTGAGGATGGGATCAGAGCTGTTTTTATAGAATTTCCAACAGCCTTTGCTTCCTCCTTCTGATTCCATGTATCTTGGACATCAGGCTACAATGGAAAATGTAGCAAACCCTCTTTCTTCTCTGAGGAGTCTCAGATGGTAACAGTCCCTTTTTTATGTCAGTCTAATGCTCATGCACTGTACTCCATACTCAGCTGGATCGTTGAAGAAACTAAGCTGTACTTTTTCAAGTAAAGATGCAGAACCTTGAACTCAGTGAGTTTATTATTAAATATGTGTTTGGACATATTCATTCAATGTGCAGATGTGTGTACGTGGACAGCCTCAGCTGAGCAAATAGCTAAAGCAGGGATGGGACACAGATTTGGGTAACACCTTCAAATGTACTGTGATATAGGCAAGGAGGATCTTTTTTGCCTACATGCTGCTTCATAAAATGAAGGTTAGGAGTGCAAAGGAAATAGTTTTAATTTCAAAGTGTGGCTGAGAGGTTTTCAGAGTATGAAAAGAATACTTGGATATTATACTTCATTTTTTCTGCAAAAGAATGATATATCTAATTACCGAGGAGCTTAGAAAACTGCATTTATGTATACATTGTGGTAGGAAAAAATGGTAGAGATTCAAATAAGAAGGGTAAAGGGAAATCAACAAAGCTGTGGTAAATTTGTCAGGCAACAATTTTTGCTACTGCCATGACTATAAAACCAGTTTTTAGTGTCAGTGCTCAGAAACCTTTTAATGAGGCTACAGAAGTGTTCCCTTTCAAACTGCACTGTGACAGTGCAATTATTTAACCTTATCAGCACAAGATCCAAACAAAGGCAACCTTGGTAGAAAGGGTGACTATGAAGACAAGGTTCTAGGCAAGTTTAAACACACCTGTTTATAAAACATAATCCATTACAAATTCTCAAAGGCAGGCAGGTGTTATGGATGGGTTACTTGATTCACATGGAACATGTACTGTTACTTGAATTATTGGATAACTACAATGAAATTAAATCATATTTGTCTGTCACCACAGCCAGAAAGCAATTCCTTACCCTCCAATCCTTTCAGTACTATCAATGTAACTCCCTTTTTGTGTCTGCGTGTGCATAGCGAAATTATTTTATGTTTCTACTTGCTTTGAAACATGAAATGTAGGATGTTATTTTATAATGTATGAGTACTGAATTGACAGGCATAGAACTGTATTAACTTTTCAGTAAATTTAACTGATACTTTTCTCCATAGTGGTGCTAACATTTTAAAGGGAATTTTAAGATAAGCTGCAGTCAGCCATGGTTCATCTGGGTACAGATCTACACTGATAATATGTCAGGGACCAAGAAATAAATGCTAGACTCTGAGCAACTGCATGTCACAGGAGCTCTGTGCAGATGTAGGATCTAAGAGCAATCTTGTTCCCTCTGATAACATGAAGGAAGGCCCTATGATTAAATGTCTCAAGCCTTCACTTGCAGTTTTTACTATAAAGCAAAAATTAAGATTAGCTTCAAAGAAGTATTTAAACCTTTTGAGAGTGTGACTAGTCATCCTTTGAATGCAGTGCAGCTAATCATTTGCTTAAAGGTAGACACGTCTTAAATGCCTTGAAAGAATGGGAAATTAATTAAAATTAATTCAAAGTTTATTAGTTAAATAAATTGAACAGAATTACTTACAAAAGCATTGACGATAGTAGCAGGAGGACTGGTCAAATCTGTCCTGGTTCACCAATTGAGACTCAGGCAGCAAACTGTGCTGTAGATAGGGGTAAGACAAAGATGCCCACACAGCAATGAAAGTGAACTCACCACTCACTCTACAGTATTTCTTCCCCTTTTCTGTATGGGTCTGCATATGGAGGACTGAGTCATTGAATACTGAGAAACTCCACAGACTTTCTGCTCTTGAGAGCAGATGAGGGATCAGTCAACTGAAACCCAGGAGCAGAGAAGAGGCCTTGGTGCTTGTCACTTGTAAGTGCATGCGTATTTCAGCATAGAGGAGAAAGTGCAGGGGCACATATGTGATACAAGTGTGAAAATAGTGTAACTAATGGTCAAGGCACAAGACTTGACAGTTTTGAAGAGACATGAATAATCTGGAAGTGGGTGTGATAAAACGATCAGATGATGGCATAAAAAGAGACAAGATTTCTCAATACCAGTTTTCAGTAGGGATGCTGAACCTGCGAATTCGGGAGAGATTTCCCAATAGGATAAATGTCTGAGTGTGACATAAATGTAAAAATAATATCAGAAACATCTAAACAATTATAAAATGCTGTAATGCTGTTGTTACTGTTCCAGATGACTGCTGTATTGCCTTTGCATGGCAAGGCTTTGGTAATGGGGAGCTACAGAGGTGGCTTCTTTGAGAAACTGCCAGAAGCTTCCCCCATGTCCAGCAGAGCCAGCTCTAAGAGAGACCTATTGCTGGCCAAGTTCCAGCCCATTAGCAACAGCTGTAGTGCCTCTGGGATAACAGGTTTAAGAAGAAGACAAAACTGCTGTACAATAATTGCAGTTGGAGAAGGGAGAATATATGAGTGAAATAGCTCTGCAAACACTGCCTCCTCAGGAAAGAAGGAGAGGAAGGAGGTGCATCAGGCACCAGCACAGGGATTCCCTTGCAGACTGTGGTGAGATAAGCTGTCCCCTCTGCAGCCTATGGAGGTCCACAGTGGAGCAGAGATCCACCTGTGGCCTCTGGAGGACCCCATGCCAAAGTAGGTGGATGCCAGAAGGAGGCTGTGACCCTGTGGGAATCACATCCTGGAGAAGGCTTGTGGGAGGACCTGTGGACCCATGCAGAGAGGAGCCCACACTGGATCGGGTTTGCTGGCAGACCTTCTGACTCTGTGGGGGACCCACAATGGAGCAGTCTGTTCCTGAGGGACTGCACCCTATGGAAGAGACCCACATTGGAGCACTTTTTGAAGAACTGCACCCTGTATGAAGGAGAACATGACCTTCACATTAGAGAAATTCATGGAGGACTGCCACCCGTGGGAGGGACTTCATGCTGGAGCAACGAGCATGAGGAGTCCTTCCCCTGAAGAGGAAGAAGCAGCAGAGACAACATGTGATGAACTGACCAATACCCCCAGTCCATGTCCATCTGTGTCATTATGTGAGAGGAGGGAGAGAAATTGTTGGTAAAGTTAAACTCAGGAAGAAAGGAGGAGTGAGGGGAAGGTATTTTTAAGATTTGATTTTAGTTCTCATCACCCTACTCTGTGTTGGTGGGCTATAAATTAAACTGTTTTCCCCTGTTTTGTCCATCACAGTGACTGGTGAGTGATCTCTCCCTGTCCTTATGTCAACTCATGAGCCTTTCATTTATATTTTCTCTCCCTGGTTCATCTGATGAGAGGAGTGGCACAGTGGCTTTGGTGGGCACTAGGTGCCCAAACAGGGTCAATCCACCATACCTATATAAGCAAATATGTCATACTATTACACTTCCTTTAATTATTCCCCACTGGAAATTACAGTCCAAAGAGAATACACAAGATTTTAAAATTTTCACAGAAACTATGAAATCCATTTTCTACTCACTTCACAGTTACCTTCTGCCAGATGGATTTTTCACTGTTACTGTACACACTGACAAGTGAAAACTTTGTCATATTCTAAAAATGCTGATGTGAGCCCTCCTACTTAAACTGAAACCTGTGTGTGAAGTTGCTCTTCTTGCATCTTTCGAATCAATTTCTTGCCTACAACAGTGGTGGAAAAGGCAACATATATGAAATATGCACTACAATATAATGTTTAGCATTCCTATGAAAATGTTCTCAATTTCCATGTTTTTGTCAGTCTATATTAGAGTGAAGTAGTGGACTGCCACATCTTACAGGGAGAGAGCTCTCAACCCCAGAATGGCAATTAAGCCTCTTAGCAAGTTGGTATTAAGGGCAATCTGTGGACATTTGGGAGTCCCCAGTTCAGTTTGTTTGTTCTGCAGCTATCTGAATAAAACACCATTCGGTACTAAACATAGAGTCTCCACTTCCCAGATACAGTATTAGAGTATTATTCTGTAGACCAATAAAAGTAGTGTCCAAAAGTCATCTGCATCTCCAACAAGGATGACTAAGAGAAACTTTTAAAACTCTTGAAGATTAAAGAATGACCTGAACTTGGAAGAGAGGTGACCTGTACCTCCGTCCTTCTGTCTCCTCAGCAAGTTCCTTTTAAATCACTCCATAGTCCAAAATTCACTTCATAAATAACATATTTAATGAAAATATTCCTGTCTCAGTCCAGCATTTAGTGGGTACCACCACTGTGTTTAATTTATGTTTTTAAGAACGTACTAACAAATATTTCAGTTATAGTTCTGAGATGATTGCAGAAGTTAGAGAGATATTTTGACTATTTCACATCCACTGAGCGCTGTGCAAACTGGTACCAGAATGGTTTAAAATACAGTAAATTCTTGTGAAGAAAATGTGCATTGCTCTAATTCGGTCAGACTAACCTCTTATTTCTTCAATTTGCCAAGAAAATATGACAGTAAATAACTCAGATGGCTCATCGTAGATGAATGAGCTTGTTGGCACAATATGTAGAATGATGCTTGCCTTAATATTTGATGTATTTGATTTGCATTTCAGTGATAATGTATGTCACACCTAAAAATTATGTTGTAGTTTAGGGTGAAAAAGTAAAAAAAATAATTTCTTTTTATTCTTTGTGTGTGGTGTGTGTGTGTGTGTGTGTGTGTGTGTGTGTGTGTGTGTGTGTGTGTGTGTGTGTGAAACCTGTCTATGTGCAAAGATCCAAGTAAATGGGAATAAAAGCAATATGTAAAGAAGAACAGATGTTCTGGTTTCCAGTCTTGATTTGCCCACATGCTGTACTCAGTCACTTCTGACCTCTTGTTCCAAATACCCTGTTCCACTACAAGCCTTCTGTCAGGATCATCTCCATATTTCCATTTTTCATTCTTTTCTGATCTACTCTTTTCTTTTCTTCTTGCTTGTGGACCACCTCACACTGTTTCCATATCTAATGTATAACTTTTTACACTAACAAAAAACACTATTCATGGCCACTCGTGTAAATATTTTTTGAGTTTATTCTTCAACAGAAGACAAGCCATAAAGGAAAAATTAAAAAAAAAAAAAAAAAAAAAACAAACACCATTTACGTTGAAAATCTTGAGTAAACTGACTACTCCAATAATGACAATTTAGTATTGTTTTAATGACTGTTTCTAAATTCTGGTAAGCCTAATTAACACTCTCTTCTAAGGTTTTACATTTACACTGGACCTTTGCTGTGTTAGATCCAAGAAATGCCATTCAAGATTTGGAAAATAATTTTCTCAAAGCTGATTATTTTTATTTTTGGATATCTATTCAATCAAAGCTAGTACCAAAAATGGCAAGGCACATCAGAACTTGTTTATGTGGTGCACAAATGTGCATGAATAACTATATTCTTATTTGGCTGAGTGAGATCAAATTACTGTATTTGGTTTTCTTTGAACACAACTCAACAGTGCTTTCTGAATTCACTAGTAAAGAAAACTAATGAGAGGAATATAGTGACTGCATGTAGAGCAAAAGATTCATTCACCTAATTTCACTGAAGTTGAAATTGTGTTAAACTCACATTGACTGTTGTGACGAAAAGAGTTCCAGCTCTGTTTTGACCTGATGGATTCAGAATGATTTGATGCAGTTTGTACCTCACACCTTGGGAACAGTTAGAGAACAGAAGCTCTTGTAGATGATTTCTGTATCAACAGTTTAGAATCTTTTTCCCTTTGGGTTACTCCTTGTGGTTAAGATCATATGCATGAAATTTAGTAAACATAATTTGTGAAACTTTGAGCAGTTTTGGTAACCTTCTAATTTATAGGTATGGAGAAGTAAAGACATTTACTCTATTTAACATTAACTGTAAGTGATTTACCTACATCACATTTTACCTTGCATCTGCTCTGTCTTCTAAAGAATTACTCAAGGAGGAAAGAGTTAGTGTATGCTCAAGGAAGCTTTGTTGCCTGGGAAAAGACATCTTCCCATGAATAGTTTTGTGTATTTTCTCTTCCTGTCTGCCAGGGAGGTTGTCTGCCTGTTACAATAAAATAAAAAGTTCTCACAGACATGCTTGGATGCCCCACAGCAGGGCCTGGGGGGACATGAAAAGGCACCGAAAGAACAAACGTGTGCATTGTTGTAAAGTTTCGTATAGGTTCTCTGTGAAACAACTCTTCCAGTCAGGCATGCCTGTGTATTCCTGCAGGTGTTTTATGACCTCTTAGCTGTTGATAAGTAGCCCTCCTGCCACAGTAGATACTTGAGCTCTGTTTCTGCCACAGTATCAAATATGGTTGTTCTCTTTTCAACTTAACTCTAGAGGTAAGGAGTTGGCTTCTCTGATGGTTGTTGGCAATTGTTAGAAATCCAGTCGATTTTAATAATTTGTTTTCCTCAGAAATTTCCTTCAAGAGACATTTAGACCCCTGCTACTGGTTTTGGTGGATTTCCAGCTTTCAAATCCATATGTTGAGACATAAATTGTACTAGAGCTGAAATTAATTAGAGCTGGGTGCATTACAAGAATCCCACTAGGAACCTTTCAGCATTGCTAGGTTTCTAAAACAAAGTTTAGATTCCCTGACATTCAGTGATGACCTTAATCAGTAAAGACTGATGGAATTAAGTACTTGAGCTCCTTAATTCTAGCGAGTTTTCATCAGGGACTGTATATTTCAGTCTATGAAGTGATATTGAATACTCACACTCAACTACTGCCTCACAAACCCATTTTGAGGCCTGACAACAGTCATAGGAAAAAAGTCATTGGAATCGTACTGCTGTATATACATGTTTCATTGCCAGCATTTATTACACAGAGATGAAAAAAAATAAAATTCTCAAAATTCAAAAGGAGAGTATATATTAAGGAAAAAATTCCAGCATATGAAGACCAATGGACCTGATAATAAGGACAACTGTGCATTTAGCTGATAGCCTGAGAAATAGTTTGCTTTGTCAAAACATGAGTTCTAGTGTACATTAACTTCTTAATAACATAGGCTGTGCTTTACATTGCTAGCTTTTTTAACAAGATTTAGCCTAATCCTGAAATACACTGCTGACAAGTCAGTCCACAAAATTTATATCTTTATGAGTGCTTGCAAGGGACAAAAGTGGACAGAAGTAGAAATTCTATTTAAGTACTTCAAAAACAGAGTGGATTAAATACTTCATATCGATTCTTATAAGCAACTATTTCTCTGCTTGTCGGTATCAGAAGACAGAAACCTACAATGGAATTTGTGCTTGATTTATGCATGAGAAGTGTTCAGTAACCACTCTGATGAGCAGCCATATCAAAATCTGTAAAAAATGAAGTATTAGGAGCAGTCAAGACATTGCCCCGTTTGCCTGGCAGCCCCCCCTCCTCTGAATGCATATTGAAATACTTCATCCAAGACATAGAAAGAGAAAATTAATAAGAAGGGATCTAGCTGTATTCAGGATTCAGTGAAAGTCTCTAACTGCAGAAAAGTTGTTGAGTTCTCAATTTAATAAACACTTTATTCTTGATTTATGCTGACAATTTTTGTATTCATTATTCCATAAACATTTCATATCTGCTCTATCAGTCACTTCTCTGCATGCAGGAATCCTGGCTAAAAGCATAAGCAGCAATGGGAATAGAATTTGAACAAATTTCAGAGACTCAGATGTTAGAGAATTCCAGTGATTTTATTTATATTCAATACAGGTATATCACTGAAACTATTTCTAATGAGTATCTTCTCAAAAATTCTCTAAACAGAAGTTACTTACATTCTATACACAAAAAGAAACTTTTCTTTGTAATCCTGTAGCACATTCATAGCAGTGATACATTTTTGAAATATCTTCTACTTTTGTGCATTACATTTGTTAAAACAGAAAAAAAAAAATCATTGAGACAAACTATGTATCGATACAGGCATTTCAAACTGAAAATATTTTTATAAATCCCATTTGCACAAAACTGCCAACCATCTTTGAAAATTAAAGCAACCTTATCATACTCCATTTTGCTAGTAGAGTTGCAGGTTTTCTTTTCTGCTTGTGATGTTACTAGTTTTTTTGATAGCATGAAAAAGTTCTGTTCTGGCTTTCTTTGCTTTGTTTTTCTATAAAGGGCAATCTGTTTTCATGAAAATATGACATTGTCTGTCACAGAAATGTTTACAGTCAACAACAAACCCACCACACTGAAATGAACATTTTCTGTGAAATTTTAAGGAAATGTCTTACTTTATTTGTTTAGATCATAAAATCATACAACACCATAATATGTTGAAATCAGTTTTATATGGATATTGGCTTCACCAGAAAAATTATGTTCAAAACTAGCTTTCAAATGCAGAAAAAGCAAAAAGACTGATAAATTATAATTACCAAAAATATGGTGATGCGTGAGTGAAGTGTGCAGAGAATAGAAAATATGAAGCCCTTGAATTCACTAAATTATCTAAACAATTAAAACAGAGGTGTTGATCTGTGGTAAGAAAAACTTATAAGAAATTAAGAACTCAAATAAGTCTATTGAGATTTACAAGAAAGTACAACAGAATGCGGATTTTATCTACAAAACTCAATGTATGCTCCACAGTCCACAGAAGGATGAGATCCCTATTGAACACTATTGCAAAAAAAAATTCACTTTGGTTTCAGTGTATTGGATTTGTCTTCTCAGAGAAATGAATAAAAATTCACTATATTTAGATAATACTTGTTACTTTAAAATTTTTATTCTGGGTTATGGTGTTTCCTCTTTTTGTTTGTTTGTTATAAGAATACACTAGCGTTCACTAAAAAAAAAAAAAAAAAAAAAAAAAAAACCAGATGCTTTCTTCTTCTTCAAAGACATGAAAAAATTGCTAGAGGACAAAAACTTTTGAGAAGCTAAAATTTTACCTTAAATAAAATATATGTTTGTAAATGCCTACAATGAACTATTGTTATGTAAACTGTAAAATTAAACCTTTGATAAAGAAAAACCTAACAAAAGCCACTGTGTATATTCTACTCTTTTTTCAATCCTCATGTGAATTATACCAATTCTAGAACATTCCACATACATTCTTGGACTCTATTGCTTATTCCTAATTTAGTGTTGAAATAAGAAGAGAATCAGATTCAGACTTTAGCCAATGCAATGCAGCATACATTTGAAGCAGAGAGAAAATGCACCCATGACTTATATTGCTTTAAAGTGGCAAAGTAAGTAGAATTTGACCTTTAAATTAAACTACTAAAAGCAAATTAGAATGATTCATCTTGCAACTGTTATCTCTTCAAGGTTGATTTCTAAAGAGTTCTTCTGCTTTTCAGTTAAATATATTTGTGTCCTTGGTCATATTCTGTAAACTTCCCTACAGAATAAAAGCTCAAATGTCATTTATAATTACATCTTTCATGTCCCTGAACATCTTGGTGGT
This sequence comes from Acropternis orthonyx, assembly GCA_035583155.1. Lineage (NCBI taxonomy): Eukaryota > Metazoa > Chordata > Aves > Passeriformes > Rhinocryptidae > Acropternis > Acropternis orthonyx. Next base: position 95,499,223 of record JAWWEU010000081.1, on the reverse strand, counting down.
TGTTGGGGGAGTGAAGTCTCTCTTGTTGTATGCAAAGGGCAGGTTCAGGACCACTTGATGAAGCTGAATAGCCACAAGTCTGTGAAGCCTAATGAGATGCATCCCCAGGCAAATGGTTGATGCTATTTCCAACCACTCTCCATCATATTTGAAACTTCATGG
>JAWWEU010000081.1:95473145-95484679 GCA_035583155.1 Acropternis orthonyx | reverse complement strand
AAGGGGAAAGGGGAAAGGGGAAAGGGGAAAGGGGAAAGGAAAGGGTGCAATTCTTCTCTGCTGAATAAAAGCATTCAGTTGTAACACTGCAAAGACTGTGTACATATGAATCTGGTAATACCCAACCATGGATATTGAAATGTGTTTTTTTCAGAGATAGAACTCTTGGGTATGAGAGTAATCACCTGTCAGAATCACCTTTTACTATGACAGAATAAGTCATTCTACCAGACATGGGATTTGATCAGGGGGAAAAAAAGAAAACAACTGAAAAGGGAAAAAAAAAAAAAAAAGACAAAGAAAAAAAAATCCAAAGAAAAAAAAAGTCATGCTGTGTTTTTTTTTTCCCTTTGTTTTTGTTCTCTGAAGGCAAAGAAGCTCTGAAGCAAATAATTTGATCTCTTTTTAACCATTTCTATCATCCCACCTCTGTCTCTGTCCTACTGTGAGGGGTTTGATAAACCCCAAAAAACTCAGATTAAGGCCTTAGTATAGGCCTTCAGCAAGCCTCAGTTTTGGGCCATGGGGCTCTCCATAGATTCAGAGGGACAGGTATCAGCTGACTTAAGTAACCAACTAGATATTTCATATCATATGATGTCAGGGCAAGTATAAATCCAGGGGGGAGTTGCTTCCAGGTCTCTTCTGCCTGTGGTGATGAAAGGGAAGAGGACACCCCGTTGTTTCTTCTGGGAGTGATAGGTCTCGCTGCTCCTTGCCGAGAAATTCACAGCAGTTTTGGTCTTTGGGGAGTAAATACTTTTATTTTGTTTGGGGGTGCTCTTTCCCGCTCTTTGCTGGGTGTTCTTCCCGGGAAACATCCTTTGGGGTGTTTCTCTGGGGTTCTGGGTGATGGAGTTTGTGTGTTGTTGGCAGGGCAGCCTGGGGTAAAATTATTTTTGGTTTTTCTATTTGTACATATAAGTATTGTAAATTTGTGTATATATATGTATATATATATATATATATATATATAAGTTTTTTAGTTTTAAGGTTTTTTTTTTATTATTTATTTTTCTTTGCTGCTTTATTGAGACTCCGTGTGGCTCTGAGAGGCTTGGCATTTTGCCAAGGTCAAAACCAAAACACCTACATAAAATCTGGGCTTCATTGGGCCCTCTTCTCTTCCTAAACTATCCAATAACTCTTGCTATAACTGTCCTTGCTATGGTTCTCCTATTTCTATGTACTTCTGCACCTTGTGTCTTCTCTTTTGGATTTTTCTAGGAGGCCTTGTGTAACTCTGTGTACTCCTCAGAGAAGCTAACTGCTATCAATAAGCAATTCTTTAGGTCAAGTTGCCACGGGTGAGGTGGATTCCAGGGACTAGCTCTACCCCCTTTGGAACACTAACAAAACAAAACAAGCTTTAAGGAATCAATAGGGCAAATTAAAAGTGCAGTCTGCCTTTCTCAAATCATTCTGTGAGCCCCTCAGGACAAAGTCACTTGCACTGAATCTCTGTAGGTACCATCAGATAAACAAGTGTACATCTATGGTTGATAACAGTCATATCAGAGACACCACCTAGGTTTCAATCAGCAACAAAACCATAACGTTTTACTTCCAGTTAGACTAAATGATGTGCAGTCACACTGGTGTGAGATACTTATAACTGAGATAGAGGTTAAATGAGACTTAAATGTCAGCACCACGCTGTCTCTAAATGACTTAGGAAGGAAAAGTCTCGGTATGCTTGAAAGGTGTACACATATACAGGACTGTTATTTTTGCTTGTGTCAATGGAATTTAAGCCAATGCAGAAAGTGAGTTAAGAGTAATTTTAAAATATTTTAAAATATGGGGACCCGGAAGCAGTAGTAGGCATACCTCTGTTCTTAAGTATAGGAATGGAAAAGGCACAAGTGGATTGTTATATTAAATATGTGAACTATGAACACTGAAAAAGATTATGCTTAAACTGAGTGCCAGAGCAGCTAAAATACAATCTCTCCATATTTTCATCTTACTTCTGAAAAAAAGGAAATCCAGAATAACTCATAGCAAACAAAAATATCTACAAGTTCTAAAAAAATCTTGCAAAATTCTGATTGTACTTCAACTCTTTTTTTAATGAAACTTCAGCTTTCCCCCTTGTTAGGAGATAGTATCATAGTTAGAAACAGTATGGATATTATGGAAAGTAGAAATATGATACATCCATATGTATGAAGCAAGATTTTTTCACTTTGCATGTGTCTGAAAAAAAAACAGTATACTTTTTTATGACTCTTCTATTTAAAAATTGAAGTCATGCTATGTTTATTTGAACTGCTTTGTATTTTCCTCTGGCATGCAAGATAGAATTGAAGGATATGTAGTATTCTACTAAATTTGGAGGGTTGTTTTATTTCTGTTTAGTTTTTCTATTTCCAGTTAGCAAAAACCCCAGCAATTTCCTGATGTCACTGAAAGTTTCTGAGGCTTGGTCACACCAGCTGGTTGGGAACTTTATTCTATAAGTAAATAAGCATCAGATGCTGTGTTCATACTGCAAATGTCTCTTACACTGTGGCTTTTCTATAAGTCTAGCAGATCTACCAGATATTTTGTTTTCACTCTTCAAAGCACTATGTGTAGACATGCAGATGGCTATCAGCTTTGTTTCTTCTATCTTTACTCCCTGTTTAACCATTTACAAAAAGTTTGCAATTCTGAATTTAATAACAGTAAGAAAAATTAATTTCTTGGACAATCTATAGCATAAAAATACTGGTTCTTCATTAACATTTTGTTTGTTTAATCCAGAAAGTCTTACATATCTTAATATGATATAGATATTGATATGATATAGAGAAATACAGCTTTCAAGGTTGAAAGCTAACTTTTTCTGTATTTTGATGCATACCCCTGTCAGTGATGTTCAGGGGTATCAATATTATATTTCACACAAGCTGCAGACACTAGAGTGAACTCATAGACATCGTATTTGAAAGAGGCCCGTTTTAGAGCTTGTGTGGGTATCTTCCCTCATTCACACATTTCCTGTTTTGTGATGGACTTGTTGTCAGGAGCAACTTTTCCATGGTTTCAGATGAAACTTCAAGGCGGCCCCATGTCACACAGTATGGGTATTACCCTTCTAAGAAGATCCATACTGCTTTAAGCTTTGTTACTGCGTCAAAAGTGTGTGCTCCCTTTGGTATATGGGACTAAAGACTGTTGAGTTCCTTCAACTTTGTAAATCTCTGGAGTTTTATGGAGAACCATCTACTCTACATAGAACATACCATATTGCTTCATACTACTAAACTTTGAGAAAATAGGACCTGACCCTTAAATATTGCTCGCAAGTTGTCTTGACTCACCATGTTATGACAATATCAAATTAAATTGGTGCAAACACAGCTTTGGCATAGTCAGAGATTTAAGTTAGTTTAATGCAAGTATTTCTTTAGAAGACATTACAATCAAAGTCAAATGTATCCTCCTGTAGTATATCCAGTCTTAATTTTTTTTTCCACATTATTCCAGTGAAATATGTATGTTACTGTGCACATAAAATGCTTTCAGGTTTCCCATCTACTGCTTGGATGACGCTGACTAGTTATTCAAAGAAAAGGCATATGAGACTGGGAGATGAAAAATGCTTAAGCAAGGCTGTGAAATCAAGTTTTGGCTGAGGAATTATTGTGAACAGCAAGCACTATTTTTCCAGGAATAGGGCTCTGAGGAATACCAACAGCCAGGTTTCAGTCTGGTTGGTGAATAAGCCATTCATTTCTTTAGAAAGATTATCATTCCTCCTACTACTGTTTGTCCTTTCTATAGTCTTTGTACCTAATAAGCTAATATCTCACACCCAATGTAGTCAAATCTCAGTAGAATGATTCTTTGTTTTTTCTTTCCTTCAGAAATTTTTCTTTGACATGTATTTCCTTTACCTCATTATTCTTTTCTGTTTAGATGAGCTATTGTCTCCTGCCAATTACTTTTATATATTCTTTTTTTGTATGGCATTTGCAAAATAACTTTATACTCTTGTCATCCACTTCTGCTTTTTTTACTTGCACCTCTTGCTTCCTCATAGTTCTACAGTCTGGTTTTTCAGAGAGTCTAATGTGCACCAGTGAAAGAATATTTCTAAGTGCATACAATTATGCTAAAGAAGCAGTACAGCCCTCTTCCTCATGTTGTCTACTTCATATTTCAGGGGGAAGTTTGCCAAAGAAAACTTACTAAGTAACATTGTGTTTTGTGCTTGATGTAAAGGAAACCTAAATCAATAGACTATTCCAATAATATAATTAATTATTTATCTGTATCTAGACTTAAATCCAAATGGAATCTGAATAAATTCCCAAATATTATAGTTTCCTGAATACAAAGTGTTATTTTTATGTAGATCACACAGCTTCACGTAGCCAACTGACAAATAAACAAATGGCAATTTGCTAAGTATGGATATTTGAGGATTATGCAAGAAATTAAAGAGTCAGAGAAGCATAAATTCTTTTTCTTTTGTGGGCTCATTCTCTCTGTCTCCCAAGCAAACTGAAAATGAGTGCATCATATTTAAAGATGACTTTGGTTTATTTGTAGGATCAACTGGTCTGGTGTACAAGCTATTTGAAGCATGTTTCTACAAACATTGAGAGAAATTGATGAAAATTTCTGCCTATACCAAAGACTGAATTACACTGTTCTCTAGAGCATTTCAGCTGATAGCCTACTCTTGAATTAGGTCTCTGGTGAGAGAATTCAGGTGAAAGAAAGTTGTGAGCTCTGACACTATACTAGCAATATAGGAAATCCTAGGGATGTTCAGGCGGAACTGAGAAAACTGAGAAACTTGTAGTAACTATAGCTGGGCAGTTGGATGCAATGTCTTATCAGCATTGTAGTCCTCCACTGTATTGTGATATTGAAGAATAGCTCACAAACAGTCTTTATTCTTGTTTTGGTTGTTACAACTACAGAAAGACAAAGTAATCCCCACATGTTTTGGCTTTTCTCTCCATAACTGTTTTTCAATGAAGAGTATTTACCCTGATAAATTGCTAGGAAAGATAGTACTGAGGTATAATGGCAAAAAGTTAGACTGTATGTGACATCTATAATTACTACTTGACAGAGGTTGTTTTTGTCACTGGTGAAAAAGTCTTCTTTCAATTTGATTTATAAAAATACGTTAAAAAATATCAACTTGTGCTGGAAATCAATATTCAGCTCTTAGTGACTGTGTTCAGGCAGAAAGGATATAAATACCATGAATGTTTAGTTAGCATCTGACTATTATTCTAGCTGAAAATCCTATTCTCAAGTAATAGAAGAATTTTACCTGTTTTGACTGTTCAGCTTCTTTTCTGCTTTGTTATGACTATGAATTGTTTTGATCATTTCTTCTCAGTTGTAAGACTACTTTGAGAATGCTTAAACTCGGGCTAGAAAACCGTATCAGAAAAAATGTTTCTGAGAATTTCTAATCTTCACTATTGTGTGTTACTTTTTACTGTCTTTCCATTTCTAATAATTTGAAAGAAATTTATCTTTTCAGTAATGCAGTAACATTCCTGTGTTAATTTAGGGCATGAGTAGCCGTTAGTAAACCATTTTCAAATTTTAAAACTACATTTTAGTAAGTAATCCATATTGATAACAATATGTGGATGAAAACTTAAACTCCTCTAGATTTTTCAGTCTCTCTGTATGTGTCTCAGAGCTGAAACAGCAGGAATATAGTAAATCGGAAATGAATACAGGAAAAAATATTTGCACAAAATTATTTCCCTACTTCCAGCAGATTGCCTCATCATTTACTCTTAAAAAAACCCCACTTAAGAGTGAGTATTGTCTGTTATATATTTAATTGGACTGATTGAAGGAATTCAGAAAAAAAAAATGCAGTGTATTTCAATAATTATTATTCTCTCTCTTTTCACCTATTTTGTTACATGTGGGTAGCCTGATGAGATTAATAATTTAAATTAAATAAGAAAAATGTTTTCTGCATTTTGTAAACACTGTCAAGTGTCAGATGTTGAAATAGCAAAATGGACACCATACTGAAATTTAACAGTGGTCCTCTCTGTGTAGAGAGGAACTCCTCTGAATCCTCACTAACTGCATTGACATTATGATGCACACCTTCTTCAGTGAAGGAGAACAGGGAAATATTTGTCTAAAACTCTGTACCAATATAATTCCTAACATAATAGAGTACTTATGTATTTAATTTTAATTAAACATGTGACAAGCCATGGTAAAGCCAACTAGAGTATTCTCATGCCCAAAGAGTTTGTTGGTTTGGTTGCCAAAGTCTGACCTCTAAAACCTTTGAAGTCAATGAAAAGTCTGTATTAATGGCTTTTGTTGGGGAACTGTCTATTTGTTGTATTGTTAACTTGGGATACTTTCTGACTTTCTGATACTGAATCTGTATCTTGCACATGTAATACTGGAATGAAAAATCAACTATGTAATTGTGATGGGTTTGATAAACCCCAGAAAACTCAGATTAAGGTTTTAGTTTTAGATAGGCCCCAATTTCCTGGATCATGTGGTTAGGGACAAGTATCAGCTGACTTAAGTGACCAGTGAGATATTTCATGCTATCTGACGCCAGCTCGACTATAAGTCAAAGAGCAGCTCCCAGTGTCCCTCTCTTCTTCCTTTGGCCGTGCTGAGAGCACCTCGCTTCTGCAGCTCAGAAAGATTAGGCCTCACCGCTCCTGTGCCGAGATATCCACAGCATTTTTGCTCTTAGGGAAGTAAAACACTTTTGTTTTGTTTGGGTTGCTCTTTCCCTCTCTTTGGGGTGTGTTTCTCTGGGGTTCTGGGTGGTGAAACTTGTGTGTTGTTGAGAGGGAGGTTTCAATAAGTTATTTTTGGTTTGTCTTTTATATTTATAGATATATATGTTGTAAATTTGTGTAAATATAGGTATATATATCAGTTTCAGTTGTAAGATTTTTTTTTCTTCACTCCTTTGTTGAAACTGTTGCATTGGGAGGTGGTTGGCATTTTGCCAAGATTCAAACCAAACAATAATAGTAATACAAAAAAGAAGACAAACTCAGAGCAATGATTTAAAAAATCCATAAAGTATGATGCTTGCCTACTGCTGAAAACCTTTTACAACCTCGGTATTATTTTGCAGAGAAAACTTACTTCAGATGTGAATATAAATCATGCATTTAAAGTGATGTCTATACTTTCTCTTATTAATGTCAACTTTCAATGTTGTGATTAATATTTCTAAAAAAGAATTAATTAAAGACAAAAGTGTTGGCCTGTTAGTGTAACTAAGTCAGAAATCTGACAATATTACTAGCTTATTATGTGCTGATGTTGACACTGGAAAAGTTTTTGAAAGGAAATAACTGGAAGCAAAGAAAGAAGAAATTAATAATATATCTGTAAATATTTACAAATGCTAGATTAAAAAGAAAAATCAATAATGATTGTGTTTCTGTGTCTTCCAAATCCTACTGTAAGACCTATAAAAGAATAAATAAAAAAGAACAAAACATTTTTAGTGCACAAAACCTAAACCTTCACCTAATCAATGCTGATTAGATTTCAGAGTCTAACTGTAGTTTTTATAGTTTTCATCTAAACATTTTCTTCTAGATTATGTTTCTGGACAGATCTATACAATAGGAATTGCTTTAATCTCATTCACTGACAGGCTGACAACCACCATGCAATGCAATTTAGCTCTCACAAAAGTCCAATATTTCTTCTCTCCCTAATTTATAGCAAAACTTCTTTGGTTTCAATGACATTGTACAGTCATTTCCCACAAGCAAGTCTCAAGCTGTGAATTTTCTGATCATTTCTTATCTACAGGGATGATCATTTGCATCCTGTTAGATCTTTAATGCTCCAGTGAACAATAAAGTTATAAAACGTATGCTAACTGTTGGCATCTACGTGCATCTTTGCTGAGCCTTTCAAGAACTGTGTTTGTGAAGAATATCACCCTACCCAGGAAAAAAGCCAACTGCTAAGCAGGGTTTGAGAAGCATTTCCCATTCTGGTACAGTATGTATTACTTTTGTGGCATTGTCTGGCAAAAGGGCAAGTGATACATGTGGTTTATTGACATCTCAGATAATTAACACCTGAAGGTCACAAAATCACAGTATCACAGAATTCTTATGGTTAAAAGGGACCTCTGGAGATTATCTAGTCCAACTGAAAGTTGGCAATTAGCTGCAAATTATAGCCAGGTGAATCTTACTAAAATGATTTACTGCTTCTTGCTGAACTGAAAAGAGCTATTAGTCAGACTTCAAATTTCTGCCATGCCTCACCTTGAAGTTGAGATGAAAAACCCTTTGCTCCCTTTACAGAATTTCTTCCACCAGGATTACATTAAAAAAAAAAAAATCCTGTCTTCATCTAGAGGAATCTTAATGCAGGGATCTGAAATGGTGATGTACTTCTTAAAATATCTATTAACTTCTATCTCAGAATTTTATAAGTAACATGGGACTTGAACTTACTGTACAGATTTGTCAAATCACATCCTAAAATGAAGAAAAAGTAATGAAGATACAAAAAGGCCTAGTGACTGAAAGAAGGTCTGGTTTGAAAAGATATCTGTTAAGAAATTAAGTTACTTAATATTCACGAAGTTTATGCACATGCAGTTAACATATTGATTGGTTAAGGTTGGCAAAATTCCCTGGAAACCAACAAGGTTTAATCTAGTCCTTTTTGACTGCTTCTAAGCCATCCTGTGCCAGAACAGAACTACTGAACTAAGAGGCACATACCTTAAACGTGATTAGTTAATACTAACTATAATGACTTTATTTCTTCTTGTTTAATTTCAACTTCAAATTATTAAAGTCACATAACCCTATGGTGGGGAAGTCAATATAACTCCAGCATATCTCCCTTCTTGTTGTTCCACCATGCTGCAGTGTCTCAGCTGCAGTGTCTACTTCTGGTCCTTGGTATGTCCACAGTGCACAGGCAATGTGACCTTTCACAACAGCCCTCTGACGTCCTTGTCACCATGCAATGCCTGCCCTTTAAGAGCTTTGTGTGTCCTGAAGTCCTACTGCCTTATGACCTTGCCTCTCCTCCTATAGGTGCTTTCAGTCATACAGAAATACTGTGTAGTAATGTAAAACTTTTGCAAAGATTGGATCAAAATCCAGTGATGAATAAATTGCTCTTTATATGGTATAGGGACCCCTTACACAGGGGAAGAAATTTAATTAGATTGATCAGAGGCTTTCCATTGTGGAAAAGAGTACATTAAGTCTCTAATAAATTCTCAATATTACATATAAACCTGAGAGATAATTCAGGTACTTCTTTTGGGAGCTTATGTAGAATAAATTGCTCTAACAAAATCTATGATTATCAGTGATTCTGCAATCCATTGCCTTAGGATTTAAATTGCATGACGGTTTCCTGCTTGGAATTTTTTTCCTTTGCTTTTATTAATTCACTGGTGATTTTCCCAGTCAATATGAAATATGAGAAGACAGGGATAATAACAAAGATAAAATTGGTTATAAAAGTGAGCAAATAAGGAGAAACATTGTTTGAAAGGCAAGAGATAATTTGAGATATGATCTTGTCCTATTTTACTGTTTATATGCCTTCCAGTCAGACTGCTTGAGGGAACACAGGGCTAAATCAATGCTGATTTCTTTATGTGTTTATTTTTGTTTCAGTTTTGCTGCCAGAAAAAAAAAAAAAAAGTAGGAAGGACTATTGAGCAAGTATCTCTTTATAATAACTTCTTTGGTGAATGTCAGAACATAAATTTTCATAAATAACTACTTCCTTGATTGTTTCTTTCCTTCCCCTACCAAGAATACTCAATTTTTCAAATTATCCAAAATTTGCACTTTTCTTTTAAGATTTCTCCAGACTTCTACTGGTAATGTAGCAAATTGGACAACTCCTCATCCTCTTGGCCAGGGACAGTGGGAGAAAAAAAAACGAAAAAAACCAAAAAACTCAAATTAGAAGGAAAAAGGGAAGGGAAGGGGAGGGGAGGGGAGGGGAGGGGAGGGGAGGGGAAAAGGAAGGGAAGGGGAAAAGGAAGGAATCACAGCAACCAAAATGTGACCTAAAGACAAGGACAGTAACATTATCTATCTACCAGAAAAATGAAAAGCCCAACTGCACTCAGTGAGTGTAAGCAAATCCATGACACCTGACTTATGTCCATGAAAATTTGATTCCAAAGGCCTTGGAAATACATTAGAAAGGTTATTGGTGCAATGTTTGTCATTCATACATAATTCTTTTTTTACTTGTGATCTTGTGTCATATTTTTTGTCCCTGGCCTTACTGTTTATATATGGCTCACGAGTTCTCTGAGGGAGTCTTTAAACAAACAAAATCAGAAGATGATAACTGCATATACATAGATTATGGGAGCTTGAGACTATTAATTGTCAAATAGTTTGTGAATATGGATAACAATCTCCTATGCAAGATGCTGTTTATAAATATATTTGACAAGAGTGTCATCCATTCAGAAAGTCAGTTTTTCTCTGAATTTACACCAATGGTTCAAACATTCCAATTAAAGCATCTAAGAACTTCTTAACCAACTGATGCAAACTGTCAGGATGGGTTATTACTTCAAATTTCAGAACTGATCATGCTGATGTTGTATGTGTCTATGCCTGACAGCTGGGCATCAAATCCTGTGTGCGTAATGCCACCAACAACAGATGGCTTAGAAGTCTGGAACCAGTCTGACTGGAATGATCCCTCCTCATAAGGCAATTTAGTAGTAAAAACCAGAGTTCAAGAGTGATTTAATTTCTCTTAAAAAAAACAAAACAAAACAAAAAAGAGTTTACTGCTAGTAAATGAAGTCAAACATCTACAGCGAAAACTTAAGTTCAAAGACAGCAAGAGAAATTGTATCATTTTGTAGAGGTATTGCAAAATAAAATTTCAGACTATTCTGGAAGGACCCACAATAACAGTAAGAAAGTGGTTTATTACCCATGATTCTTTAACAGTTGAGTCTTTCAGTAAAATTGCCAGCAAAACAAGATCTGCCACACAAATACTTTGTGTTGTTATTTCTGCGTGGAGAACAGGAAAAACAATCTTACACTCCATGTCAGCAAAACCAACCTGTATTTTGAATATATGGGGCATATTCTCCCTTCCATACTTCCAATCAACATTCTCAGGCCATTTTCACCTGCATATAGGCCATCCCAAAGTCACTTTTCCTCTGCTCATTTTGAACCATACTTTGTGAGTTTCCTTTGGAAGATACTCTTCTGTTGTCTTTCCATGAAAATCATGATGCAATGCATAGAAAAACAGGAGTTTGGTGAGTGTCCAAGGCTTTCATGAGACATAGCTGGACTTGGAAAGGGAGAAGCAGATGTAGATCCTACTGAACTTAATTTTGCCCTCAATGTATCAGTTAAATATCCAGCAGTAAAGGAAACTGAAATGGTGAGGAGGGGAACAATTTGCTCAGAGTTAAAAAGAAAATATGTAAAAGATTTTGAGTTGTTATGGATTTAAAATCTTGGAATTTTTCTTTCATCTACCAACCCTGCACCTCAGAGGAATCACCTCCTCTCTCC
>JAWWEU010000081.1:95448668-95473045 GCA_035583155.1 Acropternis orthonyx | reverse complement strand
TAAACCGTAATTCTGACTTGTAATCTGTTTGTGAGTTAGATTCATTCCTCCTGCTGGTTTACCTTTAAACCAGCACATGAGTAAAACCAAATCCCTTGTTTTTTAGTCTTGTACTGTCAAATTCCTCTTTTTTTTTTCGGGGACAGGAAATTTTGTTGATAGGTTGTTGCTTTTTATTTCCTTTAGTATCTTTAAAATATTCTAGCTGTTATGTTATTTAGGATCTAAATTCTATTAGGATGTCAGTCACAGAAGTAAAAGTGCAGTCTTTTTTTCGTTGATTATATTAAAAATAATAGTCAGAAATTAAATATAAATGCTGTCTGGTGATCCCCTAATAGTTTAAAACAGACTTGTGTGGATTTAGGCCTTCTGGAGGTCTAATCAGAATGTTATTTGGACAGAAACAATATACTTTTAATTAAAGCAATTGCATCTTTCCCTATGTCATTTTCCTATCCTTTCCTTTCCTCTGCCTAAAAAGAGAAAACCACAAGTACGATGGATTTGACATTTGGATTTTATTTGTTTATTTGTTTGCTTTAAATCTTCAAATAATTTTTTTTCTGTGCTCAGTAGCCTCAGCGTTTGTGACTGATTTCCTTGTCTTGCGTCATTCCTGGCTTTGGCTGGGTGTGAAGTGGAAGAGCAAACTTGTCATGTCAGCTGGAGCTGCTGCCTAGACATCTGCTGAATGTTGTCTTGGGACTGTGTTTCTTACTATCCCAAAGAAGAGCCATCTGGTCCTCACGGAACTGAAGATGTGAGATGTCTGTAAATTCTAAAGGCATCAAAAGTGCAAAAATAAGCTAACATTGTACCTCCTATTCCTAAGAACAGTTTATTTTGTGATGTCTCTTCCCTCAGCATATAACAGAAAACTAGTGTGTGTTCTTTAAAGCACAGAAACTTTTAGAAGAGATTCATGTATCAATGAAGATGTATTTATAGTAACATGATAGCTATGTGGCTGCATCAGACACCAAGCTTTTTGGTGTACCATATAATTCATATAGTTTTTTAATGGTGTGTCACAAATCAAGGAAAGAATTTATTTCATCTATTGGATGGTGTAACAGAACTTCATAACAAAAAGTGTGACTGAATCATCATGTAATGACCACCAATCTGAATGATGAGAATGAACTTAAAAAAAAAAAAAAAAAAGAAAAAATTGATGTTGGATCATGTCCCATAATTTAGATATTATTTTGTCAGAAAAAAAGAAGTTATCTAAAAAGTAGAAATAAGGATACACCTTTAGCATGGACTGTATTAGTAATAGTAATATAAAATATGACTTACTCGTCAGGATAAAAATAAACTATGTCTTTGGAAGCTTCACAGAAAGTCTTCTTTTTTTTTACACAGTTAAGCCATTTTGAGATCTGTTCATTTAATGCATTTTTATGGTAAAATAACTGAATACATGATGGGTATTTATTGTAATTAAATTTTCACCAGCATGGTTGCATTTATTATCAGAAATACTGCATATTAGAAATAACAATAAGCTTTCATTAGGCTATTTGATATCAAAAATAATTTGCATGGAATTCAAAGGCCCTAATTACTTTTAATGTTGGTAATTGTGACTGTAGAGTTACAAATTTACATTATGTTACTGAACAGAAAAAGCAGTGTTTTCCATGAGTTACCAAGTCAAAAACTGAATTACATGTGGCAGTCACAAGAACTGTACAGACAAATTATGTACCCTGTTTTCTTTTGTGATTTGTTTGGACATGTGGTCAGTCATTGTCCTTTGTCTATTTAATTTATCAGTTATCCTGTAAGTTGAGACCTTTATTCTAGATTTCTGTACTCCTGTTTATTATAAAGACATTCCTTCTAGTGCTTGAGGGACAAAAAAAAAAACACCCTCTATTTTATATTTCTATATTAACACCATGAACCAGCATTTAAATACCTTCAAAAAACAGGCAAAAAGAAAACAATTCAATACTTCGTATACTTTAAATAACTAAGAGTATGAGTTTTTCTAACAAAAGAGCTGAACTGAGTGAAGAAAAAGCAAATTAAATGCCAACAACAGTGAAAACCTTGATTAACTTTTTCCTCAACAAGAGAGAAGGCTGGCAGGTGGTGGCTGGGTGTCAGAAGCTGGAAAGTAGAGACAACCAGACAGTCATTACTGCAGTGTAAACTCACAAAATCAGCCTTGTTTCAACTGGACCAGTGACAATGTAACGCATTTCACTGGGACTTTCTCAGTTACGCCAGATCTCCACAATTTGCAGCCTTCTGAGTGATGCCTACATTTCCTTACTTATCCCCTTCAGTCTTGACTGAAGGGACAGAAAGGTCAGAGTAGCACTGATGCACTTGTTCATGCTCTCCAGGACCCCAGAAGTCTCTTAAACTGCCTAACTGTGATTTTACTCAACAAAAATCATTTTCTGTGACATTTCACCAAACACCAGAAACATATATATATATGTAAATTTATATATATATATATGTTTATATCTATACCTCACTCCCTCTCTCCCTCTCTAGATATGTGTATATGTATTATTTTTATATTATATATAATCTGTATTATATATACATATATATATTTATAGCTATATAATGTCTGAGTGATTTTTTTCTGACAGATTAACTTAGTAACACATTATCATCATCCATCTAATTTTAACTGGAATATGAGTAATCTGTTTATGATTTCAAGTAAATGGTAACATGGAGTATTTAAAAAAATCTGATCTTTTAATAACTAATAAGCCAAATTAATATAGAAAAAATAATATAGCTAAAATAGAAAACAATAAATGTAATAATAATCATTGATAAACACTAAACCTGAGTGAATCAGAAAATAGATTTTTTTAATGTTGTAAATATACAATAATTTTATCACTCACTGTAAATTAAAATAATATGCAAAGTTCTTGCATGTAATGCAATTACACTATTCTGGATTTAGAAATCTAGGGAGTATATTAAAATAGTTTGATATCCTTAAGTTTAAAATGTTCTATTATTGTATTATTTCCTTCTGTGAAGTCCAGTCACTGTTTCATATACATTAAAACTGGTTTCTCTACACACATTATAAAGTACTTCAAATTCAATCCACCAGCTGTTCAATATCAGTACTGTAGTTGTAGGTATTTGCTTTCCATCTGTTTATCTCACTGAGAAAGATAGATGCTCTTCTGAATCATCATCACTATGCCACATAATGGTCCTGAGCCAAAACCTCCAACAACTGGAGTCATATTCAGGTTATATTCATCCAAATACATACCTGAAAAATTAAGGAAAAGAGAATACTAGTTTTGGGTTTTTTTTTTTTTTTGTTTGTTTTTTTTTTTTTTAGAATTCTCTCTTGCAAACATGCAGATATTTATTTAAATAGGTTCCATTTCCCATTTAGGAACTTTTTATTTTTTTTTAAATCATTTTGGTGGGGGTGTTTGATGAGGGACTGAGAGAAATGTTTGGTAAATGATCTCTTCAAGATGTTGCATTTTCTTTATAGCCATATTGGCCGTTTACTTTAATATTACAGTAATGTTCATAGTTTAATGATCATTCTAATAGTAATTTTTCAATTTAGACTCTGCTAGATATGTTTATCCCTTTAGATTAACTACTAATTATTTCACTGATAGAATTCCAGCTATACTGTCTATGGACATACCATACAAATTAAACTACTCATTGCTCTTGGAGAGAAAAAAATAAAGGCAAAAAAAAAACCCCTAAGTTATTAATGTGTTCATTTCTGAGTCGTTGTTTATTTACCTTCATTATAAATGATTTATGTAGTTCATTAGATTGTGGTAATTATCATTTTAGACTCATAAGTTTTTTATTTATGCAAGCTTTGCTGGTGATGAAGTACACTGTTATTTACAAGTCAGGTTTGATAAGTAGTAAATGCAGGATAATGAAAACAGTCAAAATGTGTTTAAAGGGCAGTAAAATGTGCTGTGTTTTATTCCTAGAAACACCCTAACTTGACATTATGAAACAACTGAATTGTCTCTTAAGAAGAAAGAGAATCCATTACTGTATTTCTCTTAGAAGAAAAAAAATAGCCTTAAAAAAATGAGAAGAGGTAGACTAACACCACAGTATCTTTAATACAAAGAGTTTGCCGTCTAGCATATCAGTTCACAAAGACATTACATGGTGCATTCCTGAACTAGCCATTGACCTTACCAGTTCTCCACTGTTTTCCCAGCACATTCAGACCTTTTTTCCTTCCCCTGCCTTCTGCTTGTCTGTGTAGTTCCAGCCAAGGCCAGCAGTTCATCTCTGAGCTTACAGTCCAGACTAATTAGCCCACTTCCTTTAGCTGATCTCTCTCCTCAGTTTCCAGAGATTTTAGCATACCAATCCAAAATTGTAATTTCTGTACATCTTAACCTGTACCACCTCTTTTGAATTACAAAGTTGAATCATTTATTAATCATCACATCATCTAACTCTGTCCTGTATTCCTTTACTGGAAGCTATGGTTTGAATTTTCTCCACTGTCCTTCCTCTGCTTATTCCAAAATACTTATTATTAATATTATACAAAAATGCACACAAAACATTATTCCATTGTCTCTTTGATTTTGATAATGATTAACTGAAAACATTACACACCCACACACACCCACACACACCCCAAAACAAAAAAACCCAAAACATTAAAAAAATAAATTAGCAGCCAGGAAACAGCTTTTGTATTCTTCTATATAGTTGGAAGAGACTACTTTAGTTTTAAAATAGAAAATGTAGCTTAAAATTTGGAATTTAAAGTAGAACATTTTCTTCCTTTGTAAGTCCAAGTTTTGTAGCTAAGACATTTTTTGGAGAGTAAAGAAAAAAAATCTTGGTTAAAAACTACCTTAAGATACCATAGGGAGATTTTAATGAGAAGAAATCAAATAGAAATATTCTTTGTATTGGGATTTCACAGTTTATTTATTTATTCATTTATTTTCAAAATATTTGAACTAAAATAAAATAACAACCACAATGCCTTCTTGCTAGGAAAAGGGATATTTTTATAGGCTGGTAAGTTGTAGTTGAGACATTTTTTAAATTAATGTGAGGCAAACTAATCAGTAAGGAAGTTAAAGTCTTATAAAAGCAATTTGGCAAAGGCTTTACAGCTCTGGCAGCAGGGGAAAGAAAAAGCAATTTTTTGTCTTCCAGTTAATTGTCTTGAGTTACAGTCTGACTGCGGCTGACATTTAGTGTTTTGCAGACTAGAAATGTGCAATATTTATCATTATTGTTTAGATTTAAAACTATAGTTAAGACCAAGTACACTACCTGAGAGACCATGGAAGCAGATAATATCATAAAATATTCAAAGAAGGTATTCATGTTAGAACATGTCAGCTATAACTAAGAAAAGATTTTTTTAAGATGTCGGATGTAAGACAATCTCAAGTGTAGTAGATTTAGGGGTTTGTACTATGCAGATATACTCCTGTGTCTCATTTCTTAAAGCACCCTCTAGTTTTGCCTTGCTTTTTTGGAGGGCCTGAGAACTTAGAGCTAAGATACGCACTGCAGCTCCCACAGTTTCACAAGTCACTCTGTTAGTCACTGTTAGTATGACCAAGCCCTGCTCTTCTGCAAATGGTTCAACCTCCGTCTGACAATGGCAACTTGTGAATGAACGCCTTTCTTGCTCTGCTTGTAGGTGCATATTCTTTTCCTTTCTTAAAGTGTTTTAATATTGCCCCATGGGTAATTTCTTACTTTTGCTCTTCTGATTCTCCACCCCAGTCTGCTGGGGGGAGTAAGTGAGCGACTGCGTGAGGCTTAGCTGCCTACAGGGGTTAACCCACAACACCTGTGAATATCAGTGTACACATAACTCAATGAATATTGATTAATTTAATAATAATGGCTTTGATGGTGGGTCATGGATCAACTTTTTAGTTTTCTTTGATCACTTGGTGGAAAAAACAGAACAGGAACAGCAAGACTTGTAAAGTAATATTTACATAATACAGATTTTTGCTTTTTAAGCCTTAAACCAATCTTCCTGAGGTGAACAAGTAACAAATTGCTTGGTTTGAAGAAGCGAAAGTTGAGAAGTCAAAATTCCTTTTCATGTTTTATCGGTAATTTTGGGGGATAAAACTAAAAGGCAGGGATGTTTTGATTTAGTGGGTTTTAGTTGGCTATTATGAACTTCATTTTTAATTAAACAGACTATAACCTTGTTGGGAAAGTTGAGCTTTAGTCACATATAAAACTCACTGAAGTAAAGTTCAGACTTTCACTCTTGATGAGGTAATAACACAGTTTTCTGGTATTTGCATATTTTTGCCATTGACCTCCCTGAAAATTACAGCAGAAACACATGGAAAATCTATTCAGAATTATGCAAGTAGGAGAAGTTAAGCAATTTCTACTTAAAGAAAAATTATTTTGAATTCTACAAGATTTGTGTGAAAAAAGCCCTTGTTTCATCATTCTCTGCTGCTCATATCCAAGGAGATTTTGGGAATGTTGTTAGAAAGGAACAAAAATGAACAAGGTTTCCAAATGAGATCACTCACATTCTGAGGAGAGAGGAGGGTGAAAACTAATACATCAAACATGTATTTTCTTTATTCACTTGACAAATTAAATTTTAAGGATAGTTCAAAGTTTAGGGTAATATGTCTTAGGAAAACATAAATTCTCAATAACATGTGAACTCATGTGCTGACTCATAGTTTTATATGAGAAGGTGGGATATATTTCTTTTTTTCTCTATGAACATTGATGGTTTTGTATATGCACATATATATGCATATCCAAAATATGTATTAAATGTAATTTTCTCATTCTACCGTAACTTTAGTAGTTTTTTGCTTAAAGCAAAGAGATTATTTGAACAAATAAAATTATGAAGATATGGTCCATCATAAAAGCAAAATAATGCCATCTATTGTATATTTCTGTATTAAAAACTTTTGCTCAGTTTCTCACAGTTTAACTTTTTTAAACCTTAACCATTTAAGACTGTGAAAGATTTATGCTTGAAAAGAATTCAGTGCATTTAAATGTAGGTAACTCAGGCCTATTAAGAAAAAAGCAAGGTAGAATAAAACCAGTTATGTCTGTTATATTTACAAACTAAATTAATAATAGAGGTTTTAAAACAGTTTTATCATCTTTATGCCATGAAACAGAGATTAAAAGAACACTTTTTTTAGATTAAAATACCACACCTGAATTTAAAGACCTTAGAATAATATCAGCTACCTCAAGGGCAAAGATATCCACTAGATTTTGAAAACAGTATCTTCAAGTATCTCTGAAATCAGGGCATATTTTACTCTCCTCACTTCTTAAATGGGAAAGAGGAAAACTCATACTGAAGTCATACTAAAATAACACAAATCTGGAGGGGAAGTAGTTCAGAAAAGATCTATTCCTGCATTTGTCCTGCATTGGTCCTACATCAATTAAAATATGAATGTAATAAAAGACAACTTGATAACAGCCAGGATTGGCACAGTGATCAGTGTATGAAGAGACTAAGAGAATGAGCTGGAGGATGCATGTAGTGTTTATACTAACACTGTGGCAGGAAGCATGACCAGCAGGGAATGAACAGGAGAGGACAGCAGTCGATCTACTGGTAGACACATGTTTTCGCAGGTAAGTGCAGCTCAGTCTTACTCATTTCCAAGAAGCTCTGAAATCAACCTGCTGGTACTCTGAAGCACATGGAAAACATTTAGCTGTATGGCAATGTGCCTGACCTAGAAGCACTGTTGAGGTAGAGTATGTATAGAGTCAGGTTTATCACAATTTTACACTTCTGCAATCTACACGGCTGACCACTGGCCTGAAGTACAGGCAGAATTAGCTTGCTTTACTGAAAAATCTTTGTAAGCACAGTCCACAAAATTCATTCTGAAAGACACCTTGTTATTCATCACTCATTCACAAAATTAGGACGTATATTTGTGATAATTTTGAAAGGTCTACAGAAAGTATAATAGTCCCATGGTCATTTGTTACTGCTCTATGACTGAAGCCTTCACACATCTGCTTCTGTGCACACGTAGCTGAAGCTACAATTAAAACAGATAAAAGCACTATGATTGATCTGACATTGATATGAATTCAAATTATGTCTCACAACTGCTACTACATCTCAGCCTCAGACACATGAACCCTGGGAGGTAGAAGAAACTAGTCTGTGGGGACAGTAGCTTTTTCGATTTCTGCAGTTTACTCACAAAAAGACAGCTATTTATAACATCAGAGCAAGAAGCTGCAGCCTTAAATGGGATGACACTACTGAAAAATCATATGATGTTATGTTTTTCTTATTTGATCTTCAAAAGAAAGAAGGATTTCTGATCAAATACTTTACTCACACTGTAAAGATCTTGAGTGAGAAAAAAGCTCCATAACCTGCATAGTCTTTAACCACATATTCACAGGCAAAAGAGGATGACAGAGCTGCATATATGTAACAGTCTCAAAGATGGTATCTAGATTAATGGAGAGAAGTTCTAGCAAGTTCAAACAAGTTCAGCAGTGTTATTTTTTCCAAGAGAAACCAAGACTCATTATGTGTTCAAAGCAGGAGGATTACTGTATAGCAAAGGCTATTGCTCCCTATAGAACCTCCAGTTAATAATTTTCAAAGACTGGAAGATACGCACCTAGAAACAGATAAGGAATTTTCATAGTTAAAGCCACTGAATTGTTGTTATAAATGGTACTCTATATCAATTACAGGTTTTGTGGATGATGTTGTAGGTTTTTAACAAGTATTTCTTTGAGAGATGTATTAGATACAGGAGAACAATATATGTTCCTTCTTTCTTGATAGCAAATCTATTGAAAAACGAAGACTGCTAGGCTGTGACTATCCATTCCTGCAATTTCATATCCATAAAAAGGGCAAAACAGGCTCTGAATAAAAGTTAGTAACTATGATGCACTAGTATGGTGACAATATTCTGTGATAAAATCAAACCAAAGTGAACAAACTAAAACCAAAACAAAACTGTTCTGTAAAGGTTAAAACTAGGACTACCTCTTTAGCAAAGAGAGAAAAACATGGCAATGTTAATATGTGATTATGTGAGCATGTTCCTTGTTAACTGATGCATATTATGGGATAATATATATATATATAATTGAATGAATTAAATGAATAAATTATTAAATGAAGGGCCCAGGCAGAAATTATATGGTTTCAGCCAGAGGCTATACAAGAATGCTTCTGTAATTTTTTTTAAAATTATAACTACAGACTAGCTACTTTGAAATACTCATGAGCACTATTAGAAAAACTGGTGCAAAGTGCAGATAATACATATTGCATCAATGAAAGTATAATAGTAGAGGCATTTCAGATATTTGCACAACTTTGAAATACTCTTAATCAAGTACATAATATTTCAGATCTGCTGAGAAATATTGGTAAAATTAAGTGCATATCAAAGCATGGGCAAGTAACAGGTGCACTCAGGCCTTAACTCTGACTTCAGGTGTAATAGATGGTCCCTTGTAAATTCAAATTGCTTAGACAAAATGAGATGCTGATGGCTAATATATGTTCATGCCCAATTTTGTGAAGTTTGAAGGATTGACACTTAACAGGGGGTTGTTCTTTCACTTTGGGATTACTCTTTGTTCTTTGAAACTCCTTATTGGAAGTAACCCTGAAACTAACCCTCACTCTTCATTCGGAAATTTTAGTCTTTCTATTTAATATGCATCTCATAACAATTATAGTTTAAAAGTTTTTCATGTTTTTGACACAGTTCTTAGAACAATCAGGAATTTTCCTTTGACATGGGAGGCTGGATAGGCTGTTCTCCTGTTTATAAGTTGTGTGGATCCATTCTGTGGGATTTCCATTCCTTTACCAAAATAAGTTATTTACACACTTCCCATTTTGAAAGTTCAATTAACCACAGTAAGGCAGCAAATTTTACCTTGAGTGAAATGGTTGTTAAGCACCCATACAACAACCCCACTTGAATGTATTTCATTCCTCTTATTTTTTTACTCTCCTTAGCTTTAGCAATATCCTGATTGATTTTATGATCTGCAACGTACAGTGTAAAATTGGTGAACTTAATTTAGTCTTTGACCATGTGCTCTGTCTTTCTGTGCATTGTAGAACTGTTAACCTCATGAAAACCCAAAAGGATTGTTTGTTTCTTTGTTTAATAACTTCAGTTATAAAAACATTGAGTAAATATTTTCTAGGACATTCTTTTCCAGGCAAATTTTTCACTTGGTTCTACTCAAGAAACAAACAAAACAAAACAAAGAAACAATACAAACAACCAAACCAAACTAAACCAAATCAAATCCCAAAAAAAGTAATCTCCAATTCCTGTGTCCTATGACTGTCAATTAGGGTGATCTATGTTTCAAAGTGTGGCAAGTATGAAAAGGACCTGAATTGGGCTTCAATTTGCATCAATAAATCACAAGAATAAAAAAAAACCTGGAAGCATCAAATTAGAGATCAGAGTTAGATAAGCAATCACATGCTGTTTCTTGTTAAATTCCTTGTTAAAGTACTCAAAGGACTTACAAGTTTCAAGAATGCATTCTGATATTACAGACTATCCTTTAATATTGGTAAATTAATTTTAAATTATGGTCCATCCTTCAGTGATGGTTTACGCCTCCTACATGGATAAAATAAATGTCTCCTAGTAATTATTTTTTTTTTATAATGTCTTATCAAAAGTGAAGTTTTCCACAACATCTATGCCTCATAGTAGTAGCTCTAATAACTCTGGGGATCTTAACATTTCAGGATAAAAAAGGATTATATAAATATCACTGGTATTTATATTTTGTTCAATTATTTATGGAGACTTTTTTTTTTAAATGCCACCATTTTCCTGCACCACTTTTTTCCTCCCTCCTCAAAACAACAGAATATATAGAAGTACCAATATCCACCTTCAAAAACACACCCATAGGGAAGAACTAGCTGTTAATTTCTCCCATCCACAGATAGCTTCAGATACTTGATCCTTCCTGTTTGTCAAACAAGTTTTGTAAAAAATTCTAACTTTAAGAAATTATCATTTTGTATACATCTACAGGTACAGACACACACATAACCACATACAGAAGTCTGTGCTTCAGAGGACCAGATCCTTATGATCTTATGTCTTTTTGGCAGCTACGTGAAATGGCTTAATGTTTTTTCCTAAGCTTTTCTTCATGCTCAAATGAACTCTTCATCTTTTCCTTCTTAATCAAGTGCATGACTTTTGCCTTGCTGTAAAAATAAAATACCCTGGATAAAACCACATGACAAGCTGTAGCCTTTTGTTGATAACCCAGTATGAAGCCAGAAACACCAATGCTTCTTAAATTGTTCTTTGAGGTTTTTGTTTGTTTGTTTGTTTGTTTGTTTAATCTAGTTTTTACACTCTAGTTTCTGAGTCAAATAGAAGTTCAAAGATGGTTTTAAAAACTTGTGGAGCAATCCAGACTGCTTAACTATTACTAAGTGATGGAACATTTAGAAGTGACTTGTTCTGAAGGTCAGTCTAAAAGAATATATAATGATATTCTGTATCTAGAAGACTTCAGTAACAGCAACAAGTCTGCATCCAAAAACCAGCAGTCCTCTAGAACTTAAACATCTTCATTAATCAAAAGAAGAAAACCAACCAACAAATAAATCATAAGAAGAGTGTCCCTTAAAGAGATGGACTGTTCTGACTTAAAAGAAGACCCAGACAAAAAAAGAAAAAAAGCCCACACCAAACAAAAGAAACCCCCTTGATATTATTTCTTTTTCAAAAAGGAAGAAACCTGCATAACAGCATCATAAATGCAGAGCTCTGATCCCTTAAAATTCAGCATTTCTCAAACATCAAGCCCCAGGTCTCCTTGAAAAGGGACAACACTGACTGGTTTTAATGATAGATTTTAAACATGTCACTTTGAAAAGTTCTCAGTAGAAACTTAGTAGAATGTGAAGAGAAACATTTATTTTTTTCATAGAAACTTATTAAGTACCCATTTTCAGTTTTGAGTTCAAACTTCTGTAGTCCTGAATATAACTCATGTTATAAATTCTCATAATCAAAAATTGCATTGTTGTACTTTATAAACAACTGGGGAAAGTGAAAAGGCAGAAGTCTTATTTAACTCAGTGATGGGAGGAGTGTAACACAAGAGAATGTGTGGTGATACATATATCTTCTTTCTTCTTGTACTTAAAAATATTGAGAGTCAGACACATTTCCCGTGGACCTAAAATGCTGAACCTCAAACAGCCAGGTCTCTGCAGAATTAGTGAGCTGTCTGTCAGGATGAGTATCTCGGTTAGGGGTCAGTTCAGCTGTTTCTATGGTTACAGATTAATTCAGTAGTTAGAAAGGCAACCTTTGGTATATATATTTCTTGAACAAGGAATGTAAGTCAAAGTTAGATATCTTGAGGGACCCTGTTTTTAAAAATAGATTGACTATCATGTAACAAGTTTTCAACCTATATGATTTCTTAGGTGATTCTACTAAGTGACTTTCTCATTGAAAAAAAGCCAAATAATTTTTTAACTAATGTAGCTGTTTAGGAAAAAGATAATGTAGCAGTAAACATCCCAACCCCTGCAGTTTTGGAATTATTTTTTAAACCAATTCTTGAAGTCTTGTTTTATCCCAAGTTCTGGTCACGTGGCTTAATTTACAGTCCAAATTCTAGAAATCTAAGAGGCATATTTGGGGGGTGGGTTTTGGTCGCCTCAGATGAGCAGTTGTTCTTCGCACAGTTTGCTGCAGCTGGCAAAGTCCTTTGGTGATTCCAACAGTGCTTGAGGCAATTGTGATCTTTAAATCTCTGTTAACATCTACTGGGTGGTAGATGTTGATGAACTGTAGAATCTGGGAGAATACTAAACAAAAAAGAGCAAAATTACAGATAAAATGCTGTTCAGAGCAGATATACCTATATGCAAAAGCAGCAGTGAATAAAATAGAGGAAATGTCACTTTTAATTTTGTTATATAATTATTAAACACATATTTTTAACTTTAAGGACAAAATTATGTGGAAAATATTGGCATAAGTGGCCCTCCAGAGCCCAGGGTGCTAGACAGCAGGAAGCAGTCTATGAAACTTGGGTTCTCTACTTCAGGACAGCTGATGCATCAGATAACTGATACACAAAGTCTGAATTAATGCAATAGAAACTCTTCTCGCTCATCCAGTTGCAAGTAAAAGTGGGACCAGAGAGCCTATAAAACAGGGAATTACTGGCTACACTTTTTAAAAAGCATTGATTAAAATAATTTATTAAGATATTACAGTATCCTATATGTAAAGTAACACATTTAACAAAAAGGATATGTATGAACAATCATTGCCTCAAGTTTTAACATAAAAAGTGATATATGATATTATGTGATGTTTCACAGAGATCTGATACTTTCTGCAGCCTTATAAAAGGTGTTTGCCATGAGCTGAACTGGTTTTCATATTATGCAAAGTAGACGAAAATAAAGACAGAAAGGTGTGTCTTGAAAAGGCTCTATACAGTATGATGGCTAGAGTGCATTAACATAATACTTTAGATCCAAAGAAGGATTGTGTAAACATGAAGTTTTCTCTTATTTGATATAGAAGTGGCAGTAATTAATAGCTGCATAAAGAAATAGAATGATGCACTGCATCTTTCCCATATAGCTTCCTATGGCAAATGTATGTATGTCTTCATGAGCTTTCTTAGTAAAAATCAATCTGCCCAGATTTTGCCTGTACTTACATGTCTAACACTTACGTGACACACTTATGTGTCCCACATGGTTAATCTAGCCTGCTGATTTTTCAGGTTTTCCAGGCTGTACACTCAGATATAGTGCAAGAAGCGGTACAAGACAGAAATACAATACATTTAATGACTTTATCAAAGTCATGTCATGAATTGAATTGATCTTACAATTGTGTTGGGCAGATGAAAGCAGGGAAAGAGGACAGAGGAAAAAAGACAGAGAGAGGTGTGAAATGAAAAGGGATTTAGCAGCTATAGCATGATTGCTAAACTGCATTCCTGAAGTGGTTTCTAAAAAGTAGTCTTGTATTTCTACCTGAGCAGCTGCTCATCCTAGAGCAGGAGGAATGAAAAGTGGCAACATGGCCAGAGCATTCTTCTGAAATGTGCTTTAAATGGTAACACAGCTGGAAAAAACAGATAACATTTCTTGCATCCTTAATAGAAAAGAGAGACACTCATCTTAAGCAAGGTTGAATAAACTCCCTACAAACCTTCTGTGGCTCTTGTTCATCTCTATGCAGAAGAAAGAAAATGCAAGTAGCCATGTGAATAAATTTCAATAAGGCAAAACCTGAATTGCAAATCAGTGTTGGGCAAGTGTATCTTTTTTTCAGCATAAAACTTCATGCTGAATTTATTTTTATGATAAGCTCTTTTTTCCCCCTTTTTATTTTTTTCTTTTTTGTTTTTTTGTTTTCCCGTTAACAAAGTATTTAAGGGACTTTACCGAAGCACACACAGGGACATACATACTCATGCAATATAAATTATTAAAAAATTCAGAAGAACTGTGGCTGTTGAATCTGACCAGTTCAGATCAAGTTCTAAGAATTTCCTTGATGAGAAATTATAGCAACAGAAACTGATCTTTCTAAATCCAGAAGCCATAATCCAACACTGTAGTTAGGCAATTGTTCAAGTATTTAAAAATCAATGAGAAATCTGTTTCTCTCTTACACTGATGGTTGTCCATTTATTCTACTCTAATCAGTATGGATCTCAGACTAGAATAATCTCATAACACATAAGTTTTCAGGAGCAGAGACCCTGGTGAGTAGAACTGGCATGGTGGAAGGAACTAATATTATTGATCAATTGCTTCAGTGACTATTGGTAGTTTGGTTGGGAATAGAGACAATAAAAAATGTGCTTTCATTGAGAGTGAATTGCAAAATTCAGTTAGACAATTAGAAGAAATCTGTAATTGAAGGTACTTACACACAGAAGAATAATGAAGTGCAAATAAAAAAAAAAAAGGAAAATTCTCTTAAATTCATTCTCCATTTTCTTTTGTTCATAGCTAAAATACACACAAAGATATGCAAACAATACCAAGGATTTTTTTAAACTAGAGGAGATTCATTAGCACTAAAAGCAAAGATCATTAAGGTGAATGAGCTGCATGAAACAGCAAATGTTGAAAAATTATTAATTTTATAAACCAAATTTTACCTCATTGAATAATTAATCCAAATAACAATGCTGTAAGTTCATATTAGTTCTTAATGAAATAGCAACTCACCAAAACAGTTATCACTTTTTTCTGATGACCATGGTGATCATTATAAATTCAAAAACTTTATTTTTTTTTCTGAAGATCCTTGATATTATTACTTTTGAGCAATGTTAAGTTCTAGAAAAAGGTATTTTCAGACATATACTATAATTTACTAAATAATACCTGAGATAAGTGTAAATTGACAGATAATTATATTACAGAACTAATGTTAGCATTTTTTTTCTACTCTAGACTTTTTTATTAGAGGTAATTGTTTGGAGGAAAAGTAGGCAAACACATTTCAATTTATAGATTTAAAAATTGTATTAACATAAGCTGTCTCTTTTTGCCTTAATATATACAGCTGGAGGGCACATCTTAGTAGTCTCTGTATAGCATCTGGAATGACTAGGCTCTCAAATACTGGTATATTCAGGCTCCGGTGATACTGAATCAACGCTTTGTATAAAGCAGATATACTGACAAATGAACCACTTACAAACCATATGATACCTATGTTCTTCTTGATGCAGGTTTTAGATGTACTCCCTTGCAAGTAATTTTTTCCGAAATGATTGTAATATGGTTGTGAGAAATTGTTATAACAGGGACTGAAGAAGGATTAAACTATATGACTCAAGTTTCAATCGCCCCTTCCACCTTTCTTGTAAAGATTTCAGGCTATTATACACTGCAGTCCAGAGAAAGACTTGTATTGACTTAATAGGACCACAGGGCTTAAAGCAGCTCATGTGTCTCTGAGTCTAGGGGAAGCATGACAACTTAATTGCCTTTGCCTTTAAAAAAAAAAAAAAAAACAAAAACAAAACAAAACAAAACAAAACAAAACAAAAAAAAAAAACCACAAAAAACACCAAAACCAGATCAAAGCAAACCAAACAAAAAAAAAAAAAACCCCAAACCAAACCAAACCACCACCACCACCACCAACAACAACAACAAAAAAAAACCATAAAAAACCAAACACCAGCTTTTGTTATTGCACTGTTATTCAAGATAAGAATGTGGTTAAATTTAGTCTGACAATCATTATGACATCAAGACAGGATCTACAGTGACATACACTCTCCTGAAGTTCTGATAAAATTTCTTTCTAACCACAAAAGCTTGATCTACTTTGTAGCAGAAGCCACTGATAATTCTTTATTAGTCTATAGAACAGAATAGTAAGATGTGGGATGTCCAGATTCAGTGCCTCTACCAAAGAAATCGAAGATTGTTCTTTCCCTCTGCAAGGTGATACCTCATTAATCCTTGGAGAATAACTTAATCCTGGTTTTATTCTCCCAGATAAAGAGGAGGGAAAAGAATTAGCATGATTTCATGATTTATATTGAGCTTTCTGCTTTTTGTTGTTGCATAGTATCCCTGTTCACTTCATAAATTTCAAACAATTTTTATTTCATATAAAATGTCATTTATGGGGAAGTGGCAAACACTTTGTCACACTAAAGTAAAATACTTCTTGCACCACTTTGTGCACCATTATGTTGGAAGGTTTACTTTTTGGAAGCTTACTGTTTACTTTATGAGGACCTACAGTCACTGTGTGAAGCACAATGATAATTGAGGAAAAGAGAGGTAATAGGTTACTTTGTGTGACTGAATTGATTATGAACATGTCTGGAAACAAAGTTTTTAGGAGCCTGAATAGCTTTCATGAGATTTCTCTAGGACTAAGGCTACAAATTAAATTCCATAATCTTCTCATTGTCTTATTAGGGCTTTGATGTACTACAGAAAAGGTGCTCCACATTGCAATCTCTCTGGCAGTAACATCAAGTCAAGTCCATCACCGATCTTTGTGCTATCACTGTAAGAACTGTTGGAACCAACGCTATTAATGTCTTACAGGGACTCCCAAAGTTTATTTAGTTTATCTTAACATTGCTTATTATTGACTCTCATTCTTATCTGAGCTTATGGATAGTGAATACATTCATTTTAAATTATCTTTCTGAAGAGGTAAGCATGCCAGTGAATTCAGTTTGACAGTGAACATCTAGCCAATCCATACACCAGAGAAGTGTCTTTTATAGATTGCAAGGATAGGCCAGAAATACCAATGAGCCCTTTTGTACACTTGTAATTGACTCTTTCTGAATTGTGCCATCTGTTCTTTCTTAGGTGAATGATTGATTTACTGAGTAATATATGATTAGTGGCTCTCCTTGCTACTGTACTGTACAAGTTGTTCTGGAGTGTGCTCTCAACAGCCACCATCTGTGTGCCTAACAAATCAAGCAGTGCAACATCCCATTCTGTACCATCCATGCAACCCCTGGGGCTTCTGTCAGGTTACTGACCTCTTCAGTCTATGGGGCTGCGCTGGAACAAATCTGAGCAAAGGTAGTTTTTTTCTGTCCGATTTCTTATTATTATGTTACTAGTCCTTGCCTCTCTCCTTCTTTTCCTCCTTTTCTCCTGCTCTGTTTCTTTCTCTCTTACCCTCTCCCTCCCTGCAAATCAGATTTTTTGTTAACTTTGTTTGCTAAGGTTGGAAGTTGTTGTTATTATTATAATTTCATTATTCAGGAGCAGATATCTCAACATGGAAAATTTCACTTGATGCTTCAGGTTTGGAAAAGAAATTGAAATTATAATGAGAGATATTAGGAAATTTTGACTATAACTTCATAATCATAGCATGAGTGAGGAGGGACCTCCAGAGTGAGGGACCTCTGGACTTCATCCTATCCAACCCACTGGCTCAAACAAAGTCTACTAGCCAGTTGCCCAGGACCACACTTAGGCCTTTTTGAATATCTCTACAACTGCCTTGGGCAAACTCTGCCAGTGCTTGGTCAGCCTCATAATAAACCAGCACTTCCTGATGTTTAGAGGGAACTTTCAGTATATTGGTTTGTGCCTGTTGACTCTTGTCCTGTCACTGGGTACTACTGAAATGAGCCTGGCTCCATCCTCTTTGCACTCTCCCTTTCAGATATGTAAAAACACTAATGAGTTCCCACCCCTAAGCATTCCTTTCTCCAGGCTGAACAGTCCCATGTCTCAGCCTTTTGTCAGGTGTCCTTAGTCACTTCTGTGGCTCTTTGTTGGACTCTTTCCACTATATCCATGCCTCTCCTTTACTGAAGAGCTCAGAACTGGGCATGGCACTCCCAGTGAGACCTCAGCAGTGCTGACTAAACAGTCCTAGGACACATTATACCCACACAAGCAATCCTAGAACTACAATGCAAAACCATGCAACACTGTTTTCACTGTTACGATCCTTCTCCCTAAGAAAACAGGGCTGTAGACAAGATTATAAAGTATTTTTGGATTCTCACATTGGCTAAACAAGGTATGATGAAATGTTTAACAGATATAAGCACAAAAGTGAAATTTCCAGATTAGATTTGTTGATGACTCACAAAAGAGCTTCTTTTTGAACTTTTGTTATATAGTTATTAAGTATGTGGAAACTATTCTCTATTAAAAATTGCCAGTAATGAAAATTTCATGATATTACCTGTCAGTATTTTTGTTAAAAGTTGAGAAAGCTGCAGTTATTATTTTATAAGAGAAAAAAAATCAAGATGTGGTTTTTTTCTTCTAATTCTACAATTCTTTTTAAAATATAAGGGAAAAAAAAGTGTATACTTTCCCCCTTTTCTTTCTCTCATTATTTCTTTTTGCTGTATAGTCAGAGTCTGAACTTAATGTAAAACCTATGGACTGGTCAGAGCTGAAATATGTCTTTTACTGGGAGAAGACTGAAGCTTATTTATTTAGGTGTACTTGTATTGAGGCAGAAGGGGAATTATATTACTAGGTCAGATAGTTCCCAAGTGTTGTTTGATTACAGCTCTAAAACATTATATTTTTTATGTTGGCATTGGACCAATTAAAATATTGCCAGTAAAAAGCTATGAGCTAGAAAAGAAACTCTAAAAATAACATCTTGTTAGTGCATTTATCTGCTTCTTGTGTAGGTTCTGCTTCAGGGTTTTACTGCTGTCAATACTGCTGACAAAAAGCTGTAAAACCACAAGCTGTGCTCTATTCTGCCTTGTGCATCATCAACAAAATTGACAGTTAACACTGATTTTAAAATCTGTATTACTGATGGGTAAAAACGTATACCAACAAATATTGAATTGCAAGGCAGCCCACAGTCCTGTGCTGAAAACAAAAATGATGAGGAGAAAACACAAACCACAGAGAATGAAAACCGCTGTTGGATAATGCTTTGAAAATAGAATTAAGCTTTTGTCTCTATGACTATTTAAAAGATTTTCTATGTCTGATAGTTAACAGTTCTATCTCCCTATAAGCCAAAGCGATTAATACAATGATTTGGGGAAACAATGACTGTTTTTCCCTTAGCCATGTTTCTTTTTTTGGCATACTGATACACCATGAAACACAGCTCAAAGAAGAGTAGTATGGCATTAAGTTTAAATACTTCTTCTTCCAAAAGAGAGCTGCTAGTTCACATACTTTCTTTTGCAACTCTTTCAAAATCTCTGTCAGAGGTAGGCAGCTTAAGGAGATGCTGTTGTCTGACTCAGCCCAACACTGCACTCACAACTCGAGGTGAAGCAGCACCAATGCTGAGATACAGTGGGACAGCCACTTCTTTTGACTAGTTAGCTATACTGTGTTTAAAGCACCCCAAGATACTTTTGGCCCTTTTGACTGTCAGGGAACCCTGTTAGTTCATATTGAACTTCACATCAAACAAACCTCTCAGATCCCTTTCTGCAGGACTGCATTCCAGCCTCTTGTTCCCCAATCTATACACACACTCAGACACCAAGGATTACACTGTCCCAGGTGTAGAATCCTGTATTTGTTCTTGTTCAGTTTCATGTGAGTGTTGTTTGTCCATCACTGTAATCCGTTAATATTGCTCTATAAGGCCTCTTTACTATCAAAAGAATCAATGACTCCTCCTAATTTATTATCTTCAGCAAACTCAGTGTGACCTAACTCCTGTGTCCTGGTTGTTAACAAAAACTTTGAAGAGAACTGTTTCTCAAATCAAGTCCTGAGTGAACATCACTAGTTGCTGGCTGTCAGCTAGATATTTCCTCAATTACTGCAACTCTTTTAGCTTGTCCTTTCAGCCAATTTTTCACCTACCATACTGTGTGCATGTTCAGCTATGTGCTGGACACTTTTTCCATAAAGATGCTGGGAGAGATAGTATCAAGGTCTTTGCTGAAACCCAAAACCCCATGTCCTTCATTGTCCAGAGAAGTAACCTTGTTTTTAAGCTAATAAGGCTTCCCTTCATGAATCTGTGTTGGCTTTAACTAATCACTGCATGGTCTTTTGAACATTTTTTAGTAACTCCCAGAATAATCTTTATAATTTTAACAAGCACAAAAGTGAGATTGTCAGTCCTATAATGAGTAAGGTCTTCTTCCTTGGCCTTATTGAAAACTGGAAAAGCATTTGCCATCTTCCACTCAATTGAAAGTTCTCTAGATTCCGAAGACTGTTGATATGTAATGACAGTAGGTCTTGCAATAGCATCAGTGAACTCTTTCATTACCCTGGGATGAATCCCACCAGGTCCCATAGACTTACGTGCATTCAGTTAGAGCACCAAAGAGTGTACCTATTCAAAGTGTACTGGGAGGTAATCACTCATGGTCAATCATGGTCTTCCAAACCAGAGCTCCAAGAGTCGCAAGGTCCATTATTAGAATTGAAGACATAACTTAAGAAGGCCTTAAATGTTTTTGCTTTATCTTCATCCATATTTCTGAAGAGACCAACTTCATCAAGCAGCAAATCAATGTTTCTTTAGAACTCCTTTTGCTGTCAATATAACTAAACCTAAATTTGTTATCCACCAATACACTGGCCAGTTTCAACTCCAGCTGAGCTTTGGCTGTACCAGTTCTACTCCTATAGCAGTTAACAGCATCTCTGCAGTCCTATTGTATACCTGACCTTGCTTCCACAGTCAATATACTTCTTTCTGCATAAGTTCTGAAGGAGATCACTATTCAGCCAAACTAGCCTTCTACCCCTCTTGACTTCCAACACATTAGAATTCCCTACTCCTGCACACTTAGAAGACGTTGCTTGAAAATTCCTAACATTTATGGGCTTACTGTGGACTCATTGTGGACCCATTGCACTCAAAAAGCAGATTTCAAGGGAAATTTACTGACTACTTCTTTGAGCAGATGAAAGTCTGCACTCCGAAAATGAATGATAGCAACTATACAACTTTTAATTTTTATTTTTTTAAAATCTTGTTAAGACAGTACAGATTGAAGTCAAAAGGAATTCAGCTCATTGATTCTAAAAATACTGGATCGAGTTCAGATGAATAATTTTTGTCAATTAAACAGATACAGTATTCTATCACAGGACAGTGAGTATAAAGATATCACCATGATTTTTCTTTAATGTTTTCATTAGCACTACCTTGACTGTCTTACCAAAGGTGTGCACACATTAAGACAATTGGGGATTGATGGAGTATTTCATAAATACATCTGTGAAATTAATTTTCAGGGCTTCACTTTCAGGTCAGTTGTTGACTTCTCAGCATGTCTCATATAACTCCCAAAAGCACGTCCATGTTTTATTAATTTTCCTGTGATGATTAGCAATGTACATGTTCTAGAGCCAAGAAGGAACTTTTTTCTCAGTTCTACACAGTTGTAGGGAAAGTATAGATAGTTGTATTGTTCTCTTACTGTTTACATTGCACATTAGAAAAGATCTATTGTGGACTAACCTGAAAAGACTGCAGAAATAGTAAGAGCATAGCAAAGTTAGGGGTATATTTCAGAAACTGGCTTATCCAGCTCTGGCAGTGCTTCCACTTAAGACCTAATTTGAAGATGACAGATAACAGAAGTATACATTTATAAAGTTTCTTAAATTCAAAATCAAGTTTTAGACCCCTAAAAGATAACGAAAAGAAAGAGAATAGTTATGGGGAAAAAAAAAAAAAGAAAAAAGAAAGTAGCCCTCCAGAAAAGAAACTGAAGATCATAGTGAGCAACAGGCTGTCCATGAACCAGCAAACTGCCTTTATGACCGAGAAGGGCCAATGGTATCCTGGGGTGCATTAGGAAGAGCATTGCCAGCAGGACACGGGAGGTGATCCTCCCCCTCTACTCAGTCCTAGTAAGGCTGCATGTTAAGTATTATGTCTGGTTCTGCACTTCCCTGAAAGACATGATGATCCTGGAGTGCATCCAGTGGAGGGCTACAAAGATGATGAGATTGGAGCATCTGTCTTACGAGGAAAGGCTGAGGAAGGTGGGCCTGTAAGTTTCAAGAAAAGATGTCTGATGTCTCATCAGTGTCTGTCAGTATCTGAAGGGAGGGTGTCAAGAAAACAGAGCCAGGTTCTTCTCAGTGGTACCAACCAATAGGACAAAAGGCAATGTGCAGAAATAGGTGCACAGGATGTTCCATCTGAACTTGCGAAACAACTTCTTTATTGTCCTGGTGACTGTGCAGTGCAACAGGTTGTCCAGAGAGATTGTGGCATCTCCCTCACTGGAGATATTAAAGAGTCATCTGAACACACCACTGTGCCATGTGCTCTGAGATGACCTTGCTTGAGCAAGGAGATTGGACCAGATGACCCACTGGTGGTGCCTTCAAATCTGACCCATACTGTGATTCTGTGTCAAAAAAGAAGGAATTTTCCTGATATATATAGATGAACCTGTTTGATGAGCACCATTTTTAACACTGCCGAAATCAGTAATGAGTGTCCATGACAGTTAGTGAGGGGAATTTTAACAATGTTTGATCCTTTACTTTGTTAATATTTCAAACACTGCTACTAAGCAAAGTATAATGTCTTCTCAAGTGAGAAGTAAAATTTTCAGTTGTAATAAAGAGGTTGTAAATCCAGTATTATTAAAAACATGTATTTGATAACTTTTGAAATACTTATGGAAAATTGTGCCTCCCAAAAGGGGATGGGTGAGAGGGAAAAACTCAAAATATTTGCCTAGTATTAAGGCAATTTTTTAAACTGTGAAAAACCTGGTAAATTTTTAGCTGTCATAGTTAGGCTGTAAAATAATAATAAAAACTATAAAATTATACAGTAAGTCATTAAAAGTTTCTTACTGTCATAGTCATGATTTAGTCAAAAGTAACTTACAATCTACCATCAACGCAGGATAAGACCTTGAGGTGAAAAAAAACTCCAGACATTCACATCCACAGTGCTAAACATAAAAAACAAAGGTAGTAAGTTTTTAAAACTTTAAAATCCAGCATTGTCACACCAGATATTGTCACAATACTTTCTGAAGGAAACCAGCTTCCTATCATTCGTTTACCTAATTGTTTCTAATTCTATTTTTATACACTTCTATAGATTTGCTGTGGTTTTGAAATTGAAATTTCCACAGCATCTGCAAAATTAGATCCCAACATACAACAATACATCGACTCTGTTGATTTGAGTGAGTTTCTAGTTTTAATGGAAGAAGAGAATTCAGAATACGAAGGCCCTGAATCCTTTCTCTTCTGCTGCTCTGTTGAGGTGATCTTTGACAAGATACTGCACAGTCTATGCCTTAATATTCCCATTTGAAGAAGGGAAATAAAGTTACTTGGATCAGAAGTGTGTCACCAAATCCTTTTTTCTATGTGAATAAACCCAATAAGCTACCTAGATGGTAGAGTTCTGAGAGGAGTTCTAAGAGGAGTTTAGAAAAATATTCTGACAGGTACCAGCTGAGTTAACTCTCGGGTAATTCTTAGATGATATTTATTTAGATGGAAAGGGGTTTATTGATGGATAAACTGTTATGACTTTGTGTGATGTGAAACATAAATCAATGTAGATATTTCACTTTTCATGGCACAATGCAAGAAAATGTGCTTTCAACTCATCTACAAATGCTTTAGGACAAAGATTCCAATTGGGATATTTGAGGAAGACTTCAATAACCAATGAAAAAATATCAACATCTGGCAAAAAGTGATTCCATCCTTGGTGATAACAAAAAGTAGAGAAAATAATATTTTTATCACAATAGTGGTTATAGTATCTGTCATGATGCCTCAGATCTTTTGATTTTTATAGATTTTAGAAGTTAGTGTAGTTTTAATGTAACAGTAAAGTAACTTCAGTAGCTTAATGTTTACACATACC
>JAWWEU010000081.1:95385068-95448568 GCA_035583155.1 Acropternis orthonyx | reverse complement strand
TTCCTGGAGCCTGGAGGTTCATTAAAGCTTCTGCTCTCCTTATCTTATCTCCTACTAAATTTGCCTAGAGTTTTTTTCTCCTCAGTCTTTAAGGCATCAGTCACTAGAACCAGGAAAAGGGCAGTTGTCTTTCAAAAGATGTGAGGGAAGTAGGATAGCAGGGCATTATTAAGAAGTTACTCTTAACATGTAATGAGGCAGGGAATTGGAGCTAAGCATCAAATATTCATTTAAAACTACCAATGGAATTGTAAGGAAGATTTAAAAACAACATAAAAGAAAATGTAAGCAAAAAAAAAAAAAAAATCTAGTAAAATCCAATTTACTCCTTTTATAGGGTAGCTAGTGTTAGATGACAACATGCAGCAAAAGTGAAAATGCCATATAAATCTTCTGACATTTCATCCTTCCACAGAAACTTTAAAAGCAATCCCCTATTCACATTTAGCCATGAAAAAATATATGTATTATAGGTTAAAACATTTCTACAGAAGTAACTGCTACAGTTTATATTCCAAGAAGGTCTTCAGCGCAATCCTTTAAAACATTTTTGTTAGCAACCTGAGTGATGAAGTAAAGGTAGCACTTAGACCATTCATGGATGGTAAACAGATAGGTAGAGGTGCAAACACTTCAAGACAGGATGAAAATCACTTTGATAGAGTGGAAAAAGGTCTGAGAACAACAAGATAATATCTAATAAAAGCAAGTGAAGAAATACTACACTTTAGAAGGGAAAAAATACAAAATAGCATATACCTGGCAGACACTGAAGGAAATAATTGTCATGTTCTAGAGCAGACTGAAGGTTTGATAGAAGTCAACAACTTAATGTTCTACAAATGAGATAAACTTTTTTTTTTTTTTTTTTGTTATGGTAATAAGTCTGTCAGATGAAGAACATAGGAAATAATAGTTCTACTCACTGTGATTATAATTAAAGACCAATTTAACAAATTTGGGTTTCAGGAAAAGGGCAACAGTAGTTTTAAGACATCCGAAAAGGAATATTGTTTGAGAAAGGGGTTTGCCTAGAACAAAAGAGAGTAAGATAGAAGTGTTACAATATGATATGTTAAAAGGGTTGTTATAAAATTACCTATAATACATTATTTTCCTGAATCCACCAAGGACAACAAATAGTCATCAGTAGTCTTCATCACAGCAAATCTTGCATTCAAGATTGAGAAAAGTTTTCTAATTATAAGAATGGGAAACATTGCAACAGCATGTCTGAGTAGATGTAATCTCTACTAGATTTCAAAGACTAAGGATAGACAATGTGTATATACAGCCTCAGCCTGTACCCAAAGGGTAGACTAACTGAGCTATATTTCAAGTTCTGCCTTGTTAAATAATTCTCGATTACTATATACAATAATAAAAGAAAGAATAAATATTCCTTCAGTTATATAATTTCCTAGAATGAACATATATATCCTGCATATAAGATGCAAAAGGTTGTGAAATAATAATATATTATTTGGGCATACACTGAGTTATACAACCTACACACATAAAGAAATAGAGGTTTAAGCAAAAGGTTACAAAGGAACTGCTGGGTTTTGATTTTTTTCCCCCAAGATATTGTTTTATACAGTAACTAATTGAAAAAATATCGTCATAATCAAATAGAGATTGTAATTATTTTTATATATATTTTACACTCCTCTTTCTCCTCTTTTAAATATTGTATTTTGCTACTCAACATGTTTTCTTAAGGATTCAGTATTAAATAGATAATTAATACTTTGAAATGTATTTACTGTTCAGTGTCATTTGCTTTTACGTGTAATAAGGCACAGAGATGAAAAATTCATGATAATATATACTAGGAAATTGGATTTCAAATTGAGACAAATTATCTGCAAATAAGTGATCAAAATTCCAATAAAAGGAGTAATTATTAATTTAATAATTTTTAAAAAGTAGAAAGAGAAGGAAAGTGTGGGCGGGGAAGTGATAATAAATAGAACAACTCTTCTTTGATGTATGATAAAGATGCCTTAGTCCTTAAAGTGTCAAGCCTTTTGCAGAAAATAACATTAGTTCGGTCTTTTAATATTAATGTCATATTGTAATATCCACAAGTATGATTTTTAGAAACAAGTTAATTTGTAATCACCATTGACTGTGATTATAACAAGCAACTTGTATAACATGCCAAAGGCATATTTTGGTACTAAGAATGATAATCATTGCTAGTACTTTGAAGAGGAGGGGGAGCCCTAGGTGTATGCATGTTAAAGAACAACCATACAGATTAATAGACTGTGTCAGATAAAACAAATTTTCAGGTTCTTCAGAATAGCTATGTACCTGCTTGTTCTACTCTGGCATTTCTTTTTCATAGTAAGAATTCTTAGAAGACAGAGCAAGTGCTTTACGAGTCATGAGCTAGTTTCCCCACTCATGGACTTCAGAAAACCAGTGGTGGATCTTTAGTAGCCACACGCCTCTAGAAGTCATAATAAAGGTCTGTCCTGAGTCTACAGGAAATATAAGTATAAAACTTTTCCATATCTCTTCTTTCACACAAATTTGCAGCTGGGAAGAACCTGTAGAAAAGGAAATATCCAAACAGAATGAAAGGTCAGTACTAAAGCATTCTTTGGAACAATACTTCCATGAGTTCCAGTAAGTGAGACTAAGTAACACTTTACTTTGAATGGTTTTTATAGTTTTGTTGTAAGTTGTTTGTTTGATTGTTTATTTGTTTTAATACAGATTCTAGTGAACAATCAAATTGGAAGTGATGCATTTTGAATGTAACCTAAAGTACAAGTATAAACAATAGACATCTGGAAACCTATGCATGGAAAGATATTTCATTTACCTATAAACTTCCACTAAAGTGAGGAAATCCTTTAGAGAAAAACAGAATCATCTAGTTATGCTTTCTTATACATAAATAATTCACATGGTATGTTTAAATTTATTGCAAGGTAACCTCATCTTTTAGAAAGACAAATGGTCCTTTGAGTTTATACAGTATATTAAAATGAAGCTTGGAGTGATGATGGGGATTGTTTATTTGATTCACTGCCTAAAATTGTAATCAGTTTTTAGGACAATGCAAGTAATGTCTAACAATACTTTTCCTATTTTCTTCTAAAACTTTTTCTTTTACTGTGTGCAAACTCGCCTGTATCAGAATGTTTAGTTGGGTACACAAGCTATATTTGTTGTCTTAGAGTAAGCATTATTTAGTATTCTCAGTGAGTCACAAAGCAGATGGGTGCTTTTGATGTTTTTATAGGAAAGCACAAAAGAAAAAAGATTAAATTACCTAAGCAAAGTAATTCTGTGCTCGTAGTTTTGATTGCATTAAAATGTTACAATTTTCATTATATTAAAATTATTGTATGAATTCTAGTCCTATCAAGCAGAGAGAAACATTTTTTAAAAGAATAAATATGTTAAAATAGAACAGCTTTGGCTCTGAGAGATTACAGAGAACAAGAAATATTCACTCTTGAGTAAGGATCTGATAGAAACAAGTAAAGGAATCCTCATAATGTTGGATGAACATAATGTTAGAAGAAATGTAAATTGTCTAAAATGCTGCAGATATTCACAGAAGGCTTTTGGAGCAGGTTTAGTATATGTCCTCTAAGTATAATATGTTATACTGCCCACCAGCTTTCACCTCAAAGTTTAATTTTTATTTAAAAAGGCTGAAACTCTTCAATGTGTATATTATTACAAGTGTTTTGGTAAGTTCTGAAACCATTTCATTCTGTCAGCACCTCAGAAAAAAAGAAGTTTATTGTTGTAAAGTACATTGCATACAGCTGTATAGCGCTTCACATGTGATGATTTCTATTTATAAAAGAGTTATATTTAATTGGTAAAATATTTTATATTCACCTAGTCTCAGTTTTCTCCTGTTTGATCCATAACAGTACAAAGCAATAAAGCTGACAGTTGTTCATCTGCAATATGTTAGAAATTCTTCAGAAAGCTTACTATCTGAGAATACAAAAGATTCACAGGACAGGAAAACAAAGCTCTCAGTGGTTTGTATAGATTTTTAACATTGTTTTCTTTATTTAGATCTGTGTTTAAAAAGTATCATACATTTTGTACATCAATACTTATTAATATTAAATATTATTGCTTGTTAATCTTATTAGTGTTTTGGAGTAAAAATTTCTAAGAAAATGATAAGCATATCTTAGGAAATTAACACGGTAAAACAGCAATAGAGTATTGCAGTGTAAACATGAATTTAGACAGGTGAGCAGAGTGGATTCAGTGCCATTCAAAAGCATATACTAAAATACTTTTGACAAAAATGCCTAAGACTCAAACAGAAGAACTAATGCAAAGTCCACCATGACTAAAATTTCAGATAACTATTGAGCCTAATTCTGATGAGAAACAGAACAACTCTTTTGTATGGCAAAATTTGATTATATGTTTTAATGTGTTCTGTTACATGTAACTGAAATATCAAAAACATACTAAGGGAACCTTGTTGTGTTGTGCCAGGCAAGGAACTGCAGTGAAGTGATTAGGTCTGAGACTGGAGCATGACCTTTGGAATAGTATTCAGATCCTTACTTGTTTTCCTTCTACATATTTGGTAAATAAAAAAATAAATCTGCCATCTGCTGTCAGTGCTGGGATTTACTGATGGAAGAGTGTCTGATTAGCTGTGACAAACTCTTTCATCACCTGATAATTGTCTAAGTAGAGACCTATCCAAAGGTCAGTATGAGTTATCAAACCAAAACACTTCACGGCGAAACAAAGAAACTAGGCTCATTTATAAACAGCTACTGTCTCTAACCAAGAGCAAGATCTTGAGAGGTTCATGGTTAGTATCAAAACTAGTTCCCTTTATATATAGATATAACTATAAAAAACAAGAATGAGTGGGATCAAGTGTCAATATAACTAACACTAGTCTAGAGGAACAACCGTCTTTTTTCCGTATTTCCAGGGCTTTTCATTGTGAACTCTTTTAGGGTGGATTGGATTATCATAATTTTTTGGAAGACCAGGCTCTATTAAGATGAGTGAGGTAAAGAATCCCAAATGAAAATGGAAGGTAAAATAATTAAAATTAGTAAAAACGCTTTCCCACTCACTAGTTATTTAACTTTTTTGATTAATTCCTGAAGATGTTATTGAAGGCAAGAGTCTGGAGACTTCAATAACATACTATTTTTACAGTAAAAAACCCCAGATTTAAAATAATGTCAGCAGACTTAGAAATAAATAAAAGGATTATTAAAATGAGTACAGGTTTTGTTTTCTTTTGTTGTGTTTTGGTTTCTTATATTTTGGGGGTGTGGGTGAGTTTGTTTTTTCCCAACATATATTAACTGTTTTCAAGGTTTGTGATGTTTCCAAAATATATAGAAGTCACTACATGTGTCACTTTGATCACTGGAAATTTGAGTCAATCTGAAAAGAAATTTACTGTTCTGAATATAAAAAGATTGTGCCAAAATATTTGGCTATAAATCAGTAATTAGAAATAAGCACAGAGCAATAAATTTCCTGTTTAATCTAAGATGGTCAGGATAAAATACCTATTCAAATTTTGAAGGAAAACTTTGGTGTTAAATCCATAAAATTAATTAATTAATGCAGCTAGAAAACATTAAAATTCTTACTAAAAGAAGATTTACAATAGCCACACAGGACAATTAGGAAATATGTTTATCATCAGCACAATTTATTTTCTTTGGTTTAGTAAAATCTATAGAGAAAACTTTTCTAAAAGCATTTAGCTTCATAAGTAGATGTATGGCATCAGAAATAGCAGCTTTACTGTTTTTTCCTTTTCTGCAGCAAACATGCTGTTATTTCAAATATCTTCTAGTTTATCAGTAGAAAGCTGCACACATTTAATGTAGCAAAACACATGTAAATTTATAAGGATTTTTTCCTTCTTTTGAAATCAACTTTTTTATGTCATTTTGCTTCAAATAAATCATAGAATGATTTGAACAGGAATGCAGTTTAAAGATCATCTACTTCCAATCCTCCTGCCATGGACCAAACACCTTCCAAAACACAAGGTTTCTCAAAGCCTCACCCAATCTGGCCTTGAACACTTCCAGCAAAGCAGCATCCACACCGTCTCTGGTACAACCTGTTCAAGTGTCTCACAACCCTTCTAGTAAAGAATTTCTTTTTAATACCTAATCTTAACCTGCTCTCTTTCGATTTAAATCCATTCCTCCTTGTCCTGTCACTACAAGCCTTATAAAACATCCCTCTTCAGCTCTCTTGTGTCTTGTGGGTCCCTTTTATTTACTGGAAAGCTGTTTGAAGGTCTTCCCAGAGCTCTCTCAGACTGTCTTCATAGGAGAGGTGCTCCAGCCCTCTGGTCACCTTCATGGCACTCCTCTAGATCTATTCCAACAGATCCTTGTCCTTCTTATGCTGGGAGTCCCAGAGCTGTATGTAACACTCTAGATGGGGTCTCATGATGGCAAAGTAGAGGGGGCAATCACCTCCCTCAACCTGCTGGTTGTATTTCTTTTGATGCAGCCAGGATGCAGCTGGCTTTTTGGGCTGTAACCATGCACTTCTTAGTTACACCAAGGCCCTCTTTCACCAACACCTCCAAGTCTTTTTTCCCAGGACTGCTCTCAATCCATTCTCTCTCCAGCCTGTATCTGTGTTTGGGATTGACCCAACCCAAGTGCAGCACCTTACACTTATAACCTTGTTGAACTTCATGAAATTTGCAGAGGTCCACTTTTCAAGATTGTCAAGGTCCTCTCAGGTGGCATCCCTTCCCTCCAGTATGTCAACTCCACAACACATCTTGGTGTCATCAGCAAGCTGATGCCTTATCCTGGAAAAGGTTTTCAAAACAATATTAGTGGAGATAGATAAAGTAGTTCCTTTATTAGAAGCTTCTAGGTGCACAATAAAAGTATGCATGCATGCACCAGCCAAAGGTCACAGTTTTTATAACTTTCAGTAATTAACATATTTGACGACTATACCCAACTTGCGGTACAATTTTCCCCCGGTGCTCACCCTCAGAACTCCTCAGAACTGCCCCTTGGAATCCCTCCAAGGACTCTGAGCTTACTCTCCTGTCTCAACCATCTTATTGTTTCAGTTGGAGTTCTTGCAGGTGTTCCTCAAAACAGCATGTCCTTGGCAATGCATGTCCAACCGAATTTCAGGAATGTGTGAGAAAATGTTCAGTAACTTCCAAACCCTGCTTTAAATGTGAGAGACTTAGGAAAACTTATTCAACTTATATAACTCTATGAAAATCTATAAAATACACATTAAAATCCTTAGGCATCAAGGGTGCACTGAATCCCACTGTCCGTGCCACCAACAAAGATTTTAAACAACACCACTCATCACTGATCTCCACTTGAATACTGAGTTGTTGAGCATAATTGTGTGTGACAAACCAGGTGGTTCCTTACCCACCAGGATGTCAACTCATGAAATCCATGTCCCTCCAGTTTAGAGTCAAGGATGTTTAGGGGTTACACAGTTGTGGAAGGGGTGAGGAATTATTTTAATGTGAGAGTGTTTACCATTATTTTGGTCAATTTGAATAATAATTTTTAAATCTTTTTACAGGAACTGCCTTATGATTTCCCCAATGCTGTACGTGCCTGTGCAGAAAACAGAAAGAAAGTCTTCAAAACATAGGGACTAAAAGCAAAGTAATATTGAAATTATAAATTCCAAATCACCATATTGACCTTGAGTATTTTCTTAAGATAACACATAAGGAGAAAATCCTACTTCCTTCACCATTTGCTACCAAACAAAACACCACTAATGTTTTTATTAGAGAAAGTTAGTAAAAATTCCTACTATTTTACTTCATAGTGGTAGTTCAGAAATAAATATTTGGAAACAGTTATTTGAGCCAAGAACAAATTTGAAATCAGGAATTTAATGAATTTCAGTGCTACTTTATGGGAACTGAACTTTGGAAACAAAACTTGTGTCATTTGGAAACCTTCTTAGTGTTAGGATTCCTTCTTAACATTTCTCTAGAGGTCTTTAAATCTTTTGAAAAATACCATCTCCCATCTACAATCGGATTTTGAAACAAAGCATTAAAAAGCACATGTTATATTTTAAAAGTTAAACAGATAGCCTATTGGGACACTAACAGCCATCATCTTCTGTACACAGAGAACAGCAGCAGATACACTGTTAGTCATGCCTGACTAATAAATGTAACCAGTCTTAACATGCTACCTGGGGAAGAAACTGCACTAGCAGAAACTGAGAGGATCCTCCTTCCCTAGCATCACTATAATTTAATAATAGCAGTATGGCATTGACCCATAACAAGATCAAGTCAAAAGAGAAAAGGAAAAGAAATTCTCACTTAAAACACATGAATTCTTAAAATATAAACCAAGTTTCATTTATATGTCTCCACAAGTAATGCCATGTGAGCTTAAGAATTTGAAAAGTTGCTATTAAAAAAAAAAAAAAAGGTTCAAAAGGGCAGTTAAGGGAATTAAAACCTTACATGCATCTTGGAGACTTCTTAGGGAAGCAGTATTAGAAGCATAGAACAAATCTATACTACTCATAAAAGTCCCAAGAAAAGAAGCAAGCCTGTCTAAAAGGCAGGGACAAGGGGAGTCATTTTAAAGCAGTCTTCAAAGAACTGGAATCATGTTGAAATGAAGAAAATAGGAGAAAAGTAATATCTCAAAAGTTAAAAACTCCATAAAGCTGCATGAAAGAA
This sequence comes from Acropternis orthonyx, assembly GCA_035583155.1. NCBI lineage: Eukaryota > Metazoa > Chordata > Aves > Passeriformes > Rhinocryptidae > Acropternis > Acropternis orthonyx. The sequence continues at coordinate 95,439,858 of JAWWEU010000081.1, read as the reverse complement.
GAGTTTGAGGTAGAAAAAGCAAAATGCATAAAAATTAAAATATCTTTATTCAAACACATCAGGAACAAGAAGTCTGAGAGACTTCAAATCTTACAGATTATCAGGCTATAAAAGGAACCTTCAGGAAAAATAAGGTCACAGAAGAAAGCTGAAAAGACACTTTGTGCCTGTGTTCACTCTTGAAGAACATGTACAAATTTTCCCACCAGAACACCACACCCACTCTTTTTTCCTTTTTTTTTTTTTTTTTAAATCAAGAAATGATTTTCGAAGATGTGGTTCAAATTGAAGCTCTCCTAGGTGGATTTTCAAAAAAAAAAAACAACCAGTAATGAGAGGCCAGGAGCAGATAATTTTCATCCAAGGCCTTAGAGATGTGATGGTAAAACAGAAGAACAAGAAGATATTATGTACAGTCTCTCCCTCAAAACCTGTGAGGTACCAGAGAAGTGGAGGGGAAGTACAGAAAGTTATTGAGCCACAAATGCTTGAAGGCTTACAGGTTATGTAAAGCTTTTCCCTGTTACTGTAGTCTTTTTAATGCATCTGCTTTTCAGTACTGCTTCTCTTCTATTATTGGGTTACGATAGGAATGATGGTTTAACAATTACCAAAGTGGATGTAAGGAGTGTAAACACCATGCTAAGCTGGACATTACACTAGCCACAACAGCAAATTAAATGTCGGCTTGCTTTGCTGCAGCAGCACCCTGTTCACTCATATTGACCTTGTTGTCCACCAGGATCCCCAGGACCCTTTCCACAAAGATGCTCCCACAGCTGGGTGGATCTCACTTCTCCAACCAATGTGTCTAGACCACTTGTCTAGACTGTCACGCACCAGTTTCTCTAGCACGAGGCTGTGAGAATCCAAACTGAAAGCCTTGGAAAAATCCAGGTAGATAATGTCCACTGCACACTCCTTTGAGAATCTCCAGTTTCTATAGGTCAAATAAAACTAGAAAGTTACCTTTAAGCTCTGTGAAGCTAACTTAAGTAGGTGTCATTCAACTCTGGAACTTAAGATACACAGATTAAAAGGAACAGAGAAAGGAACAGAGAAATCTTGCACCTTCCTAATTCCAAGATGTCATTTTCTGAGTTTCATTTTGACAGTTATCCTGAAGAAATTAGAAGCCTGTGAGTGCTTAAATCACTCGGATCACAGAACCTAGTTGGAAGCTCCAAAATGTAACAAATTTCTAAATGCAGAATGTGGACCTTTAATTGTGGCAACATCTTCAGCTTGGGTCATTCCCTAGGCCCTTATGTCCCAGAAGCACTTGACATGGTGTGAACATTTAGAGTGTAAACATACCACCAATCCCTTTAATACTTAAATATATAATGTTAACAGGCAAAACTGCATAAGCAGCATAGGGCAAAGATCAGAGTAACACTAACACCTACAAACTGCATTTGTAATGTGATACCTCCTTACATACACCATGTAAATAGACTGTCTTAGTTAACTCTTAAAATGTAGATTATGGGGTTTTGAACATAATAAGCAGAAGAAACCTGAAATAAGAAGTCTCACATCTGACATACATCCAACGAGATCCAAAAGACTGCACAAAAGAAAAGCTTTAGTAACTCAGCATTAAGTGGAAGAGAGCTTAAAAATCACTCTCTCACCACCATTCTGTTTGTTGAATTTTGGAAACTCTTTGCCTGATAACTGTAAGATGTCTGCATGTTTGCTGCTCTGCAGAGTTTCTCCTAGACAAGAGCAGATTTCAAACAAGGTAGGAATTACATTCACACACGTATATATATATATATATATATATATATATATATATATATACACACACACATAGTATGTATATATGTTTCCAATGGACAGTCTGGAAAGAAGTATAATAAAATACCCTAAGAGCCTGGAATTTGAAGAGAGAAGGATGGATATTACAATAATCTAAATAGAATAATTGAAGTATTTCACACATTTCTTTCACTTCCTTTTAGGATATTTGGAATTGGCATATTTTATAAACATAGGAGCTGCTCATGACTCTTTATACAGTGTAAAGACCAACATAATATGAAAATTGACTTTGGTAACTTTTTTTTATGACATTAACAACAGAAAATAACTACAGTTTTGGCAGTATGTATATTATAAAATCCACTCTAGTCTAAACTTTATATATCTATATACACATAGAAAGTTATTTATAGATGTTCCAACATAACATGTAACAGCTCAGTTTCTTAGCCCTGGTATCCTCATCCTTTTTTCTCCCCCTCCCTTTTTGTTAAATTATTAATTACTGTAGGAATACTTTGGACATCATTTGGATAGTTCAGTAGCCAAAATTCTGCCTCGCAGTGGTGAACATTACTACTATTTGAGCAGCCACTCTGCTCTAAAAATAAATGATGCTTTAAGACTCTCTTAATCTCTCAAGAAACTAAATGAAAATCATTGTTATCTGATAATAAGTTCTTTCCAGGTAACCTAGAGAATTATAGAGTTCAGTGTTCAGCAGCAGCCTGTTGAATATATCTAATATTGTGTTTATTTATCCTGTTCTCTGAGAGGCATATCTGAACATAATACAGATTTCTAGAGTTCTCAGAATCTCATAATCTAACACAGACAGAATAAATCAATGAGGTATTATACCTCATTACAAATTCCATAATTACATTGGGATTATTATTTCTTTTACTGGGAAAGAAAACACCTGCTTAGTATACTGAGACAGATATGATGTGTATTTTCTGAGCATTTGATAGTATGTGATTAAAAAGCTATGTGAACACATCAAATCTGAGGTAAAATACCCTGCTTCTGTGTGTGGTTGTCTTCACAGAGTCTATGCCCAAGACCCTCTGTATTATATTACAGTAATGGCTCTTTTTTCAGCTCTACATGTGGTTAGAATCAGTTCACCAATGCCTGTGGTGTGCCATGTAGATAATGCCAGGGGAATTCCTTTAACAAAACTTTTGCAATATACTGAAATATATGTGTGTGTGTGTAGTAGGGAATACACTGGGACATGGTTTGGCCCAACCAGGTAATTAGCAGTGACAGCCAATGGATTTTTTTATTTTCATAGGTATTTCTTTATTTTTTATGTCAGTGCCTCTCCCTTCTCCTTCTTTCCCCCCCACCACTCACGGATTTTAGTTAATGTTTCTTGAGAGCAATTCAGAGAATCACTCTTAGCCATATGTGTACTTTACTAAACTTTCAAGCTTCTAGGATAAGAGCTGGGTCTATGATCTAGGGGGGCAGACAGAGAGGTTGTGGATTCTCTATCCTTTGAGACATTCAAAAGCCATTGTCCTGGGCAGCAGACTCTAGGTGGCCCTGTTTGAGCAGAGAGGTTGGACCAGGAGGGTCCTTTCAAGCCGCATCCATTCTATAATTCTGTGATTACCAGCCTTGCCAAAAGTCTTCTATTCTGATTCTTACCTGTTTGATGTCCTTTCAGAAAAGCTAAGGGGATCAGTATTTATTTTTCATGGTGTACCACTTTGTACGTGGTAACAGCATAGACAGCAACAGGAAATAAACCCATCTGAGTATTTAATAAAGTAGTCACATCTCAATTTACTGGTCTCAGCCAGTCTTGATGTCACCTCTTTTGTGTTTTTTCTGATCCTAACCTGTCACTACATAAAAATATATTGCATTTCAATATTCTTTCACATGCTTATAAGCCTATGCTGGAGTGTCATAACTCTTCTTTCTTCCCTACACTGCTACTGATAGAAATTAAACTTTGTATGAAACACATGCACAAAGTTCAGAGTAGGTACCCTATACAATAAAAGAAATTGTGACTGAGAATCTTTTTAGTCCAGTTCATTTATGCATCAAACTTTGTGCTGCTGAGAGATTCCAGTCAGAATTACATAGGTAATCATATTAGAAATTGTAATGTGTCATCCTTCATGATTATTCTTCATTTTCAGCATTAGAAAGAATCAGATAACCATAATGAAGTTTTTATTCAGTTAGAGTGTAGGTCAGTGTCAGAGCTACACAGAGAGAAAGGAAGGACAAGATCTTATTACAAGTCCCACTGGGTCGGAATATTCCCCCAACTCTGGATTGTGAGTGGATCAGTATTAATTCATTTGATCTCTATCCAGGATAAATTGCAAGAGTTGCAGGCACTAAGAGCAGAGCAGGGTGTAGCACTGCACACTAACCTTCCTTTGCTGGAATTTCTCTTCAGGAATAACAAATAGCTTAAAGACAGGAAGAAGCTTTGTTCAGGAAGTGAAGACTTTGGGTGCTAATGTGATATAATAGCTTCACATCTCCATTGTGAAAATGTAAATGAAGGAATTTAAACGGAATGTCCTGATCAGATAAACTCAGAGTGAAGGCTTGAGGTAGAAAAAATAAGTCTCCTTGCTGCAATACACAGCTCTTTATTATTTAAGCGACTTCTGAGCATTCTCCACTTCTCTGATTCCCTGATGAATGCAACAATGAGAGCATCAGATGAAAGCAATTTCTGACAGACACAGCTTGTATCTAAAAATATTTTACTTCTTGAGTATAAGTGACAGAATGAACAAAAAAATGACTTGCAAATTGTTTATCAATAGTTCTCTAACACAGACAGCTTGTATTTATAAATATTTAGCACCTTATTTGAAATGTAAGCATGAATGGAAAACAAGAGTTGGACATGCAGTGTCTGGCAATAAACTAATTACCATTAAAATCAATTATATGACTGAAATACTTTGCATTTTTAATACACATTAGTTAAATGAGTTTTGAGAACTGATTTGCTGAATTTTTTAATGGAAAGAATTTAGTTTATTATTTTTATCTGGACAAAGGTAACAACAGTTGTTTTTGTTTTTTTTTCTGCTATGACTCCTTCAAATCTTGAAATGCTTTGGTTTCTTTCAAAATGCAAACATATGAATACTAAAATGAAAGAAATACTAACTGGAAGTTTACAGGATTAATGCAAAATAAACTGGAGACATTGTTTTCTAGAAGGACTGTCATCTGTTTTCTCCAAGTGCAGAAATCCACATGAACCTTGCATACATTTTACCCCTTTTGAACTTTAATGTACACCTACTTAGGCTGCTATTCCAATGAGGAAAACTGGTCGTGCTTCCAGTCATAATGGTTTCCAGTAAGAAGATACTTGTCTGACAAGAAATTTTAAAGCAGAGGTACCTGGAGGCCAGGTTCCATCCAGGTTATGTGAAGCACTGTATGCTTTGGAACTGCTGGGAATCCCTCCCTAGAAAACAACAGTTGTACATAATGTGCTCAATGTGTAGCACCGATTCCCTAGTACAAAGCATCTGCTCTTCTCAGAAAGAGATTTTTTTTTTTTTTTTTTTTTTTTTTTTTTTTTTTTTTTTTTTTTTTTTAATGATAAGAGGTTCCAGTTATGCACACAAACAGAAATTTCATGTACACCAGATGTTTGGGAGTCTTGGTTGACATTCTGTGACTGAGCTTAAAATTGGTGTCTTTTTCTAGTTTTTAATAAATTATCCAATGATCAGTACATTCAGTGAAGAGCAACATTCTACAAATGCACCTAAAATAGTCAATTGTGCTCTGCATGATACTTAGATGGATAGCTAATACGAGTGGTTATGTAAGCTCATATGGCATAACTCCATGAAGACCTATGAGCTAAGACCCAGATGAACTACAAATGTGGAGCAAGGCTTTTTGTCACTGGACCCAAGAATACAACTCTCAAACCCAACTGACTCCTCACCTTAATTATTTGGCTGGCTTTTAGAGGGTTCAGGATAGGTCACAGACACTGATAGCATGTTATTTGCATATCAAACAATTTGAGACACAGATTTTCATAAACCATGCATGAGACACTGTAGGTGTTGCCACAACTATTCCATCACCCACATGAATTTCAGAATAAATTGAGAAACATTCTGTGTACAATGATATATATGTATAACTTCAAATTCAGATTTACAATATCAGGTTAAATGACAAAAATTTCCCTCACAACATGGGTGAAGAGAGTTAAGTGTCCCCTATTACTATTTATTTTCCTGATTGGATAGATTACAGCAGATGGTATTTTTATGCTGTTTCTGCACCTAGAGTACTTACTGAAGCTAAAGCAATAGAATTTTGTGAGCATGCAAAACAGAGTTAAAAACCTCTTCCTAGAATAAAAACCTTCCTCTTTTCCTCTGAACACAGATGGCTGCTATTTTTCAGTGCAATTCAAAGAATGTCTTTTGTATGAAATCACTCAGCACCAGCTGGAGGGAAAGAAGAATCTATTGCCCCCGCACAGCCCAGAGCCAGGTATGCAGAGTGTTCTTGGAAATGAATGTTAGGCTGGAGGTGGGTGGTAGGGTTAGTGAATTCATACAGTAATCTTACATAAGTTCTTGGGTGAATGAAACACCTCTTCCTTTTCTGCTCTGAATTTCTGTGAAAGGTTCTTTTTATAATGGAACAAAAAGAGAAGAAAACATAAGGTTTGCTCAAAATGTTTGTCAAAGTAGCAGAAAACTGTATTCAGCCCTCACCTTTCCTTCCATCACAGGATATAACATGCTTGAATCAATTGGGAAAAGACTAATTTGAAGAGAAAAGGTGGTCCCCAAACTCTTGTTGTGTTCTCTTAGACTCGGAGAGAGCACTATTCTTTTAAAGCTTCAATTATTTAAAAACATTGACTATTTAAATACTAATTGACCCTAAAAGAGAGCAGATTCTCTAGTACAACCCACAACTGAAAGTAAATATGGCTAGGTTTCAAACCCTCTGTAAAGAAATACTTAATATATAAAGGAATGTATGCAATAAAAGACCTGGAGTATATTTCATGTATTTGTGAGGCCTGCAGACTCACTGTATTGAGTTTGCATGTCAAGGCTTTTGGTAGTGGGAGGACTATAGGGGCGACTTCTCCGAGAAGATGCCAGAAGCTTCCCCCATGTCCAAAGAGCCAATGCCAGACAACTCCAAGGCAGGACTTCCACTGGCGAAGTCTAAGCACATCAGTGACAGTGTAGCACCTCTGGAATAATACATTTAAGAAGGTGGAAAAAAACCCCTGTGCAACAGCAACTGTAGTCAGAGAGAGGAGTGAGAAAATGTGAAAGAAACAGCCCTGTAGACACCAAGGTCAGTGAAGAAGGAAGGGTAGGACGTGCTCCAGCTGCCGGAGATGAGATTCCCCTGCAGCACATGGTGCAGACCATAATGAGACAGCCTGTCTCCCTGCAGCTCATGGAGGTCCACAGGGGAGAAGATATCCACCTGCAACCTATGGAGGACCCCACACTGGATCATGTGGATGCCCAAAAGAAGGTTGTGACCCTGTGGGAAGATCACGCTGGAGCAGGCTCCTAGCAGGACCTGTGGCACCACAGAGAAAGGAGCCCATGCTGCAGCAGATTTACTGACAGGACTTGTGACCTCATGAGGCACCCACACTGGAGCAGTTCATGAAGAACTGCAGCCCATGGAAAGGATTTGTAATAGAAAAGTTGGTGAAGGACTGTATCCTGTGGAAGAGATCCCCTTTCTAGAGCAGGGGAAGAGTGTGAGCAGTCCTCCTCCTGAGGAGAAAGGGGCAGCAGAGACACCACTTGGTGAACTGACTGCAGCCCCCATTCCCCATCTCCCTGCAGCATTGCAGGGGAGAAGGTAGAGAAACACATGATTGAAGTTCAGCTTGGGAAGAAGGGAGCATGGCAGGGAAGGAGGATTTTTAATATTTGGTTTTATTTCTTAATATCCCACTCTGATTTGATTTCCCCAGGTCATGTCTGTTCTGCCCATGATAGTCAACGGTGAGTGACCTCTTCCTGTCCTCATCACAACCCATGAACCTTTACTGCTTTTTCTCTCTGCTGTCCAGCTGAGGAGGGAAGTGATACAGGGGCTTTGATGGGCACTTGGTGGTCAGACTGGATCGACAGACCACATTCACAAATACTTCTTTTTTATTACATTTCACACAGAATGGAATAGTGTCTAGGGAGGGATTAAGGGAAATTTACCAAGACAGCATGGAAACTATTCACCTGAAGCACAGAATATATACTATTCTATGCTACCCTATTTGATTATACCAGACTAAAATATCTGAGTAAATCAATTACATTACTATCAGCTTTTTCTGTTTATCCCCAGGATTTTTTCTGGGGCTGATCTAGTATCTGAGACCAGAAACAAACAATGCAAACAATAGTTATCCTGAGAAGTCTGATGAAATCAATGTATACCTGCACAGCACTCACAGAATTTAGGCGGTCTTTCAAGCAGCAATACAAAAATCAGTAATGAAAAGGGATATATTTGAAACAAGTTCAGATGGGAACTTAATAGAGTTAGTGGATTTACTTAGTGCCAAGGAGTTATTGGGACAGCACTGCCCCATAATATTCTGTGAATCTAGTCCTGCACCCCAGGCAAAATATTTTAATGAAGCCCATCATGTTTTTTCACACAATTCATTTAGAAGCAATGTAGATATGACGGGAATCTGGGTTTCTATCATATAATTCAAACTTTGACAAACAAACACATCAGCTAATTTGCCAAATAAGACTTCAATGCCATCTCCAGGTGTACCGGATAACATTCTGAAAGTAAAAATGCAGTGATTCAACCACAGTATTGCAGGAGACACATTTAATGGAGTTGAAGTAGTTCTTTGCGTATCTCAGTGTCAGAAGCTTTTTTAGAGTGCTACAAAAAAGTTTAAATACAGGTACAATTTTAAGAATCGTACTTCATTTCTTATTTATATTATATATTAAGCAATCAACTGTGAACCATCAAGAGTTTGATCCAACATTTTATGACTGAGTCAAAATTAGGTATTTACATACCTATTACTGAAAGAAAGGCAGTGGCAAGATGGAAAAAATCAGAACCCAAACATTCTCCATGATATGACATTACAATAAAAACATTTCAGCACCTTAACACGGTAACATTAGACAGATCACTTGTTATCACAGATGACCACAGCTGTGTAAAGAAATCTGAGAGAAGGAAAAGTGAGGGGGATTTATGAATCATTTGTTTTCCCAGAATATCTACACACCTCCTTAGACTATTAATTTTTGATCCTTCTTGTACTCCATATCTGCCCTATGGTGCATCTTTATTTAGTATTATCTACTTTATAAATAATTTTTCTATGTTGAAACTCTGAATATAAAAGTTTTACATCCTGTTGAAAGAGAATAATTGTGATTTCAAACAACAAAGGGGTTACTTCAGAGCAAACCCCAGTATAATCTTTTTTTCTGCTGGTGAAGAACATTCACAATTATTAAATGCCTGGAAATTACGATATCCTCTTATTTAAACATAGCCAAAGTATTTTTTTTTTCAAACTGAAGAAAACTAAAATTAAGGTCAAGTTTCAATCTATTCAATATAGACTACAATAAGTAAGTGTTGCAGCCTTTTTCTTCATGAGCAGAGGTAATGGGAGTTTCATCTTTGCCTTTATTCTGTTACAATTCTATTCCAGGGGCTACCTGTCCTTCACACAGCTCATTACACAGCCACTGGCCCCCTGGCAACCATTACTAGGCCAAGAAAGGCTGTTGCAGAAGGCTGCTTGGGAGGTGGTGGGCAGGGATGATTTGACCATATCTACTGTCTTTCATCTAAAGATCTTACAATGCCGTGTGAACATAACAGAAAAGAAAAATGTTCTCCAAATTGCCCAAGGTTGTCTGTGAGAGAAGATGCTCTGACACCTTCCAAAAAGGTGGCAAAACCTAATAGACATTATCCTACACACAGTCATATACATTGTCTCAGCAAAATAATTCATTTCAACTGGACTACTATGAAATGTAACAATACACATTGACAGGTATGAAAAAAGCTGCCACTCCTGTGCTGCCACTGCTGTTCTGCCACTTATCCAACCTCTGGATGACATGGAAGTGTGTAAAACAGGACCTCATTGTCAATAAAACATACACACCTTCAAAAAAAGAACAACAACAACAAAAAAAAAGACAAACCAACAAAGAACCAATAAAAAACCCAGAAAATAATAAAACTCCATCCAAAAGCAAACAAAATAAACAGACCCCCCCCAAAAAAAAAAGCTCACAAACAGAAACCCCCTGCCCCCAGAGAACTAGAAAAATCCTCCAAAAATAAAGATCTCTATTAAACCAGCTTTGTGAACTGTTACAGTTGCCTCAGTATTATAGCTACTGTAATTAAATAATAATAATAATAATAATAATAATAATAATAATAATAAAAAATACCTAAAATGTACTGCAAATGGTAATATATTGCAGAAAGAATAAATTTGTTTACAGGATTTAATTAAACAAAATACAATTAAAGCTGAATTTGCTGATTCAGAGAGCTTGAAATGTTTTATTTAATATACTTTGAGATCAATGAACTGCTGGCCAGGAGTTGGTGCAGACCAAGCAGATCTTGACAGCACTGAGTTCCTGCCTTTCAAGGAAACACCTCAACAAGTCACCTTCAGAGGAAGCAGCCACCTATTTACCTCTGAGTACACAGGAGCCCTTTGCCTGACAAGTCCGATTTGGAGCCAGGGCTCACCGTGACTGTGCTAGCTCTTTTCCTCACAGCGACAGCCCCAGGAAATGGGGCACAGAGTGCTGTTTAGCTCTCCACAGAAGGGGCCAGTAAAATCCTGTTGCCACAAACTGTGTCACTGCAATAGCTTTCTGACTCTGCTGCTTAATAAATCAGACAAGCTCAGACACAGCTCTGCCATGTGTCTGTCTCACTGCATTACTAGCATGCTCCCTGGCATGCTCTTGCACCAGAGCAACACATGACCCCTGTAATAGCACTACTGGACTGCTCCTAGCATACAGTGGAATGATATGTGTGTCTGTGTCTGTGTGTGTGTTTGTGTTTGTGTGTGTGTGTGTACTATGCATGAGAAAAAGTGAGCTTGTATGTATTATCAGAGGACTAATAGTTCCAAATATCTTAATAAAGACCCAGAAACAAGTGTCATGTATTTTGAAAGGTCCAGATCATACCAAGTGGCCCAGGACCAAAGAAAAGACCTTGCTTTATTCAAAAGTACAGGTGTGGCTTCAAAGAGTTCTGTAGCTCAGAAGCATCTGTCACAGCAGGGCTACCTGTTCCCCTGGAATTGGTAAAATTCATAATTCATAATTCACATAGGTGGTAATTATCAACTGCTATAAAACAGATGCAGGATCCAATGTCATCATTGGATACTTTGCATGGGAGTTATTTTGTTAAAAAAAGACACCAGTTAGTCCCAACCTGACATTCAGTGAGAAAGGGAGCCGCAGGCTGGTCCTGAGTGGGTCTGAGAAAAGTACTCCCTGAAATTTCTCATAAAAGGAATTAGATGTTTTGAAATTTGTTTGTTCGGTTTCTTCTGTTATTCTGAAAACTGTTCTGAAGAAACACACTGGACACCAGACTATGCACATGTACAGGCAGTACCTATCACTATTCCAGGTGGGAGTAATATTTTTCCCCTACAAAACTTCTAAGATAAACCGTTTAAAACAGATGAAAAGAGAGGACAAAACCTGCAGTGGGAGATGTGAGTCACAGAGAGGAAACATTTCCATTTAAAAGAAGCAGGCAGTGTAGTCTTTCACAATTATGGGCTAAAACAAGCAGAAGCCAGCCTGTTCTGAGCTACAGTGAGGATCCTGAGTTCAGTGATGGGGTAACTCAAAAACTGAGTCATCATCTCTTCAAGGTTATCCGAGTCCTCAGAAACTGCATTCAGAATGAAACACACCAGAGGAGTTCAGAACGTTGTTTAAGAATAGTGCTAGCAAAATTTATGTTTTAGTTTCTCTGCTAGACTTTCTGTTCCAAGTCATCCAGCTAGCATCTATGTTTGGTATCTTCAGTTTTTAAAAGCTTCATATTTCCTCATTCAATTGTTTAGCCTGTCCAGGTTAACTAAATATGAATGAAACTAGAAAATGAAAGTCTATTGGGACAAGACTGCAAAGAATCAGCACGGAAATGAACCAAAAAATTATTTCCAGCAAAACCCCCTCATTCCACCAAAGAAGAGATATTATTTCATATTTTCAAACCAATAATAATTTTTCCACAGAAACAAGAGTTTCCTGAAAATTTCAGCTCAACAAAATGCTGAAAACTCCTGGATTTGGTTCAACTCAAACTCCAGTCAAATTTCTACTAAAACAAAAAAAAAAAGAAATCTTGATAAATGAGAATTCCCGGTTTAGTTAGCTAAAACTGAAACAACACAGAACCACAGGAATGTAGCAATTAGGAAAACAGAACTGTACTGCAACAGTTGATATATTTCTGAATAATACCATTTAACTAAATCTCTTCAGACAATAATTTCCATATATCTATGATTACATTTATTCTACATTTATTCTAATGTGAGTAACATTACTTTTTTTTTCAGTCAGTCAAATTTATGATGGTCCAGGAAGGAGACTACACTGTGTAATCACCATATACCTTCACAATAACTTAACTCACCATGTTTTTTCTCTTTTCTCTAAATGTCTGTTTCAATAGTCATTGATAAATAAGAGTATAATTAAGACTTGTTTAAAAGTTAATTTTCATGTAAGGAAAAGAGCACTAATGTCTCATCATTATCAATGCAGAAAGCTCATAAAGATAACACTAAGCCAAATGCTAAAAAAAAAAAATAAAAAAATAAAAAAAAAAAATTGCAAGTTTCAGTTCTTGAGGGGAAAAAAAAAAGGCAAAAAAACCCTCATTCCAAGATATCTCCAAGAGATGGAGTACTGTGATTAACTCTATTTGTTTCAATAAATGGAGATTATACAGTGACCTTTACTTTAGCTGCCTTGGTTTCTCCATTTTTAATCATTATGCAAGATTTGGTACGATTTGTTGCTGACACTCTGCTCCTCAGGGGGCAATTAGTAGAGAAGTGAATTCACTAGAAAGACAGCAGATCTTTTCACTTTACTACCTAAAATGACAGGAAAGAGCTCAACTTCTCTGGACTGTCATAATGCTTATCTGTGGCTGGATCTGAGAGAAGCCAGACAATTCAATGCACTGCACAATTACATAAATCTGCCTGAATTAAACATTGGAGATAAGGAAAGTTAATGATATCAGATGTGTTCTGCGGTGCTGCAATTAAAAGTTTAACTATATAATAAGGTAATAACTTTACTGTTTTCATTCTGAAGAGTAATTCAGTGTTAGTCCTCTTCACCTTAACTTGAAACTTAGCATCTTTTTCTTTTCTTGAAGTTATAATAATATTGAGAGATTGCACAAAGGAGTATTTTAAATGTTTGGGTTTGTGGTTTTCTTTGTTGTTTGGGGGTTTTTTTGGTGTTTTTTTTTTGTTTGTTTGTTTATTTTTTGTTTGTTTTGTTTTTTGGGGTGTTTTTTTGGGTTTTTTTTTGGGTTTTTTTTGTGGTTTTGAGCTTTACCATTTAGTACCTTCCACCTAATATGATTCAGGTAAAAACGTTCACCTTCAAGTCTATTGCAAAGACCTTTTATTGACACATGCTTTGTATACTGTGTTAGCTTTATGTATGTTCTTTGAAGTGCAACTCCAAATTCCTGGTGCATGCATGCCTAAGTAATGCTCCATTTCAATTCCATTAGTATTACTCTATTTCTATCATTCTCTGTTATTTAATATTTATTTGCTGTCTTCTAGAGTCTATGGTGCAACAAAGTGAACAAAAATTCAGATAGTTTTGCATCTCCAAAGAAAATGAAAACATTATAAGCAATATGTTATTCAGTAGAAAAGGTCAAGACAGAAATTTTCTACAGAACATACTTCTCTCAGGGCTTTAAACACTTTCCTGTGCTTGAGATTCACAGTCTCAGGAACTATTTGGGAAAAAGATAATTAAGCCTTCCTTTCATGATATCTCACTCCTGCCAAGAATGTGTGTTTCAGGGATTCTTTTAGAACTATGCATATTAGAAGAGTATTTGATCAGGAAGAGAAGCAGATTGCATAATGTGACCCAAAGAGTTATAAGAATGAGTGTGGTGTCCAGAAAAAACCCAAACACTCCAGAGAAAAGAAAATATGTGCTTAATATACCACACGCTGTCACAGTGTACAGAAACCAGTTCCTGAAAAAAAACCTGAGCGTATTTTATTAATGCAGATGTAGTTACTTGCAGTGGGAGGTGAGGAAAATGAAAATAAACCTGCAACCTTTCCAGTTTCCTCTCCAGAGGAAAAAAAAAAGGTCTGGTAATTAGAGGTCCTTAGGTATTTTGGGACAAACAATGTATGGTGAAAACTTGACATAACTGTGAAGTCACATGAAAATAAATGAATTGGAATATGACAAAAGAGTTCTAAAGTTTCTAAATAAAGGCATTTAAAGATAAAAATAAAGGGTTAAAATGTAAAGAATTCTGTGTAAACATAGGTCAGTATATTTGTAAGAAAAAGAAGATATTTAAACAATTAATTTTTCAATCAAAGTAGGACTTCATGTAACAATCCTCTTACACGACTTTTTTTTAAATCTTTTTATTACTACCAGAATAAGTTACCATGCTCTGTCATGCTTCACTTCATTACTCATCTTACTTCAAGTTTTCATTGTGAAGATTTGTGGATGAGGGTTTTAAGAGATGTAGTGTAAGTATTAACGTTGAGTCTGAACTAAATGTATAATTATAATTTTAAAAATATGGAAACTAAAAAACACTCATCTACAGGTATGTTTCTGATTAACTGTGTGTTTACCCCCAGGGAGATGTGAAACTTTTGTTTCTAGTAACAATTGGATTTTATCCATTAGAGCATATAATTGCTTCAAGTATTTTTGACATGAAAATTAACATGAAAGTTTTCAAATGTTTAGTGAGTGTTGCTGTTGGTAAAACAACATCCTGGTGTGCAACTACAATACATATTAAAAAGCACTACTACAGAATAGATACCATGCACAGTAGTTGCAAAGACAATGTACATTTTCATAGTTCCTTAATGTACAAATCAAGAAATGTCTTAAAACACTCCTTGAGATTTATGTCATGTATTTTAGAACTACAAGAGCCCATTTATAAATTAATTGAAGACAAAAAACAGTGGCCTAAAATAATTGGTAATTGGATTGGAAATCTGACTTGTCAAAATACACTCCTCAACATGCATCTTATACCTGCACATGTTACCTGAACACTATGCAGACTTTTAACATCCTTCTAGTGTGTTTTCTAATGTAATGAAATGTAAATTTATGTTCTGCAACATAGACTAATTTTAAATTAATACTAGCATACACAGGGATATTCTCCAGTGAGAACTTAGTATTTTTCCATCTAATAATCCAACTAGAAGAATACAGCTGCTAAGTGTTGTAGCATAACATTTTCCCAATTAAATAGTTGTGCATCCACAACAGTCACAAATATGACAGTCTTGCCATATTATAAATAAAATAGATAATATCACTAAGGAATTGTCAGTCATGTAAGAAATTCTTGTTCTCACCAATGCCACCTTAATCTCAGAAGTGCTGTATGTAATTTATATTCAATGTAAATTAGGTGAACATACAAAACTTTTAAACATGTCAGCAATTATGTCTGGCAATACTCTAAGGTGAAATGATTGGATATCTAACACTAGCTCTTCCTGAGACCATTGTTCTCACTGGAGGATATAAATTGTAAAGTTCAATTTGAGAAAGGTGCATACTGATTCTTAGTTATAGAAGCAGAAGTTTTGCTGGTTTGTGCTGTGGTGGGTTTTTTTGTTTGTTTGTGGGGTTTTTTGGGTTTTTTTGTTTGTTTGTTTGTTTTTTGTTTTTTGGTTTTTTTTCAGAAAAAGTGAGCAAGATAATTTAATTGACAGCTTATGCATTTTCACACACCTAAAATGTAATAGTGTCTTTGTGTAGAGGTAAGTACTCAGGAGCACGATAAAACTCATGCTTTCAAATTTTATGGACAGGAGTCTCAAGGTAAAGCTCTGATAAAGATAATTACTCATTGTATTGAGCTGTCAAAAAGTTGAGTTATCCTGATAACCAAAGCTACATAAAAAGTAACATCTGGAGACCTGGTTTTCTTCCCGTTGGTCCTGTTTGGCCTCACCGATGAAAGATCTGTGCTATTACCTGGAGATTAGACTAGGGTGAAAGGCAGTCTAAGCTCTGAGTAGCCTCAGAGCACAGAAGTATTAACAGGGGGAAAGAAGATGATTATAGCTGTTAGAACTGAGCATGAGTATTTTTGGGAAGAATGACTCATCCTTTGTTTCCCTGCACCATATATTTGAGATCCCGGTAAAGTACAGTTCTTAACTGTCTAATCAGCAATTATTGTTTTCCCTACACAGTTGCAAAGTCCCAAGATACATTCTTCTTCTACTGCTCACTGCTGTCAAAATTCACACATCCAATTTGTTTATTGTTTTAATTATACATTAAAATGATTATCACACTTCCATCCCCAGCATGGCTACATCTAGTTGAGTAAAAAGTCTATTGCTCCATAAATTAGTCAGAAGAAAGCCAAATAATAGCACTTTATTTCAATAACATCACTGATTTTTTTCCACAGACTGTTTATCAGGCCACATTTGGTTCAAAGAAAAGTAAATTATACATAGTAGAAACAAAACCCAGTTGTTTCAATAATGACAAAAGAGTCTGTGTCCAAGGATTAACTCAATGGTCCTAATATAAAAGAACTGTACACAAAAAGAATGTCCAATGTCACATTAAGATAAGAAACAGTCTTCAAAACATCCTGTCTAAACATCAAACTGCAAAGCTTTCCATCACTCTGCCATCTTGAGGCAATCTACATTTACAACTAAACTTCTACACTGAACAATTTAATTTATAAAACACTTTTTTTTTTTTGTATTTCCAAGCCAAATCATAATTTTGGTAATAACAATTGGGCTTTTTTTTGTAAATCACAGTAGAGAAAAGCAGTTTTTGTTATCACATTTCTCGTAAGGATGCAAACATATCATTACAAATAAGCTTTAGATCAGCAAAGACATCCCAGCTGAAGAGTAATTTCAGAAAATATACTGTGTAGTGTTTTTTTAAAGGACACATTTCCTATCTTACAATTTGCATGAATCAACACAACCATTCAAATCTAATTTGACTGAGAACAACATTTTCCACATATACTTTTCAGTAAACATTTCACACTGGACCTCATTAAATAATACATGCAATTTATAATCCATTGAGAGAGTGCTAACTTACAGTAAGTTTACAGAGAAGCACATTAACTACTGTGTGTATGAAATTAGCAATCAGGTGTCCTATGATGCAGAGGCAATTGCATAATTTAGAACCTATCTGAATTTAAACAATGTCATGATTTGTTCTTGTATCACTGCATAATAATTTGCCTCATCTTGAATGTAACACAACATTAGACATACAAAGTATAATGTCCAGACAGATGTATGCAAGAGTGGAGGAGACCTATTCAATTTCTATGTAATGTAACATTGTTATCCCTTTAAAAAATCTAGCAGCTCAAATTCTTTGAAGGAAAATTAGTGTTTATTGACATAATATATACTGATAGCTACTTCGAAGACTCATTTACAAAATTAAAAATGATTGTTCATTATACATGATTTGAAGATCCTGCAATTCATTGTCATGAAAAAGAAATAAATAGTATTACAAAATTATAAACAACTAAAGAAATAAACTGAATGTTCTGGCTATTAATGTTGTGCAAATAGTAACACATATATGCAATAAACTTCATCTCTGTCTACATAGGTTTTGATAGTTTTCCTTGAAATATCATTGGTTTATTGAATGCAGACTTTACCTAAATCTGCACAGAGGTCTGTTATCACTTCTAATCTACATTGTAGTCATGACAATCTGTTGATGTATATGGCAGTTGAAATTCAAAAGTCAGCAGAGTCTGAACAGGACAAACAGGCTGCATAGTTCTCTGATAAGAGGAATCTATTGCTTAGTATCCATTGTTTGGTCTCAATATTTTCTGTTTTTACTTTAGCTTAACTATTTACTTCATGTTGCTGAAACTGCAGTTTTGTGACAAATTCCAGGTTCTGTACAACTCTTGCATATGTTTGTGAGATTCCTCTGCCTAATTAGCTTGTTTTTCTTGTTGATCTTGTTGTTATTTTGCTTTTCTGAATAATTTCCAAAATTTCAGCATAGTGAGGATGTAGACCAACACTCAACACTGTTCTAGTTTCTTTTCTCTTCTGGAAGAAAAGGATGCCTTATAGCACCTAACCCATTACTGAAAAAGTAGACAGGAATTAGCCATTATAAACATTATGGTACACCACAAAATACTAAAATGCTTACTGAATTCTAAGATTGAAATAATTTTGAAGTATCGAAGTATTTGACCCTTCGAGTCTTTAACAACAAACTCACTCAATTACTTTTCAAATACATATTCATTCTCTGTTTCTATGCAGGCACAGTTTATCTCTGATTCCACCCATTTTCCTGTCAAAGTCTCATCTATGCACAATTCTATTTCACTGAGCTTTTTTGTTCCTGCTGTATGTCAGACATCAAAATGTGGGAGAGAAAAGGAGGTAGAGGTGTCACAGTGAAGGTACCAAAGAAAGAGCAGGCCCTCCTGATAGAGCAATCTCTCTTTCCTTGCCTCCTGCTGATATTCAGCTTAGGGGAAGGTCCCCTCCTTGCTCAAGACGAGTGGTGTTCTCCAGGGATCAGTATTGGGATTGGCACTGTTTAAAATCTTTGTTGGTGACATGGATTGCAGGATTAATTGCACCAAACTCAGCAAGTTTGCCAATGACACCAGCTGTTTAGTGTAGTTGACACAATGGAAGGATGCCATCCAGAAGACCTTGACAGGCTTGAGAGGTGGGCCTGCATGAACTTCATGAAGTTCATCACACCAAAGTGCAAGGTTCTGCACATGAATAGGGGCATCCCTGGCTGACAAGAGGTTCAGCATGAGCTGTCAGTGCACTTGCAGCCCAAGAAGCCAACCACACCCCTGGCTGCATCAAAAGAAATGTGGCCAGCAGACCAAGAGAGGTGATTCCCTCTACTCTACTGTCCACCTGGAGTGTTGTGTCCAAGTCTGGAGCCCCCACGACAAGAAGGACATGAACCTGTTGGAGTGGGTGAAGAGGAGGGCCACCAACCTGATCAAACTGCTGGAGCACATCTCTTGTGAAGACCGGCTGTAAGAGCAGGGAGATTGTTTAGCCAGGAGAAGAGAAGGCTCCGGGGAGACCTCACAGCAGCCTTCCAGTAGCTGAAGAGGGTCTACAAGAAAGCTGGAGAGGGACTTTATACGATATGTAGTGACAAGATCAGGGGGGATAGTTTCAACTGAAAGAGAGTAGGTAGAGATTAGATAGTAGGAAGAAATTCTTTACTGTGAGAGTGGTGAGACAACAGAACAGATTGCCCAGAGGAGTGGCAGATGCTCCATCCCTGAAAGTGTTGAACATGAGGCTGGATGAAGCTCTGAGCAACCTGATGTAGTGAAAGGTGTCCCTGCCCATGGTAGGAGGATTGGATCTAGATGGTCTTTAAGCTGCCTTCCAAACCAAACCATTTATGAACTTTACTTTCTAAAAACTCAGCCTCACACTAAATCTTCTTCATGCTTTGTCTGGATGATCCATTAACCCTCCTTCCCTTTTTTTGTCAACAATAACCAGGGTTTGTCTAACTCCTTGTTTCCTCTCCTTACACTCATTAAATAAAACCTACTAACAGCCATTACCTTCTTTATCTTTTCACTGACACAACTATGACTTCTTTTTCAGCCCACTCTCTCTTTCATGACAAACAATTTGAGTGTGCAGGTTCAAGATATATATCATTATTGTGGTTAAATTAAATCAGGAATGAAGCTGTTAATAATGAGATGAATCTTTCTGCATTGCATGTATCTTTCAGCTAAGCATATTTACTTGGAATCAGCACAGTAGGAAAGACTAAGGCGAACTATAGCAAGACATCTATAGCATGCAATCAATCTCAGTAATTGTCTTACACAACTGTGAATTATGCTCCAAATTATTTTCTTGAGCAGAAAAGCATCATAGCTTATTTTTTTCTGATGTATGAAATTTCTGAGGAAGTGTGATATGTCTGGAAGGCTTGCACCCTAAAACAAACAAATTACCTTTTTTTTTTTTTTTTTTAAATTATGCTCTTCCCTTTTTTTTTTTTTTTTTTTCTGGTTCATGACAGCCAACATTGCTGGCAGGGAACTACTTACTGTCAACCTTTCCACAAGCTAGAGGCATCTCACTTAACAGTAGGCATGCACAGTATATATCCTAGAATCATAGATTCACAGAATGTTTTGGGCTGAAAGTAGCATTTACAGGTCATCTAGTCCTAGCCCCCTGCAATGAACAGCAATATCTCCAACTAGATCAGGTTGCTCAGAGTCCCATCTCCCCGAATGTTCCATCACCTCTCTGGACAACCTGCTCCAGGACCACCCTCACATGAAAGAATTTTTTCACTATAGCTAGTCTAAATCCACATTCTTTTATCTTAAAACCATTACCCTGTGTCCTATCACAAAGATGTGACTGCTCAAATATTTGTCTCCATCTTTCTTATAAACCTCCTTTAAGTACTGAAAGGCCACAGTGAGGGCTCCCTGGAGCCTTCTCTTCTCCAGACTGAACAACCCCAACTCTCAGCCTGCCCTCCTAGGAGAGGATGTCTGATGATTAAGCTCCTTGACTAGATTTCTGTATAGCCAGTGCAGCAAATCAGGTATTTTCAGAACACAGTTTGTTATATCTAGTCACCCATCTTAGAAAAAGATGAAATGTTCTCCATGGAGATCTATATCTTTCCACTGACTATCAGCTCATGTAATATTTATCCTTGGTCCACTCCTGCTCCATATTTTTATATGTAGCCAATGAGACATATTTAGTATAATGGAATAGAAGAAACTCACCGGAAAAAAAGAAACTCAAAACTTTCCTTCCAGATGTGCTTGCTGTGCCAAACTATAATTCTAGCTATTAGGGAACACACACTTCATCCCTTTTCTTCTCCCCTCTACCCACTTCCCCTCCCTCCTCCACCTCCCCCCTCCCCAGGAAAAAAAAAAAAAAAGTCTCTTTATTCAGAGATCTGCACTGGGTTCAAGATAATGCAAATACGGAACTTCTAGAACTCTTGTTGGAGAGAACGCACTTCCCTAACCACAGATATGACTTTCTTGAGAGAACTCTGCTCTTGTTAAATGAAAAACAAATTGCAGATTTGTTGGACTGGAGAGAAATCATGAGAAGAACTGAACCTCATTAGGGATGAAAATTTCTGGATTCTAGTCACTGATTAAAATACTGTTTGCATTGTAGTTATACTTTGTCACTGTTTAACGAGAAGAAACTTTTCAATAAGAAATAGCAGGTTGTGTCTGTGGCCCTCAAATGACTATTCTCAGCATCTGAAAGGGATCAAACCATTTAAATTGAAAATCTTCATTACCATATTCCATGCCATAAAAATGGAAGATTATGTTTAAGAAGAAACAATTTTTTTTTTTTTTTTTGCTGACACCTTTCAAAAGAATGCAGCCTTTACTCTTGAAAGCAGAAAAAACCACCAGAGCCTAACCCAGTGTTTCCTCAGTTCTCTTATCACAGCCTCTCTAGTCAAGCACATCCAAACCAAAATCTCTTCTACTCTGGACTGAAGGAGTACAGAAGCAGAACTCAATAATCCAAAAGTATTCCTGATTAGTCCTCAGTAATGCTCATGTAAAAAAAAAAAAGTATGGGCTGCTTCACAGGAGCAAAAATACCCATTCTGACACAATGGACTGTGTAGGTCAGTCATCCAAAACCAATTGGATTAAAAATTATTACTGCCAAATTAGATAAAGCGTTTGAGCTTTGTAGACACTGAAATCTTTCAGTTTAGAACTTAATCTTGCTACTGCTCGGCCCCAATAGCTCTTAATGTCAGTGCTTCTGCCTATGGGTGCTCAGGACAACATGAGAGTACTAGCAGCCTGTTCACTGCCTTTTTTTAAGTGTATACATGATGAAGAGAATAGCTTAGTTTATTTGAAAAGTGAATTCCTCACACTGCAATCTATTACCTAGAGGTTAACATTTGCTCATATTGAAAAATTACCATATTTGGAAACCTATTCTAGGCTAATGGAATGTTTTGTTTTGTTTTGGGGGTTTTTTTGGCTTTTTGTCCCCTTAACATGGATTAAAAGGAACTCAAATTCCAGACTTGGTTATACTTTGTTGTTGAACAGCTTCTCATCGAAGGACCAGTATATGTATCAGAATAAACAATGTCTTCTAATCCTATTGATCAGCTGCCATTCTAGCTTTCTAATGAAAACCAGCTTTAATTTCTATCTGCAATAGCTCATAAAACCTTAAACCTTAAAATCACAAAATACAAATTCATCCAGTAGTAATTTTAACTCAATTTTAAAGGATCTACAAATTCTATACACACTTAAATGGGTACAAATCAATTTATTTCACAAATTCATAAAAAACAGTGTTTGTAAAATATTTATAGGTAAGTTAATAGTGATAAAAAATGAAAAAAAGTATTTGATAAAAACTCTGGAGCAAGAAAAAAACCCCACGTAATTAGCACTTATAGATTAACCTATAAGAGATATCAGAACCGAGAAGTATTTACTAAAAATAGCATTAAAATACATGCAATATGTTAAAAGGTAAAGCTCTTTCCTTATAGTTTCTTCAAATGTGTAAAAAAATTTTTAATGTAGTTGCTAAAGTAGGTAGCCTGAAATGCTTAACTGAAAGAAATACATGCACAGATACACAAACTAAGGTAATTGGATCTTAGAAGACCAGTAATAGAAAAAGCATCTCATTAAGGTCATTTCAACAGCTGAGGTTCATTGGAGAGGTTAAGAATAAGTTATAAGGTTTGGCTCAGATTAGAAAATGGAGGACAATTGCGCAAAAACTAGCAAGAAAAGCAAGGAAAAGGGATGGGGAAAAAGGAAAAGCAGACTCAAGAAAAACTGCATATTTAAAATGAGCAAGAATGAAAAATAATTCACAGAGCAAAAGATAATCATCTCTATATTTAGTTGCTGTATAAGTCTTCTTTTTTGATTTCTCTGCAGATCTACCAACTTAATTAGCATCCACTAAGCACAGAGAAAAATATGATATAAGAATTGCAATTGCAAATAAAATTTGGTCTTCTCTCTGGCTGGGATGGAGTTAACTTCCTTCATAGCATCCCATATGGTGCTATGTTTTGGATTTATGACTAAAACTGTGTGGATAACATGAGTGTTTTGACTATTGCTGAGCAGAGCTTGTACAGCATTAAGGTTTTCTCTTTTTCCCACTCTGTTCAGGAAGCAAGTACACTGAGGATGTGTAAGATGAGAGGGGACACAACCAGGACCAGTGAAGCAACATGACCAAAGGGATAGTCCACACCATATAACATAATGCTCAACAATACACCTGAGGGATATTAGTTTGATTAGGTAGCCACTGCTTGGAGACTGGCTGGGCAACGATCTGCTAGTGGGAGGTAGTGAGGTATTGTCTCTGTGTCACTTCTTCTGTTTTCTTTCTTTCTTTTTCATCTACTTTTGCTTATTAAATTATCTTTAACTCACAACTTTGCATGTTGCATTCTCTTCCCTTTCTCACTAGTGGGTGGAGTTAATGACCGACTGTGTGTGGTGCTTAGTTGCCAACATCCACTTATGTGCCTGCTTTTTAAGATTTCTTTGCAGCTCAGAAATCACCAACATCATCAGGAGTTCAGAATAACTTGACTGAAGTTGGTGTAACCAACCTACTTCAGAAAAATATTTGCATTGTACCTTAGGCAGCTTGTTTGACAAAGTCGGGTCCATTGAGCTTGTAGTAATGAAGGCACATCTATAATGGGCTAAATATACTGCTCTTCAGTAGCATGTCATGAAATGCCCATTTTGCTCTTTTAGCAAAGGAGGCTACAAAACAACAACAACAACAACAACAAAACCAAACAACGAACAAAAATCAACCAACAAACCAAAGAAGGCAAAGTTACTTCTGGAATTCCCCTCTTAGCTGAGTGTTATTTGCCGTCCTTACTACAGTTTGCACTTCTGTTAAAATATCTGTTGCACAGGCATACCCATGGAGTGCAAGGTGAGTTAAAGAACAGGATTAGGAATAAAGAGCTTACAAGGCAACTTGAAACAGATAATTTTAAATTTTAGATAGAATTGTGGTTGTGTGCAAACCATATTTTGATAATTTAAAGGTCTATAAAATCAATTACCTGACTCATTAGACTCAGTCCTCCCAACTAATTATATGACCTAACTTGAAGAAGACTCACAACAGGCAAAACAGGAACTATGAAACTACAAAGTTAAGTGTAATATTAAATACAAAGTATAATAAGGCAAATGCATGAACATCTGAGAAAAACACAGCTATGCCAGGCTTTAATTGCTCTTATACAACAGCAAACATGTGCAGATGCTCTAATGTGAAAACAGAGAATGTGTATATCTCTCCTTACTCGTTAAAAAAACCCCTGCTTCCAAGTGAAGGCAGATGTACTACTTGTGTGAAGAAGCACACTTCAGTTGGATAATGCTGTCTACAGGTTGCATTAAATATCTGATAAGGATGACTCTAGCACTACATTGTCACATATAGTCTGAGACTGAGGGATTGTGCCCCATCCCCTTCCTAGGTATCTCTAAATGACATAAATAGAACCAAATATGCCCTTTTTTCCCTACCATTGAAACTAACTATCTTTTGATTGATGGTTCATTAATTTTCACATATACAAAATATACTGAGACACACTGGGCTCCTGTAATTCCTTTCATTTTACCAGGATTGTCTGGTCTTGCTGCCATTCACAGTGGAGTTTATAAACATTGAATCTCTGTTCTATTCTTACAGCACATAAACAGGGTGATCATGCAAAAGACTTTCATTTTGCTTTTATTCTCCCTAATAATAGTTGTGTATCAATTCCTTTGAAACTTCGCTGGCTCTAGAGATGTGTCCTGGTCCCAAGACCAATTATTCTTTATCTGCTTATTTTGAAAGCTGCAGGAAAAATTGCTCATTTGTGAGCAACCAGTGTTCATCATTAGTCAGAAAAAGGATGAAAAACAAGATGTTCAAATGTGTTTGTTATAGGCATCAGCCATCCTTTTGCATTTATATGTCTTTAAAGGGATATTGTCTCCTTTGGTAATTGCTTGGTTTACTAACTTACATCATGATTAATTATATTGTTCAGTGTCACGTGAAATCACATCAATACAACAAGGTAATACATGATATCAAGTCAGAACAAAGCTTCTAGTACTTTTTCAATGTTTTTCATTCAAATAAAACTTATGCGTTAGTTCTTTAATCCTTCCTCACACACATATCTTGCACATCTTTCCTTACCCCAAAAATCTTCCTAAATTTTACAGCCAACATTGATTATATTATTATAAAGGATTATGCTATTAATTTTAGCAATTATATGCATATTTCTGAAAATAAAGAAAACTCCACTATTCATAGCTCTTGACAATAATTTGTTCACAAATTACTCTGTGAAACTGTTTATATAGTGAGAAATAAATATCTGTAACTTTAGAGATACCATGAAAGATGCTGACAGAATAAACAATAGTTGTTAAAAAAAAAATTGCTCTCCTCACAGTGGCCTACAAGTAGTAGATAGAGAGCAGATGGGCCTGAAGAGAGCAGTGTGTAGCAAAATGGCCATTACCCATACTTGAGGCATAGACTTCTGTTTTCACATGCAGACATAAAATCTGTATTATATAAGTTTCTAGTATAGCTTACTAGTACCTTTGTACATGATTTGTAAAATGTAGTTTATCATTCTTTTTTAAGAGTTTCAGCAGACAGCAGTTATAACGTGGTAAAGAGTCTCTCTGTCTGTGGAAATATACTGAGAAAGAGACATAACAACTGACAAAGCAAATCAAAGCTACTCAGGAGCCTTGAAACTGTTCCAGAAGGCATAATACTGTGTCAAAGGAGATGAGGAAGAGCAAGAGAAGATGAAGATAGGAGTCTTCTGAGATGTCCAACTCAAATTTGGGAGATGTGGCAGGGATGTAGCGAGGGCGGTACTGTGAGAGGGACAGTTTTGGAAGTGGGTGCAACATATGAGGTAATGTCCAAATATTGTAATCAGAATCTGAATATTGTAATTAGGGAATAGTATAATGTTGTAAAGCCCATGCAATTCGGTGTGCACAATTACGAAAATATTCCTGTGCACCTGGTGTGGTAAATAAAGGAATGTTACCCATTAAAACTCACCAATTGAGTCTTAGGGGTTTTCTTCTAAGAAGCAACTTTAGGCAGCACAAATTCTGTGAATTAGTGTACCTACCTTGCAGATTTCTGTGTAAATCAAACTCTTCATTTTTTCCAGGTGATTGTGAAAGATCTGACTTCAATTGACCCTTGCAATATGTATTGCAGATTCCTGTGACTTTTTTTGTTTATATATTTTTTCTTCTCACCAAATTAATACGACAGTCTTGGCTCAAGGTGGTAAACTCTGACAGAGATTAGGTTTAGTGTTTTGGGTTTTTTCCCACATGACTGCTTGTGATTAATTATATTAGCTTGAATAAATGGCTTAGTGCTTTTTTCTTTAAAATTCCATCTCTGAAACAGGGACAATATCCCCTCAAAAAGTGTGGTTTACGTCAGAGATGAAAGTAGTTAACATAAAGACTAGAAACAAAATTTAAGGCCAGAATGTGAAAAAGGCACTCACTGAGTATCCACGAATGGTATAAAATGTTTAAGTTAGTCTTGATGCCATTTTCTGTTGGTATGCAGCAGTAAAAATATTTTTTAAATATGTAATTTTATCAATTTAGACAGACTGAATAATGCCTGGACAGTGCATGTGCTTTATATGGCCCTTAAGACGGGCGATCTTTTATGTTGCTATTCCTGTTAAAGTATTTGCTTTGGGGACATTGCCATTCAGCTGCTATTCTTCTTTTCTCTCAATCTGAATCAAACATCCTCTAAGGCCCTCCTAAAGGACCGCACACTGCTTTAGCAACTTAATGTTATACTGAAATACTCTTCTTCAGTGTCATGGGGCTTGATGAGACAACTAAAAGTCTTACAATTTTAAAACTAATTGACTTCTTGAAGTCAAATAGCAGTATTAAAAGGAATATTCACTTGAAACAGGTAGGGAATTGCAGGGAGAAAGTCTGGGCTTTTTAATTTCAGTACTGTCTCATCCAAAGATGTTTATTTTGTCTTAATTAATCTTTCTGTGAAAAGCTACATCTTGCTTAGATAAATGAGAAGTGGTGGCAAATCTACAGATTATATTCCACTCAGTTACATTAAGGAGAATAAAAGTATATTAGAGAGGCTGCCCAACATCTATTTAAGAAGTTTACACAAAAACTTGACCCTTGGTTGCAGCAAGGGTTTTCTGTCCCATAATCAACCATGTACCATATTCCTTAATGCTATCAGCCTAAAAAAATACCTTATAGATGATCTGGCTTGTAGAAAGCAAGGATGAGAAGGCTTCAGTAATATGGCATACTAAGTTGCATACATAAGGCAGTATTTTGCCTTATACTGGAGTTTTTTTCTTCCATTAAAACAACTGGCAGCATTGCAAGACTACTGAACTCCAGCTGGGCATGGTTTTTTTGACAGAATAAAGATCATATTTTGACAATGAGCAATACATAGTATGGGGAAAGAGCAAACCAGAGAAAATTCTTTTGAAAACTTGAAATAGAGGTACTAATAATATAAATATTTTCCTTACAACAACAACAACAAAAATATGTATGTAAAGATTATCAGTGAGATCAGCAAGACAAAAATATTCAGTTCTCCAGGTTTCAACTCTACATGGTTAGACCTAATCCAAATGGTTTCAGAAAATGTTTGACCATACCCTTTTTTTCACACAGTCACAGCACCAGAACAATTGTAATTAGTATTTTAAAAATATCCTGAAACATAGGCCATACT
Organism: Acropternis orthonyx; assembly: GCA_035583155.1. Classification (NCBI taxonomy): domain Eukaryota; kingdom Metazoa; phylum Chordata; class Aves; order Passeriformes; family Rhinocryptidae; genus Acropternis; species Acropternis orthonyx. The sequence continues at coordinate 95,411,843 of JAWWEU010000081.1, read as the reverse complement.
ATAGACTATTGAAATGTGATTATTTTAATGATTACTTCTAAATTATTCATATTTTCTTTAAGGAAGAAGATCACCTAACACCAGTGTCACAGATACCTCAGCACAGGACATGTTCCACACAGTTTAATTTACAAACTCATCTATTTTATCTGAAATATTTCAATACTCATCTAGAATGTATTTTCTTGACAGTACTGATGATACAACATCAAGATGGTAAACAGTCATCTTTTGATTATTACAGGAATCTGCCAATTTAATTAAAAAGATCTACTTGGCACAGGGAGAAAACTCCATAAAATGTCTCCTTTTTGATACTCAGACAACTTTAGATCACTTTAGATGAGCATTTCTGTTTTTGTTCTTCATTTCCTTTATTAGGGAAGAGGAAATTCTTCCAACTATAATAAGGTTAAATAAGTACTAGGAATAAAAAACATCGTGTGACTAAACTTATCATGAGCAAACTGAGTGAAATTAACAATAGAATAAACTTTTTGATTATACTTTTTTTTTTTTTTTTACACTTTCTGACAACTCATTTGAAGTCTGTTCAGGAAATAGTGCTTGCAAACTTTTCTGTCCTTCAGACAGTATCAGCAAAATAATTGAAAATACCTTCAAAACATAGTTATGATTATTTTCATCTTGCCAAAATTATTCACAAGGTGTGAAAATATAATATTGATCTTTTTGGGATTCAAGCCATTTTCTAACTGATGAGTTCTTAATTTCTCAAGTGTATGGGCAAGTCCCTAGCTTGCTTAGGCATAGATGAAATTTTGATACATTTTCCCTCTGTCTTGAAGAAAGATGTGGAGGTGTCAGATACAAAACACAAACATCTCATCATTTTGCAAGTGACTAACATGACTACTTTACACTACACCACAAATTTTTATTCCACTAGAACTGATTTTGTTTTAACTGCACTTGATGTCTTCGGATTTTTATATAGCTGTATAGCTTGTCACATTTGAGGTAGCAGCGAACAGTTTCTACCTCTATGATACATTCCTGAATTTCTCTCTCAAGGGTGAGATAGCAGCTAGAACATCATGCTTGGGACTCATGTACTAGAAGAACATAATAAGATACCATTTTAGTCAAAGCAACAGAAGTCGCAGAAACCTTGGACAAGCTCCAAAGAAGGGATGTGATATGAAGATCATGACGGTGAAGAAGTAAGGGGTCTCAAGACCTCTGATTCAATTCCAGGGGGAGTGTGCCAAGGGGCAGACCTGAGGGAGATTCTGGGGTTGAACGGTTCTTGGGTTGGATGTAACCTTTAATTATGGTATATAAGTAGTGTTATAAAATTTGTAAGACCCCTATACTATGTGTGTCTTTATATACTTTGTGAACCTGAAAAGTTTTTCAATAAAGAACTACTCTCTACTTTACCCAGACTAATATTTTCTCTAAAAGTCTTTCCTCAATTTTAGGCAACATGCTGAGATATCCTTTGAAAAAGATGCAGTACCGCGAACATGACAGTGTTTTCTAGCACTAAGAGCTACCAGAAGTGCCACCATCTGTAAACTTATTGGAGCAGATACTTAGTGCAACAGAAATCACAATAAACAGAATAGCTCTCCCTTCTTCAATCTAAAGTATTCAGGTTAATTTTCATGTTAAAGTTCTCAAATCTATCCTAGTCTGAACAGTAGGCATATAAAGTTCAGGGCTGAGTGTTTAAGCAGAACACAGGATGCGAGTACTGTTATTAATGAGGGTCGAAAGAGAAATGTAAAAACTCAAAACTCCTCTCATCACAAAAAAGGAGGGAAAAACCACACTGCAAGATGTTAACTGTGAGCATTTCCAGAACCAATCTTAATTAATCTGGCCAAAAAGAGAAGAGTGACATAGAGATGTGGTAACTATAAGAAGAGAAAAACACTAAAGGGCATGCAACACAGAAAAGAGAGAAATAATATGAAAAGTAAGGAATTAAATATAGTGGAGAAATGGTGGTAAAAACATGATGTAATGCATTCCTTAAAATTACTCTGAATCTGCAAGTGGCTAGAAAAAACATTTCTGGTCTCCCAAGTTTGGAAAATATCATGAAGTAGCCAAAAAAACCCCAACAAACAAACAAACAAAAAACCCCCAGAATTCTAATAATAATTTGAAATCTTTATGCAAATTGCAAACTTTGACCAACTTTATCTCTAATATGATTTACATTCTGAAGTCTCCACCAGCATTAGAAAATTTCAAGGGTTTTTGAGGAGCCACAAAAATAGCGAAATTGGTCTTAAGGGATCATCCTTTCATTATGTACAGGATATTTCTATTATTAGATTATGTGGAATCTTACATTAGAGAACTTCTAGTTCTGAAGATCTCTTTCAGTTTTAGGCAGAGGTGGACAAGAGAAGTTAATGGATCACTAGAAATTCCAGTCAGCATATTTTGCTTCTATAGTTTTGGGAATATTGCACTGCAGACAGCAAATTTTAAAAACACTTCCCCTGGGGTATATTATAATATGGTCAAAGAGAGAGACCAAGGAGAAATGAGTTCTCTTATATCCAATGCTGTTACAAAGTAAACATACTTACTGGTTGTTCTGCATCCCAGAGTGTGCACCACTGAAATTTAAAGTATAATGCGTCCCTGAAGAAAGGCAGTCACAGATGCCAGATTACCTCGACATAAGAAAGGAAGGAATATAATCTCTTGACTGTATTTACTGTTAGGTTCATGCTTTGTGTTAGCTCACACCCAGAAGAATCAGATATACCTCCATCAGCATTCATTTAATAAGCACTACTTTTCCTACCGTGTCTAACACACCTTAATAATTTTTAACAGTGTCTTTCAAAACCCAGTCTACAGTCAGGTCAAAAACTACAAAATCAGAAAATCACCCCACAAAACAAAACAAAACAAAACAACAATTTTAGAGTGGAATGTCAAAGTACCAGAGCAGTATATAATAGCACTGCCTAATAGCACTGATTCCCCTGAATGGGAGATGATTGATGAAAAGGCAATGAAATAGTATTGCTCTCTTGCAGTCAAGGGCTAAGATGCTTTTCACAGTTTGTAATTTCAGATCAAGAGCAAAGGGAAGAAGACAAACAGTCATCAAAGTAAACTACATTGGCATCTGAAAATCTAATAAAAGGCGTTCTACTCTAGGTTTGCAATTTCTTGGAGTCTGACCACCCTCTAGGTGAAAAAGAAAGCATGAAGAAGTCTATGCTCTTGTCTTTCATTTCATTTTCACAGTGCTGCATTACAGACTTCTTTAAACTGCTTTGTTATTGATCATTTAATAGAGACCAAAAATTAAGTGATGCATTTGTTAGATCCTACGTGAACTACTAGTAAAAGATGTCCACACATAGAACATTCATGGTACAGGAACATACAATAAGTTCATGATAGTAAATATACAGTCTTACAGTATAGAAAGAAAGGAGAACAGAATGTAGCTTGACAGCAGCCTTTCTAGTAGAACTTGTGCAATGCCTAACAGCAGATTGAAGTTAGCATGAAAGTCTCGAGGGTTTAAGAAACAAAAAAACTATGAATTTGACTTCCTAAAAACGTCCAGTGTTGATGAAATTTTAATATGCTTTCTCACAGTACCAACTAGTAATGGAACAAGACTTTTAATTAGTCAGATTTAGCTTGCCATTGTGTAACTTACAACATAATGACAGAATATTTCATAAAGGCTGTTTGATTGATATTTATCTTACAACTGGGCAATGAACATTTTTAATGCTATAAAGATATAGCATTTAATAAACAAAACAGTCATGAAGATACAGACAAAAGCAATAGTGACAATGCTGTAAAAACTTTAATGATTATTCTCTAGTCTTACATGGCAATTATGTGTTTCACAGTGTTACAACACATCTTACCTGTGCTACCAGAGAAAGTTGCAAGGCAGACAAAGGCCAGTAAAGAGAAGACTGTTAGCCATCAATTCCCAGCAATTCTGTGGTTTCTGCAGGGTCATGGTGGATCTCTCCAACCACAACCCAAAAAAAGTGAGTATCTTTCTTTATCCAAATACATTAGGCAGAAAGTAAGGTTCAAACACTTTCTTTATCCTTTTTTTTTTTTTCCCCTGTGGATTATTTATTTATTCAAAATGCTTAAGACATGATCATAATTTGAGAGTACTCTTAGCCATTCTTTGCAGGATGAAGACTAAAAATATGAAATTTGTCTACTGCTAATGTGTACTGTTGAAAGGCTCCAAAATACAGTTCCTCTATTATGTATAAGAATTTCTCTATCTATACACAAAGCTGCAGAACTATTGGTACAGGAAGTTTTGAATGGGTTTCAGCAATGTAAGATAAATATCACTGGTTAAACTCTGCTTCAGCAAATATAACCACTTTCATTTCCTGACAAATATAACAAAGCCTATATTTGTCTATGATGGAGAGAGACATGACAAAAAGAAAAATTGAGAAGTTTTGCATGTGATGAGGGAGTGGATGGTAAAAAAATAAGGAAATACTCATTACAAACATACTTTAAAAGAATACAAGTTTTGATGTTACTCAGACAGTATTAATGTTCACAAAAATATGTATTAAATGTCTGCATTAAGAAAATTTTTACTACATATCAAGTTTTGCTTTGTGATAGTTTTGGCATTTTGGGCAAGGGAAAAAATGTACCATTGTGTGTATCTCTTATAAAAAGCTCTAGGACATCCTTTAAAATAGGCTGTGCATAATAAAGAGTTGTTGGTTCCCACACCCTCAACTCATGAGACCTTGGTGGAAGAAGAGCAAGGCCAGCTCCACAACTCTGTAGGATCTTGTAAGAATGAGAAATTCTATATGCAACACATCTAAGAGAAAGCAAAAACCATCTAAAAAAGGAATCTATCTTTCACCAGATAATAAAATCTGCATCTCATAGTTCTAGAAGGTCGGGTCATCTGACCCAATATAGATCCCTTATGAAGGAGATAATATTTCTGCTGTAAACACCAAAACTTGTCTCCAACATGACTTTCTTATAGAAATATTCTTTGTCCTTCATCAAAAAAGCCCAAAGAAAACCCCAAAAATCTTTTCTTCTAGCTACTGCTGTATATTCCATTTGCTAAACTTCAGCTAGTTCTCAGAATGGCTTTAAGTGAATGCTTGTCTTCTCTCTTGAGTAAATTGTTTAAGCAGATATTGGTCTTCAAATCAATCTTGCAAGTAGAGAAGAAATCCTCATAGAATAAAATAGATACATTAATGAAGAGAGGCCTTGAAGTAGCACAATTTTCACTCATGCACATTTTTTTCAAAGAAGTAATTACCTTGGATGCTACAAAACCCCTGTAACTGCTAAAGCTGTGTCTATCTTCAATTATAATTAGAGTTTTAGCAAATAAAGCAAACTCACAAATAGAGCTAGTCTTGGTTTACCTGTCTCTGTCAGTCCCAATCTCCGCTAATTGGCTAGTTGTTAGCTATTAAAAAGCAGTTATTCTGAGCAAGGTGTCTTACTAAAGAAAGGAATGGGGGAAGGGAGGGGGAAAGAACCAAAAATATAAATTCTAATGCTTTATTACAGAGGTTCTCTTAAGAAAGATGAGCCTTATACGTTAATCTAGAAGTAACCATCACCATATCTTTTAAATACTTGCTGGTTAGGGTCTACCCATGATTCAGTAAAATATAGATAGATATCAAAGAGGAGATACATAAAATTTTGATCACAAGTGAATTGTAAGAACGAATGATTAAGGAAAACTTAAAAAGTCATTTTCCCCTTATATGAACCTTCCTAGGAAAATTGCTTTGACTCCTAAATCTATGAAGGAAGATCTTAAGATAAGTACATTATAATTTTCTGGTGAAGTGGTGAAGACATACTTTTGACTATCTAGCATACCAGATAGTATGAAATTTTAATTTTCTAACTAGACATCACGTTTCTCCTTATGCCATAGAAGTTTGTTTACCACAGGCAGTTTTCTCAGGCGTATAATTATTTTGACTTTAAATATAGTAGTCATTAATTATGAGACATAGAAGCTGTTTAGAGCTGTGACAGATGTGGCATCATATTACATTTTTTAAAATCACTTAAGTCTGCTGTTATACAACAGTGTACTTCAAATATAAACTATCTTCAAAACGGGGTATCTGCCTATAAACCTGTAAATTCTGCATGAAAGTACGGTGTGAGTAAGGTGTAACAATCTAATGGACACTAACATATCTCAGAAATTTCAGTCATGAAAAAAACCCCAAAACAAAACACAAACAGGGGCATAAAGGAAGTTTTACTTTGGTCCAACTGCAAGTTCTATAAAATATTACAAAAATCCCCTGCTCATATAGTTGATAAGTGCAATGTTTATCATGCCTTAGTGTTGCAATTAACCCTGTGAATCTCTGTTACAAACAGAGAAAAAATGCATAAATACTGTACAAATTTTACTCTGCTGAGAATCTGGATCAGCAAGTAATTTTTCAACAACTTAAATGTTACACACAGTCTCCCTCTGGACGTGTTAAAAGCACATAGTTCTTACATTTCGTGTTTGTTTGTTTCAAGTTTCTTAGTAGAATAATAGTTTTCTTCAGAGCAGAAAATGGCTATTTAAAGTTTTCTTTTTTCTTGTAGCAGTTACAGGGGCATCACTTATAATTGTAGTGCATTTTGGAGCAAACAAAACTACCTTGCTTTGTTTCATAGAGGACTTTTATTCAAAAAGTAAGTAAATAGAGTATAAGCATTTGCTGAGAAGTATTCATGACTACAGGAAGTTAATCCCTCTTTAATAAAAGATTTCCAAATTGTATGAATATTCCAAGTTATAAATCTGTTTATCTCATTTCAATAAAGTGGTGATCAAGATTTCTACAACAACTATAAAATGACCACCCAGGATAAGAGACTACAATCAAGTTGTGACAAAAGTGTAACAAGCAGACAAATACTTGGACAAATGCTCAAACTTGCCTGGCTTCTCCTTGGTAGACCATAGGTGAGTAAAAGTGCTTTTTAAACAAATCCATGAGTTAAAAGAGAGATGACTTCATCAGAATGGAGAACAACTGCTTCTATGCTCACTCCTTTGCTTTCAGTGGGTGCAAAGCCCCAGCCCCAAAGCCTCAAGCTTTCCAGGACTTTTATTTAAGACTCCAAGAGATTTCACCCACAAAAAATCTTGCAAAGCCTTTGGTTCTTTGATGCTTTGAATCGCATACAGAGAATACACTACAAGCACTTCCCAAGAGAACTTCTTTCAATTTAGTGAGAAAATAGGTGTTTTGGCAAAAGGTATACAGGAGTAACATGCAACCAAGGAGCGGAGTCCACAAAAGAATTACATAAATAACAGGCTACTCGGCACCCAGCAAACACCAACCCACAGCTTAGTGAAATGTCACTCAATCAGTTTTAAGTTACCTACAAGAGGAATACAAGAATAAATAAAGAAAAGAGAGATGGAGAAAAGAAAGAATTAAAGAAAGAGAGGAGAGAAAAATAATTACCACCAAGTGGTCACATGGTGGCAGGTCCAGGGACAGAAGGCTGAACAAGATGGAGGCCCTGTGTGTCCCTGTGTTTTGGGTTTGCCTACCATGGCCACTTCCCCCAGGCAGGACATTTGGTTCACTGACCACTCACTGTCCCCTTTGCCAAAGTGAGAGGTGCCATAGCTAGTCAGAGGATCCAGGGGGGTGTGGGGTTGTCAGGCTTCCGGGTGGGACTTAGTTGACATATGCTCCAAGTGGCTCCCGTGCCATGTGCCTTCCAATCCTGGAAGCCATGTTGGCTGCAGGACTTACAATATGGATATCAATGTTGGAGGCCTGGACCCTTCCCTCCCCCCAACACAGAGACAAAATAGATGATCTGACACATTAAGGAAGCAATCTAGTGAGATATGAATCTGGTCTCTTACAATGTGGCTTATGGTCAAGAAAACATGAAAAAGGCAAACCTTCCCAAAGCCTCACAGTAAAATGATCTATATCATATTAGATTTTAATGTCTAATATAAAGATGAAGAGGCAAGTAGTGTCAGGACATATCAGAGATGTTTACAAGCAATAAATTATCAGTGATGCTAAAGCAATATGTAATAGCTTTTTGTGGGCTTTGTTATTCTTGAAAGAGAATCACTCTTGTATGTCATTTAAACCTCTTTTCCAGAGGAAACTGGAAAATTAGTATTTTTAAAAGATAACACTGGAGTTAAACAATATATTTCCCCCCTTTCTCCAAAGTCTGCTTCTTAGTCCTGTTTTGTGAACCATGTTCATTATTGAAGTTTCAAAGAAGACTATATTAAGAGCATACTTGAGTTTTTATTAAGATTTCTGAACACATAACAAGCTAAAATGATGTTCAGTGTGAATTTAGTTGACCCTGTGCCATCAAGCAGAAACATAAATGTTGCAGTTAAAATCAGAGGAATAAAACTATTGATATCCCATAGAGGCCAATTAAAAGTATAATTTTTTATTTTTATTTTTTTTAAACAAATGGATTAAAATTTAATTGAATGCAAAGTCTATTAGGGTCACATAATCATATTTCATATTTGTATTGAGGGGTTTAGGAACAGCATCTTGAAACATATTTATTAAAGACTTTCCTGGATAACTTCCCCTTCATTGCAGGAAGTTTACTGACATCAAGCCACAGTATTTAATGGACTTGCTCCAGCCAGTATACTTCTTGATAAAACCATTTATCTCCAGAAAGTCATGAGTGAATGGAGCAATAACTTCAAAAATGCCTGAGTTGTCAAAATCAGACTGAGCTGTTCAGAACCACAAAATGTCTTGTGTATTTAAAGCTTTTCTTAAGCTTATCTTAGCTACCTATCTATCATTTACCTAACTTTGTTACCTAACAATTAGAAATTTAAATAAAAACTGCAGGTGTTGTAAAAACAAAGATCCTGTACAATGAGAAGTGTTTTCTAAAATTTGTATTTGCCAGTTCATACTCACCTAAAAAATGGGTCATTTTTTAAGAAGAAATAAGCTCTTTCTAAAGAAAGGCAATTACAGGGAACTCAGTGGTGGGAAAAAGAAGTACTTTCTATTAGAACGGGTAAGAAGAGAAAATCATCTGGCTTTTAAAGTTGTTAGTAGTAGGCTTCCTATTTTTTTCAGTTTCTTGATCAGAGTTTTATAAAGCAGTTATGCTAGTAGTGCAATGCTATTTAATTGCACAAGGATAATAGAAATTTTAAACAGGAAGTAGGAAATTTAATTTTAATTGTCTTTATTTATGGAACTTTCATGTCTAGCATTATAACTATACAAGCTTTCTACTCCCATGTTCATTAGCAATTTCTTTACAAGATGGTAAAGAAATTCAAAATAAGTGATTCAACACTAAGGGATAAGAGAAGTGAACAATAACCATTACAGAAATCATTTGTACAAGACATAAAATTTCTTTGAAAGATGACCAAAAACCTGATGACTGACATTGCATAGAAATCAGACGAACATCACTTTAAGCAGCAATATTGAAATGCGTATATTTGACTGTACTTTTCCTAGAACAGGTATATAGCATTATGCACATTTCTTTAAAAAAGAAAAAAATGTAATATGGACACAGCAAATTTCAATGTAAAATTTCAGGACCTTCCTGAGAGAACCAGAACAGTGTGATAAAGCTGTTAGCTGTATCACCTTATCTACCACAAGACAGAGCTCAAACAGTATACTTAAAAACTTAAAACTGAGGAAAAGAAGTTATGTCCTAGTTACAGCAGCCAAGACCAGTTTATCACTTTGTGGGTGTAATCAAAACTGTGTATTCTACACCCTCTGTGTATTCTGATGAATAATGGATCATTTGCAGCAGCTGCCCAGGGCACACCTGACACCTCAGGCTACAGGCTGGGTGTTAAAGAACCCTGTGAGTCATGGGAATGTTTCTGTCTTCACACCAGTGAGACTCAGCTGTGATAACTCCCCTCTGGGGTGGCAATAGTACCTTCACACCCAGCCTGAGGGGTCATGTCTGCTAATGGGCCATTAGGGACTGGTACAATAGGCAGTTCCAAAGACCTAGACCATCAAAGATTCCAAAAATATCCCATGTCTCACAATGTTAAATCACTCACTGTGAAGCTCCCTGCCTTGAGGGAGGTACTGGGCATTCCTGCCTGAACCTGAGTTTATATAATTCTCTGGGTTTAGGACTTCTGGTACCACTCCTCAGATCCAGAAGAGGAGCAGAACCTCAACAGGACTGTGACTCTCAACCAGACTGCGACCATCATCCTCACCAACAGGTTTTTCCTTTCCTTTTACTTTGTACTCAGGGGGACCACGTGGTGCTCAGCACAGAGGCTAATGAATTCCATTCTGTTTTTCCAGGGTGCTGGGTTATACATCTGGTTTTTTGGGTTAAAACAATTTTTCTCTCTGTACCATTGTATATATAGTAATCTTTTTAGTAAATTATAACTCTGACTTGTAATCTCCTTTGAGTCAGGTTCATTTCTCCTGCCACTTTACCTTTAAACCAGCACAGCTTCACATGGAGATTAATGATTCCCATTCCTAGCCTACCACACTTCTATTTTGCTTCCATAAGAGAATGTTACCATATCAATTCTCCAGTTTGCATTCTTTTATTAATTTATTAACTATAGTTTTTATCCTCAAAGGAACTTTGTAATGTTTATTTAATTCATATTTTGTACATGGAAATTGAATATATACTTTTTAGAACAGAGTTGGAGGGGGAAAAAAAAAAAAGGCAACAAGCCCATATATTGAATCACTATTCAGGAAAATACTTCATTTGTAATTGTGAAATACAAACTTTCTTTATCTAGAAACCCCCAAATTAAATCCTACAAAAAGATAGCATAAAATGGTATGATGGGAACATGGGGCTACAAATCCTGGACAACAGAAGAGTTCTAAGAATATATTGGAGTTTAAAAGGTAAAGAAAATGTGAAGACAAAGGAGGCTTTTATTAATAATAATTAAGAAAAGAGACTCTTGACAGATAATCTTAATGCAGGGGAAAAGGTTAAGTGATTAAAAATTCTGCTGGAAATCTCATCAAAACTTCTGGTAGTAGGCTAGTAAATTTAACTGTGTGATGCCAACTACCACAGCAATCCTTTAGGACCTATCAAGAGTAGCAAAGACGTTTTTAATACTTTATTTCTAACAGTTCATTGTCCCTGAGGCCACATCAGCTTTTCCGAGCATTGATGGCACAGATGAGATTGTTAGTTTTAGACCTCCTGCCTAGAGCAGATAACAGTTGCAGGATTCACTATATGAATATAGCACATGCACCTCATCAGCACAGATCGGGTGAGCTGACTCTATGGTATCCTCCTCTCTTTCTAGGTCCCTTTTTTATCACAAACAAACAGGAGATGAGAGTAAAGAGGGAAAAATACAACTACAGAAACAACAACAAACCACTACTAAAAGCAGGCATTTTAGATGTTTATGAAAAACTCCATTGCATCTTGTTAGCACAGTATAAAATTCTTTTGGTACAATAACAGGGCTCTGCAATTTGCTCTGTGGCACTTGCCATAATAAGCAAGTGAAAAAAACCCCATTGTCCAAGTATTTGTTGTTCCTTGGAAAACTGAGTGAAAAACTGAAGTCATACCTTCCTCAACTAAAAAAAAAAAAAAAAAAAAAAAGATCCAGAGAGTGCAAATATAACCTCATTAAATAAGATAGCAAATCTAAGTGGCATACAAGACTATTAAACAAACTAGATTGATCCATAATAAGAAGAAACATATTTCACATCTGTTGAATAGTTCAGAGCTTTTAACAAGTAATATGCACACAATGCTATAAAATAGTTGCTATTCTCCACCAGTACATCATTGTCAATGGCTGTGCTGTCTCAAAAGAAGCACTTTTCCCATACACTTTATTGCTTGATAGCTTGCTGATTGCTTTTACAAAGCAATAAATTGATGGCCTGATTCAGCAGTGACATTAGGTTATGTCCATTTTCTTGATTGATGCTTTGAATTAGAACTCTTACATTCTCATCTGTTTGGAAATATGAAACTCCAAACAGGCAAACCTGATGTCACAAACAAAATGACACAATGGATGTCAGATGAGTGAGATTTATACATTTAAATATCTAACTACCTTTCCTCTTTATTCAGTTAAAAGAATACAATCAAACATGGATAAAAGAAAAAAGGTTAAAAGACAAGAGTAGAATTTCTATACTATAAATTGCTGCAGTAATATAAATGCATGTAAAGGTGAACGACAAGAACATATAAATTATTTACCTCTCAATTAAATAAATTTAATTATTTATACATTTTCCAGCAAGTTTTAATGTAAAAAGGCATTTCATTATTTTTCACTGGCTGAAAAATTCATCCATCAACCATAGCAGCCTTTTTATTATATATAATTTTGAAATGATAGTTAAAGTAATAAGGCAAAATAAAAAGATGAAAGAAAGGTGACTGCTAACTGTTTTCCATTATTTCTTCATGATAAATAAATAAGAAGCAGTTTGTTAAACTAATTTTAAATATCAGAATAACATTCTCCAAGAAGCTGAGTATTCCAGTTAACTATTTCACAGCAAACAAAAACCCAACAAACAAAATTCAAATAAAGCCCCAAAGAGCAAACAACCTCCCCAGTTTACGGACCCTCACAGCTGTTGGGAAGCAGTTCTCCTCCTAGATGTTAAATTTCAGTAAAAGCACTGTCATGTGAGCACCAGATACAGAATAAATGTATTTTTACATATGCATCAGCCAACTCACTTTGTGACACAGGCAGGTCCTTCACACCATGCATAAAATGCATCCCTGACTGCAGTGCAGCCTAACAGTTGAAATAGGAGAGAGGTGAAATCATTAGTGTGCATTAAATCTGCTGTTAATATAAATTAACAGCTTTAGCCCAGGTGTCTTCCTTGAGTCTGACTGTGACTTGAGAAAAGTTGTAACATCTCAGTTTTCACATCTGTGAGTTGAGAAGGATATTATTTTCTAACCTTCTTGTTGAAGCTGTGCACATTCATTTGCTGGCTTTTATACTGGCCTTTTAAATTATACAGACAACATTTAAGTGATAAATATTTATAGAAAAAGGCAAAGCATGATGGCCATCTGCTCATAGACTAATGTTCTTATCACTGAAAGGGCTATAAAATACAGTAGCTTTCACTTTTCGATTTAAGATAATTCTTAGGTCATTTTTTTTTCAAAGAAGGTGCACATAAGAAGCACAGATGAGCTGCACTTTTCCTGCAATACCATATTTATTTTTTGTCATCTTCTTTTTTGTTGTTCCTGTCTTTTAGTTTTTAAATCCTAATACAAATGGGAGAGAACGTCATTTTGACTTTGTGAAACTTCAGTTACACCTCAAAACAAGTCATAAGCTTATCAATCTATTCTGGCATAATTCAACATCACATTGTTATTATGCCTTATCTTCTAGGGATTTCAAAACCTATATATATGCGTTATATAATATATGTATATTTATTTTCAAATTACTGACAACATAATTTTTACCTCACCGTAGGAAAGCAGCATCACAAAGTTTCTCCTAATTACACTATTTTTCTTTGTTGTTTTTTAATTTCCCTCCATTGAGATGTTGAAAATATTTATACAAAAACTTCAAATACCAACTTTCATGACCTTTTACTATCCCTCTCCCGAGGGAAAAAAAAATCCATACACATTCTCATAACATCTTTTAGGTGTAGGTACATTGTTTATCATGGAATGCAGGATGAAGCCACCCTGCAGGTCAGGGAGCTGCAGCCTCCATGCACCAAACACCTGCTGCAGTGCCACAGCACACGTGTCCTCTCAGTAGCAGCTGTGACTCAGTCACAGGCCATGTCCTGATGTTACAGTGTTGTTACACAGCTGGGGCCAATTAATCTGTTCTTTCTTCCTCTTTTTATTTTTCCACTTCCTTGTGACAGTCTTTAGTCTTAGACTCAAAGAATCATGGAATGATAAAGGGTTGGAATGGACCTTAAAGATCATCTAGTCTTGACTCTCTGACATTGAAGTTTCTTTTTTTTTTTTTCCCCCTCCCTTTCCTCTGAGTTTGCTCAGCGTCTCCCTATCCGTCTGTGGAGGTCTCCTGGCATTTTTGCCCAACTTCCTCCTTGTTAGGATGCATTGTTCCTGAGCTTGGAGGAGGTGATCCTTGAAATTCAGCCAGCATTCTTGGGCCCCTCTGCCCTCTTGGTGGGTTTCACCTCACAGGTGTGCGCAAATACTCTGGAGCAATGGATGATGTCCCAGGTGTCTTTCATGTAAGCTCAAAGGGAAACTTTCATGTTAGGCAAGTACATCAGCACTGGGAAATCCATATTAATGCCCTTCCAAGAGAGGTCAGCCCTAGAGTGACTGGCAAACAGATTCCAAGCTTAAATCTAGAAGTGGTATGCCCTTTTTAAAATTTCCTTGTTGGTTGGTTTTAGAACACTATTTCTCTAATGAATTTACTCTCAAGCACATTGTGTGACTCTTAGCAATGGATACAGGATTAGTAGTTGGACTCAATGATCCTTGTGGGTTCTTTCCAACACTGCATATTCTGTGATTCTGTGATTATCATTAAGCATACTTCTAAAAATGGATCTAAAAGCAAGACGTAACAGAAACTTCACATTTCAAGAATCAGACTCAAGAATCATAGGGTCACACAGGAAGGAACTGCGAAAATCAATAAGTGGCTTAGGCCTGTGGAGAAAAAGACAACAGGCTGCAGCATTTTTCATTAATTGCTGTAGAAAACATAAAACATCCCTCTGAACTCTGCATGGATCTTAACATATACCAGAACTTATAGAATAAATTTGGTTTGTGGATGGTGATATCATCTAATGATCAAAGGCTAAAGAATAACATCAACTGTTTTAAAGGAAAAATTAACCATTTGGAGTAATCAATTGATCAAAATGATCTCCTGATATCTAAGAGTGGCACTGAAGTTTCCTTAAACAAGTCAAATGAACCTTATAGGAAAGAATTTAAAAAGAAAAGGAAAACAACCCCGAACTTTAATAATGAAAATAATAAACAAAAAATGCAGAAAACAGCACCTCACATGACCAAAAAAATGAGGAAAGAGGCTGCTGGGTTAAGAGGCCCATGAATGAGAATATATTGTAGAAACATTCAGTAACTATAATTACTTATGCAAATGAAATTTTTTTTTCATTCCTTTTTAATGACTTTGTTAAACTGACTACAATATCTTCATATTCATAAAAATGCCTATACTTTAGACGAATACAATAAAAACATGAAAAAACTTTTTGGAAATCCTTGTTAAACATTTTGGGTAACATACATCCCCTCAAAGCAGTGGTAAACAGAACAATGTTGGCAAAATTAGTGAGGTCAGGATATTTTCTGGTAAATCCAGAACTTGTTGAAAGAAAACAGGATTATTTACCCAGAAAAAAAAACAAAACAGAAAGATCATGGGAAAAGATTATTTAATACTTGCTTATATGCACACACAGACATAAAATGCTGGAGAATAGATGGTGAAAGACTTTGCTGCTGGCAATCAAAACCTTGTCTGTACCTTAGAACTAGCTAAATTAACAGGTTTCCTCATTTCCTACTATCTGCTGATTCCTCCAACATTGTGGATTCCAAATAAAGAATATTGACCTAAAATCCCTGCAAATAAAGTAGTATTAAATGACAAATGAGACAAAGACTGTATCCTGTTCTCAACAGGACATGGAAGGTAAAAGCAGTTTTAGTCTATCACTAAGAATTGGAAAATAAGACCTCCAATTGGTATACTGCAGCAGGAGAAGGAGAATTTTATTATATTTGCATTCATAGCAGCGTGGGCATGACTAATCAAGAAATTATAACCAACATGCAGTCTGTTATTTCTTGGGTTATAATATTTTCCTAAGATGCAAAGGACAGTAGTGTAATTATTGCCTCAGAACAATAAAACACAGTGCCAGCATGTCAAATACTGTTTGATGTTCAATTAAAAGAATCCAGGTCTATGCTGAAAGCTAGTATGAATCTTTACACATATTTATTTTGTGCATGGAAAAAGGTTAACAGCAACTTGACATGAAATACACATAAAGTTTTGAGAAGTTGTTAAGCAAATTTTTATATTTCTACATTTTAGCAAGTCATTTAAACTTTATATCCCTTCTCTGTCTTAGACCCAGCTTAAAAAAGCACTAACTCTGCTTGCTCAGAAATCAAGCCTGTTTAAACTCAGTATATTAGAATATTTCACAAAGGGACACATCTTATGTATAGCTGCACAACAAATATATTTTGAATGAAAAAGCAATATCATATATAGTGCTCATACTCTCTTTTTGTTTTTGTTAACACTTTACCCCATGAGTTTAGCAGAAAAAGAGAGGTACAGTGCATCCTGACAGTGATGTCTAGATAACGAGGTTCTAAAAACCTTGCATACCTTTAGCAGAATGAACACCAAAATGAAAAATGAATAAATTTGCATCAATGGTAGGCTAGACTACCTGATGCCTGCCAGCATTTTCTTGTGACTAACCTAAAATACCCACAAAAATTCAAACAAAGTTTATACCAAAACACACAAACGGCCTAGAAAAACTTTTACAGGTCGTCCCCCAAAAAAACCCAATTAGAAGTATAAAGTTGTACTGTAGAACATACAAGATAGTGTTTTTCAGTCCAATACTAACAGAAGATTGATGCTGTGATCCTTATGTTCTTCCTAGAGACAGATTACAATTCAAAGAATTTGTGCTTTCATTTTATGCACTAGTAAATGAAGTTTTGTACTTTTCCTGTGAACCCTTCAGGCCATTGGGAAGGAAGACTGGATAAACCACAACTAGTTTACTTCTTTTCCCACTCTCTCTGTTCCCCCTCCAACCTGAGGGGAAAGGGGGCTGAGTGAAATAAAACAAAAGATAACCTTTTTCTGCATCCTGTATAAAATGAAAATTGATCAGTGAAAACTACTTAAGATGAAGGAAGTTACACTTTAAATACGAGCCTCTAAACCCCAGCTATGTTTAAGACAACAATAACATACTTTGTCAGGAAAACTCTGAAATTAAGTAAAAGGCCCACCCCACAAAAAAAAAAAAAAAAAAAAAAAAAAAAAAAAAAAAAAAAAAAAAAAAAAAAAAAAAAAAAAGTGTTTCCTTCACATTATGAAGAAGCACTTGGTAAGTGAAATTCATGATGAAATAAACTTGTCTTTATTTAGCAATAAAGTTTACCATGTAAAGCAATAATACCTTTGTGAGATCCAAAACCCTACCTCAGACATCACTCTTGATGATGGATGTGCCTCTTGTTCCAAGTCTATATTCTGTTTTTCAGTAAGTGTAATAGCTCTGACTCCACAGATATAAATGTTCTCAACTGATTAGATCAGCTAAATGCCAGCTCTCACTTTGGGATCTCAAGGCTGCAGTAGTTGCTATTAAGCTATTGATTGGAAAGTAGGGTTAAAATATCAAGGTTCACAAACACTGGGAGTTCCTCCTCTCCCATCCTGTTTTTTAGACCTTGAAAAATTCAAGGTGTGAGTCTTTTCCTACATGTAAAACTGTGACCATTAATACCACATACAATGAAAATTCAATTAAATAAATCAGCTAGATGAGGCGTCTCACTTAATTAAGCAGAACCATATATTTGACCCTCCTGCAAGTGGAGAACCATACAGCCCATGAAAGAAAAAAAAATCAGATTTGACTATAGAGTTAACTTAACAAATATGTTTTTGAAATCTGTGGGTTTTAACTTAATTAGACAGGGAAAAGCAAATTTAAAATAATGTCTGCATTGTTTGATATATTAAAACAGGGACCAAGTATTATTGCTTTGTTTTTTACATTCTAACACTATTCTTAACTTTATTCTTCTGAAATGTGCTGTCAAAAAATTGATCTCTCTAAAAACAAATATAAATTGTGTTCCTTCTATTGTTTTGGAAAATTGACAGATTTTCCATTATCTTCAGGTTCTAACATTGATGACAGCATCCAAGCACTTTCCAGAATGAAACGTTTTTCTCCTCATTTAATTTCTGATCCAATTTAGATACCTAACATTCTTCAAACACACTGAGAAGAAAGAAAATATGAATTTTAAGGTTCTCAGTGACATTTTTGTTTAATTTTAATGAGCTATCAGTCTATATGTTCCTTTAACAGGAAAGGAAGTTGAAATATGCTTCATATTTAGACTTGAAATGAGTGATTCTAATGACTTACTGAAAACAAAACCTTAACAGATAAAGTGCAACTAATTACGTTACACAAGAAAGGGAAGGATCCCCAGAAGTTTAAAATGTATTGTTTTCTGAAAAACTGTGACCAGGGATGACCTTCACCATCATAATAAAGAGAATATAATTAAGCCTCAGCTACATAACTTTTGAAAAACTTTGTTTACAGCAAACATCTGAAAGTGGCTGATGATATTTCTCTGTAACACACATCAGGATGGTTAATGTCAGATATAAACTTTTATACATTATTCTGTCATCGTTTCTTAATTCTGACCTGGGGAGACCTCTAGGGGTGAGTGATTGATTCTGTACTTGGTGTCCCTGATGAGACTGCCAGCTGGAGAACCAGCAGCTATGGACAGACTGAGACCTATACTTCTTCCACACTGAGGCCCAAGAACTGTACGCATTTTTCAACGAAGATTTTATCAACAATCCACCAAACTTGGTCTCTAATCAAAAATTCATCCCACAAAAGGAAATACTACAAGTTCTATAAAATAATTTAAATAATTTAAAATGATGGTGTAGTTATTTTTTATTTGCAATTGCAGTTTATTTGAAAAGTATGACATTTTCTCATTTTTATGATTTTAATTTATAATGATTTTTGAATGTATTCACGTTTCGTATTCCTGGACTCCCAACACACTGCACACACTGCAACACATTGCACACTCAAAAAATTGCTTTTCAGTTATTCAGTCTTTATGTCCTAAATAGATGGACTAAAGACAGCTCAAACTGCACATGTTTTCCAGTGTCTGAGATCATGCTATATCTGCTTGTGTCCAAAAAGAAATTCAGGCAATAAATTATCTTGAGTTGTTTTATTTTATTCATTCTGCATTTAAATTTGAAAGTCTGAGGAGGTATCTGAATTGTAAAGCTACATAATGATATGTGGGTTTCTTTTTTTTTTTAATTGATGGAGTATCCAAACGTTTTTTTAAATACATGCAAAAATACACTACACAATAGCTTCCCCATGAGGTACTCCTCCAATAGAAAGAGCTTGCAGGTCAGCACAGAGGATGGAGCAGGGAGTGAGCCCAGGATCTCTCCCATTTTGTCCCTTCTCCATGTAATTGTAGAATTTGATAGTGAATCGTGGGTCTAAAATATATACCAAAATTCTCTTTTCATATTCAGTGTTCTCTTTAGAGCTAGGGTGGAGTAAGAGAATTAGTTTTATAAATCGAGGAAGACCAACTCTGATCTTGGGTCAGGGACCCTCTGCTTCTTTGGCTGATATGTATCTACCAGTCTATAGAGAATGAAGTTATCACAGTATTTTGTCACACGCTAAATTAAAACTTAAAAAATCTGTGAGGGCGGCATAATTAATAATGAACATATGTTTATGGTTTTGTATATACAACACATAAAATATCCTATGTTTATGGCACATCATCATGTTAAATCTTCTGCTGTTCTGCATTCAGATAAAAGTTGCTTAAGGATTAGCTTTAAATACAGCAAAATCAGGCAGTTGCTAGAATTACCATTCGTCTTTCTGCTTTGTCTATAACATGGTGTTGAAATACAAGAAAAAGAAAATAAAAATAGATTCTCACTGCTCCCCTCATACAATGTGGGTAATGAAGGGCAGGGAAATGTGAGGCTGAAACCTCTCCCTTCTCTCTACACATAAGAGATAAACCCTGCTCTGCAAAAGATTTTGATCTTAGTCCTGTCAGTTTTCTCTACCTTTCTCCCTTCTTTCTGTGACAGGAATGAACCAGCTCTCATCCTTGGGGGGAAAAAAAAAAAAAAAAAAAGTTCTGTCTGTGCTTCTGAGGAGCTTTGGGTCAGGTCCACTGAAGAATCCATGCTTTGAAAACAGACAATCAGAATCCCACCATGTACCATCCCCCACCCCCCCATACCCCCTATTTTCCTAGCAATGACAGCACATAAACAAAAGATGACTCTTGTTTCTGTATTCTTCCGCTTCAACTATATCTCTGTCTGCAGACTGCACACAGTGTTCAGGAGCTCATTATGACTGATAAACAGTGCCCAGACAGTTTTTGCCCCAAGAACCAATAACCAACACATTCATGGAGTAGACTGATATAAAGTCTGTAACAAGCTCTACCAGTGGGGATGAATCTACAAGATTCCCAGCCATTTTGACATTGAATTTATACAGCCTCACCAAGTGGATGATTTCACCAGCAAAGGTATTCCTCTAAAATGATAGACTGTATCAACACCAGACTTTTTCAAATTTCATGTTTCTTTGAGGTTAAAAAAATAAAAACTGACAAACATGCTTATGGCTGAAGCAGTTAGGCTAGTGGGAAGACCCAGGTGGACTTTCTTTCCTGAAATGTCTTAATTGTATATAGCATAAAATACTGATTGTTAGTCTACCTATTGTCTCCAACCTCATGTGCCAGTCCAGACAGTTCACTTTGCCTGTTAATACTTCCTTTCTTCCATCATCATGTTTCACCTTTTCACACACCAATGTTTCTTGATATGTTTAAGTAGTGCCAGAAGTCTCACCATCTTAAACACATTTCTGTAGATTAAAGGATCATACAAAAGATTTCCCAGAAGAGCTAACCTCTACCAAAACACAGGATGACTAGACAATAAAAGAATTTTTTCTGTTACTTGACTAAAAAAGAAAATTTCTGTAATGTTTTTGGAATGAATACTTAACAAATATGCTCTACACATACTGAATTTGCACTGCCTGATGTGATGGATCCATTCCAGGCCACATGTATTTCCAGCAGTTTCTCTGTGCACCTGCATCCAATCCCACTTATAAGAACCTTGTTGGCTGACTCAAGAGTCAAGATAAAATAATAAACTCCATGAAAGTTTCTCTGACAGTGACATAGTGTGCGTGATGGGTTTGATTACAATTTACTTTATATTTTGTTTTAAAAGGTGCCCATCAGCAACAATGAAATCTGTCTGTTCACTATTTAGTTCTAGAGCTGAGGAAACTGCAAAACTGCATGAAGGAAAGATGGAAGCTGTCTCTGGAAGCCACTGAGCATGAACAGCTTGGGGAACAATTCTGGACTGTAAAAGAGAGAGCTTATGGACAAAGATGTAAATTGGGGTGCAATAACATAACCAACTGCATGACATGGACTAATAGTAATGCAAAAGAAAGTAATTGGAAATTGCTAGATCAGGACTTGAGGAAAAGTACCACCCCAGAAAAATACAAGAGGTAAGGGTTGGGGAACTTTTTTTTGTCAGACCTTCTAGTGTCTTAACCAGAAAATCTCAATTCTCCCTATTTCAAAAGCCTCCTTGTTCTATATGCTGTAACAAGATAGTGTTTTAGTAATTGGAAAGTCATTAGTGATTTTCTGCAATATCGCTTTAACGAAAAGTTGCAGATGGTTCCACATCAAGGAACTGGCTAGATTGGGGTCTTGTCACAACTTGTTAGTAAAAAGTCAGTGTGTCAGTCAGTGTGTGATGGCTGTGCTGAGAGTGCTGCTCAGAAATGAGGAGCATCTCTCTGTTGCTTTGACAGCTTGTATATCACTACCTGAGTAGTTTACTCTCTTTAACATATTATCTACAGCTTCTTGAAGCAAGGTAGAGCATCACTATGATCTACTTCTTATTTTTACTTCTAGGAAAATAAGAAATACAAATCAAGAACCATAGTACATAAACCAGTAAATTCTACCACATATCAGCATGTTTCTGTAAAGTCTGGATTTTCTCTTAAGTAGAAGTCAACAAATATTATGAGGGGTTTTGCTTTGCTGTTTTATTTTAACTAATCAGGACAAGGGGAAGGAAATTATAAGTGAGCTCTAAATAAACAAATGTTACTGCAGAGTGAATGCATCCTTTCTAAAATTGTCCCTGGCATATATAACATATGTGATATAACTACCCATACACTGTGTTTTGATTCCTTTCTCAAAATGTAACCTTCTGCCTACTCAAGTGTGTGTCTTTCTACTACACAGTTCATGTCTGTATCTGCAGTTTTTTAGCAGGTTTGATAGATTTCTGATTAATATCCTTGATTAGAAGCAACTGTCCTGTATTTCACCCTTCAAAGACAATTATAAATATATGGACAAATACTATCGACAATCATCTGTTAGGAAATTTCCAAGACATTATTACTTTTCTTTTTTTTTTTTTTTTTAATACTAATCCAATGGTAATGGTTTTCTTAGACAGTGATATTCCACTAGTATTATGAATCCAGACTAAACACGTATTGGAGGCATTACAAGCAGTGAACAACAAGTTTTGCCACAGCAGTAGTTTGACTTTTCAGTAAATTAAAAAGTAATTGTCATATTTCAAGATACTGAGCTTGCCTGTCTAGAAGAGAAAGTAGAAAATTTATGCGTGTCTCTTTCCCTACATCCTTCTCAAAACTTGATAATATGACATCAGTCTTGAGTTTGGTTATAGTCAGAATATACAGAGATTTAGAGGTTTTGGCTGGTTTACGTTAGATTGTATTTAGATATACATACAACAGGTTTTTAGGTCACATTGCAACAAAGGACACAGAGTAACAACTTTGAATGAAATAAGGACCTACTCTGTGAGAACCATAAACCACCTTATTTAATAGTGCTTCATGTTTAGAATCTCATTCAGGACTTTTTTTTTTTTAATTATCTTTTTAATTTATTTCACATTAAAAAAAAAAAAAAAAAAATCAAGCTCCCAGAGCAGGACAGAAGCTGGGTTCAAGTCATGGGTTGCCAACAGCAAAAGTCACTACAAAGATTAATGAAAAAAAAGATGTTATCCTAGAAGATGTTGTAGTCATTCAAAATCTCTTCAGAGAGTGAAGATCTCAATATGGCTCCATGATAATTGCAGGCAAATGTCAACTTGGCATATTTAACTGCAGTTAACCATCGTCAGGGAAAAAAAACGACAGCTCTGTATTAAGCTTTGGCAGAACATCCGTTACAGCTAATTGTCATACACTTCAGGAATCTCATTTTACAGTGAAGTGGCAGAGAGATTGCTTGTTTTTTAGTGTTTCCTCAAATTTCTAAAATTTGTGCTTAACAGCTTTTACCTAGGCAGGGGGATCAGTTGTATTGATTTGCTTGTCAGCTACATGTTTTATTAACCACTTAAAAGTGGTAGGGGACCTCCAATTAATCCCTTGAGAGCTCAGTTGAGACATATAGTAAAGCAATGTGCTTCTTCTACCAAGAAATTCTTGTAGCCATCAAAGAGGCCAACATATATTAAAAAAAAACAAAACAACCAAAAAAACAGCATGGATATGTTGTCCTTCAGTATTAAGCGTGCTTTGGGAAGATGTCAGTCTGTGAGTCTCCCCAGGAGTTTGTAAGCAAGACATATATATCCAGAAGAGAGAAGTCTGAAATTTTATAAAGATTTCAAGGTAAGGCTGAGGTCATAAATTTTCATGTCTTGGATTTCTCTTTGAAAGTGCCCCTTTGAAACAAAATTTTTGTATATTCACATGTTCACATAAAATAATAGAAGTAGTATCTTTTATTTTCAAATTTATTGCAATAAAAACATCAATTACTCTTTGCAACTGTCTAGAGGTGACAATTTCTGGCTTAACTGCATCACAGACAGCAGAAGCCCTAACAGCAGATGCAGTTTCTCCTGTCAGTGCTGACCTTTGAGGACTGGCTTCTGATGCTATTGCATGTGCTGGCTGACAGGTCTCGTATCAGATGTGTTCCAAAGTCTAAAGACAAGCAACTAAAAAAACACTTTGAGCAACAATCAAGAAATATGGCCTCAGCATTCCTCAGTTCTGGGATCTCTGCTCTGGTGATTCAGAAACAACTCTAGGCAAGCCAGAAAATAACATCAAAAGCCACACAAGAATTGAAGCAAAGAGAAATTAAAATACTTTTCTCTCTTCTTCCAGTTAACAGCTTGAAAATTAACCAAGTAACTAATAGAGTGATGCTTGCTTCCCCTCTTCTAAGGTATCCAACAGGGAAATAGAAACTCAGGTTATATTCAAAGATGAAACTGTCTGATCCCACACCCTCTGTGGCCTAAGCTAGTACCCTGTTATACTACGAGCAACTAACCAGCAGTGATGGCCTTATATACTTTGACTACACTGAAATGTTAAGGCATGTTGAGAAACTTGATGTAAAGCAATCATTTTGGGGCATGTAAGTTAACACCTACTGAGATAGATGGGCTTGTTCTTATTTCTCAGAGCTTGGATGTCAGTCTGCAGGTATAAAGAGGGATCACTTCACTTGCATTGAGGAAAAGACTGCCTTCTGCCTCATTCCTGAAAACTAAAACTAGTTGTAAAGAGAAGATATCAATTACCTCAGACAATTATGAGGTCATCAGGCAGCTCTGGTTAAATCTTGACTGGTGGGTAATGCTGACATGATTAAAAAATATTAGCAATACCAAAACAAATGGGTTTAACTTGACCATCAGCCACTGAAATCATTCCAACTACAGCAAGATATATTAGATTTCATCATAGCTTCTAAAATATCCCTGTTTAATATCAGCCATTTGTTTTTAGAATAAACAATCTTATCTCTATCATTGTTATGGTGGAAGACATTCGGTTGTCAGAATTTTGCCATATGTGCTCTGAATGATCAAATTTAAATTACATCATAAGCATACTCATTAATACATCAGTGTAACTTAAAAGACGGCTAGTAACAGGCCACAAAGTTTGCAAGGAGAGAAATAAAAATAGTATTTCCAGTGCCTCAGCCACTTATTTTCAAGTATTTGATGAAAGCCAAAAACATACAGTCTGATTTTCATCCATACTTTCAGACAATTTTATCTGCTGTATTAACTATATCTGCTGAAATCATGGTGACAAAGACAGAAACTAATTTTAAAAATTACAAGAAGACTAATGGGGTAATTTTGTTATTTATAATTTTGTGACATATACACCTACTGTAAATAATGCACAAGTATTGAACGTACTCCAAAAATATTGTCAATATTGAAATCAACTGATGTAAGCTCAAAAAGGCTGCTCAGGACAAATGTGTTACAAGAACACTATTTACAGCTATCATAAAGTCCATGGATGCTACCTGATCTCGTTTTAATATGCCAGCCTTCTAAACAATTTTATGTACAAGGGAATGCTTTTTTGAATATTTTATTTGCATACACATATAAGCTCATACATATATATATATATATATTTAATAAATATTTAATAAATATATAGATATTTAAAAACAGATAGATAAAAACACCTAGGGGTTCCCATCATTAGATATTACTCTGCTTCCAGCTAAAGAGCTAATGTATCCCTGAAAAGCAGTATAAACTAAAGCTCTCTTTTTCCAGTTTGGTGAATAACAGACCTTAAACTGTGACCTCTACCAGGTAATTTAGCACAGAACCAGTTATATTAATATTTCTGTTTTTTTGTCTAAACCATCTATGCACTGAAATAATACACAGTGCCATTGTACCAGTTCTTGCTAAACAATAATTACAGAAACTGACACAAAATAGTTGATTTGTAGATGGACTTATTCTTTAAATGGGTCTTGTTAATGGAAAGGACTCTTGATTCATGAGGGTAGTTTAATGCAAAACAATTTTATGCCATGGTAAATTACCAACAAAACATAAAAAATAAATGAAGCCACGTTGTTCCTGAAATTAATCAAAACTATCTTGAAAGGTTTTTGATTTGCAATCTAAAATACAAATTGATAGAAATAAAAACTTAATATAAAACACAAAGCTAGAGGTATCTGAATATGTGGCAGGTGAGTACTGATAGAACGTATTTTAAGGGAAATTAAAGCTCTAGATAAAAATTAAGAGTATTTAAATATTTTGTAAGAGCTCTTCAGTGGTGATTGTTTCCCTCCACAGACACCAAATTTACACCTTGATTTCTTGTTCCAGTACTTGAAAAACAGTTTGCAGCTATCAGAAATACCCTTCAGTTTACACCACTAGTGGTCCCATTTCATTTGCCTTCTGTGGAACTGGGAAACCTCACTTCAGGGTGAAGTTTTTTCTTTGTTCCTTTTCACAGCAGACATTTCAATCACACCTGGAAGGTCCATTTTTTGAAGCAATGTTAAGTATCACTACCTCTTGTCTCAGACAATAAGAGACATCTTAATGAAGCCTGTGGAAATACTGACATGTAAACTGCTAAAATATTTGTCTAAATGTTCCCAGAATTTATTCTTTAAAGCAAATAAATATTACACCAGAATATTTCTGTCATATCATTTTATGGATTGTCTGAGAACTGTAATTTCCACAAAACTTCCCTGTACCCAGAGATTGTCAGGGTTAAAATAGCCATTATGCACATCGTCAGAGGCAGTGAAATCTGGAAAGAAACCGTCAACTTGCATCTAAACATAGGGATCAGGAACTGGAGACACCAAATCAGGTAGAGCTCTGGACCTCCTTTCCACACATCCTGAATGCCCTCTGTGCCGCTTTAAGGTAAACCAGCAGGAGAAAAAGAACCCAATTCACAAAAAGACTGCAAGTCAGAACTACAATTTAATAAAAAG
>JAWWEU010000081.1:95373840-95384968 GCA_035583155.1 Acropternis orthonyx | reverse complement strand
CCCAGCCACCTGTGGGAAATTATGTTTTCCTCACCAAGTTATGGGAAAAACACTGATAAAGGGAGAAACTTTGTCCTCGAGGGAAATTCCAATGCTGCCGCACATGTGTGGTGGAAGACCACTTACATGGCAGGGTAGGAAGCCAGGGACCTCTGCCTGGAGGGTGATGGGCACACCCACTGACGTAGATGCCTCCTTTGGCAAAATTATAAAGGAGTGGGCGGCTTGCTCGGGGTGGGGTGCCTCGCTACACGTGAATGGACCACATTGTCACAGCAGGGATGCCTGCCAAGCGGGTCAGCCTCTGGGGATACTGCCTCTGCCTTTGGAGGATTGGGTATTCTGAAGCTGGTAAGACAAATCCATGTACGTAACACCTGGAGGGGTCCCTCTCTCTCCCTCTCTCCCCCTCTCTCCCTTGTTCTCTCGCTCCCTTGCTTGGGGTTTCCATCTTACTTGGCCACCTGTTGTAATAAAATACTGATTAAGTTACACTCACAATGGTGTTTGAGTTTCAGTTCTCATGTGCTCTCCGAACCCTCTCTGTGACAATGACCAAGGACATGTTGGCTCCTGAGGGGACTGTGACTACGATCTGAAAGCAGAACTAGGGCAGGGAGAGCCTCATATGAGCTGCAAGAGGAGCTCTGACAGCTCATAGGCTCTCCAACTCTGATGGCTGGAGGCAAAACAATTCAAAGATCTTCCCTGAGTTGGGACAGTTGACTTTGGTTTTGGGAAAATCCACCAGGACACATTTTCCAGAACATTTTACTAATACAAATTTTCCTTTGAATAGAAATTTTTGTTAGTTTTTAAATAAATAAATCTATATTCCAATCTAAAGTAGAACAACATTAATTTTTCAAATATCAGTGTTTTCTTTGAAACAGAAAGTAAGTTTCAGTTCTACTCACAGCTGAAACTGTGCCCATCAAACTACAGTTTGATTATACAAAAATCATGTTTTTTTCACCTTAGAAAACAATTTTTAATCTTTTATCCTCCTTTTGTCCAGCACAGTCGATTTCTGAAGGGTAACTATTGACTTTTGATGCAACCATGATCCATACGATAGCAAAGTCCATAACAAAGTTAATTCATCCTGATATCAGAACAGGATTTACAGGAAATAAAGCACTTGGCCACATTTTGAACTATGATGACAAAATTCTTACAGCTTTCTATAAAGTGGTTAGGAGGCAAATTTCACGCAAAGAATGAGGAAGGATTTCTGTCAGAGGGAAGAAGCACTATTATATGATCATATAATAATAAGCCAAAATATTAATTCAAGCAGAATCCAAAGGACAGTTCTCTGCATCACTTGAGCCTCTTCCATCGCTTAGTTACTGCTTTGCTAACCTCACATTTCATGTAGCTTAATCATGAGAGAATGTTCTAGTTGAGACCAATCTCTATACCACTCCAATTATCTTGTCTTGAAACCTCTATTTTAAATGTTCTTAGTCTTTAGTCCCACTGAGAAAAAGTTCAGATCTGAACTTAAACTCTCTAACTGAAATCTGTTTACATCTATTTCATGTATATAAACAGAGAAGTAGCTTTTGTCTTTTTGTCCCAGAAAAACTTAAGCAGGAAAACCTGTTTTAATGTGGTGCCCAGCTAATATGTACTGTCATAATGAAGATTTTGCTATGTATTTTAGATTCTGTAAACAGGCACAAACTGAGTGTAATGGAGTTCAAACTGTCATATGAAGTCAAATCCTGCCTGAGGAACTAAATGAAAAAGATCAGTCGTTATAGATGTAATTTATTATTGGTCTTGTTCTGGTTTTCGCAAAAGACGTTCTCAATTTTTCTGCTTATTTATTAATAAAGCAAAAGTGATACCTCTCCATTTAGTGATTAATCGTTTAGTGATGGCTCATGAGCAAACATAAAAAATGACTGTAACCTGGAGGGAGAAGGAAGAACTCCAGGCCATGCTTCTAATTGATTTTTACTATAGCCTCTTTCATCTTCTGCCATAAAACTGGCTTTCAAGTAACTACTGGCACATCTAGAAAAATTAAACTGCTTCACTGAAAAGGAAATTACATCTTTAGATGCTTTACTTGTGGTCATTTGTGGTATAAACAATCACATTAGAAGTCATGCATGATATCAAAGGACCCTCCACCTTTGAAGAGAGATCCCTAAAGCGAGTAAATACTTTTAACAAATCATTTATGCAGTACTTTAATTTCAAAGGACTGTACAAGTACTTCTAACAAATGATCACAGCTTTATGGGTATGTGCAGAGTCTTCTGGCTAGCTTAAAGCAAACTGTATACTTGACTTTTACTTCAAAGAAAAGTTAGAAATGCTGCATAGACATGCTGCTCCCAGAAGATTTAAGCAAGATACCAGCAGCTGTCTTCCAGTGGCCAGTTTCATACAGTGTATAGCCTCCATTCTTTCAGTCTTAGAAGCTGAAACATTAACTTTATGGATCACAAATATGTGAGTTAAAAGGTAGTTTCATCCTGATTAAGCTATTTGATTTACAGTGTACTTGGAGTAAGATACAATAGTCTGTGAGGGTGCAGACCTCCCTTCTGCAACCACTGCTGGAGAGTTGGTGCTGCAGCTGCCGCTCTGCCAGCTGGGCTGCTGCAAGGTCTTGGTGGGCAGCAACTTAGTCTAAACCTAATTGGCATGTGCTTATATTTTGAAGATTTGCAGGCTTATATCTATATGTTTATATGTATGAATACTTCCAGTGTTACTGTTTGGATGCTTTAGCTGGATATCACTTGATAACACCCCTCACAAACTGCCAGCTAGAGCAGAAGTCCAGACAGCAAAGGCAGGGATGGGGAAAGGGTAGGAAGCACCATACTACTTTAAGTACAGATGCAGTTGAAAGAAAAGGTATTATGT
Organism: Acropternis orthonyx; assembly: GCA_035583155.1. Taxonomy (NCBI): domain Eukaryota; kingdom Metazoa; phylum Chordata; class Aves; order Passeriformes; family Rhinocryptidae; genus Acropternis; species Acropternis orthonyx. Next base: position 95,382,079 of record JAWWEU010000081.1, on the reverse strand, counting down.
CATAATAGTTATTCATTGATTGTTTTCAATATTAGAAAATCTGGGAAACAGTAAGAAAAAACTTAAACCTCAGACAAGATAGATGTATATTTACCACAGAACTACATGGTATGATCTATATTTAAAAGGTTAATAATTAAAAGGTGAAATTTGTTATTTTTATAGAACCACAGGTAATGAGACCAATTGAGAAAAATACTTGGCAGTTTGGGTTTATGTTACACTTTACTATATTTGCTAGTTGTTGCTGAAAGTAAGTAAATAGAAAGCAGGTGGCTCAGTAGTGGTACACTTCAAAGTCTGCATAGTTTGTTTCAACTACTAGCAAAAAAAAGAAAGATTTTTTTTCTATTTCCAGACAATATCCGTAACTGTGATCTTTCCCCCATACCATACATATAAGCATACACACACACACACACACACACAATTAGTTAGAAGATAGTTTCATCCAGTATTGATTCTAAAAAATGTATTCCTGTAACCAGTGGTAAAAACTAGTACTGGAAAATCCCCATTGTCTTCCTCTGTTGTAGAACACTGCATCAACAGATATTTAGTGAAGGGAGTTAAATCATCAGTAACAGCTTTTCTGAAAAAGTGTCTGGGGATGGCAGGTAGCCATGAATATGCTTCTTTGCAAGTGAGATGTGGCATTCATGCACAATGATAGTCAATGCGAACTTCTCACTCACTTATCCATCAAAAAAAAAAAAAAAAAATGCTGTAACTGCTCAGTCAGCAGACCATATCTGAAGTATTCAGACATATCTGTCAATCACATACCACAAATATAAGAAATACAGTAAAAAGACAAACGCTTTGCAAACATGCACTTGAGCATAGAAATTACTCAGTGGATGTTTAACTATGATGTTTACAGAAATTGTTTCACCAGGATTCACTGAATGAAAATGGAAGCTAAATTAAGCAGACTAAATTCTTACTGTTGCAGAACAATGGAATTTAATAGCTCCAGCACCTTGCCAAAGAAAATTAACCTTTCCAAATTCAGTCTATGCTAAAAGACATCTTGTAAAAGAAAGACTATAGACTACTGAAAACAATAGATCAGACAGTATGATACAATAGGCCAAATTTTATCTCCAGTGTCATCCTATCTGAGTTACACCTGAGATTAATTTACTCTGTTGTCTGTGTAGGACATCTCCAGAATGAATACATCAACCTTTAAACCCAAAGTGTCACTTTCATGCTGTATTCTTGTCCTAGCTCTTTGGCTTGCTTGAATAAAGAGGGATGAATTAAGTTTACTGGTGATTATTTTAAGGAATAGACATGTGACAAAGTATTTGTTGTATAGGAATAATTTCCTTTCTTAATATTTTGATACTAGCAACAACTTCACTGGCATATATGTGGGCCTGTGTACATAAACACTGTTATATCTCCGAAAACAACAAAGAACTTACAGATCAGTAAGAAGGTACCTTGATAGGTCTTCTATCTGCTTACAGCAACACAGTGTTAAAAAAAAGACTCTTTAAAACACAGGATCAAAGATGGAAAGAAGTTATGGTGTCTTTCCTCTTGCATCAGAAGGATTCTGAATTTACCTGCTGAGGTACATAGGCTGTCTTCAGAAAAGGTACGTGATGCCTTGAAATGAGATTGAAGTCATGTTTCCATGGTATATTAGCATTACCCACAATTTTGATATTAAGTAAGTAACAACTTTTATTGAATAGTCTCTCTCACAACTGTTACTACCATCTACCAAAGTCCAACTAAGCTGAAATATATATGTATATATAAAACATAAATTTATATTTTCTCTAGCACAAAGATTACTGTATGGGTTCCATGGTGGTCATGACCACTAGGCACCATTGAAACATTAAAGTCTGCAATATATACCAAATCAAGATAAAAATATCTCTCTACTATGTGTTCAAATGGGAAGCTATACAGGCTTGAAATATTTTGGGTATTTTTAATTAAAAATTTCAGGAAAACACTAAAATCTAGAAGATATTTCAAGGGAACTTTAAGACTGTTTTGTGACTATTTCAAAGGAAAAAAGGCTCTTTATTTCTAAACTATGTATTAGGTTTTCCTTGCTCTAGTCAAAATAAAATCAGTGTTGCAAATAATACCATGCTGCTCTCAGAAGTCTCTCAAAGTGTTACTGACATGCTCTGTGCAAATTAAACTCTATAATCTAGAAAAAATTATTAAAGTATGTTTAGACTGTAGTAGAGCCTAAACAAAGGGTTTTGGTGAGAAGCAAGAAAGTTCTAGCATAAGCTTATACAAATAGAGCTGAGGAAACTATAAGGGAGGCCACTCTTAAGGAAATTTGTTGTTTCCTGATCCATGAAAATTACTGTAATGACATCATTCCTCATTTAATCCTCTCTGTAATGTTCAGTAGTCATAGTCATCATGTCAAGTCTAATGTGTTAATTACAAGCATTACCACAGAAGAAATTATAGGGGGTTTAATGTCTTCTCCAGAATTAAGAGACAAAATGTGTGGCTGCATTAGCAAGGATTTAGTTACAAGACAAAACATAGCAAATTTATTGTCTTAAATTAAAATATTGCCTAAAAGCAAAATTAAAAACAGATATGATGAAATTTTTTTCACTAACGCTGCAGGAGTTCAGAAGGGGCCTGTTTCACACAGTGACTGAGTTTCAGCCAGCATTGTTCTATGTAAGTTTCTTTCGACAAAAAAAAAAAACAGGGTTTCAGCTACATCTGGTGAATGTTTCTTAAAAATGCATACTTAAATATCTATTTATTACAATCAAAATTTACAGTTACATTCAATGACAGCAAAATAAATTTTAAATCTGAAGGCAATTTAATAACCAATATTCACCTCAGTGGTTTTAAGATCACAAAGAAGTCAATATGGATACTAGTGCTGTACTGATGTACTGATTCCACTGATATACTCCACAGCACATCCCATGGGCTATGGGGTTTTGAAGTCATGATTACTCTGCATCTGAACAGATTTATTTTCAAACCCTTGGAGCTTTTCAACATTTTACATTAAAATCTGTGTTTGATACACATTCATGATGTTCTCTCCAAATACACATAGGATACAATTTTCTTCATCCCTCTTCAAGAGTCCCTATGTCATGGATACCTATAAATCTGCAGGTATTTTTACATTAGCCACAGGCTGAATTGGCACTCATCAGACAATGGGTACCAAGAACCCCATGGAGCCACTGTGTCTCAGAACAGCCTTTCGTGCTATTAACGACCTCCGTTTCTCTGAGAAATTGTTCTGCTCAGCAATTATAAGTGTTAATTGCTTGCTTATAGTCCTTTTTACAAATAAAATCAGATTAATTACTACCGCATCTTTTAGATACCTTCTACCGTTTTTTGTCAGCTTAGCATAACTAATAAGAATGTTTTATAATATAATATCAGAAAGCTCTACCTGCATGGTCTCAGGAACACTGCACTGTCTTAATATCCCATTAAGACTTTTGTTTTATGACCTGTCAGTCAGCCAGGTTTTAATCCACTGATTATGTGCCAGGTTGATTTGGAATCAATCAGCTTCCTTAAACAAAATACATTGTAGCACAAGGTCAATTGCTCATATAAGTCTAAGACTAATACATCAGTATTATTTTTGTCAAGCAGAATAATCACCTAAAAAAACAATATCAAGGTAGTTTGACAGACTTTGTTTTCCATAATCCCTTGATGGTTGGTATTCATATCAACCACCTTTTTAGTATCTAATTTAGCATCCAATATTACTTTCTTTCGTGTGGTTTGTTTTCTTTTGTGTGGTTTGTTTTCTTTTGTGTTTCTTTTTTTGCTGAAAGTATGTAGATTATGAGATTATATTCAGGAAATACTGGTTACCACCTTATTGCATATTATCTGAGCCTGCATAACAGAGTACAGCTATCTTAAGTATTGACTACTAAACACCCTTCCTAAGTAATTTTAAAGTTTGAAATGTTTCCTTATCATATGATTACATAGCTTTTTTTTTTTTTAATCCAGAGACCAATTATTTTTCATAATTTTTTGCCTCTTGACGTGATTATTCCAGTTTTTGTAATTTTTATGTAATAATCAATACTGTTTTTTTGGTTTCCTTCATCCTATTAACTTAAGTTAATAAGTCATATATGTGCTTAAAAATGGTTATAGGAAGGCAAAGTTTACTTTAGATATTCACATGAAAGCTCAACTGTATCAATGACTGAAAGTTATTAGATTTCTAGCAATGATAATCTGACTCAAATCTCATTCATATACTGCCTCCCCACCAGAAACTCCACAAGTAATTTCACTAAAATGAAATATGTCAATTCACCTCTGACCCCAAAAAACAATTAAGACATGAAACAAGTAATCTTTCCCTAAACTTGAATCAAAATGTTCTTCATATAAATGAAAAAAAAAAATAAAATACTTTAATGAACTTAGGCTCTGAGATATTAGAGGTACAGCTTTTTTTAATGTAATCCATGAAGACCAATCTTAAACAGGTATTTCACATTATGGGAAACTTTTTGAATGAGTAGACATTCAAATATCTCAGTAATCTTCTGTGAGGAGACAGGAAAAAGTGCACACTTTGTGATATTTCAGTGTTATTTCAGCTTTCAGAACTCAGTGATAGATCACTGAAAAATGAATGCCAAAGTTATTTTTATTTTTCATCCAATTTCTCTGACCCAGAAATGTGCTTAGATTGCAAACAGTTTGGGGTATGAATCATATTTTCAGTCTTGTGTATGCTCAGTGCCATTGTGCATCAGAGGCACTATTATTAACCTCACCCGGTATGATGAACATTCAAATAAATTAGTTTATCAATAATCACTAGTTTATTGTGATTATTTAAAAATTGCCTGGTTTTGTTTTTTGGTGTTTTTTAAGATGGCAGGTAGTATTGAGATGGTAGTATTAAGGTGGCAAGTATTCTTAAAATTATGTTTCAAGTTCTATTCACACTTTTTAAAATACAAAAGAATTTTTATGACCTGTGTAATAAATATTATTACACTATAAGATTAGATATAGTAACCCCTACTTATAGGAATATTTCCAATGAGTTTTATGAAATAGTACGGAGCACCACATTTTTGTCTTGTCAGTCAGGTCTACCACAATAAGACAAGATTTATAGACTTAATCACCTGAATTATCTTTCTTATATTTTGTATAGAAAACTTGTTGCTGTAGTTCAATTATCAACTTTTGAAAGAACACTTACATACAGCATCCTTTGGGTGCTTCTAGAGAATAGTCACTTATTGGCATGAAAACAACAGCTTAATTCCTTTGAATCCTTTAATTTACCATCTAAATCTATAGTCCAAAGAGATGCTGTTGCTGAGCAACAACTGCAGAAAGATATTGTAAGATATAATTTCCTGCAAATCTTCTTTTATTGAAATAAACTAGGATGTTTGTTACAAGCCTTCTTTTTAATAGTTTTGGGTTGGCTTTTTTTATTTTTCTTTTTTGGGGGTGGGAGGGGAGGGCAGAGCGGTTTCAGACACTGAGCATAATGCCTGCTATAAAACTAAGCCTAGATTTGCATACACAATAGTGTAATAAAGTCTGGCCCTGTTAGCCCATAGTGATTTTTTAGAGATAATAATTTCAGCATTAACAATTTTAACTGCACAGTAGAAATTACATAGTACCAAACAGTGCCTCCAAAGTATTCACAGAACAGGTGTAATGAGGTCTATTTACAGGAAAAATGTCAGTGATTCCTTTTTTCCTTTCCCAGAAAAACAGCAGTGCTTTAGTAGATAAGTGGACTTCCTTAGAATAAAATTACCTTTAAAAATTAAAATGGGATGAAAAATTAAAAGAGGAATATATAGGGTGACAATGTCCCCAAAGACCACTGCTTTTTCTCTGTATTGATGTGGGTGAGGTTAATGATAAGCCAAGTGACAAGATTAATAAAAACAACCATAATGACAAGCTTAAAAGAACAACCTTCACCCTCAGCAAAGTTTGTTTCAAAATGTTATTGCTTAAGATAGTATCTTGTCAATAACTTAAACAAACAACAAAAGAAACAAAACCCACAAAAACAAACCAAACTAGATCTTTGCAACTTTATCCACAAGCTGAAGCAAAGACACATGAGGTCCTTGGCCTGGTCCTGTAATTCAAAGGTGAACCATCTAGCAAGTGCTGCCCTCTTCCACAATGCAGTGCAGCAAAAAGGTGAAAGTAGACACTATAGAGGAATATAAAAGTTTCAAATTATGTACTAAACTAACCAATCCAAAAAACCCCTACCACCAGCACACCCAAAATGAAACCCAAAAAAGATTTTCCATAGTATTCAATATCTAATTTTGCACTGTAAAAATCTTCTCCTTCTGGCCTGTGTCAACTACTGAGAAATACCACATCACTTAGAATAATAAATTTTGCCGGCATGGCAAGCCTCAGGATCCAATCTTTCTCTATTTATCAGATGATATAAATGCAGCAAGAATAAAAAAGAATAATAATAAAGTGAAGACCTGGTAATTTAATATAATAGCTTCCTGACTTTTCTCTTAAAATTAATCAATCCTTTTCACACATCAACAGTGAATTTATAAACATAGGAAATGAATGATGTATAACCTTTTGTCATGCAAGTGTCTCAGGAACTATCCTTAAAAAGCTGATTCCATAGGTAGCTAGGTTATTATTATTACAAACATATAATTTAGACTCTTGCACAGAAAGCACTGCTATAACAAAGCTGTTTAGCATGCTTTTATTATGTAAAATAATTGAGGCTGATAATTGTAAACAACAAAATGCCAGATTAAAAGATCCATATTGCCTTGTATTATATTAAAATACAGTTCATTTTCCAGCCTTGTGTATTGCCCCAAGAAACATGCCAACCACTCAATAAATTACAGATGGCAATATTTGGGAAGTGACCACAGCTTTACTAAGGACAAGATTTAGAGAAACAGTGGAATTTATATATTAAACTCATTGTCTTTATACTACATAATCTAAATCTCTTGTAGGACCCCTCAATTCCACAATTAAAAGCTTGTTAGTCACACCATGCCCCTCCTGGTTTTAATCATAATTCACACGGTGTGGTACAAGCTACCTTAGACAGTTTACAAGGCTGCGGAGCATAAAGCTCAGGACTCTGCCTGTCAGGAAATAATCCCTACTTTAAGCGGCATAGCACTGATCATGCTGTGTTGGACAGACAGAAATGTTATGAAACAGATATAGTACCCATCTATTCTCTCACCCACAAGTCTCGCCTCAATGAAAATGGCAGGATAATAGTATATTGTGTTTTCATATATTTTTTGCAGCTACCAGCTGAGATGTGCAGAGCATATGATGTACAAATGTTTGTGCTTTGTTCATACACCAGTAAAAACTCCCACTCCCAGTGAGTGAACTTACCACATCTGGCATAAAAAGAAAAGGTGTACTAGGCAGACACAGAGAAACATAGGCTAGAAAAAAGTTTTTGTCATAGCACAGCATGCTTCTGGAATCATCTGGGGTTGTATGATTTACATTAACTTAGATGGTCTTGTGTATTGTCACAATTAGTCCCTGCTGTAGGGGACAATTTTCATCCCAAATCATATCAGAAATGTGAAAGAAACCCATGAACATCAGCTCTGTATTTCTGTCCCTGGGTTGCTTCCATTAAATTAATTACTTTAGATCTAACCTATAATCAGATGTTAGGATTTGTCCTTTGAAAAAGAATTTATCAGAAGGTAGGGCACACCCCTTAGAGCAGACTGAGATTGCAGGGTATGTCAGATAAGAAGGTAAGCATGAGTCAATTTTTTTCTTCTCTTCTTATCCCTTCATTCTGACACTGTATTAAATCCTGCTGGCAATCCCTTTGCAATATTTTCCAAATCCACTCATTCTGCTTTCTTCCTAAAGAAAAAGAGGACCTTTTGACCTTGACCTTGATTTACGAAAGCCTGCCTTCAAATATAAAACCAATCAGTTCTACCTGGTGTGCCACTTTGTCCATGTGGACAGCCTGAAGACATCATGAAATTCCTCTTGTAAAGTTACGCAACATCAGATTGAGGAGGTATCACTTTCAAAGTTGGGTTTTTCTATTTTCTGCCTTGGGGAACATCTAGGTCCATCTTCCACTCACAGGAAAACAATGAATGGGGTTCTTCCCGACCCCGGGGGGGGGGGGGGGGGGGGGGGGGGGGGGGGGGGGGGGGGGGGGGGGGGGGGGGGGGGGGGG
>JAWWEU010000081.1:95326628-95366420 GCA_035583155.1 Acropternis orthonyx | reverse complement strand
TACCCTTGTACTTATTGTGATCTATTTACTAAACTATAATTCTGACTTGTAATCTGTTTGTGAGTTAGACTCATTCCCCCTGCTGGTTTACCTTTAAACCAGCACACACAAGCACGTTTTTTTTCCTCTTTTTGCTTTAAGAACACTAATTAATACATTACTTTGATGAATCAACAGCAGTCAAAATGTAAAGATTGTTTGAAAGATTTTGTATGGATTTGGTAATGGCACACTATTCTTTCACTTAGTCACTGTGGGGTAACATAATGCAAAAAGCTTATGGGACTCAGTGAATACTCAATTGAGTTCAACATCCCTTTTTTTTTTTTTTTAAACATGTAATATGGAAAATATTGTTTCCAGTGATCAAGAACTATAAAACAACTCTCAGTGCTAAGACAGTAGGCAAGGACTACATGCAGTTGACGGAGATGGAGACCCATCTTGGCAGGCTCCCACCACTACTGTGGATAATCTTTATAAAAACTAATACAATCTGTTAATTTGCCAAACACTGGTCATATGACTTCAATAGAGCTATGGTGAATCCACAGAAGTCCAGTAGTTTATAAAGAAAAAAAAAAGCACAAAACTTCAGCAGAGAAAATCATCTCACCTACTGATGTTTTTGCAAACCATGACTGAGTTTCTGAATGAAGCTCAGCTTTAGAACTGTTCAGTCCTCAGATTTCTCTCCCTCAGTAATACATGATTAGGAACAGGGGATGGGGGGGTCAGGGGAAGTATGTATCTTTGTCTACTGAGTAATTTATTTTTAGGCCTGTTCAGAATACATTAAGCAGCCTGAAAAAAAGTCCAAAATTTTCTGCAACTTCTAATTCATATATGCTAACTACAATAATTAAAAGCTTGGAGTTTTCCATGAAGAAAACAATAAAGACTTCGCTCCTTTCCCACACTCTTCCTCTGCTAAAAGCAGAGAAAGGGAACACTTCTTCAAATATCAGAAAATATAAAACATAAAACTGGGAAATTAAATTGAGTTTGCATGTGAGGTCCCATGGCAGCATGAACCCCTGACTTTGCAGGACACCTTGGGAAATCCCTGGACCCTCCATGGCGCTTGAAGCCATTTTGTGGCACTGTAAAGAGACATTGGCACGTATCTGTGAGAAAATAAAGACAAGAATGGCTAGGTAGACAAAACGGGGAGGTTAAATATCCAATTGCCCAATATTTCAAGAGAGTAACATTAGAAAAATAAATCAACCTGACTTGTTCCTGTCTTTTGTTCTAATCAGCAAAATCATGTAATGTTCCTCTTTTATGCAAGTGAATAACTTGGATCTGCATCAGTGTCTGTCATAGCTTTCCTATTGCAGTCATATGGTTTCCAGAGACCATATAGGTAATACCTGCTATGTGTTCAGGTATGGGAACACAATGCTGTTATTACATGTCATATTAGGTTCAAACTAGGCAAGAATCCCTTCTATTTCAGCCTCTTTCAATAAGAAATGACACCTTTATCAATGTAAATGTTTTTGTAAGCAGCCTGCCATTGAGCATAAACTGCCTGTATTCAATTAAATCTTCCTGAAATGGAAAGTGACATATAGGATATATCTTTATAATCATATAGATTTGCTGAAATATTTAAAGGGCCAAAACACAAAAACCTTTTTTTAAGAAGAAAAATAATAATCTGCTCTCAAATGAGGTTTAGTTCTAATATTGCAATTAGTAGATATACAAAAACAACTATGAAATAATGAAATGCTCCAACAGAAATTAAATTTCTCTCCTAAAATAAAGGTGCTTGGAATATAAAGTTATTCAATAATCACACTTTTATACATGAAAGATCAAGCCATAACCATTAACTTTTCTGATACTTATCCCTTATTTACTATGCTGCATGAAAATAATTATTTAGACCCACACGTACACAGACATATATATATATATTCAAACAATATAATTTTATTGCGCTGGATGACTTACAGAAAAAATAACATTTTAGCTGATCTATATTTAGTTCAAAGCATTGGAAGATCTCAGTCAAAGCATTTTCCCTATGACTTTCTTCTCCTTCCATAATCAAAAATACCTTCCTGTTCAGCCAGGAAAGTGCAGGTGTACAAACATCTATACTATACATTGATAAAAGCATTGATTTTTACAAGGACATAGTGCAAGATTAATCCTGGAAGGAGATTTGTGGATTTCTTAGTCCTTACCTTACAATAAACATCTGCATCTTAGTGTATCAAGCTTTTTAATATCCCTTTACTCTTGTAAAATGGAACTTTGTCTCTTTTTATTGATTTTTATCTTTTTGTGCCATATTTATACTGCACTAACCACAGGCTTCAGAGCTTCTGCTTGTTGTTTAACTGCAGCAGAATGGAACTTTTACACCCTACAGAACTAGAAGAATTATGAATCCTTCAAGCATAATTAGACATGTGAGGTGTAGGTTACCTTTCTCTGCAGAAATAGAAATTTGCCTCAGTTATGGATATGATATTGTACAGGAAACTCCTAGTGGTACTGCTCTTTCTCCTTGGTACTGCACTTTCTCCCTAGTTCTTAGTAACTTAATCTTGATCACTTATTCAGTATTCAAGTGATCAAGATAGCTTTTGTGGGGGAAAAAAAAAAGAATAATAATTAAAAAAAAGTCTTCATTGTATTAGATTTTTTCCACCTCAGTCTATAGCAAAGAACATTGTTTCTTCCTGCAGTATACCAAGCAAGCTTCTTCCTATAACAATGAAATGACCTTCACCTCTTCTTTTGCTGTGGCTTCTTTTAGTTGTTGATTTTTCATATTTTGAATTGTGTCTTAACCTCATAATGAAATACTGGGATGTTTTGTTTCTTCTGAGGCCTGGAATAAATAGAAAAATGTGGTTTATGGATCTTCATGTCCTAAACACCTTAACACGTAGGTGCTTTTTACTCTGGAACCACCCTGAGGAAGTCAATGTTATTTTCCAGTCTCATGTGTTGGCAAGGAGTTTAGTTTCATGGCTGCACATACACAAATATAGTTTTATTCATGAAGGAAAAAAACCCACCACAAATGAAAGCACAAGGGGAAAAAATATACTAATAGAACTTAATGGGGAACAAAATTGAATATCACCTTAAATCTTTAAAACATTCATAAATGTTGATCCTCTTTCCTTAAAATCCTTTGATCTGATATGGCACATGCAAGAGATGAAATTGATTTCACTTGCAACTCTTTTTAGAATACAACAGGCTATTTATCACAGTAAGGAAACCAAAGAACATCTGAAGTATTTAAACTATGCCTTCAGTCATACTGGATAGAATTTTAAGAGGAGCACTTTCTCATCTGAGATAACAACTTAGCATAAAGCAATGGTAAAACTACCACAAGCCAAACTTTTCTATATCAGTGTCAAACAACTTCAGTACTCAGAATTTCGTAGTACAAATTGTTCTAACCGAAATCAAAGCAGCTGAAACATTTCCGACTCTTCATATCCAGATTGCTTATCTTGAGTCTTAGGAGTAGTTTAATTTATTCTTAAGAGACCATGACTAGCCACAGAAGCTACAATTTCAGCTAATGCATAATATATGCTACAGGAATGCAGAAAGCTATTCTGAGTATAAGAAAATCCAGCAAGCACCCAACTTCCCACACAAATAGAAAAGAGCAAAGAAAGAGGATGTATGAATAATTAAAAAGAAAATGCTTATGGGGTAAGCAGTTATATTATTTTTTATAATAAAGCTGAAATTTCTAATGATATTAAAATGATTTAAATATGTATAAAACATCTCCACTGAATTACCACTTCATTTCTAACTATTTCTGCTTCCCTATTTTAGCCAAAATTGCTCCAACACATCAAGTTATGTCTTTCTATGCTACTTTTTAAGAATGAAATCAATAAAATGATAGCAAAAAAAAGCAAATTATCCCATCAACTATATAAAGCACTACCCTATTTCAGTGATTATTTAAGATGTGGCAGAGAAAATTTGGCTTATAAATATTTTTGTGGATTATTTACATGGAGACAGGTTTCTTCTCTAAGAAATTCAAGCATTGGTAACTAAGTGCAGGGAGAAACACAGAAGTCTAGAGGAGCTAAAGGCACTAAAAAGTATTGAACAAAGAATACATATTGAACAAAGCATACATATTGAATAACACAGACTTAAAACAAAACCAGAATCATCAAGCCCTTCTACTTCAGAGCTTCAGTGGTGTGGCCTCATTATGAATGCTTTGATGTTCTGGTACTTAACCCTACAATATAAACCTCCATTGTAAGGATTCACAGTGATGACTAAAAGATTATTACAGGAAGAAAATTAATTTGTGGACGTGTAGGGTTTTTCATAGCTGATATACTGACTTGAAGAACCTTCCAAGTAAAATCCAGCTCATCGTTGTGTATGGTTATACACCTGCACTGTTCCTTGATGGCTCTAGGCCAAATGGGAAAAAACTTGTGACAATTGCCAGTCACCTTGAGTTAATTTGCAGGAAGTAAATATTACCCTCATGGTTCTGCATTCATGACAGAGAATTTTGCCAGAATTATCATCAGCTGAAAATATAAATTGAAAAGTTCATTAGGAGTGAATAGTTGCAATTCCAAAATTAACTGTTGCCCTTTTCTCCCGAAGTTTAATGCATACTTACAAACGTCCTGCTCTGTCTTGACTGTTCAGTGGCAGTTTCCTCAACATAACCAGCATAACATGACACACATGGGCAAAAATATTTGTGTTTGACTGAATTTATTTTAGTTTGGCATTTATCTGTTTTCTCTTCACCTGCATTTTAATACAATTGTAAAAGTGATACTGATGTGAAGTAAGTAGTTTCTTATTAGGACAGAACCATTATCCTATCATAGGGTTTGCTTATGTACCCAGTGCAGCATAAACTTATAACAGAGTTGATTAAAACTGTGAAAGAGATTATGAAGAGAAAGTTAATAAAATAAAAAGGATTAATTATGGATTTGATCCTTCAATTAGTTACACAGTTTATTGGAGTGCAGGGTGCCTCAGAGTTCATTTACACTGCAGCAGAGAGCCATTTCTCTGTGCATTAATACAGAGTTTTTCTGAAAAGCTCTGTGAGCAGAGATCCCAGACCACAGATCATATCACTCTTGACTTTTAAAATATGTTCTAAAAAATGAGTATGCTTTAAAATTCTTAGATGACATGAAACCTGATTAACTCAGAGCCAAAGGCAACCCCTAAAAAGCTGCTTGCTTTACTAGTTGGAAGTCAAATGTCATAAAATGAAGATGATCTTGTAAAAGGCATTAAGAAGAGCCTTATGAGAGTACAAAAATAAAAAGTTTTCAAAATATAAACCATTGAGCTAGCAATGTGTCTCTTTTAAATCTGTAATACTTGATATAAACTGGTTAGTGTAGTTTACAGTAGGTGAGAATTATTCTTGAGAATGAATTGTGCATTTCTCACCATCCTCCCTGAAGTGATAATTACTGTTTCAAAACAAAAATGGAGAGCAGAAAAAACCTCTTCAGAACAATAAATATGCTACAGAATGAAACACTCAGAGAAGTAAGGCAAAAAAATACCGGACTAGAAATTAGAATAACAGGCTGCATTTCCCAGATTTAAAACTTGTCATCTATGTATGTGACTTCAGAACACTAGGTCACTTCTGTGGCTATTTCTCTTTCATGCTTTCTTTTAGAAACGTATTTCATGAATAGGGGCTGTGAAGCAAATTTTTTAATACATAAATGTAGCTAGAAAATAAGAAAGAAAAAGAAAAAATATCTCACTACTAAGTAAAAAAAAAAAAAAGAATAATCAACTAAAATTCTTCAGAATTCCAATTGTATTAGCATTGTAAAGAATAAAGGAGTATCCTAAAAGTAATTGATATACTACCCTGTTTTTATTTTCAAACTACTGGGACCAAAATACAGTATCTGAATTTCAGCTTCTGTCACTGTAAAAACCCTTGTCCTGGATGACAGGGATTTACTTAACAGTCAAATGGATGACAAAGTAATACCCTCCAGTGTGGTACAGTTTTCTGCTCATTGTTTCCCTTGATCTTTAAACATAAAGGTTTGGGGGTGGGGTGGTTTGGTTTGGCTTGGTTTGCTTTATTTTAAGTAATAAGTACAGCCTTAGTGGAGATACTTAACAACTGAAGGCATTTTATTGGCAAATTTTGCCTGGATCTTGCCTAAGATCTGGGCACATCCTGCCTCTTATAGACCTGTATAATATTCCATTTTTAGATGTAATTATTGCTTTCACAATCTTCCTGTCCTCTGTAGATGCTGAGCTTGGCTTTCCAGCTTTGCCAAGCAGATGTAACATGCTGGCACACTTCCCAGGCATGAAGGGCTTGGGAGCAGAGGTCTACTCAGTGCTTCTGCTGCCTAGAGTAAGACATCACCTCATATAGTAGGAGTAATGAAAAACCCTGAGTTAGAAAGCAGAGACTGAGAGGCAAATGCTGCCCAAGGAGATATTTCCACAAAATGTCTTTTTTATTCCATCTCACATCCTTTCTGTGCTGACTTGTGTTGAAAAATTTTCTGCATCAAATGACTTCTCAGCTTCAGAGTGGGGAAAAATCCTGTAACAGGCACTCAGAAACCTGCTGAAAAACTGATGTAAAGACCTGAGTGGCACCAGCGCCTATCAGTGTCATGGAGCTGTGAGGAATGGCAACCTAAAATCTGATATTAAAGTGGAGACTAACCAAAAATCTGCACAGAGTAAGTTTTCATATCCTTGGAACAGTAACATGCTCAATATCACACTTTTAACACAAGAAATGCACTAGATAGTTTGTACCAGACTTCCTGTCGTAACCAAAACACTACATAGAAATATAATAAGGAAGGAACTTAAAGATCGTTTGCAACTTGCAAAGGATAATTTAGGTAGAGCTTGCTTTTCTCAGAGTTCAAAATACACTAAAGAGTGGTGAGAATGAAGAACAAACTGAAGAAAAGGTAACTGCAGTCAGTTTATAATTTTTCTTACTGCTGCTAATTATGACGTCTGACTAAATTTACACTCCTTAAAAAATTTTATCTCACCTCATGTTTACAGGTGCTACATACTAAAATTTAACTGAGGAATTTCCTAGCTGACTTTAAGCCTGTTTCCAAGCAGAAAGTTTGAGGTAGTTTTCAGGGTTGTCCTTTTTGATTATTTATATCTTTAACCAACTACTTGTAAAGGGTTAATCTATTCTCTAAACAATGGCTAAACACACTGTATAGGGCCAGCGCCTTGTTGAATAATTCAAGAGCACCCAGACTTTTCCATCGAATTCTATTCCCAGATAGAGCAACAGAGTTAGCTTTTTGTTGTAGGCCACCTGTCTTTCTATTTTACAGGATTTGAAAGGTAGTTTTGCCTATAGGTTTGTTATGCCTATGCTTTTTCTCCACATTTCTTAAATATAGATGTTTTTTCAGTATTAAATTTGAAGTCACTTTTGCTACCTATGAGCAGTAATAGTATCATGTAGATAGAATAGATTGACATATTTTGGGAAAAGAGACAATCATTTCTCTGATACGGATGTTTTGTAAGCTCCCTATGCAATATCCAAAGATTTACTGAGCACAAGTCTCCCATTAATGAGATACACTAATTAGGGACTTGTACATGTGAGAAGTAGAAAAGGAGCTGGAGGAAATTGAAAAAATGCTGTGTTCTGAGCAGTTTTCTTTTCAAATTTGTTTTCATGTTTCATCTTTCTTTGCAGTAACACCAAGAATTTCCTAACTTGGCAGTACTTGGAATAATTAATACTGATTACTGCACTGATTAATATAATCTAGATAGTGATATAACTGGCAGAGTAGAAATAGCTAGATACACAATTTTTCAAATATTGTCACATAAACTCCTTATGCGTTTTGCTTTGCTCACCTCTAGCCTGACCATGAATTGTTTCCTATTCTCAGAACCACTGAAGTGTGCAACTAAAAGACTACTCCTTTTACAATAATGAGAAAGTTACTCTCATGAGATTAAACTCTGCTTAAAGGAGTATCTTTCTTCTTGCTTTGAAAACTCCACAGTTATTCACTGGTGTTAAATCAGATGGCTGATAACATCATACATATGTATGAGATGGTTTATGTTCATTGTCCACTGTTAGAATCCAGTCAGGTTTTTGAGCCATACACAAAAAAAGATATCTAAAGCATGCAAAAACCCAGTTTGCAAATGGCTCATCTGAGTAGCTCTGTTATGACTACACTATGCAATGCAATCTCGTTTGATCTTTAACTTTACAAAATTTTCAAGGGTAAAGAAAAACCATTTCTCACAAAATTGACTTTTTCTTTAATGTATTCAATCAAGATTTGGTACACATTGTTATGCATTTTGAAACACACTGTTATAATTGCATGGAGTATTTGAGGGATCTCCAGAGATTTGAAGTTCTTGTCTGCAAGAAGGTGTAGTATTATAGCAGATTTGACCACACAAATCTCATTCCCTGAAGTACATTCCAGTAGCTTTGAAAACTTAAACTACTTCCTTGAAGTATAAACAGTAGTAGCAATAACACTCAGTATATAGCTGTCAGGTTAAGCTTTGCTACAGTTATGAAGTCTTTCAGCTCCATGAAGTGCGAGGAAAATATACTGTACCAATAATAAAGCAATTATTTGACATAATACAGGGCATATAATCCTGGATTCCTATTAACTCATTATGCAGCTTTGTGCATTGTAAATAAAGGTATTGCATTCCTACATCAGAGAAGCATCAGTTTTATACTGGACATCTAAAACTACATAAGGGACTCAAAATTACAATACTTTTTTTTTTTTTTTTAACAGACTATGAATAGTCTTATAGTTTAATTAAATAATTCATTATACTTTACCAGCTCAAGATAGAGACTAGCATTTATCCCCTGACACAATAATTTTGGCAAGTCACTACCTTTCTTGACTTTTCGAACTGTAAAATAGAATTGTCTCATCAGCTGCACAAAGCACTATCATTACCTGCAGTTTTAGTCAAATGCCAAAATCACTAATTTTATGTTATTCTTGATTCTATGGAGGATTCACGATTTAATTACAGGTTGATGATCAGGATTTTTACATTTTTACTTTTAAATGAAATGAGTTAAAATATGGAAGAGGTAGAACAAGAGTAACTGCTTTAGAGCATTTCCAATTTTATGCTTAAACTGTGAGCAAAACAAAAGATAGAAGCTCAAGAATCTTTACCATCTACCTGCACATGGGTAAGATCTTTTGGGTCATATGCATTTTTGAATACATAAAAATTGTAAATAAATTTAGTAAGATAATCTATTATGATATTTTAGGAATTGAAAGTTTATTTAAAAACTAAAAGATATTTCAATATCATAGTATATATTCTATGACATTCATTCTTATTTTTTTGTATGCACTGGATGTATTTATTTGGGGAAGAAAGGATTTCTAACAGCAGAAGAGAGAAAAGCTAAATACTCCTCCCTTTCACCCCAGGGAATCTCATGTTAATGGAATATCAAAGTTGAAATCCATTTATTGGACCTGAGGAAATAATTTTCCTGTAAAGATATGCCAGAAATAAACTTATCTCTAGAGACAGTGAAAGGGAACAGTAATCACTATGGCAATTCTGAAAGATCATGTTAAACCAGGGAAAAACATATGCAACAGAGAAGCTCTTGCATTGCCAATTACTCCCCGGCACTAGTTCATCTATCAGTCTGCTGTGAACTTGGCTTCAACTACCTGAATTCATCACTTTTCATCTACACTGAGGTTCTCATGACACCTCCAGCTCCACTGAGGGAAAACATGATGCAAAGAGTTACGCCACTTCACAACTGCAAGGTGAAAAACCAGGGCCATATCAGATTTGCCTAGCCCTCACAGGATCTCCTTTCTCAACTTTCTTTGTCCTGGCCTCATCAATCAGGGGTGAATTTGTGTGGCTGCAAGCCAGATGAGACATGTATTAAGATTTGCTACCAAAGTGTCTAAAATTCTGATTATTTCCCTTCAATGAAAAACAGCTAAAAGGATCTACTCATTGCAGAAAATGAGTTTTCAGTGCTATTGTGAAAGGATCTGGCTATAACAGAAAGTTAGTTTGCTTAACAAAGTAATTTTTAACTTTTTTTCATACATTTTTAGTGAGTGGTTGGTTCAGCGAGACCTGATTGATAATGAATAATTTCTTTCTGACACTTTAAAATAATAATAATAAAAATTATTGTGGTGAGAAAATGTCTGCAAGTGGCATGGCTTTAAAGTCTGTTCACCTTTCATTATACCATCTCCCCCTGACATCCCAAGAGTATAGGCATGCTTAGAGAAAAAGAAGGGAAGTATTTGCCTCATAGGACTGTGCCTTACTTCTCACTCAACCCATTAATTTTTCAGAGTCTTTTGATTATCAGCTCACATAGTTCATGGCATATGGTACCTTCATGTCCAGAGGGCCACAAAACACCTTGAGTCAGACACAAAAAACAGACGAGGATATTCTTCTTCATGAGTTATGCATAGACTACATACCCTGACTTACCTGTACAAAAAATAATGAAAGATGTGTAACTGAAAGTATGCATTTTCACAAAAAGAGCATTTAGTTAATTATATTTAAGTCTGGAGTACTCATTGTTTTCACAGACTCCTTCTCACTGCCTGTTTGCCTTTGTTCTATTACTGCTTTCTTCTTTTCAAACATTTTCCCCTCATCCCACTAAGTCAAGATGATAAAGCCAGGTCCTTTGAACTAATATTAGTACAATCCTAGGGAACTGCCTGACAAGAGATACTCTGACAGAAACAGTCTCTGAAATCCACAATGTGCTAGAACTTGCTCTCTTCTGTGCACCGTACAGCCATCATGGGAACAGGAAAAGAACAACACCCACCACCCGCTAAATCCATTCTAAAAAAGTGCCTTTATTATTTCATAATTCAACTCTAGAGACCAAGTCAAGAGTAAAACTATTTCATCATGCATCTCAGATGATCTGTGAGTACAGAAGATAAAATATATATGCTCATCTATGAAACAAGGTCTAGGGAATTTTATTGCTTCATGTTTCTTATTTATTGACACCACATTCTTCTGAGTCAGCAAAACTACCTAAGTAGTAAATGTTCTGCCACATAATTAGCAAAGCTTGGCCCAGAATAGTTAAACAAGCTTTCCAAAGTGTACATGCAAAACACTAATATTTGTGATATAGCTTTTAGAAAAATATAAAATAGTAGTACAACTGTGATTGCTCCTAAATTGCAAGTGAGAGGGAAAAAATGCTCATACAATTGAAATCATTTGGATGTTTTGTGCACTGAGAGGGAGCAGTCATGACCAACACCTCTTTGTCCTGTAATTCTACTTCAAAGTCTTAAGTCACTGACTATTTATATTCTAGATATTCTAAGATTTTCCAGGTATTACACATAATGTAAGTAGTTTAAAGAACCTTTCATGATGGTAGTTTAGAAATTATAGCAGAAAAAAAACAAAAGCAGCATATATATATATAAAATTGAATTGAGTAGTGGGTTTAGTGATGAAACAGTTAACAAAAATACTAAATGTGTTTGGGAACAAACAGAAACTTCTCAAGATATAATTATGCTCTGGGTTCTTGACCTACATTTCTCTTTAAAAGAGCAGGAAAGCAGAATTTAAAAAAATGCAAATGAAGCAGCAAAAATTAGCTTTACCATTGCAATGTATGACGAATATGAAGGTGCAATCTGTGCTGCTGGAATGATGGTGTAGATCAAAAAGAAAGAGAACCAGCAAGAATTTACAAAACTGTACCACGGACTTCTTTTCCTTGTAGTTTTGTACAACTTTTCTTCAAACATACGCTTAGTGTTGAACATCTAAAAGCTATCAAAAGCAGAATGCACATATTGCATGAAAGGAAAATGAAAAATAGTTCTACGGACATAACAACATTTTTAAAGACATGGACCCAGTTACAGGCAGGAGGGGGCTTTTTGAGTTAAGTTCGTGTTTAATATATAAGGGCACTATAATAAACTATAAAAATATTTAGCTAAAACAAAATCTAAAGAAAATATTCTCCTGTGAACTATAAATTAGTCCTTATACAAATTTTAGAACATTAGTTATGCTTATTTTCTGGGAAGATTAGTACGTACCTACTACATGGAATATGTAGGATTAAAAAAAACCCCAAAGAAATATGTACAGATGACTGTTTCTATGGAACCACAAAAATCAAAAGCTAGAGTAGGCATTAATTTCATATATTACAGCTAAAGAGTTATTTTGTCAAAATACGGGGCAAGTTTTTGATTTCAAACCCAAAGTACCATTATTTATGCTCCAGCTTTCTGTCCTGTTAGCTCTTTTTAAGATGATTATCTCTTTTCAGAAGGAAAAGTTGAGGCTTTGAGCAATGATGTGATACATCTCAGAAATCATTTGAAAGAACATTGGTTCCTCCAAAAAGTATGGTGTTTTTTGTACCACAACATGCAAATTGTTAAGAACTCATTTAGCAAAGTATGCATAAGTAATGGTGAAGCTGGGGCACCGTTTCTAGTTGATATACTGGTGTCAGCAAGGAGAGGAGTAGAAAGACAAACCTCTCACCTCACTTCAAAGTCTGCCGCATCTGTAGCATAACAGCGAACAAATCTTCAGCAGCAGACAGGGCAAAACAATCCTCTTTCCTGTAGCACTGTATCCTCAGTATCCCATCCATCTTATATCTTTATATAATAGGTGTGGCAATAGTAATAAGGCTTAAATTATATGTATGCAGATCACATTTTTTATTTAGCTGCAACCTAGTAGCTGGGTATCAGAGCTGGGCTAGTTAGCATACCCAGTGAGTTCACTCAAGTCATTAAGTCTTCGGGCAATCTGGGAAGTACACAGATGAAATAAGGGACAGGTTTGAGATCAATTAAAAACAAGCTGATTGACTGAACCTCCACTATCATGTATTTTACTGACTGTTACATGATCCTTCCAGATGGGAATTTTGTTCAGTTCTTGAAATTCCCCAAGGCAGGTCCTGCTCTCTCTCATCTGACTTGTCTGCTAAATGTGTTGATTGACATCCCGGACGAAATGTTCAAAGTCTCCCCTGAGCAGCTCCTACTGTCAAAATGGTAAAACTATTCAGAAGTAAGATATTTGTAAGTAGTCAAGATAAACTGTTCCTCTGGATACGGTGATAGGGGTCTGTTCTTGTATGTGGCTAAGATAATCAATAGCAATGAATTACACTTATTGTTGGGGTGGTCACATACAGCTGTGGGCAACTGGAGTATAAGAACTAAACAGGAGAGCAGTTTGGGGAGTCTCACCTGGTTCAGCTAAAGATGCTGCTGCTACAGAGATTCTTACAATGAAGGCTCCTGCCACTATTGAACATTCTGTTCCCCCATGAAACTGTCACATAATTCCAAGATTCCAATAAATTAACATAATATGTATATATATATTTTTAAATACTATATTGTGAGTGTTAGACAGCATAAGAACATAGCTAATTACTTTAGCTGAGTAAAAAATATGGTAACATTTTGATAGCAACAAAATGATGAAAACTAGGATATATCATCATCTTGTCCAGTAGATAAAAAAAAAGGGGGGGGAGCCTGCAATTGCCCCCTGGCCCCCCAAATCAAGCGACCAACCAATAAACCAAGCAATCAACCAATAAACAACTATTAAACTAAAATTTGTGGAACAGAATAGAGATTAAAGAGCAGATAAAGAAATTAGATGATAGCACAGATAAAAATAAATCCAGTAGAAATAAAAGAAAGGAGGCAACTAGAAAAAAATGCCTAGAGTATAGAGAGAATAATGAAAAGCATTTACAAAGTGACTCACAGAATCACAGACAGCTCAGATTGGAAGGGAGCTCAGAATGTTCAGCCCCCTGCTCATAGCAGAGCTATTTCTGAGGTGAAACTTGGTTACTCAGAACTTAGTCAAATGAGACCTCTAAGGACAGGAACTCCACAGTCTCTATAGTCAGCGTGCCTCACTGCTGGGCTGCCCTTGTGGGGAAAAATGGTTCCTTATATGCAGTCCAAATTTCTCACTTCAACTCTTTAAAGGTGCCTCACATTTCTTCATTGCTCTGAGGTGTGCAGAACCTTGCTCCATCCCCTTGATAATTTCCCCACAAGCACTGTTAGGCTGCTGTTAGGTGCCTCCTCCTCCAGGCTGAAGCAACCCCTGACCCTCAGCCTCTCCCCATGGCAGAGACAATACTATATATATGGTCTAATGAGTGCTGAGTGGAGGGAGATAATCACTGCCTTTGTCAGCTGGCCATGCTGCTTGTCAAATCAAAACTGTTGGCCACCTGTGATGATTGAGGGTCAGCTTAGTGCCCACCAAACACCAGGGTCTTTCCTGCAGGTCTGCTCTCAGCCTCTCTGTCCCCAGTCAGTGTCATTGTAGTGGGTCCTCTGTTCCAGGGCACCACTTGGTATTTGCCCTTGCTCAGTTTCACAAAACATTTGCTGGCCCATTCTTCCTGCCTATCCAGGATTCCTCTGGATAGTATCCTGTCATGGAGTTGTCTCCCCAGTTAACATCATCTGAACACTTGATCAGTGTAGGCTGTTACCTGCTCCAGGTCAGGTGTCAAAGGATAAAACCATTAAGACTGACAGGTCCCACTACAGATCCTTACAGTCCTCCCCTTCTATGGACTTCCAGGTAAAGCATGACCCATTAACCATGACCCTTTGGGGCTCACCATTCAACTATCTTTCTACCAATCACACATACCATGAGAGTGTAATGTCCTAACTTGGATACAAGAACATTTAGAAGACAGTCAGGTTTGTCTGATATGATTCGCTCAGTAAACACATGCTGGCTGTTTCCAGCAGCCCTCTTCTCCTCCACATGCCCAGAAATGTGTTTCAGAAAGACTCACTCCATGGTTTTCCCAGAACTCAAACTAAACCATTCTTTGCTACCAATGAAACAGTTCTGATGATCATCTGACAAAACTGATAGATGAGTTTGCTCTTCCTTTTAAGCTTTTTGTCTGCTGTGGGAATAAGTTACTTTATTCAGAATAAAGTGTCCAAAAAAACATCAATGGGACAAATATTTGGAATTCAGTGGAAAATACCTCTCAGACGCATCAGTCAAAATTTAGTTACATATATCTGGATTAACTGTGAATAAAAGAGCAAAATGAGTCTGTCAAGAGCAACACTGGGTACATAAACTATAGTTTGGCACCAGATCAAGATATTTTAAATGGGACTGAAGGACGAGTTCTTCCCTAAGGAACAAAAAAGGTTGAGAAGAGACAACTCATTTGTTACTTTAGTCACCCAAGGAGCTCAAAGTGACAGTGGACAAATGATGACAAATTGAAGTACTGTTGTCAACACTTCAGTTATTGCTTACAGTGTGGGTTCAGTGTTACACATTGTTGACTGAATAAAGCATCAGTATTTCTGAGACTTGTTGATCAGTGTCTGTAAACAACTTGTGCTACAAGTACAGAGTCTGCTGGGCTGCAAAATGAACTACCATGTCAAACAATACATCACAGAGGAAAGAAGGAACCAATGATGTCTTTGCAGAAATAGGAAGGAAGAGCAGAAAATGAAACCAAAATTTCATAAAACTCCACAGTGATTATGCCAGGAATATTTAAGAGATAATAGTGATCTGAAGAATACACACTGGAAAAAAAAAAAAAAGGAAAAAAGTTTGCCTATTTATTTCTTTGACAAATTAAAATCTAAAGTGTTTACAAATTTAGCAAATTAGCAACACTACTCAGCTTGGTCATGCTAACTATGAGAATATCTACTCAAGAAATCATAACTTTTCAATGTTGTGCAAAAAATAGTAGTAACACTTTTAAGCTGACACTGCCTCATTGGTTTTCAAGAAGGTGACAAAATTCTAGCTACAGTTTTTAGGGGTGTCTTTTTTCTTTAAAGTAAAATTGTTAGTATAAAGAATTAAATTCACTGGGGTAATGTCATCTATGGCATGGAATTAGATGTGTTCTACAAGGAATCCACTTAACATGAATTGTTTCATAAAGAACATCAAACGATTATGGCAAAGTAATTTTAAAGATCAAGTAAAATTGCAAATACCAGACAGACATAGAAGAAAGTGGGGATAATATTTATTGAGAATATTTAAAGGCAAGGTACAAAACTAGGAAGAAAGAAAAAAAGTATTACTCTTGAAGAGACTTTATGGTTGAAGTTTTACAGAAAAAAAAAAAAAAAAAAAGAAGAGAAAAATAGGTAGAAATTGTTTAAAATATCTTAGTTCTAGGCAAAAACAGATAAGTAATCTAAGCTGGTCAAGAAAGTTTGTCATACAAAAACAGTAGTCTACTCAGGGCAATAAAACCAGCTCCATTATCTTTTTGAGGTTTCTGATCTAAAACCAGAAAAAATTAGACATATATATATATATACCTTTGAGCTCATAGCCCAACATTAGCAATATACTTTATCCTGTAAACATCTGTAGTGCTTTAGCTTGTTACAATCACACTCATTAACAGATTTAAAAGCCAATTTATTAAAATTTATGAACAATACTTGCTTTAAAATGTTCTATTACTATTTAGAAATAGAAAATTTAGTTTCTAGTAAATATAGTGATGGGCCTTTCTTGAAAACATATTTTCAAAGCTTTCACTTTCTGTCAAACATGTATCTGGTGCATTTGCTCAAGCAACTCCAAGTTTCTTCAGAGAACAAAAATCCTAAACTGTCCACCTAAAGGTGACAGTACAAAATGGAGGGAAAAAAAACGCCAAACTTCGATTAAGTTTAAAGCTCAGAAACAAAAATGAAAAACCGGGGGAGAGAGGGGGATTTATTTATTTATTTTTTCTTTTCCATAGCCTTTTGTCTTTCCAGAATAACTGAGACTCAGTGGTAAAATATAATGAGTTTCTGTTCACCTCTGGAATTACAAAGTCTTCTCACTTCTGAAGGAATAGTTCCAAGACAGCATATTTTTTAATGTTAGAACTAATGTCATATAAAGTAGTTTCAACAAAATAGCTTAATAACACAAGCAAAACAGTATCAATATTTAAAAAAAATCAACAATGTTCTAAGATCTCAGTTTATCTTACTTTTGTTGTTGAAAATCAGCTTCATTGAATAAAACCAAGCCAGTTCTAAATTACAAAACAGTGAATCCAAAGGAAAAAGAATGTTTTAGCATGAACATGTCAAAAATAGATAGTCAATTGCACAAGAAAATTTACCATGTGAAGGCAACTTTAGAAAGAAAAAAGCGCAAAATTTAATCTATTATTTTGAAACTAAATTTAAAAACGGAAATTTAAAAATGACAAAAGTGAAAACTCATTAAAATTATGGAAATAAAATTCATCAAGTAAAACTTCTGATTTTCCTAAGGCTTTTCATAAAGTCAGTGTGCTTACAATAAGTTGTTAGTATTCTGCTTTCAAATTTTCTGCAGGTAAATTTACAAATCTACTTATTTGCTTTTAGAAGTCTGAATAATTTTGAATAATTTTTTCCTCATGAGAACACCAAAAGGCAACTATAGGTGAAAATTACTTCTATATTCAGTCTGTACAATTAATCATTGGTCAAATGATGGTACAAAGTGAAAAGGAACTAGAAATTTCTATGATGCATTATGCTATTTTGCTTGAGTGGATGCTTTCAAATTCAGAATATTCATTTGAAAACAGACTATTACATTTACAAGCAATACAGAAAAAGAATAATAAATTTTCAAAAATAAGATATAGATGCCAGGCGCTTTGGAAAAGAAAAAACTGAAATGTAAAATTAGGGTACTAGATCGTAATGAATTTCAGCACAGGTAGGCATCCAGATATCTTTCAATATATTTGCTTAATATCTCTTACTAAAAGCCACAAAGGAAGTTTGTGGCAAAGCAGGAAATTAAGCTAGGCCCCAGTACAACATTAAAGTTGTTTTTATATAATCATATATTCTGTATTTGAAGTGACCTTTATTCACAGGAACTTGTAGACAACACATCTGAGAAACAAATCTGCTGTTTCAGAACCAAAATCCTTGACTCCACTACATACAAACCCACACATGGCAAGCTGTGGAACCTGGAAGTCACTTACACACTTCTTGTGTGTCTTTTTTTTTTTTTTTTTTAACGCCATTGGTCTAGTTTGGCACTAATTTAGTCTTACAGTTCATCAAGGTGATTTTTTTAATCAGTCACACTGCACTATTGGTCTCCTGCTGTAAAGGCCCTCGGTGCCTCATGCTTCTGTGCACTTCTGTACCTGGGCTGCAGCAACCATATTAACTGCCCACTAACGTTTCAGTGAAGACGGATATTCATGCTGAGTAGAGTTGGCTGCCAGGCAAATTGTGTTAATCAAAGGTCATTAACCCTAGGATCCTGAGGCAGCTACAACTCTAAGCTAAATCTGTCTAGACTCCTAATTCTGCATTCTTTAAATAACATTGGAATGTTTCTAAATTAAAAGCAAACAAATAAACAGAAAACACACACACAGACAAAAAAAAAAAAAAAAAAAAATCCAGACAAGTTTAAGTTAGCAAGTCTGCCACAATAGAAATAGAGAAGGTTTATATCTGCTGCCCTGCCCACTGTCCCCTTACAGGCAGATCCTTTCTTCCAGACTTAGTTTTACATACCTGTATTACTTTCTGAGCTGAACTGAACTGTACTGTATCTGCTGTTGTCCCTCAGACAGTTCTTACCATCAGCTGAGACTGACTTCTCCCTCCCTTCACCAAGATCCATCTCACAACTCACTCCTCCCTTTAAAAGAACAGTGAATAAAGTTGAAAAGAAAGGAAGAGGAAAATAAACCCAAAACCACTGTCACACAGAATGAGTGTATTTTAGAGATTGCAGTATCCTCCATTCCATCTTAACAGGAAGAGTATATCACTTGCCATCAGTCTTGAAAAGCAGCCCTGCAATTCCTAGTGTTACAGGAGTAGCAAGTACCAGAATTAGTTTGACAGTAAAGGTGAGTATGTTCAGCAATTTATGTCTATTATAGAGTTGCTTCTGTATATTTTGCAATATCTAGCTTGCTCTGGGGTAGAAATATAGAAAAAACTGATTTTTTTTTTTTTTTTCTGATGTAATTATCAGTGATTTGACTCACTGTTTTGGTAAGTAGCATCTTCTTCTTCCTAGAATCTAAAAATATTTTCTTTGTTATTTAAAATTGTCCTTTTCCTTTAGAGAAAATAATACAATCCCAACTTTATTGGAGGTAGAATGTGTTGTGAGTTTTTTTCAATACCTTTTCTCTTACTCAGCTTTTATTCCTCAGACCATAGCAAACATCTAAGTACTATGTGCTGTACTCCATCTGAGTAATATGTGCTTCTCTCCAACATGCTATTACTGAAAATAGTAGCTTACATTGATGCAGAGTTAAACAGCTCACTTGACCAAATGATGTATTTTCTGTCTTATTGCAAATCAGAGCTGAGAGATGGATAAAAGACCTTTATTTGGACACTGAATTCGTTTTGCATGCTGTTAATATGTGATCCTATTTGAGCAAGTTCATTGCTCCAAAAGGTACACAGCATTTTGTCACATTTCTTCTAACAGATCATAAGTCACAAACTCATGTTCAAGGTATCAAAACTATTCTCACAAATATTTTTAAACATGAGGTTTATATATACATTGTCTTGTAGTACTCTGAATAAAATACTCTGACTAAAATATGACAATCCTCAGAATGCTACCTAGAGGATGGCTAGCAGTATCGTATCACACTCATAATAATTGCCTTAACATGTATTTCTCTTTGAAGATTCTGAACACTGTAAGTAGTCTACAGAGGTTATGCTACTTTTCCAGACCGCAGTTAGCAGTGCCTGACTCCACAAGAGTTGCTGTTGTCCAATAATCATTTCACTGGACGATTGATTTAGTATTTCTAAAGCTTTCCGCTGGAAAATCTTGATTGAAGAGGAGCATACTTTGGGACTTCCTCTGCCTGTGTGGTTTATTCACTTTCTTTCTACCTCCTCCATGTACGTAGAATCATAGAACCACAGAATATGCTGAGCTGGAAGGGACCCATCAGGAACATCGAGTCCAACTCCTGACACTGCACAGGACACCTCAAGAGTCACACCATGTGCCTGAAAATGTTGTCCAAACACTTCTTGAACTCTAGCAGACTTGGTGCTGGGACAAGGTGTGGTGCCTGCTATTTTAAGTATGTCCTTGCAGTTTTCTTATCATTCCATCTGAAATGCAGGTTGATGTTTGATATCCTTCCCCTTTCTTTATCCATTCCCATAACATTTTGAGGCTTCACCTGGTACTTCAAGACATCCTTCTGTCATGCTCCTGAAAATCATGTATATGGTTACTTTGCAACTTACTTCCTAGCAAATTGTTCTCCAGGTTTAACCCCTTCGTGATAATCAGATATGAGGATAGACAGGTTTCAGAAGTTGCCTGCTTTGATTTTATAACTCCCAGGGTGTAACAAACCCCTTTAGAGAAAGAGACAATAACAAAACCAACCAAAAAATTGTTTGGAAATGCTCAGTTTTAATTAATTTGTAACTGTAATTTTCAAGGTGACACAGTTTGTTCTTCACACTGAGGCCTTCCATCTATGGGTCTTCCACAAATGGCACCATAGCTCTCTAACTTTTAGGGTGAGTTCACTAATGAAAGTATGTCAGAATAATAATACCAAGACATTTTGGGATGATGATGAAGAATGCTTTTCTTATTTATTCTGTGCTTTTGGTGTAATTAAATGTGATCTGGCTGTTAGCCAGGTTCTTGGCCAATTGACATTTTTAGTGCCAAGTTCTTTCATGAAACTGAGATAGACAACATTTGCTGTAATCATTTTCCCAAAACAATTCTGATGATCTTTTTGGCTGAATTATCTTTGTCCTCATATTGAACCCTGTGTTTTGTGGATTCATCTTGTTTTGGATCCTTGGGTTTGTTTGTTGTTTTTTTTTTTTTCCCAGAAACAATTTTGATGAAGAATTTAAACTTTTTTATTCAACAGACTTATTTTGTTTTTGTTTTTGTTTTTTTTTAATTTGAACCTGAAATTATTAGTTATGTGTTAATTTACAAAAATCTTATTCTTTCTAATCATCCTATATGACTCATCATAAATAAAGAAATAGATAAATAAATAAAGAAATTAATAAATAATGAAGAGATCTGTCAATAGAAAAACTTCAGGAGGATGTGTGGTAAATAAGTTCCAGAAGGGAGGAAGAGAGAGAAGTGAATAGTTTGCTGACATTCAACTAAACTTTAATCATTCTCTTTCCAAAGAGGTAATTGCTTTTTACAGGAGTTCTAGGTCATGATCCCATCTTGGACCCAACTTAGAAGAAGTATCTGAACAATACAGCACACCATGAGATCTGGGCTGTGAATGAGCACATCTTCAGACTTCCTAAGGTGCACTGCATCATTAAAAATAAATCAAAGCCTGTAAAAGTTGACATATTGTAGCTGTTTTCCTCACCCCACCTGCTTTAATTTGACACATTTTCAGAGGAAAGTCGCTATTCGTTTCATATCTAAACCTGTCAAAACTTTTTTCCCTTCAGTTAATACCAGATGAATCAAGTTTCTTAGCATAGCTTATTGAAAAGCTGTAGAGACCAGACAACTCGTTGCATGCAATAGTTTAGTGGGGGAAAAAATAAAGTCTATAACTGAGTAAACATAAAAGATTTCAACTCAAAGTGGGAAAAAAATATTCAAATAATTAAATGTTGTTAGAAATAAAAAGTAATAGATACTTAATATTTAAAAAAGTCATCTAAATCCATCAGTTAATAGAAGAATGAATTGGAGTTTTGTTCATTATTTGTTTCCTTTTTCCATAAGCAAAGTGCAGACTTCTTACTTCTGAACCTGTATTTCTGTTACGGTTGTGTATGGCTAATAATACTTCATGAGACTTTTTGAAAACTTGAGGTGTCACAAAATGGCAAATATCTCACAATAACTCATTGCCTCATTCTGGTTTCAAGTAAATATTCCTCTAATAAGTAAAGAAGATGTACAAAGCATGGGGGCGTGGTTCTACCACCGGAGGGAAAGAAGAGTAAATATATTTGACAGGTCACAAGTCTTCTGTATGTCAGTATGGCAACAAGGTACCAGTTACTTGGGAGCAGGATACCCCTCAAAATTTGATCAACAATTCCAGCATGGACAAAATTTGACACAGAAAATCAAAATCAAACTTATTTTTGTTAGAAGAAGTATTATCTACAATGAACCTAATAAGGCTCCAAAACAGTTTGATTTCAGGTGACAGAGGTGGCTTTTCAAAAACAATGTTATCTTTACAGACAGTTCTAGAAATTGGAAGAATTATTTCTTCCCAATTTAACCTTTTCTTTTTCCATTTTTTAAAAAAAAGTAATTTAAACAAAGAAATAACCTGAGGGAAGACAGAAGATTAAGAAGCAAAAAACTGCTGCCAGAGAATTCACGTTCTTTTAAAGTAAAATCCTAAATAACTGGACTAATGTTAATATGGAAATATGCTACATGATATTAAATTTACGTGAAACGTTCTGCTCAGCTCATAACACTGTTTTGTCTTGGAAAGAAATCTTGAAGAAAAACTTGGGCAATAAATTAAGTTCTGTATTAATCTCAGCATCTGTGAAATGTGTTATTACTGTGCGATTTTGACTTCCGTAAAGGTTCAGTCTCAAGCAGAGACAAGCCTCCCCTGTTAGCTGATAATACCATTGTTTTAATAAATTAAGTTATCATTGAGGCAAAGTTGCAGAGAAGAATTCAGTTACTCAGATAGCAAGGGCAAAAGTCTCATGGAGAATGTGAAACACATCTGCTCTGCTCAGTGTGTGTTCATCGTAGAAGATAGTGAACAGAAACTATATATTTCCACGTATCTCACTGTGTAGAAAGGTGGAAGGTTCCTGAGCATGCTACAAGTCTCCATTACTACAGTCAAATTGTTTAAATCTCTTTCCTATGAATGAGTTGATTGCCATGTTTATTTTTGATTTGCAACCACAGCTTTTACAGTAGGAAGCACTGATTTATGAAGGACTTCACTGGCACATGAAACAGCTTAATAACACGAAATAAGCTCAGCTGGAAGAGAGTGACCAAGTGCCTAGCTCTGTTAAGGGAGACACAGTTGTCTT
The DNA here is from genome assembly GCA_035583155.1 of Acropternis orthonyx. Lineage (NCBI taxonomy): Eukaryota > Metazoa > Chordata > Aves > Passeriformes > Rhinocryptidae > Acropternis > Acropternis orthonyx. The sequence continues at coordinate 95,343,225 of JAWWEU010000081.1, read as the reverse complement.
CTTCTTGTGACAACTAGTACACATAACAGCATCAGCCAGAACTGGCAGGGTTGAACAACTTACATATGAAGAAACTGAGTCTAATACATTTTAAGAATAACATAAATAGCTGACATAGGAACTGTAGAGCTGTAACAAGTATTGAACGGTAAATTTGCTTTACAGGATCATGCTAGAACTAAGGCCACAGAACAAGCAATTGTATCAGACTTGGTGGCCACAGTGCTGTTTTATTACAGATGCTTGAAATGTCCCAGTCACAATAAGATGGCTAGAACTAACATCCACCTGGTTTTAAAACTTGTATGGACAGAGCTCCAAGTAGCACTTTGTTGTCTTCTAGCAAAACACTGATAATACTGCAAGGACTCCATCCAGTAGTAGAGAGCAATAAATATGCATGTTAGGTAGAAGATTAAGATTCTGACTTTCCCCAAACTTATCACCAGAAGTTGCCTCTGAGAAAATTAAAGACTTGACAGGAAAAAATGCAATTGAGTAGACTCAGGTGTATTTGCATGTGCTCTTAATGAATGATAGGATACGGTGATAGTACCAATCACTGTAGAGAGAATTATAGAGTGGATGACAGAGTAATAATATACTAATTAAAAGGACATTAAATCTATATCTCAATGTTTTGAAAAACAAAACAAAACACATCATCAAAACCACTCTTTTCTGAATTTTAAAATTAAGAAAAAGGTAAAGAAAGGAAACAATTAGAGGGAAAAGTTTTTATGGCAACACAATGGGAATTTAATGCACAATACTCAACACTTGCCAGGAATTTTTAAAATTAACTATGAGTTTAATACAGATGATGCAGAAAATTTTCTCCATTTCTATTCAGAAAAGACAAATTTGTCATAATTAATACTTATTCAATTTACTTTAACAGAGAATTTAGACAATTAATCTTCTATATGTGCAATAGTCCTATTATGGTTACAAGAAAAGTTAACAAATTTGTACATTTCATATTATTTTATATTAATATTTTTATTAATTTGGCTCAAAATAAGTAATGCTATATTATTTTTACATTATGTATACTCATGGACACTGCTTTCTTAAAAAGTCGAGTGTTATTCCTAAACTCACTGAATTAATACAACAGCAAAACACCTAGAAATGCCTAGTTAAATATTTCAATCATCTTTACTGTCACAGAGCTAAAGCAATATATTCTGGATTTCAAATATATTAATGTAATGGTAATTCAACTCATTGTACACCTGTAATTTAAGTTTTGCTGTACAAAACTGCAGTTACTTGAAAACAAGATGAATTATTCAGAGTTCATAATGAACTCAAAATCACAAATCATGTTTCAGTGCTTTCAAACTCTCAGTATGTTGGCTAAGAAGCTTACTGTAGGTGTTAATGGCTACATTAATTGTTAATTAACAAGCGTTAAAATAGCAGCAGAAATGAATGCAGAATACATTCAGACTTTCCTTGGTTATCCACTTTAGAAGAGTGACTGGCATAGGTAAACAACTTGATATTTCTTAGTTAGTTTTTTAGCAAGTTCAGAATACAGACATGGTCACTGGTCTTGGACTGATCTTGGCTTGGACGTGGCAGGTTTTCACTTATTTCTCTGCTGGGAATAGAGAAGTATCAAGCAATCTATTCCAATTCCCCAGTTCCTGTCACAAGGCCACTTAAGTTACAGTATGAAGCAGAGTTACTGCACTGCTTTGGGAATATATAAGGGAAGCCATTTTTCCATCCACCATGTCAAAGGTTTTCTGAGTTTCCTTCTCCCTGGGTCTGATTCTGAGAATGGGTGAGGCAGAAAGATCAGGACTCAGGGAGGAAATTTCCCTGTATTAGGGATTGTCTTCATTACAGATTGTTTTCATTGCTCAAGCACAGAGTCCAGGCCACATACTGAAAACCTTCTTAGAATACCACTGTGTGAGTTGTACAATTATAGCACAACAAGCTTCAGTTACAACAAAAACCTTTAGTGACAGTATGATATCTTTACAGGTAGTAAATATATAGTTGCTTATCATCCAAGCAAAATTTGTAGTTCAAAGAGACAGGAATACCTAAAGAATCACCACATACCATATAAGCAATTGGGATTTTTTAAAAAGTAACAACAGGTTATAAACACAAGAGAGTTCAATAATAAACCCGGTGTTCTGTCAAATACTAAATTGCATACTTCCAGTAACAAGGCTAACATTTAGCTCACAGCAATCTAATCCTCAGAAATTCCAAGGATGAACATATTTTACTTTAGATAAAATCACCAAACTTTACGTATGTTGCAGACTTTGAGTTTCTAAAGTGAATCATAAATATTTCATGCATGTATTGCTCTGTGGTACCCATCTGGAAGAAGAGTATTTTCTCCTTTGTTGATTAAAACTTTATTGACCTTACTGTCTGTCAGATTCTGTTAAGGGGATTTTTGCCAAGCAAATTTTTAATATTATGCTTGCCAAAATGCATCAACAGACTCTGTAAAGGGTAATCGTAAAACCATGGGGAACATTTAATATTACAGCTAAGACCATGGCATTTACATTTTAAGTTTTGTTTACTTTCAGATTTTCTGCAGTTACAATAGGAAAATGAAATGCTGATAACACAAACACCCTTCCATAAAAATGTGAAATGCCATAGGCTTAATAATTAAGGGATGTTGTAACCTTACTGACAATATTTCCAAAGTAAATTTCCTTACTTAATAACCAAAAGTTTATGGAAAATTTCTTCTTAAACTATCTCACCTTCCTTTTTTTTTTTTTCTTTTTTTTTCTTTTTTTCCCCTGACAAAGAACAGTTTTGGGAAAGAGTCATCTAATCTCACCTAATTGTGAGATACAAAGTCTTAATCATCAGTGTTTTTATCAAGGTCTATAATGATATTACATATAATTTAATTTTCTTTCCCATTCCTTCTAAAGACTCAGAGCCATTTCAGGCTTCATATCTTCATAAAATACAATCTAATCCCCCCCCATATATCTAAAACATTCATTAGCTGTCCTATTAACCTAAAAATAGTTATCTTCAAAGCAAAGGTGACCTAGAAAGACTGGATACTGTCCAGCCTACCACAGCTATTTGGGATTATTTACCATGGAGTGAAAAGTAATAGAGAATTTAAAAAACACATCTAATCTGATGGTACAACAGAACTCCAACATAGGTAGTGTACCAAAAATTTCAAAATAATAAGATTCCAGTAAAAAAACCCAATAATTGGGTTTGTTTTGATTTGTTTTTATTTATATCCATGCAGAAAATAACTAAAGTCAAAAGAATCCACAAAAGGGTGCAAAAAGGAATATCACCACAGACAAGATCATATGATTAATGTTGAAATGGAATGTTTAGATTTTATAAATGTTTGAGGCAGAGGAGACACACAGAAAGTGTACCAAACAGTATATAAATAATACCATATATATTACTTTGGTAGGTCAATAAGTTTCACAAAATTTAATTTAAACTGAAGGGAAAAACAAGAAATCTTTGCTGAACAGTCCTTCCCAGTTAAATTCCAAAGAACTCTTATTCCCAATAATAGTACCAACTCAATAGTATTAACTTCTAGGATTTCATATCTTTGAAGGGCCATTTATCTTCCCTTATACCTCTGTCTGTGATCCTTTCCTACTAAGTGCCATCCACACACAACATTTTAACAGCATCCAGCCACAAGGCAAAAGTTAATCACTAGACTGATAGAGGAGGAAACTCAACTACAAAATGGGGCAATATTACCCAGTAGGACAGGGGCTCATCACATTTCCATGCAGTAAACCCAATAAGTACAAAGTGGTAGAGGAAATTCAGAAGTATTTTTGATTTATCTCGGCATAAGCCACTTAGGTTTTTGGGTACTTTCTCCACTCCAGTGATCAAAATACACAACCCAGGTATTAGAAACACAGCTTGAGCAAATATACATATATATACTCTTTGTTGCAGGCAAAGCAGCAACTGTACTTTAAGTTTGAAAGTTACATTCTTGAAAGAAACTAAAAGTAAGCATTTTTCCCACTACTTACATAATTTAAAAAAAAAAAAAATTCTTATTTTTAAGATGAAATTATTCAGTACTCCAGTCTGCACTTTCTGTGCTATATTTGTTTACAGCTTGTTACACTGGGAAGGTTCATCATTTTTCCCAAACCACTCTGCCTGATGGACTTGATCATAAGGGAACTATGATGAACTAGAGGAGGCTATATGGTAAAGAGCATAGTAAAATAACAGGATATACCATTATTCATTTAGTTACTTTAGCAAGTGCATCTGTCTTGGTGCAAGCCAAAAATATGTCACTGGAGGTTTCCCTTTAAAAATCACTTGTCCATATGGAGTCTGTTACCACATCTGTTCAGAAATATAGGTCACAGATATGTAAATAAAGAAATTAAACCAATAGAAATAATCCACTCTGCATGCCTAATTTCTGACACTCCCCCTCACCCCCCCAAAAAAAAACCCAACCAACCAAACAAAAAAACCCAACAACAAAAAAACCAAACCTGACCTCTAGAGCTGTTAAATCTGTTAATAGATGGTGAAGATCCAATAGTGAAACAAATTATGTTTGTAAGAGCAACCCACAAACAAATTTATGGTGACAAGCAAACACCACCAAAATATTTATACATACAGATGTGCTGCAATAGCTGGTTTAGGTGACCTCTTTTGCTTTATGCAGCAGCAGTGATTTCCTCCACTTTTATACCAGTGTTCTTTTTTTAGGTTAACACCACTCCACAGATATGATGACACAGCATTCACTAGCACACCTGCAGCACACATGGATATATCCAAAGCTGGAATCATGCCTTTCACTTATAGATCCTACATCTGGGAGATCAGATCTGAGCCCAGACATTACAATCCTTATTTCCAAAATTTAAGCAACTTTCACAGGCCCTGTGCTGACTTCTCCATATCCACCCTCTGAATCCTTCTTAGAGTCTACAAGGAAATAGCAGTGTACCTACCTGTAAGATTTGGTATTTGGAAGACAAAACTGTGAATTATATCAGATGCCTTTCACTGTTTACTGTAAATTGTTAGGAAGCTTTTCCTTTCTTTATAAACTCCCTAAAACAATAAACCATAAGCTGAGCTTTACAATGGCTCGACTGTAGTGAACTTCAAATTAATACACATGTAATTATTTGTATCACCGTAAAACATTACACGTTGTCAGCATCCCTTGTGATCCTGTTAATCTAATCCAAACATATAAACTGTTATCCTGCATTAGAAATTTTTTCCAGCTATACTGAAGAGGTTTCATTTCAGCTGCTATTTGTTTTTTTGCTAAAATAGAACTGCCTAAGAGGATGAATGATGGAAAAAGGATCCATGTTTGCTCAGTATGCTACAAATTTGGAGAGTTGGCACTTAAAGTGCAGACAGACAGGAATACAAGGAGACAGTGGTACAATACTGGCAGCATGAAGCAAAGTAGCAGCTTAAGTACTACCGTTAATCTGCTCATTTTTAGGATTTTTTTGTTTGGTTGTTTTTTGGGGGATGTGGTGTTTGTTTGACAACAGGGTTTATTTAAAAGACAGTACAGGAAGAGAAAATACACTATAGTAGTCTTACTTTTAGGGTTTTCCCACCATGTGAAAGACAGGCAAGCTTGAAATACAAGATTTAGTACCCAGGACTCAGCCTCAATTCACAGAATCACCCAGGTTGGAAGGAAGGACATCTCTAGGCAGAATAGAGAGGAAGGAGCAAGCGTCGTCTTATAGATGTATAATAGAATTAAAAATAAGAGTAACTGCAACCAACCTGATCTAACTTGAACTTAGCCTTTTAGTGGTCAGCAAATAGGACCAGATCTCCAAAAATCCATTCCACCCTTAATTATTTCATGATTCTATGACAAATAAAAGCAACTAAAAACTAGCTGAAGTAAATTAAGGCAGGAGAAAATAAATTTATTTCTCTAGTAGCATTATGAATTACACATACAAGATAAGAATAGCTGCAAAAGTGTTTCATGCTGAAATACAAATAAGTAAAATAATGAAAGTCCTCTCATAAGAAAGAACATAATGAATAATGACTATATTTAGTTGGAAGATATGTAACTTTATCCAGTTGGTAAGTTAGTGCATGTAATAGGAAAACTTTGGCTCATATTTCTACAGGTTATTTATTGTAGAATCTACTTTCTCATGAAAGGTGAAGTAACAGTACATAGTCAAACATAATAGCAATTTGACTTTAATTCCCCTCTGGCACAAGCATATTTTGAAGCAGAGGAGACAAGATCAATATAGGATGGATGTTCCTACTCAACAAACATCATATCTCCACTTATTTTCAGATTTCTCTCACTCTTGGTGTGTGCTTGTGTTATGTAGCTATCTGGTTTGGGTCAGTGCGGTGTTTTGGGTTGTGGTTTTTTTTTTTTTTTTTTTTTTATTTTTTTTTTTTTAATTTATTTTTGTTCAGGTTGCATGCTAATACAAAAAAAAAATTATAAACAATCCCCCCCCCCCCAAAAAAAAAAAAAAAAAAAAACCAAGCAAACAGAAAACCATCACCATGATCTGAGATCTTCAGAGCTAAAAAAAAAACAAACCAAAAAAACTATTTGAATGAATACATGAGGAATTCAAAGTTGTAAGAACTGGTAGTCAACTCATTTCTCTCCTTTCTTATTCTAAATCCAGCACCAGGGACAAAGGGGAAAACGGGACAGATTAATAAAGTGCTATTGAAAAGAAAAAAGGGAAAATTACAAATCTCCTAGGGAAAACATGTTTTTTTAAACTACTTATTCTGCATCACACTGGAAATAAAACACTGGCAAAAAAATCATGGGGAATCTTTTCAAGTGGACATTTTCCTCTATCTTCTCAAATGTAAATTTATAGAAAGGAAAATTCTATCTAAAGGCAGAATTAAAACAAAGTAGCTTTGGTTCCAAGATGGGAAATAGTTCTTTAAGATGGCAGTTACAACAGTAGATTCAATAATACTGAAGAACAATTTTACTTCGTTAATGAGATATTGTTGAAGAGTTAGGAGATGGACAGGGACATAAGCTCAGCTGATGGAAAAGTCTTTCAATTATATTTCATGTTGAAAAGATGCAGTCCCATCTGCCTACTGTGTTGTATTTGAAATTATCTATTTAACAGTATTACAAATGGTTCCCAGCAAAGTTCATGCTATATATGCGATAACTTTTATTTCATTTAAAACATTTAATTTTAGCTGTGTCTGAACTTTTAAGTGTGAAAATAGTTCAAATTGACAAAATGCATCTGGAGACCAAAATTCAAAAAAATTCAATACCTCTTGTACTTTAATACCATAGCTTTATTCTCTGCTGATTCCCCAATGCAAATCTTAATTTCAGCGTCTTGAAGTGAATAGGTTCTGCTGGACTGTGGTTGATTTGCTCTCATTTTAAAATAGGTTCTGTGAAGTCTTCTGGGAAAATCCAGGAATCAATCTGAATTCTTATGTTTTAGTTTTAATTGTATTTGTTAAATTTACACTTATAATCCCTAGTATGGAAGTACATATTTTAATAAAAAGTAGACTTGTTGAGCATTCTGTGCTTCTCTATTAGTTTGCACATGTAGCACTGAAAAGAAGAAAGTTAATGACAGTGTGGAAATATTCAATTTTCTTCCAAAATTTTTTATAGAAAGACCCACCAACAGAGTCTTTGTGAACATTGGCCAAAGGTACTTGAAAGAAAAGAGGAGATGTGAATACTGCATTTTAGGGGAGGGAGCAGCATAAATTATGTCTTTCAACAACCTCTCGCTTCTTCTATGACTGATTAACTCCATTTAACTCTAGAAAAATACTTTGGTATATTTTACCTCCCCACAGTCACCTAAGACAAGACCTTCCCAGGCCATTAGGAACTCTGCAGGTATATCAGTTCCTGTGTGTGATTTCCTAGTCATGCTATTTCAATCCCCAATGGATCACGTACGAAACTATTCCACTATCGATGCAAGCAGGCTTATGTGACAAAGCTATACTTCATGTGGAAGCTTGGCCTGTATGAAAACTGGCTACATAGTTAAAAGCTGTGAGGTAAATGCATGTAAGCAGAGCTCCTTCATATTCCCAAATGCACTTTCTATATCACAGAAATAACCTGAAGAGTCAGATTAGGGTACTAAGGGATTAAGGTAAAACTCCAGGGAACCAGAGACAGCAGATATGACACAGGATATTTTGATATAAACCTGAGTTGAGGAGTGACAGCTGGAGGTCATCTGGAGTGCAAGAGGATGTCTAAAGTGACTCTACAGTTACACAGACAGGTAACTTCTCTGTTGTCATAGAACCATAGAACAGTTTGGATTGGAAGGGACCTTAAAGATCACTTAGCTCCAATCACCCTGCCATGGGCAGGGATGCCATTCACTAGATCAAAATGTTCAGTGCCCTGTCTAACCCAGCCTTAAACACTGACAGGGATGGGGTATCCACAACTTCTCTGTGCAGCCTGTTCCAGTGCCTCACCACCCTCTCAGTAAAGACTTTCTTCCTAAACTCTAATCTAAATCTCTCCTTCTTTTTGTTTAAAACTATTCCCTTGTGTTCTTTTGCTATCTGTCCATGTAAAAAGTTGCTCTCCCATACTGTGAGAGTTTGGGAAGAAATTTAGGACCCCTCCATTTTTCAGGACACATCTAAATAAAAGTTTTGTTTAAGATAAAACTGACACTGGAATGGGAATTGTCCATCAGCAAAAATTGTACAGATTCAGTGGCTCTTAAATCCCTCTGAAAACCATGTACTCCTTGCTGCTTTCAGTTAATCCAGCTCTTTGCTTTATTTCTGGAGGCCAGTTTCTTCATCTCTGGACTCACAGTGGGAACTTCTCATCTTCTTTCCTCTTTGAAACTATGATCTAGTCCTAAACTCAAAAGAAATTAATACCTCTTCCCAGTTCTAGTACATGATAAGACTGCTGCAAAGAATAAATAATCACAGCAAAATCACCTCTAACTGTGGGTTCCTGAGGCTGGAGAGAAATGTCTGAATAACCCTGGTTAGACCTTTGTCTCTTGTATATATTTCTCTTAACACTACGCTATATACAACGTGCAATGAATTGCTGCAATAAAACATATCAGTTTCTCCTGGTAACAAGAATTTCTTTATGCTTGCTATTTGCAGAACTATTGTCAAGTAATCCTACATGTTTATATGTCATTTCTTTGTCTCGGTTAGAAGCTAAATTAAAAATAAGTAAAAGAAGAAAAAGAAAAAAGAGAGAGAGACTGGAGTAGTGCTTAACAGGAGAAGTTTTACACATGAAAGCACAGTTGTGATTTTTACTGCAGATTCACAGTCCATTGTAGTCTTAGGGCATCATAAAAGTGTTTTACCCTTTTTGAGCCCAGTGGTTAGCTTCTGTTGAAAGACTGGGCTACTTCAGTCTGAATTCTGCTCTGAAAACAGGTTTAATCAGGGGTTACTCTGCTCTGTATTCCGAGATACATATTTGGGTGATTAAGCCTTAACATTGAGTACAGCTGTATTGGGTCAGAAACTGGTCCACCTAGCAACAAATCCTGTCTCTGAGAGTGCATATCTCAGGGGGGAAAAAAGGGAAAAAAGAAAAGAGCAGACATTCTCTGACACTGTACACCTACATGTCCTCTCAGATAACAACAACATGCAGCTTAAGAACTTTGAGTCACAGGTTTTATCTTTGTGTTTATCAGAACTTAATGAAGGTTTCTTCCATAGATTTCAGTAATTGATCTTTAACTCATCTAAACTTCTATAATATTTATTATTTCATGGCTAAAGCTTGTACCATTTAGTAACATCTTCAGTGGGAAAATATATATATATATATCTATATATATATATAGATAGATAGATATCTATATCTTAGTCTTTGACTTAAATCACCTTAACATTTCATTTGTTTCTACTTTTTCTGTATTCCGAGAAAGAATGAATAACTGTTCTCCTATTCACACACTGTCATGGTGCTCATTATCCGTTTTGTAGCCAGTCCATAGCTTTCAAAGTTGTTTTACTTTTTCTCTTGCAGAAACCATTTCACCCTATTTATCATACTTTTTTTCCCTTTTCTGTACCTTTTCCATTTCTAATATTTTATTATTATAAACAGAACAGCAAATAGGATTCAAGATGTGAGGACAACATGGATTTATACATCAACATAATAATATTTTCTGCTTTCCGCTCAATTCTTTTCCCAGTTCTCAAAACTTTATTTGCTTTTCTGACCAACACAAAACATTGAGCTGATGTTTTCAGGGTGCAATTGTTTAATGACTCCAAAATCTCTTTCCTGAATAGTAATAGCTAATTTAAAGATCTTCACTGTATATCTAAAGATGGATTGTTGTCTTCAACCAGCACTACTTTGCATTTGTCAAAAGTGAATCTCACTTGTCTTTTTAACATGTCAGTCAGTTTCACAAAATGTACTCTCAGTTCTTCATTCAGATTCCTTATTTAATATTTTGCATAAATTTAGCATCAGCAGCAAACCTTGTTACCTCATTCTCCACTTCCCTTTCCAGGCCAGTTGTGAACAGTCTGCCTTAGCATAAATCCCTGTGGATAGCTGCCAGTGAATTTCAGCCTTGGTAGAACAGTTTGAAGAGGGTCCTTTTGATCCAATTAGCTACCAGTGAAAGGATGTTGCCTTTTATCAAATGACAGCTGTGTTTATTTTCTTATGCTCACACATTTTGGTAATTATATGAAGTTAGTTCACTCCCTGACATCTTGCATGCCTGCTGCTCTCCAGTTGTCCCACAACAACCACTACAGTTGGCTTTTGCACCTGAAATAAATAAACCAACTTGCTTCCTCTGAAAATAAAATTTGAATTGGAAAGCAGAAGGGTCTTCTTCAATCTCTATAGTCTACATACAGCATGGATTCACTCCACATCTGATTTCAGTAAAGACTCTCCCTCAGCAGTACAGGAAATGTTGGCCCTCAGGTCACTTGACCACTGTCGTGGGCATGTGAGCACTTCACTGTTGAAAGCCTTTGCAGCATGTCCTTCAAGTCAGAAAGATGCAGGGATAGAAACGGACTAACTTAGGATCAGAGTAGAAGACAGCTCTGTTTTCCCCGCAAGTAAAAGACCAAAAGATTTTCCTCCAACAATTCAAGAAGATGCATATGAACTTCGTGCTGACAGCTACCAACATGGGGCTTATCAGAGTTTGATATCTTAGTATGTGCATGTACAGAGGTGTGCAGTTCAAACAAGTATGCCAGTGTTGCTTGTCAGAAACACCTGACCTGTACTGAGCTCCACCATGAGGGCAAGTACCTGTTTTTATAAAACTTTCAGGTTCTCAGTGTGGGTCTAAATATGAAAATTGTGGAAACCAAGAGCCAAGGCTCATCAGAGAAGTGAGGGTCTAAGGAAGGGATTTAGCTCTGGAGGAACGATTTTCATCTGATCTGCCACTGTCTTGAGGTGTCAGATGTTCCATCCTGTGGAACTGCCCCTTTAGCATAGGAGAGGAAGTTTAGATTGGCCAGGTGTCTTCATTTATTACGTTAGTACGATGTTAGTGAAAGATGAAGATGGAAAGACAGAGTGACTGAGCTTAGGAGACACACAGAATAGTTAGTATTGGGCATACAGATAAGTGCTAGAAGAATTATAGTGTTATTTTAAAATGTATATGACAATTTGTTTAGCTGTACAAAAGCAGCAACCTTTCCTCCAGTAATGTTATAAGCTATGTGAAGCCTATTTCTTCTGTGAATTCACTTCTATATCCAGCGTGATAAGTAAATGTGATCAAGAGTGATAAACGATTGTGTACGTCTTCATCCCACTCCCAACTATTCTTAGTTCACTTTCATTGGCATGAGGTAAAGGTCTGGTAGATGTAACAGTTCATCATCCATGTCAGTGTTGAGAAGTGAATGAAAATCTCATTCCCATTCTATTCTGTAACACTGTACTAAAATCAGTTACTGATTACTGTGAGGCAAATTTTTGCCCTAGTACACTCCTTGCTCTGTGTATCATTGACAGTTTGTTGTCAGCTAGGGGTCCCCAGTTTTCCTCTAGTCTCTTCCCAACTTTCATTTCACACTTCAGGCTATTAGTATAGGAAATTTAACATATTCCTATGACTGTAGAGTGACACTAAAATGGCGGGGGGGGGAGGGGGGAGAGAAGGGTGTGGGTGAATCTCCACATATCAAAATTTCTGTGTGAAACCTTCCTTAAATCTACCCCTCTAATGATTTCATTTCCTCACTCAGGGAAAAAAGAAAAATAAAGAAAAGCAAGAGCACACATAGGTAGCCTGTTCTAAGAACTGTGCTTACTCAGGTAGCAAGAGAGAATTTATGAGATAACAGGAAGTCAGGGTGGAATTCAAGTTCCTGACTGGGGAATCCTGCATCAAGATTACAATGAATTTCAGTGACCCGTAGCAAAGGTGATCCATTTCAGAAATACTATGGTACAGATCTTGCAACTGAATCTACTTCAGCCTGCAGTCAGAAGTACCAGCTGCTGTCACTCCATGTCTATTTGTTTTAGATACATCTCTCTTTCCAGTGCTGCACTTACAGAGACCTTTGTCATATTGCTTTCAGTACTGACTTTTTTTAAAAATTTAGAAGGTGTGTTAGTGTGGTAAGCATGAGAAGGTATCCAAAATAAACTAGTGTTGCAGAAAACTATGTATAGATTGTCTGCACTATGTAAAAAAAAAAAAAAAAAAAATCCATGTAAATATCCTGGGTTTCTGGAACAAAGATGAAGTTCATTATATTTTCAGTTTGTTACCATTGATCAGAAACTTTAGTTAGCAAGATGGACCTTTGCTTCACACACAAATGCTCACACATGTATATCTCCACAGTTTGCAACACAAAGAACTGTAATTAGAACAAAGCATTTTATGCTCTCCTCACTGCCCCAAAAGCAGTAACATAAAAGCAGGAATTCACTTAGAACATCTGTGTGAGGCAGCCTTTACACTTAGGTAGTGTCACATACTGCACAGGAGAAAAGCACAGCACATACTAAAAGTATGTAACCTTTACTTTTCCCCCACAATCAATTCATGGCTCCATTCAAGCTTGAAAGTTTACTTTGGAGACCAAATATGTTCAGCTAACTGAGAATTTTGCAGTCAACAATCTTTTTGTATGCACACAGGTATCTCTGAACAAAATAGTCTGGTAGGCCCTACACTAGGAAAAAAGCGTCGTTTGCAGCAAGTGAAAGAAAGCAAAGGATAAACTGCATTATTAATATCTTCAGCAGTCTGTATTCAAATGAAGCATTGCATGTTAGGGACCAACAACTGGCTCACCTGCAAAGAACCTGGTAAGATGCAGCGCCAAAACTCTGCTCAGATGAGAATGTCCCCACTAAACTACTTACTACTGCCTTCAGACAGCTTGACACTGATTCAAACTATTGGAAACAAATACCACTGCTGCCTGAGAAGTTAAGGAACCTGGGGAGCAACAGGAGCTACATATAAAGTAACTGGGTTCTATCAGAGCAGGGGGAAATCAGCATGAAAACAGTTCAGTGCAGCTTTGCAGGGTAGTCTCTGTAGAAAACTAGTTGTGAAATAATCTCTTATTTATTTATTTATTTTTACCATGAGGAATGCATTAAGAACATAAGGTAGAGATGCAGAAGGTTTTCTTTCTTTTATCAAACACCTCATTTAAATTCTAAAGCACAGCAGACCTTCATTAAAATTCAGTTGTTGCCAAGAATTTCAGTGACAGAACTGTGACAGCTGACAACAGGGACCCTCTTCGTGAGGCGGTCCAAGCTACACTGAAGATTCTTGCTCTCAGAAACACAGTTTAATGGAATTTTTTTTTTCTTTTTTCCTTCCCCCTCCCATTCTCCATTGCCTTGAGTGTTGCAAAAACTTATTTGTGATTAGACTGGACAGCCTTTCAAGGTAGGACTCCCATCATATTCAGCTCACTCTGGAACAAAAGCACAAAAAGATCCACAGGACTACTCAATAACAGAAAAGACATAGACAATTGTGCCATGGGCACACAGCTGTTAAACAAAATAGTGAGAGGGACTAAGTGAAGAAAGAACACAAAGAAGCGTATATACCAGTACTGAGGCATGACAGAGCACTTCCATCTTATTTCTCATACTCCATAGCCTTTACCTGTCTCTTTGTCTGGTTTCTATCTCTGTTCTTCCAGGAGTCAGATTTTTGCTGCCAATTAGGCTCATTAGGATATCCTGCAAGACCCTGCCATTGCCCAATTAAACTAGTTGCCTGATTGCAGAGAAAAATGCAGGTGACCCTCACTGTCTGAAGTCTCTGCAAAGCTTGCAAGATGATCTCACTGTATAGAGCAGAGAGAGCATTAAGTGTTTAGGTGTTAGATAGGCATGGCACTGGCTCAGAAAACAATCATTTCAGAAGAAATTTTTTAATGTGTATATGACTACTCTTAACTGAGGTTATTTATTTCTACCCTTACTCCCACTGTGAAAAGTAAATCACAAGTTCTTTATACCAACATCACCTGTTATGCAAAAACAATATTACATAAATAAATAAATGGACAAATAAATAAGGAATGACACCATCCATAATTGCTGCCTTCCTCTGCAATAAAAGTGACCAGACAAGCCCTTGTTTTGAGTATTGCTTATAATGTGTACTTTATTCTAATCACATTATATTTTAACTGATGAAAATCAAACTTAATTAAAAATATAGTGTAGATGAAATAAATGTAAATCATCTCAAATTATCCCAGATGACCTTCTGAAACTAGAGTAAAATGTGCATTAAAATTGGCATAGTATTTCTAAAAGGGCATTTTAATGAACATCTATTTTGTTATTCCTCTCAAAAGGAAGGTATACAAAAACTGCTGGAGATAATAATTAAAATTTAATGATGAAGATTTCAACCCCACAGATTTCCAATAAAGCTGGAATTTTTGAATGGGAAAGCTTTGAAAAGGAAAACTATGAATGACAGCTTTCAGCATCACTGTTATGAAACATTTTGCACCTTTGTCATTTTTTCCTTCTAAGTACAAAATTCATGTCAAAGAGAACGAACATAAGACATGATTAGACAAAATAACTTGTACTTAAACTGCAGAAACACACTTGCTTTGAATTCTAATTTCTTCCATTTCTCAAGGTGAATTCTTCTTATTATGTGAAAGTGGAAAAGATTAAGTTACTTTTAAGTAAGAACTCATCATTCCTACAATATTTATATTTAGGCCTGCTTCTAGGCTTTGATGAAATTTATTTTTACTCCTTTTATTCTGTCATTTGATGAAGATCAAGTCTATTGGAGAATAGGAAAACAATT
The DNA here is from genome assembly GCA_035583155.1 of Acropternis orthonyx. Lineage (NCBI taxonomy): Eukaryota > Metazoa > Chordata > Aves > Passeriformes > Rhinocryptidae > Acropternis > Acropternis orthonyx. Next base: position 95,327,866 of record JAWWEU010000081.1, on the reverse strand, counting down.
GAATGTGTAGCTATAACAGAGGAAATCTTTCTAATTCAAAATTTCATGGCAACAACAATTTCATATGCAGTCAAGCTCTTATCCTTCACTTATGAAAGGATGAGCTTTAAAAGTGTTTAAAGGAAATTTCACATCTTACTTTGTTAGGTATTACCAATATCAACTTAATGTTTTAGTTGTTTTCCATGATGGGAACTTCATCAAAACTCTAAACCTATTGTAAAATCCATCAGTGTGGTTAGCTCAGGCTCCAAACTAAGATAAAGATTATCCAATAATAAGGGCCAATCTGCAAAATATTAGTCCAGATCTGGAGTTGATCTCAGTCAAAACTCAAAAATTATGAAATCAGTTTTTTTCAAAGTGTTCTGAATACCATTTCCCATATCACAAACTTAGGACAGAAGATTTTTATAACAAAAAGCAGTTGATATTCAGACCAGTAGTTTGATATGCAATGAGTTGTTTTAGCCATGCATATTGCTTAATTTTGATCACTGAATGGAGAGTGGAAGGAACACAATAATAATACTTGAAGTAGGGGATATTAACTTATTTTCCATGTTTAGTACAGAGGATCTGTGCCTCACAGAAAGAGCCATATATCTCTGTCTTTTTCAGATATAAATATTTAAGTGTCTATTTATTAGGTCTTTCCAACTTTGTAGTCCTAGAGAGCTGAGTAGGTACTGTATGCTCTCACTGGCCATGTGTTAACACACGATTAGTTTAACAGCTCCTGGAAACTTACTGGGGGTTCTGAATCATAACATTTATGTGTACAGCAAAAGTGCTTTAGTTCTCAACATCCAGGAAGTCTGTGTTGCCATTTATTTTAGTCCTTTTCTTTCAGGCATTCCAACGTCCTTTCTTTAGAACATATTATCTTTGATGTAACAGGGAACAACTTTATGACAAGTATCCCTCTACTAGTGTCAAGAAAGATGACTGCATTTAACAAGAACTGTTCTTATTCTGGACTACCATGTAGCACAATATTTCCTCTTTTCATAACACTTCTTGCTGTCACTCCTGGGATCAATTCTTAATCATATTTAATTTTCTCAGTCTAATAATTACGCATCCTTCTTCCAGAATGTTATGGGTTTAAAATCTTGGAATTTTTCTTTCATCTACCAACCCTGCACCTGAAAGGAATCACCTCTCTCCTCTTCAACTGTGGAACCTGGAAAGAGACTGCATGCCCCATAGAAAAGAGTTCCACCTGGCCCCCTCAT
>JAWWEU010000081.1:95281381-95326528 GCA_035583155.1 Acropternis orthonyx | reverse complement strand
AACTGTAATTCTGACTTGTAATCTGTTTGTGAGTTAGATTCATTCCTCCTGCTGGTTTACCTTTAAACCAGCACACAGAAACAGGGTAAAAATGACAACCTGGGATTTTCCCCCTCTACCCTGCTCTTGTGAAACCCCAGCTGGAGTACTGTGTCTAGCTCTAGGATTCCCAGTACAAGAAAGACAGCAACCTAATAAAATGGGTCCAGAGGAGCGTCATGAAAATTGTCAGAGGGCTGGAAGACCTGTTCTATGGAATCTGGCTGAGACAGTTGAGTTTCTTCAGCCTGGAGAAGGCTTCAGAGAGCCAGTGGTCTTTCAGTACCTAAAGGGGGTCTAAAAGAAAGATGGAGAGAGACATTATACTAGGGCCATTTTACTAAGATACTGTGGATGCCCTATCACTGGAAGTGTTCAAAGTCAGATTGGATGGTGCTTTGAGCAACTTGGTCTAGTGGAAGGTGTCCCTGCCCATGGCAGGCACTAGATGGTCTTCAAAGGTCCCTTCCAACCCAAACCATTCCATGTTATGGTCACAGTATTTTCCATCATCCAATAGATATTAGACAAGGTTCCCTTTTCCCAAAAGCATCAAACCACTACAATGTAGATCTATTAGAAAAATTTCTCTCAAGGCTCTTTACTTATTCAAGCTGCTTAAGAGGTATGAAGGATTTTTGAGGTTAAAATAAAAAAAAAATATCATTATTCAACTCAGAAAATTTATCTTGAAGTATCAAAGGTATGGGTTCTGGTCTTTGTACTTTAACTGTTCATGCATTTTATATTTGTATTTGAAATTAAAGAAAACAACAACAAACCCCCAATAGAATGCAAATAAATATGTAATAAAGAAATACAGAAAACTAAAACTATCTAGAGAGTCACATTCTTCATTTCTACTTTATTTCTCCCTCTTGCTAATTCTGTCTCCCTTACTACCAATATGAAAGATCAAATACAAAGAATGTTCAATATTGCAATCAGTAAGAAAGTCTTCAACTTTCTAATATGTGTTATACTCAATGTGCAAGTAAAAATGAGAACCAACTGTACAGTTGGATGACTTCTCCTCTGCCTGTATTAGGAAAGAAAAAAAGTGATTCCTACTCAATTACCATGAACTGCTAAGTTTGGAAGAGAACCTCGGCATCTGCATTCAGGTGTGCATCGAAGGCACTTGGTGATAACTCAGACTCAAATGAGCAAGTTATGAAGCAGAATGGGAAATCATAGTATTTCCTATTGTCAAAAATGCAGAATTTAGTGACCTTTGTGAGGTCCATATCCTTCCTACATCCTGTGGAGAAGAATTTAAAGGCATCTAATGCTGGGGTTTACATTCCAGCTGGAGACCAGGCACTTAAAAATTAGAGCTGTGGCACCTTACATGAAGATAAATATCTTCCATTAGATTTAAGTGTGGAAAAAACTTAAGGTCAAACAGTAAAATGTACATTAGTTCTTAGGCTATTCTTGCCATCACTGGAAAAATTATTGTTTTCATCCTCTATACTTTTTAAAAATCTATGTATTATTAATATAATTCAATTCCTATAACAGGGAGAACAGTCTGGAACAAATAGAAAATATCCGTACATTAATGGAACCATAATTCTTTTACAACGTGCCTGGAAATTTCTATATGGCTTCTCTTCTGTGATAAACAGTGAAGTCAAGCCTGAATCCTCTGAGTTCAAGAAGGAACGAAGATAAGGGCCATAAACAAATATATGTGATTATTTTCTTTGCATTTTGTTGATTTTTTTCCTGCCAGAGATCTTAAAAATTATTTAATTTTTAAGGATTTTCCTTACTTATCCCCTAGTGTTCAGTTAGAAGTATATTTCTGTACATATATCCTAGGAATAGATCTTCACTCTAAACACTCAAACATCTCTCTCAACATATTGATGAGAATAAATCGTAATGTATACCTGAGAAATACTTATTAATGCTTGGAGAACATACCAAATCTTTATCAAGTCAAAAAACTTGCAATATAATAATTTTGCTTTTTTTTTGGAGTAACACAATATTAAGTGAAAAAAACATGCTTTTATCATCAAGAACTATACAAGCATCATCTTTAAATCTATCTCCATTGATAGTAGTATTATTGTCATTGGCAACTTTTAAATTAATTTATTTCTCTTCTTTACACTGTGTTACTAGGAGAAATGTCTGTTGCCACAGGTTGGCAGGAGGGACTGGAACAAACTAGTGTTCTTAGGCAAAAAGTATAATAAAAGTGTACATAGTGCTTTTGTCAGGCTTTTTGCACTAACACTCTCCCAAACCATGCCACTTTTAGCCATCTCTTCACATAAACATATGGAAACTTTATATTAGGCTTCCAGGCTTGGCACTTTTTATGTAATTTGACATATCAAGGATAATGTTAGTTGAACCTAAGCTTGTCTGTAAGAGATGAGGCTTGTGGACATAAGTCCGTATTATGAAATTCTGCTCAAGATCTCAATTAGTGTTGAATAGGCATCTATTATGGAAATTCAAATTACAACAAACAGTTCTGCTCACATCAGCCTAAATCAATCTGATCATTTGGGCTTTTGGCCATACTCTCAGCTCCTGCTGGCAGTTTAGGCTAAATTTCCAGCTCCAGCATGAGTGCAGGAGCACTACGCAGCCTCTCTGGTAGTTTTTCCTTCTGTCATGCACTCTGGGAAGGATGATTTACAGGACCACCGCGACAACAGTTGATGTCGATCACTTTGGCATTTAATACACTGTATAGCTAACTCCACAGTCTGGGGGATTTGACAAATATTACAATGTCAGGGGCTTTGAGGACCTTCCTGATGCTGTTTACAATATGTCAGGGCAAGCAGATGTTATCACTGCCCTATGTCACGACTTCTGTCTACCTATGTTTTGATGTCAGGTTATTTCTGCCTGAAATATTCCAGCATATTCTCATTATTTTATCATAAACAGAGGGCCTGGTTCTGAAAACTGCTGGGCATCCTCAATTTCTAAAGTTTAGTTTCAGTCAGGTCTAGAAAATACTAAACTTCTCTAGGATACATGGGTTCAGTTAACCAGAGCAATTCTCTACCCATAGCCACATAAGTTGACACATATCAAAAATTTGATTAGAAGATCCGTGCCTAACAACACTGTCCAACAGATATGCTGATGACGTACAGTAGATTTTACAGACATATTTATTCAAAATACATGATCCAGTAAACAAATAAAATACACTATTCAGCTGCACTGAAGTTTATGCAAAAGGTATGTGTTGTGTGCTTGGAAATTAAGTAGATATCTACACTGTGTTTTCAAGAACAATTTAAAACAGTAGAGAGTATAAACAAACATTAGCATGAAAAGTTTGATTGCGTTAGTTCTGGACAAGACTTCTTTCTACTGTTAGAGAACAATACTGTATTAACTAATATTTACAGTAGCAGAAAGTTGTTTGATTAAATATTCAAACACAGAAGCAAACAGAGCCCAGTTTCTTAACCCCCTCACTGAGATTCATGTTATATCACCATTTTGGCACTGAATGAATTTATCAAAATTCTTCTGCTGAAACAGCAAATATAGCCATACTAGCATGCTTTGTGGCCAAAGAGGTGCTTTAAAAGCCCTTTATTATAATGAATGTAATATTGTGACTCTGCATTTGACCACCTTACTAGAAATTTCATTGTAAAGCAACATAAGAAATGAGAGTTTACCATTATATTATTTTGTGTTAGAAAACCTAAGTATATTTTAGTCCGTGAACCTTAAGATTGAATTATTTAAAATAAGGACAGAAACCTACCTACCTCTGAAGCTTTTGAAAACAAAACAAAATTTAAGAAAAAACAAAACAAACCAAAAACCACAAAAAGCTACAAACCCAACAAACTTCTAATTCAAACCTTCCAAGGCAAAACTAATAAATGTTGTTTTTCCATTTTGTTGTTGTTGTTGTTGTTGTTGTTGTTGTTGTTGTTGTTGTTGTTGTTGTTGTTATTATTATTATTATTATTATTATTATTATTATTATTATTATTATTATTATTATTATTATTATTATTATTATTATTAAATTTCATCTGCAGGGTATCTGTAAATTAAGTCTGTTGATTTTGAGTGGGAAGAGGACAACCCCCAAAATTACACCAATCATGGCGTGCCAGTGGCAGGACATAATGAGCATACAAAAGGACTTAGCCCAATGATTGAACATTTTAGGCATGACTCTTCTGTAGGATTAATGCTTGTAGAAGGTCTTCTCCCTTAGACTCTGTTGTTAGAATAAACTAGTCCATCATTAGGATTTCAGGGCAAACTTAGAGGCAAAATCCTGAAGGTTTGAAAGAATAGTTCAGTAGCATTTACTTTGTTACATGGAATGAAAAAGATTCCACTTTCTTTTTTGTTTTCTTTAATTATTCTGTAAATAAAGAAACAGTTACAATTAGTCTACTGATATTTTATATTTCTGATTCTATTAATGAATAAGTTAAGTTTTTAAGCGAATTTATCTAGCATCTTTAAGAAAGACCTCACCATCCATGTTTTGATTTCAAGGCAGTACTAATACTCTGGAATTTTTGGGCATTTTTTTGTTAAAATGATAGCAAATAATTCCAAATAATATTTTACTCTCTCCTGTTCATTTGGAGTTTTCTTCATGGTCAATTTACTGGAGAGTTCATTGTGTGCAACATAGAAGAACTAAACTATCCATTTTCATTCTGTCCTATTATCCTGCTTGTCCAAAACAGCAGAAAAGATGACTCCTAGGGCTTGTTTTTCTGTCTCCAGGGGGAAAAAAAAAAAAAAAAAAAAAGACAACCAAGGGAAACAGAAACAGAAAGCTCCTTTTAAACAAGATGTATTTTGTAATTTTCCCCAAAACAGGGATATGGATTACAATACTTGAGAAGAAAATAACTGCTTGTCCTGATGGGAAGAATTTTTTTCTCACCTGCAACAAGTAGCGGAGATGCAAAGTCCAGGTTTCAAGAGGTGCATTCTGATTGGCACCATGTCTTGAACCACACTAGATTTTGGCAATCTGGACACAGTTTATATAGCTGAAAAGCTGAGGAACACTCAGGAAAGTTACTTCCAGTTAGATCACTCTGATCCCAATTACACTGAAGTTAACACAGGGGCTAGCATGGTGAAGTCTGTAATACAACAGATTTCTGATATGTAGACAGAATAAATGCAAACAACATAGGAATAAGATCCTGTAGAAAATGCAATAATAATGTTATTGATTTTCTCTTGTATTGATCTCTTCCTGTGACTGCAAACTTACTTACTTCATTGGAAATATTTAAGACATGGAACATTTTAATGTGGTTGAACAATGACTAGGAAATTACTTTTGCAAATAACTTACCTATTAAAGAAATGCAGGTGGAAATAGGACTATGCAAATAAGTTTTCCTCAACCTTTTCCTTCAATATAATTATCAAAAGGGAAAAATTGATAAAATAAGTTGGCACAGATCATGTCTGATATTTACACAAATGGCTGAACTTGCAAAACCATATTTACGTAAACATTTGGGGAAGAGGGGAATAATAACATTATTGTTGTTATTATTATTATTATTATCATCATTATCACTATCACCATCATCATCACCTACTAACAACACATTAACAACAAAGAGGAAGAAATGTATCAGCAACCCCTAAAAATTAATATAAAGGGTGGAAATTCCTTAGGGAATCAAAAAGGGCGGGGGGGGGGGGCGCGGGGCGGGGCAAAAAGTTGTTCATATAAGTGAGGCTACACATGCAAATAGAAAAACTTTTAGGCCAGATAATAGTAGCTCTTCTGTTGGAGGGGAAGACCTCTGCCTGGAAGAGGCAATACTCCTGCTTAAGACAACTAGTTCCCTAAAATGCTACCACTACCATGGGATAAGCAAATGGATCAAAGTTACCAGCATGAGAGAGGAGTCACAGTTAAAAGGACATTGCTAAAATGGGGCCATTTTTTAAAGTTTGGGAAATAGAGACTAATAGATGAGCAGTCAGTCCCAGTTTTATAAATGTGTTCAGTTGAACTGTCAGGCTATATGCTGGTTTAAACAGTTTAGTGTTGTTTCTACAAAACCTACTCTAGCATGCCATAATTAGAGCTGGTCCAAAAATCATGATGAAGATGCAATTTTAGACTTTATTTGCACTGAATAATCAGCTTCCCATCCCTTTTATAGTCATCTCTATCACCTTTCTTTGGTCAGATATATCTACCTTGTGCTTGTGTAACCAGAATAAAGTCCACAGGCCATGAAAGGAAGGCCACACATAATCTCTCCCTGCTTAGCATAATTGGTACCACCTATTATGTGGGACAAGTAACAGGGAACATGAAGCCACTGAAAGGTCAGACTAACATAGGGAAATTTCAGGTGAAAAATTAATGTATGTGTCAACCTATTTCTTCTTCTTTGTTTTGTTGAAAAGCTTTCAGAGCTTTCCATTTGTAATGTTTTAAAATATATTCTAACTACACTGAATAAAGTGAAAAAAGGAATTAAGAAATTAAATATTTTATTTTATACACAAATATTTTTGTTCCATTTATTTCAGTAACCATATTAAGAAACCAACTGTTTATACAGAACTCTTCAGCTCACTTCAAAATTTGTGTAGAACTCATTAAAAAAAAAAAATCCATAGAAATGGACTTTTTCATGTGAACATGTTCAAACTCCTTCATTCATGTGAATTTGTTCAGTTATTTCCCCTCTTTGTGTAATCTAGATCTGCAGCACCCAGAGTTAAAATCCCTCAGGAAAATATCCTGAACCAGGAGGCAGTCCTCCTCTCCTCAGGACTCAAGTGCTCCATAGTGTGACTGGAGACAAAGTGGGACTGCGGGATAAAACACTGTCACCAGGACTGGACCCTCCCTATCAAAAGCAACTGGTACAGCTCACTGCCACTTCCCACCTGCATCCATGGAGCCCTTGGGACGGAGACCAGACTGCCTATATTCTCCTAATCATGACAACTGACTTCTGCCCATGTGTATTCTTAGATATAGATGTGTATTCAGAGATTTTAGTATGTGAAAAGGTTCTTCCTAAATGCACTTGCACTGATTTCACTGCTGCAAGCACAGACAGCAGTACATGCAGGCAAACATGTTGGCTCACAGCACTGGAAGTAGTAGCAAGACTACTTATGCAAGATTGATACGACTGTTGTAACAAGAAGTTTGGATATTGTACCTTATCCATAGCAGAAATCTTCAAAAATGTAAGTGTGACTTGTATCTTTTTAGTGGAGGAAATGATGTCAACTAAGGAACAGTTTCCTGTGCATGAAGTTGCAGAGAAAGTGTGGACAAAATATTGGCTCTAAATTGTTCATGTAATGTAAGTATCCAGAAATAGAGGACTAATGAGCTTACTCACAGAAAGCAAGACTTGTTTACAGTGGTGGACCAAGCTAGCCAAATAAATTACTCAATGCAGAGCTCTCTGTCTTTTCTACCAGCTGCCCCCCCACCCCCGCTGCAGGCTTGTGTACTCTTCTCCAAGGAAAATAAGCTGCACACTGCTAAGGAGGCTCATCAGCATTCTTGCCAACATAGCTGCCTTCAGCTTCACCAATCCTTATTAACAGAGCTCTAGGGCAGGCTGGCACCTCAGCTCAGTCATGCATTGGCTCACTTCACCATGCCACAGCACCATAATAAAGTCTCAAATTGGAACAACATCTTTTAAGCATACTCTACAGTCTTTATTTAAATGCCTTTTAATGTAAATTCACTGCTCATAAAAGTGAAAGAATGACTGTTCTGGCAGCCTCTGGGCATCATTTGGGAAGATGAAGTGCCGGCTTATCTGCATAACTGCAAGTGCACTGTCTCTGGCTGTGGCCTTATAACCCCAGCTCTAGTCTCTTCGTCAGAATTAGCCCAGTGGTTCCAAGTCGTGCAAATGTTTTATGGACATGGGCAAATGTTCACTGCAGTTCAAACTCAGTTTTCCACTTGTGACCTAATTACAGTTTAGATTTACTGTGTGTCCTGTGAGCTGCCATTTGAGGTGATTTGCACTGCCTGATGAGTCATAACACTGCCAGTGAGAAGAATTGGAGGGATATGAGGATGTTATGATGACTTAGCACCCAAGTTAGCTTCAGTCAAACTCCTGATACATCAGTCATCAATGTAGCCTGAAGCTTTTCGGAGAGTACAAGTGTGCTGATGCCTCAATAGTTTAATGGTGTGATCTCTTCCCCGCCAAATGTTCAGTCAGTTTTACACAAAATAAATCAGTCCCACTTCTTTCCCTAGCACATCTGCTGCCTCCCACTTGCTTATTTCCTAGCAGTTAGGAATCAGGCTGGGGGAATATATAACCATCAGTGGACACTGATGAAGGACAAAGAAAGGAAAAGAAGACAGACAAGATAGAGACAGAGAGAGACAGAGAGAGAGAGAGAGGGAGGGAGAACCAATAAATGTATGCAGAAGGCAATGGATTTCTCAGCCATGCTTGTTTGCTGTGCATCACTCATTTGGCCACAGACTTGCCACAATTATAAAGAGCCCTAGAGTTATCTCATAATTTATTACCATGAAGTAACAACACTAAAATTCCAAAGCAGGAAGCAAAGCAGTTTACTTATCTGAGATCTAATTAGTGTTACAATGGACTTAAAAAAATGTACAATACATGAGTTGTTCCCTCATGACAGAATTTGCCAGTTTAGGCACATTTTCAAGAACCCTCATGAAGACAGAGATGCAGTAACTCCTGCCAGTTTTTCTGACTTATGAGGCAGGAATGTCCCACTTGTCAGGCTGAAAATGAGGCTGGCAGTAAGAACTAATAGGAATTCTGAATACTAAAAGACCAGTATAACATATAAAAGGTCAGAAGTTGTCATGATACCTTAGGATTTTCATAAATTTGTATTTTAGCATTTTGTAGATTTGTAGATTTTTATATAGCTATATACCTCACACTTGAGGTAGTGGCTAACAGTTTCTCCCGGTTTGTGCCTCATTCCTGAATTTTTGTTTAACTGTCCTTTCAGTGGACCAGATAGCAACAAGGACATCGTGTTTGGGACATGCATCTGGACTGGAATAACAAGACATATTGTACTCAAAACAAGATAGAAGACCCAGAACCCTTGGAGGTGCTCCAATGAGGCAGTTCTGAGGGTGGTACCAGGGTGGTGCCAGGGGCAAAAGGTTGGATTAACCCACTAGATATGATAATTGAGTAGTGTTATAAATTTGTAAGAACTCAACCCTGTGTGTTCACCTATATACTTTGTGCACCTGTAAGCTTTCATTAAAAAACTGCTTCCTACTTTACTTATACTAATATTGTCTTAAAAGCCACAAAAATAGAAATATAGATAAACCCAAAAGACATGGAACACTAAAATCAACTAATGGTGCAGAGTACACCTTTAACAGTGAACACAGCTGAAAGTCAAAAAAATGGGCAATGCCAAAGGGATCCTTTTAGTGAAAACTTAGTTACACCACAATAACCCAATCATTGTATTTCTCATATGGATCAATGCACTGGATAAACACTAACCAATACAGAAGTTAATTAGCTAATAATAATTGCAAATAAAACCAAATAATATATTTAGTTTCAATCCTATATAATTATTTATTTAAATTAAGATACAATTACATATATTAATTATATGTAGTAATTATATAAAATCATAAATTATTGGTGAAACAATATTTTAAAAACATCAACAAAAAACAATGTACAGGCTAGGTCATCCAGACCCTACAGATAAAATAACCATACAAAAACAAGCCTAGAAAGGCCTGTCCTGTGCCATGCTCAAACATCCAAAGCCCTTAGGGCATCAGAGCCCCCAGATTGGTCTCACAGGAGGGGTCATACTTGAAGTCTCAACGTTTATGCAGCAGATAAGTCTGGCCATGAGCCTGCCTTCTACAGGTGGTGGAGATGCAGTCCTAGGGACTGGGAGGCCTCATGCCTTGCCAATAATTTCTACAAAAATGGGTACCTTGCATACTAGTTATTAAACCTTGATTTCCATCCTGCATAGTCTGTCTCATCATGCAAAGAAGATTCAGCTGTCATTTAGTAGAAAAAGCTTTCAAATGATAGATGGCAAGAAATGAAAAACAAGGGCAAGAAGGGTGAAGTACTGTCATTTAATCAACATGTAAATGCTAGCTTCCAGCATTCTTTAATGCCACCTTGGCTAATTTTTTTTTTTTTTTTTTTTTTTTTTTTTTTTTTTTTTAAATGAGGACTCCTCATTATTTCAGTACTACCTAGAACATGCACCTTTATCTGTGCCTATTAGGCCAGCATCTAAATTGTTTCTATCTCAAGTACATCAATAGTATACCCAAAGGTGTGCACATGATCACATTTTTCACAGTCTTTCCCCCTGGCCAGGGTATCAGACAAGTTAACAGCTCTCAGTTTTTCATTCAAACCACTTTTTTAACTTGCCTTGACAATTTAGACAAAACTAGAAAACAAGGTGCACTGTCTTCAGTAAAAAATGTTTTGAGGCAAGAAAGAAGGGCTAAATAAAGGCTGTAACTAATATAGGTAACAAAAAGAAAAAAATAGAAGAGGTGGAGCAAGAGAAATTAAACAGTCTGGTATTATAAATAACAAAATAAATTCCTCAGTAGATCTGGCATTATTGCTGTTGCTACTACTAGTAGCAGTAGAAAATCCCTTTATTTTTATACTTACACTCTGACATAAAATTATTAAATTACAAAATACTGCACCTTTATATTCAAAACTCATGCATTCATTATGACACTGTCAGGGGAGGCTGGAAATTTTGACAACTAAATTGGACATTCTGCCTAGGATCCAAGAATGCACTTTAAATATTCAGGTACATAACCAGTACTTCCTAAAAAAAATGAGGAATATATTTTTAGAAAGGAAAATGGAATCTGTGCTACAATGGAAATATCTATCTCCACATACCTTTGAGGGTGTCTTGAACCTTTGATGGGAATGTATTATAGGTCTGAAAAGCTTTACTGTCTCATGTTGATGATTCTTTACATGCGTAAGTCTAGAGCTGAAGCCATTTGCAGACGCAGGATCTCTCCTAGCAATGCTCCTCCGACTGCATTCTGGAGGCAGGAAAACAGCAAATCACTTAGCAGAGCCTTTCAATCTATGATCTCTGCAGAAGAGTCTTCTCTTCCAACTCCCTGTGGAGGGAATGCAACTTGCCACAACGTCATACAGTCTTAACAGGCCATCTAATGCTAGTTTTTTATTGCTAGTAGACTTCTTAAATTTGACCTTAAAATTTTGATATTTGAATTAATTACAGAAAATGTCAAAGATGATAAAGATGTCCTGGAACAACAGTGGTAAGAAAACACTATTAAAATTTTAAAAAATTACAAGCACTATGTAAAACAATAAAATGCAAGACTGGTCTATTTGTGATTTTGTAGTGCAACAAAATGACTGTTGTCTCTCATCCCAAAATGCTGCATTTGTACTTACACAATGTTTGATCACATTCACTGTTTTCGTACAATCTCTTCTTTCTCACCACCCTTCTGCCCTCCTCAGTGAAAGCAGAATTTCTAGTTTTCATTTTAAATTCTGAGTCTGCCCTTTTCTGATGAGGTCATGTGAAACTATGTATTCTTTCCTGAAAAGTGCTTCGGAATCTACCATAAGATACTACCATAAAACAAGTAACTGTGTGTGTGTATGAGTTTGTGTACATATACCTGTCTGTTCGTAGTGTACGTATATGTGAATCGAACATTCTTTAGACGGTGGTGATTCTGTGTCTTATGGACTCTGGAACACATGTTTTCCGTCCTGTTTTACTTGATTTCTCATCCCGAATTTCACTTCAAGTTTGCAATTTAGATCCCAAAATGTTTCATGCATTTTTGATCATTCACACCGTGCTTAAACCAAACCAACCAGAGGGAACCAGAATAAGAAAAAAGAAATTTGTAATAGCTCAGTTCTCCATCTCTTTCCATCTTTCATCCACAGGATGTCCTTCTAACTTACTTTTTTCTGTCATAAGAGAACCTGACCAATTTCAAATCTTTCTTCTCTACTCACAGTGATATTCATTCTCTTATTCCCCTTGTACACTCAGAGCCCTTAGAGAAATGCCAACTGGTTTACTTTTCTGACATACCAGTTCTTTTATCCTCACGACAAATAAAGACCAACTCAAAACTTGTAAAAGAGGAAGAGTGAAAAGCAGAGAGGAAACATACTTTTTCACTTCTTTTTTCTTCAGAAAATATGACAGTGGGGTATAAATGGGTGTTACTACTATTGAATATAACTTCCTTCATAAACAATATATATATAAACACATACATATATATGTAAAAAAAGGTTGTGGAGGATGGTGCTTCTTGAAATTGCTACTTTTTTTTTTTCTTCTATATTCTTTTAAACGTATTTTACTTGAATACCTTAAAAAGATGCTGACTGTATGAACCTGTCACCCTAGAAAGCTGGATGAAAACCAGGAGAAGAAAGAGAATGACAACATTCACACTCAGACAGGTGGTTGGATGACAATAACATGACTACCAAGCTTTGTTTTTTTAAATGGCACAAACAGTAATTTATCTCAATATCCACATGGTATAAACCTGTCTATGTAGAAGAGATTCTAAAGGCAGAGTGAAACTCTCTCTCATCAGTATTTTACAGAGAAATTAATTATTTTCATTATTTACAATGAGTTCATGACAGATATTTTAGTATTTTACACTACTACTGCAAAGAAACTAAATACTGAGTATACCTCCTGTCAGTGTTGAAAATGTTACTTGTATGTTAATAAATGTTTCAACACATATTTGAGAAGAATTTAGAAATAAGGATTCTAGTAAGCTAACAACTGTTTTCTGATATCCATCAAGAAAAAGATTAAAAAAGAGACATTTTATGTCCTGAAAAAATTAAAATTTTTATAAATGTTTCTACTTCCCAGTTCTTGAACTTAAATATATTTTTCTCATGCAAACTCTTAAATAATGGTTAGAAATGACAGCTAAACTTTCTAGTAGACACAAGAGAAGTTTTATTTGAAACATTAACAAGTAAGCAAATGATAAATAATTTTTTTAAAACTAATTAGAAGCTTAAAAATGCAATTTGAAGATTGTTTTAAGGATGGACGTGCAAACTGGATGCAGAGGAAAGTGCTGAACTCACCACAACACAGACCCACTTATGTGTGTGATTTGGAACAGTCATTTGCCTGCCTGAAAATGTAAATTTGAGGTAACCATGGCACACAGAGATCAGAGTAGATTAGAATGCTTCAACAAAACATCTACTAATAAACAACCTGTTTTGAGGCAAAAGCAACCCCTATGATCCAGCAAGGTCACCTACAGCCAGTTGCTCAGGACCACATCTAAGTGACTTTTGAGTACTTTCAAGGTGGAAGACTCTCACAGTAAAAATGCATTTCTTGATGTTCCATAGGAGACCCCCCCATGTTTCCGTGTGTTGTCCACTGCCGCTGTACCTGTCACTGGGTACTACTGAAAAGGGTCTGATTGTGTCTTCTTTACACTCTCCTTCCAGATAGCCACATACATTGAGGAGATCCCCCTTGAGCTCTCTTTTCCCCAACCTGAACAGGCCCAGTTCTCTCAGTTTTTGCTTATGAAAGTTACTCCTGTCCCTTGACCATCTTTGTGATCTTTTGTTGAACTCTCTACAGTATACCTATGTGTGTCTTGCACTGAGGAGCCCAGAACTGGACACAGCACTCCAGATATGGCCTCACCAGTGGTGAGTAGCAGCTAGGAACAATCTCCCTCAGCCTGCTGACAACACTCCTCTTAGTGCAGCTCAGAATATCATTACTTCTTTAACACAAGGACGCATTTTGGCTCGTGTCCCACTTGATGTCCACCATGACCCCCAGGTCTTTTTCTTGCTGCTTTCCAGTGGGATGGCCCCAGCTCTGGGCAGTTCTTCATCATGTGCAGGACTTGGCACTTCCCCTTGTAGAACTGCATAAGGTTCCTGTCACCTGTTTTCTTCAGCCTCTTGAGGCCCCTCTGGATGGGAGCATGACTCTCTGGTGTACCCACCACCCCTCACAGTTTTGTGCCATCACCACAAGAGGTTCATATGAACAATGACTTTTCAAAGCCAAAAGTCCATAAATATATGAACTAAGGAGGGCAGCCTGTTGGGGCTGAACTAAGAATTCTGGACAGTAGAAACCGTGAAAAGACTGTCCAGCATGTGTTTTAATTGGAGAAGGACAGGGACGAGACAGAAAGAATCCTATGTTATACCCATGGATATGTGCCTGATAATTGTTGGCCTTGATAAAAAGATAATGTTTGATGATTTTCTGGAAATATTTGTTAATGCTAACAAGCATATTGCTAACTAACTAAATAAAGCTGGGTCTTACAGACAATGATAGAATTGAGATTTTTAAAATCACATATATCTAAAATGAAAACATTTGTCTGTCTTTATGCCGACATTATGAGGAAGAAATAAAACTCAAAGAAAACCCCCAAAAACAAAAAACAAAAAACAAAAACCTCACAAAACCAAAAGCAAACAAAATGCATAAGAAAAAAATAGATAAAAAGAAAAAGGACACCATTTTAATATCAGTTAAAATATGTATTTTCCTGGTAATTTATTAAAATTAAAGTATTTGTAAAGCTTAATTAAAAAAAAAAAGAAAAAAAAAGGTTTCTCTTGGCACTCCTTTTTGAAAGGTTTTTCTCTGCCTGATGAATAAATATAGCAAAATTTCCTATCCAATGATTTCATGTAATCAATATTTTATGCTGTGTTTAATTATGTATTTTAAAATATGTGAATATTCACACAGCAACAAAGTTTAAATTTTGTGTGCAGTTTATATGCAAGTATAATCAAAAGAAGAAAACAAAAGGTACAAATTATCAGAGATACTAACATAAGAAAAAAATAAAGATGTCTTTTAATACCAATTCTATCTTTATTTAAGTACTGGCATTATAAACAGGACAAGCACACTGACAGAATGTTTAGGAGGCTAAACAGTGAATATTAATGCGCACATTTTTTATAGCTGCTAAATAATTTTAAGAAAAGGGAAAAGAGAAAACTCCCATGAAATTTCAACTAATTAGAAGTACATGGGTTTTTGACGCAGTGTTCAGTGAATAATGATTTTACCCTTTCTGTTATTTCAAAAAAAAAAAAAAAAAACAACCAAAAAACATGAGAAGAGCACTTTAAATAGAACAGGTACATTAATATGTACAACTAATCTTCCACAATCTCAGTAATAAATACTTTTCTAGATTACTTTGCTTTTTAAGCTATTAAACATATAGATCACTTAGCCTTAATTGACAGCTCATAAAGATAATTCCAGATTGCTTTATCCAGTGTTTCTCTGTGAAATAACATGATGCTGAAGGTCATGAAATACTTGCATTGGATAAGTATTGCCGAAGTACTTGGCAAGGTTTCCTTGCCTTGCAAAATAAACTAATTCAAAAACTGTTAAATATTGTATAAGTATTTTTGTGTTTGAGATGAATAAGACATTGAAACCAAACAGAGATATGGTTGTTAATTGTGTAGCCTCTCATTCTTGCATGTTTTCATTTCATTTCATTTCTGTAGCTAAGAGAATGTCATAAAAGGATAACAGAAACATACTGATTAATTTGTTTACAGTCAAGCAGCGAAGCATACATCAGGAATCAAATTTTTACTAGGTACACTGTAAAGGACACAGAAAAATCAGACTGATATGTTAATGGCTTAGGAGTGGCTCAGATGAATAAAAATATTTTTAGTACATGAGTATATTATCTTCATGCATATATTTATGTCTATAACTAAGTATATATAATTAAAGGCAAAATTAATGCAAAATATTATCAAAATATTATCTACATTCTCTTTTTATGGTGGACACTGGTTCATATTACTTTTATTTGTTGCTCTTTATTTGGGTTTGTTTTGGTTGGGGTTTTTTCCCCCAAGAGATTCTAGTATGTTTTGTAGAAAAATAACTAAATCTTCAGCAACTACTCTTGATTGTCAAAGACTTACAGGGATGGCAGAGGAACACACATCAAACTAGAGCTTGGAAAAAGTAAGAAAATGTTTATATCGGTAAGGTGTGAACATAAAAATATTCTATCCCTAAGTCAGGAAAAACACAATAGAATCTGTTCCTAAAATGAAGAAGAGTGTGAAATGTTTCCAAAGTAAAATAAGAATCAAAAACAAAAGGATAAAATAGTAGGACAAAAAGAGAAACCTGTCAGGAGTACAACCATGTGGCAGACTCAAAGGCATCTCTGGTTGTCAAAATTACTGCCTGGTGAGCTTGTGCAGAAACTTGCCTCTGGCTTTGTCACATACCACAGCTGGAAGAATATCTTTCACTTTTTGACTTTAAGGTCCTTCAAGTGCCATCTGAATGAGCGCTGAGAGTCAGTGGGATAAATTGAATAGTGTTTCTCTATAATTACCTATAACACAAAGGTCCACATATGCATGTAAATAGAACAATTATTAGAAAAATATTTCTGACAAAATTAGATATTGCCTATATAAATAAAATATTTATTGGAAAACAGAATTTTCTTGATATAGTATGTGACTCAATCAGCAATTACACAAAGTTTACCTTTGCATGTTTCCAAATAGCCATAATCTCAATGGTTTGCACATCAGAGACGTACACAATGAGGCTAAAAAAAAAGTTTGAAATTATAAAGTACAGCATATGATTCCATAAGGGATCACAAGCTCTGTATCTTCCACTGTGAAGGGAAAAGGTAGGAAAAATGCTATACCATCTGGCTCATTTCCCATAACTACTGAATTCTCTATGCATATTTGTTACAACACTCTAGTTATGATCTTGGTGGTCCCCTTGTTTGTACCTTTAGATGAATTGCACCTGAGGTCTGCTTTGGGTAAAGAAATCAATGGATTTACCAAGTCCATATTAAAACAATGGAATAACTAAGACTGAAGAAAGGATTCAAATTAATCACAAATCAGGCAGTTATATACCAGTGAGCTCTACCTGTGTTGTTGACATAAAAATGACCTGAAATGGCACTACAGATGAAATGTGAAAGTACACAAAGACTGCTTTTGTTTGAACTCCCTCTCTGTCACCAAGGCAGGAGATTGTGCTGCATACTGAATACTATGAGAGGGTTCTGAACATATACTGACAAAATAATATGAATGTCCTTTGACAAAACCAAAATGTGTTCTTGTTTTATACATAGCAGTTTTATATGAATCTTTAAATGAAACCTGTAGGCTTCCCAACCTGCTCCATGTCAGCTTGATTTGCAATTTCAAAATGACCAGTCTTCCTACTGATTTTCAGCATTAAGACTCTTCCAAAGGGGTTGCTGAAGACAGGGTAGAGCACCAAGTCACAAATAAAATCAAATTATAACACAACACTGTCTCTGTAAAAAGTGCCATATGGAATGCTCTTCTTGATCAACAGAAGTGTATTAAAATATTAGAAAGTTTAAGCCTTAAAACCAGTTGAAGATTTAATTAAGCTAAAACAGAACTCTTTGGAAAAGAAAAAAAAAACATTTGGAGGCCCTAGATGACCTAGTGTTTTGAAATTATTTTACATACACAGACATACATTTTATATATACATATGTATACATACACATGTAAATGTACAGGTGAAAATCACTGTTTGGGAGAACAGATGACTAATACTGAATGAAATTATTACAAAACATTCTGGATCATCTCAACAGACAAATTAATTATTACGCTTATAGAATTATTTTAGGTTTTTAATGGAAATATAGACTACATAGGCAAAAAATGCTCTTAGTTCATTTTACAGATGAAATTTTATGCAAAAATAATATTAAAGTTAGAGAAAGCCTTGATAGCAAAGAAAAACACATTCATGTGAAAGCTACATTCAAATTGTAATGCTTGATTTAGAAGAAAAGAAAAGAGAAGAGAACAGTTCAGTTGAAAATTACCTGCAAAAATTATTTAGTCCTACAATCTGACTACTTCAGGGCTGTGCAAAAGTTAAAGCATATTTTTAAGGACATTATCCAAATGTGTCCTTAACACTGACAGGTTTGGGGCATTGACCATCTCTCTGAGAAACATGTTCCAGCATTTCACCACCATCTCAGTAAAGAAATGCTTCCTGATTTCAAGCCTGAACATCCCCTGGCACAGCTTTGAATCATTCTCATGTGTCTTGTCAATAGACACCGAGGAGAAGAGCTCAACATCTCCCACTTCTCTTCCTCAGGAAGCTGTAAAGAGCACTGAGGTCACTCCTCAGGCCTCCTTTTCTTCAAAGTAGAGAATCCCAAAACCCTTAAATAATCTTTATGAAGGATTTGTCCAGACCTTAAAAGTTTTAAAGGTTTGCAGTTATGCTGTAAAAACAAGGGTATTCTATGAAATATCTCCCAGCTGACCCAGATTGCTTTTCTTTCTGTATTCCCAACCTATCCTTCTGGCGTCACTGGAAAGAATTAATGATTCTGATTGGATCACCTACAGTTTAACTTGATCTATCAAGACAAGACCCAACACCTAAGTGGCATTGTCTATTAAATTTGCTCTATGACTTTTTTTCAGGACTTAGTGTATTATTTGTTTGCTACGTGACACAGGAAGTATAGAGTAGTAAAGTTTCCACTGCCTCATGTAGCTCAAAGGCTGAGCTACTATACCAGGACAGTTTTCTAGGTTCATTACAATCTCAGCTTGTACAGAAGTCATTTTCTGAATAAATGAACTGTAAATAATGAATATCCATGAGTTGCATTGGCAATATTTCTAAAACTTTTTTTTTTTAAATGTTCAGCTACTATAGCAGCTCCCACATTCAAAATGAGAACTAGGTACTTTCACCCTATTACAATGGTAAACATTGAAACAGAAACTGTTTTTTGTTGCTTACACTACTTCTCTAAAAGAGAAAGGAGTTCCTCTCATGGGAGCCATGTCGCTGTTGTGCACCTCTTTTTCACAAACACTTACTAAAAACCTCAATAGGAAGCCCCACTAAATGTTCATCTCTCTTGATTTTTTAGGCTGGGGATTTTTTAAAAGATATTTTCAGATGTATAATGACTTAATATGAAACCACATGAAACACAGAAAATCAAGTTTGTATTTAGTTTTAGTATACATTCAAGTAGGGAAAGTACAGTTCAAGTTGGTGTTTCTAAATAAATGAAAAGAAACTATTTTAAAATAAATGTCAAGAGATCATAGTCTAATGAATCTAATGAAGGAACACATAATTCACAGTGATAAACAATTTACTGATTTTATGTGTGCTTTTTTTGCTATATCTCTGCTTCAATTTTTGTTAATTGGGTGGTTATTGCTAACTTTTAATCACTTGGATTATGGAAAAGATCATGTTTTACAGCCCTCTCAGAGTACAGAAGAAACTTACAGTGTAGAAAATGTTGTATTTTCAATCAATCTCAAGCTGCATTACGTAATCCAAGATTACACCAAAAATATTACTGTAAGTTTATCATCAAGATAAAACCAAACCTTAGTGAGAACCTCTGCAACTGCAGTCACTAAATTTCACATGGCTTTGCCATGTGACTCAGTTCACACCATTTCCCCCAAAATAAATCTATATTAAACTTCCTGCCCAGGCGGTTTACACAAGGTTTTGTTGCAAACTGTGTCTGTGCAGTAACAGTAAAACTGGTCTAAAATTAATTTTTCTTCTTTTTTTTGACTATTTTTAAGAGGTGACTCTGCTGTTGGAATTTTAGTAAGAACTGTAGAAAAATTGCTGTGGGTCAGACTAGGGGTCCATTTATCCCAGTACATCATCTCTGAAAGTGGCCGAAAGCAAATGTCTTGAAGAAAAGAGCAACATGGGGCAGACATATAAGTAGAAGTATTTTAATCCCTTTAAAAAGTAAGTTTACGTCAGTTTAAATAATTCACTGGAAAGAATTTCAGTTTGAAAGGAATAAGCTGGATAGAAGAAAAAGTACCACAAACTTCCCTTCATGCCAGCCTACTTCTGAAGGACCTGTGAACTCAACAGGAAAAAGGGAAGATGAAGTCATTCAAGTGGCCTGTTGGCTACCTCCAACCATCAGCATTCAAGGGTAAGGCAGCAGAAGAAAGTACAGCTGCAAATAAGACTTGTATTGCAGCCAGCAAAGAGATATGATCAGAATCCATCTGGCTCAGTCACATTTCTCCTGCTTTATCAGCTTTTCATTAAAAAAAAAAAAAATGCTGTAAAATTGTGTGGATCACAGAAAAGAGAGAAAAGTTGCACATACATAATGTCCACTCATCATTCAGTAAATAATTTTGTTAGGAGGATCCATAAAGAAAAGATAGGAATCTAGGCTCTGGCTGTTTGAATAGCATTCAATTTAGACACAGCTTCCTTAACAAATATGACTGTGTGATATACAGGAGAATAAATACTGTGTCTCACATTTTCAGTCATGATGTCCCACATTATAGCCTTTGTTTTGTGTTTCTCTAGTGCTATCCAGTGTATTAGTTGGACTTAAATATTTAGTCACAATTCCAAATTAATTGTTTTTTATGGTTAGAGATCATCATCCTAGTTAGAAATAAGAGTCCAACAGCCCTTGAATATCCACTAGAGTAGATACTAGGAAAAGGAAAAAGTTTTTTCTCTATAGTTTTTCACCTGAACAACAGGATGTCTATTGCAAAAATGTTAGAATCTGGTACTGCATGTGCATAGCTTTCTAACACTATAATTGCAGTCTCAAGGCTGAGAAATGAGTGCATGATAAAGAATCTGGAGTTCAGGAAACAATGTTTTCACATGACAATGTTTGTGTTACCAGGATAGGTTTCATTTCAAGTGCATCGGTAACATGTTTAAGGCATCTTTGTACTTACTAAGAAGCCAAATTAGATACAAAATGTCAATTCATAGTCAAAGAAAGATCATTAAAGGAGAGAGCTGAAAAACTGTAGGAATAAAGTTGTCAATAACAGCATGAACTAATCAATTAATTGCAGAATTTAAATCTGTAAGTAAAATTGGTTTTAAAAAAATGCTCCTCATGTTCTCCATTGGAGAACATGTTCATGTTCACTGTTGGTCAACTAGGCATTATGAGATGCTCTCCTGGTTTTGGCTGGAATGGAGTTAATTTTCCTAAGTAACTGGTGCAGTGCTATGTTTTGGATTTAAAATGGGAATAATGTTGATAACACACTCGTGTTTTAGTTGTTAAGTAATGCTTACTCCAAGTCACGGACTTCTCAGTTCTCATGTTCTGCAAGAAAGCAGATGCACAAGAAGCTGTGGGGAAGTATAACCAGTGCAGCTGAACCAAACTGGCCAAAGGGATATTCCACACCACGGATCATCATGCCCAGTATATAAACTGGGGGAGTTCTCTGGGAGGGCCCAGTTGCTGTTTGTAGCTGGGCTGGGCATCGGTCAGTTTGTAGTGACAGCAATTCTGCTGTGCATCACTTGATTCTCTTGGGTCTTATTCCTCTCTCCTTTTATTGTTGTTGTTATTATTATTATTATTATTATTATTATTAATAATAATAATAGCAGCAACACTACTAGTAGTATATTTCGACTTTTTTCAACTATTTAACCTATCCTTATCTCAGCCCTCAAGGTGTGCCTGTTCTTTCCAATTTTCCTGCCCACTGTGGGGGGAAGAGGAAATGAGAGAGGAGCAACTGGCTGCATGACGCTTAGTTGCCAGCTGGGGGTAACCCACTACAGGCACCAGTTGGAGTCTTCTTCCCTGTTAACAGAAAGGAGGTGCTGGTAACAATAACAGTTCAGTTCAAAAGTTTGACAGAGAAATATTATTATTGACCATTCAGTAAATCACTTTATCAAGACAATCTTTGTAGCTTATTTAGGCCAGAACACTTGGATACACACACAATGTCAGAAGCAGAATTAGCAGTAATGTTCATATGCTGTATAAGGTTAATATTCCAACAGACATTTCAAAACTGCTGGTGCATCTGTTTTCTAACTGAAGAAACAATGATTGAAAGATAATAATTTAAAATTAGTCTGCCTTGGCACAAAACTGATAGAAAATCAAAATTCAGTTTATTGCACTTTTTTATTGTCTCTTTGCCCGCTTTGCAACACTCTTAAAAACCAAGCAAACAATGACACACTGATACAGGTGTTTGTAACAGAAACTTTGAAAAAGCCAAACAGGAGCTATAAGACAGTGATGGGGAGCAGAATGAAGTCCTGATAATCCAAAAAGAAATCGCCACTGTCTCACTACACCACTTAGATACACACAAGGCTGTGGGGCCAGATGGGATGTCAAGTCCTGTGTTCAGTTTTGGGCCCTTCACTACAAAAAGGACAGAAATCTGCTGGAGCATGTTCACAGGAGGTTAACAAAGCTGGTGAAGTGTTTAGAGAATGAGTCTTACAAGGAGTGACTGAGGGAGTTGCTGTTGTTTAGCATTGGAACAGGATGCTCAGGGAAGCAGTGGGTTCACCATCCCTGAAGGTATTTAAAAGATGTGTTGATGTGGTACTTAGGGAAATGGTTTAGAGGGTTGGATTCAATGATCTTATAGGTTGTTATGCCCCAGTCCAAAAGCCTCAAGCTTTTCTCGGCATTTCACTTTAATTTAGACTCTCAATATTTCTTTGATAACTTCATTTTACATCTGGAGAAGAAGCTGCATACTTTTCTGTAATAGAATTTCTTTAATTTAGTGAGAAAATGGGTGTTTTGGCAAGAGCCTTTACAGAAGCAACACAGGTTTTTTCTAACCTAAATGATTCTATGAGTCTAT
Organism: Acropternis orthonyx; assembly: GCA_035583155.1. Lineage (NCBI taxonomy): Eukaryota > Metazoa > Chordata > Aves > Passeriformes > Rhinocryptidae > Acropternis > Acropternis orthonyx. The sequence continues at coordinate 95,303,684 of JAWWEU010000081.1, read as the reverse complement.
GAATTCAAATTAGAGTCTTTAAAACTCCAGAATAAACTAATGTAACTCAAATTACTTTTCCCTGGACAATCTTTGGACTGCAACACTATATTTAACATGCTACTAGAAAATGAAACCAATATATCACATGCTAAATAAAACACAACCATGTCATTTAGCCATCCTGATTTTTAGTTCTCTTTCTTGTTGCATAAATCACAGATACTGTGAAAGCTCTTAACTGAGAAACTGCTGTAGCATATGTGGCCTTTTTTGTAGCAAAGTTGGGAAATTTTATTTCTTAAATCTTCATGGCAGGCTAAGAAACTGAGACAATACAAAGTCTACAGACTACAATAACCTGAAAAGGGATTTATCATAGTATTTTTTTAACTTGCATCTGCTCAGCAGTGTCATAGCTAATGTGCTCTTTTAAGAATAGCTCTTTTAAGAATATATTGTTACTATGTTAAATTAAAGTAATTTCAGAGTTTTATGTGACTTGAACAAGTTCAAAATAACCAAAGGAAATTGTCCAGGTTTCCTAATATTGAACTCTAACAGACCTTCAAACTAGCCCTTGTGTTCAGGATGAATGATAAACTACTCAGGTGTCCACTGCTAAAAGAACATCAACTGTATGATTAGACCTTCCGCTCCCTTTCTCCCACCCCCTGAAATATTAATGATCATAGGATTACAGTAATGTTTGGAAGCGACCTCTGAAGGTCATTGAGTCCAAGCGCTAGGTCAAAGCATTACCACCAATCATAGTAAAAGTTTGAAGAAATGCACACATACTTTGGTTTCAATAGAAACTAAGATATTTTTGAAAAGTTTTTCTGTTGAACGTGATAAAGATTTGTCAGACAGACTTTTCAGATGTCTTGATCAAATCTACTTATTTCAGAGGACTTGAAAATAGTCACAGGAATCTATTCTGTCCTGTTGTCCTGAACAATTGTCTAACTATATCTCCATACAGATTTAAATGAAAACATTTATGTAAATCCTCTTACACAGATGTACATTCTTTGTATTACTACAAAGATAAAAGTACAATATATGCAAAAGTAAAAACATAGCACTGTCACTCATGTGAGGTTAACGAAAACTACAAAAAGTTATTTTTCTTATGAAATCTCACCAAATATACAATCTGTTCTCCTCAGCTCTGCTCATGTTTGATTTGTTTCCAGGAAAATATTTTTACTGTGCATATTACCTATATTATGTTTATTTTATTACACATATATTATATATTTCAAAAATATTCATTGAAAGAAAATCACTGAAACAGGAAAACTGTAATCATTATTCCAGAAGTTCTTTACCAGTCAGTGACTTGATAGAGCTTATCTAGCAAAAATTCAGAAAGCTTCAAGAAACTTGCTCTGCTGAGATGTGTTTACTACTTAACTGTTGAGACCACTGGATTCTACCACTTGGACTCCAGTCTTGTAACTTTCTTCTATGCAACTGACATTCTCCTTCCTTGTGAAGGACACTTAAAATCCACTTTGATAGCATGGTAGCCTGCCTGTGTGGAACAGGCTTCAGAACTGGGGCCATTCCTGTCAGGTTTTGCTACTAATATGCTTTTCAGTTGCTTACTTAGAATGATATAATCATCTCAGTTACATAAGATATAATTATTAGTGATACTAATAATAGTATACTACATATGTAGTGTGTGTATATACAGAGTGTAAATTACTGGCAGTACAAAATGCTTCCTCTTACCATTGGATTAAACTGGTTCCCTACCAGGACTCTCAGTGAGGAAGAGAATATGTAGTAGACATGGAGAGATCTAACTTTTAAGCATGGAGTCTATTTTTCAGACTATGCTGGGAGAGGAATTGGCACTGCAAATCAATTTTAGATTCTGTGTACACAACAGCTTTAGACACTGATTAAAATACAAGATAATCTTACCATGCTTCTTGTGAGGGGGTGGGGAGAATGGGGGTGATAGGGAAAAACAATCAGACTGCCACAAAGTAAAGGAGAACTCAGACTGTTGCTTTTAAGGAGATGTCCAAAGAGGAAAAAGCAGCACATCTGCACTTTGCAATCTGAGAGGCAACTTGCTGTTGTGCTAGTCTGAGGAAATGGCCAAGAAAACAGAAGTCTCCACTGAAAAACAAAATAAAAAAATCTTAAGCAAAAAGGAGCCTGGTACTTCAGTTTCTCTGGCAGTGAAATATTAGCATCTGCACAATGATTACAGTAATCCTTGAAAATCTCAGCATTGTAATACTGAATGCAAGAGTATTTATAGGAGTATTTGTGTTTACATGTTGATTTCTTCAGGTCTTCAGGTATTTTACGATGTTTTTTAAGGGAGAAAAGTGTACCTGTTTTTCAAGTTTTGCTAAAATATGCTTCTAAACCAAGAGGTCAGGAATGTTATGTGCAGTCTAGATCTATGATACAGATCTCAAAGACAAGAAGAATTTAACTGAGGTACTGGTCCGTCCTAAAAGTATTTGTTTATTGGCAAAACTCTTCATGGTACTTTTAACTGTTTCAAATTTTACAGAAGAGGTTAAAATATGCAAGCATCTCCTTTTCTTTAACTCACTTCGCTATTTATTAAGTGTCAGTAAGACATATCTTGAAGTAATGTAAGCATATAAATTTGAAAAATCTAGTGCAGATAAAAGTCCATTCTATTGACAAATAATGAAATTCTTTTTAAAGCTAGCACAAAGCCTGATGCCCACTCCCCCTCCTCCCCCAGATTATATTTTCCCCCATATTTTGTGTGTCATTTCTTTTTCTTAAGATTCTAGGGAGATTTCTAGGCTTAGACTTTAATATTAGTAATCTTATTAATCTTTTAAACTTTCACAAGCCTTAAGTGAGAAAACAACATAAGGCTGTGTAACAGAACACCTCTGGAGATTTTATACTCCTCAAACAGCACATAAAATCTTATGTTGTGTTCATTCTTATTCATTGCTTGTCTGTCCGTATTTTAACCCTGCAAGTATCAAGGTATAAGTCTAATTCGTTATATTTTATTTGGTACCATCTGCACTTTATGGATTGTATTCATGGAAAATTAAAATGTCCTTTCACAAGGGCAGTGCATAGGTGCTGTATCAGTAACAGGTCTATTCCCACAATGAACAGAAAGATATGTGACTGCCTCTTTGACCAAGGCAGTCACAGCAGTATCAGGCCAATAAGCAGCAAGTGATACCTGACACTGAGTATTAAGTCAGGATTATGGCTCCTAATACCTAGGACAGAACCCCTACAATTATAGTCAGACATATTTTAGAGTCTAATGACCCATTCTTGCAATTTGTTAAACAAGAGATGACCCTTGTTTATATTAGGTGATTAAAGAATGACACTACTGAATGCAGAATCCCATTTAAAAATTATATTGAGAACATTAGGGATGAATAGTTAAGCATGCATATCATTAAAAGCTAGTATTTTATCAATTTTTAATAATACATGGAAACTGTATATATGTATACTGCATGCAAAAGACATTAAGAGAACATTAAGATTGTGAAATCAAACATTCAAAAGTTAGGAAATGACAGACCAAATTAGCCCTGTTTTGCACAGGCATTATGATAGTTTTTTTCAACAAGACACGAGAAGTCTGTAGCAGAGCAAGGAAGGGCTGAAAAAAAAAATAGTTGTGCTTGATTTCAGCTTAAAATCTGAGCTATAAATGGGTATTTTTTTTCTTTTCCTACAGTCTTCTTATTCATACCATCTTCTTCTCAATATCCGTGGTCCTGCAAAAGAAATTGGCTATATTGAAGTACAGATTAAGACATCCTTTCCTGGAAAAAAAAGCTACTCCAGCAACCACTAAAAGTAACATCTAGGAAAGATAATATAGAAGGATAATACAGAATAAGGCATAGCTATACCTCTGTGTCTGCCTGTGTGTTCATAAAAAATCATGTCCTTGCCCTAAATCTAACTGTGAGTATGGAAAGTTTTGTGACTGACGACTGTTTCTGTAGTCTTGAAGAAATACACTGACAGACTGCATCCATTCTTGGAAGATGACATTAGATCTTATTAACTAAAATTAAGAAGCAACATATCTTGAATTTAGAATAATGAAATATCAGGGTCTTTTCTTCAAAAACCTTGATGCTGTTCATAATCTCTTATGAATTTTCAATCTGCATCACAAGAGATGATTTTAAACACAGATGAGAGCAATTATAAAAGGAGGGAGATAGAAACAACCATTCATTACCACAGAAGTAAATACTACTTAAAATTGCAAGAGCAATTATTATCATTTATATCAATGCTTCACACAAGTTTTTTCTGCTTTCTGTTCAGATGCAAACTAAGGGCTAAACCCAAAGGGTTTACACAGATATTACACACTTGCTTATTCTGCTGTGTGCTTCATGAGGATTATTGTTGCTGAGAAAAATTGAATCATGTTTTTTATAGGACTACTGTCATGCTTGACTGTACAAAGTATGTTTCTCCCCCTTACATGGGAGTATCATAAAAGAAGCTACAAATCCCTGGTGTACATGTTTTTTTAAGGAGCTAGCAATTAAACCAATTGCAAGGTACTGTTTTGCTTTGTCTTTGTGTTAGGCACAGTGTTAACCACTTTGTCAGTTACTGCCACTGTCAACACCTACAGACATAAAAAGTCCAGTATTGCTCAAACACCATGGAATAGCCATCAAAAGATGTAACTCCAAAATCATACATGAAAACAAGTTTCAAATAAAATAATACTATTTTAAAATATCAGAAATGAGTGTATTAAAGTAATCTCTCCTCTGGGAGAGTTAATATTAAGTCTAAGTTTTTGTTTTATTTGCTGCATTGTGCAGATGAATTCACATAAGCTTTGAATCATGGCCTAAGTAGAAATTAAATGAAAATATCAAAATGTGTAATGGACATTTTTACTGCTTTATTTCTTTTGTGTGCATACATTATTATAAATATCAACCATGCATGGTTTTGTTTGTTTTGTATTTCACCTTCTACATCAAAAAATTCATCAAAGATCAAAAGAATGGATAAAACAACAAAAAGCTTATACTTCTTTTCATAAATAAATGTCACTGGGTATCTAAACAAAGTCACAATTTATCTCATTCATAACCATTTCAGCCTTTAGCAGATGTGTGCTTTGAACAAATTTATTGGCCTTATGAATAAAGATTAGCACTCTTCTGTTAATCTCTGTTGGAGAGAACATTATTCTATAGTAAATGGACATGAAATTCAACAGTGGGGATGTTCAAAATAAAATTGACCAGCTTCATTGGATACATTTTCAAAGCACCACATGGGAGGGATTCACACAAATACTGCTAATAAAAAGCTTTACAGATGTGCTCCTTTATCCCTGTTTTTAAACTAAGGATCATTTCAAACTCCTGTGAATGAGGAAATATAAAAGAAGGGAAAAAAATAAATAAACAGCAGCAGTTAGAGCTCTTCAACTTAAAAACACTCAGTCATGTCCAGTTAGGCTATGAAATTGCAATAATGCTAGCAAGGAGGCAAGTATGGCAAGTGTTAGTACCCCAGGGAGATAAAAATCAGAAGATTGAAATGATTTGGCTTTTTTTCTTAGCTAGGTATAATAACGGGTTCATAGGTTGTCTCAGTTTCAGTCAGTACAGGGTTAATTTGTTGCAGAGAGGGAGGGAAGTGTGGGCAGACCTTAATGTTACCTGATACCATCTCCTGTCACTTGCCAGGGACTGGAGTTTTCTGATGGGGCAAGAGAGGGTGCAGGTATAGTGGAGGGAGAAAGCATCGCTCATGAAAAGGCCCGCTGTTGATTTACCTTCTGCTCTTTTTCTTTTCTCATTGCTGTTTCCAGTAAATTGTTCTTATCTCAACCTGTGATTTTTACCTTTTTGTGCCTCCAGTTTTCAACTCCATCCCTGGAGAGGGAAGGGGGAGGGGAAGTGGGGGAGCAAGAAAGCAGCATCTGATTTGGGAGAGTCTCAGTGGGAGAACTAAATTGTGGAGTACCATTCACAAACCACGACACAGTGGTAAAATAAATGAGTAGAGGAAAGATAATGAAACAATAGGAGGTTACATTTTAGATATTGTTAGATACCAGTTAACTTCAATAAGGGTAGCTGTTGCTGTCTGCCAGTTCTCATTGTGATTTTAGCATTATCTCTGTTATACTTGGATGAAAAGCAGATGTAAGGTAACACATATTTAAAACTCAATGACATGACTGAAAATGGAACAAAAGTATAGATACCTAAAGTGACAAAGCATATCTTCCAAAAACACACTTTTTTTTTTTTTTTTTTTTTTTTAAATGCCAAGGACTTTTGCCTTTATCCATATCCATATCCATATCCATTGGTTTCTCAGATCAATAACAGGTGATACAAACCTTCCATCAATAGTAGCCTTGGATTTATCTTTGTTGGGTGCTGATTTGGCCAGAAAAACAAACAAACAAACAACCCAAACAACTATAACTTGAAAGATGAATTTGACTTGTAAATAAGATTGAGATTCCCATTAAAAAAAAAAAAAAAAAAAAAAGAAGATGAAAAAACAACAAAAAAACCTTTCCAAAACAACAAGATTGCACATAAACTATAGAAGGGGAAAACATAAAGGGAAATTATCTTGGTTTTCTGAACAATATCATCCCTCTATAAATACTAGGTTATAGTCAAGGACTGGGGCTTTATCATCAAAGATGAGGATATTTTGGTACCAAATGCCTATAGACTACTGCTTTCTCTGTTATAATTTTTTTTCATAAATAATTTATACTGCCACTCCCAAAGAATGGAAACAGGAGGTAAAAAACAACAAACCCACAAACCAAACACATAAAAACACCCATAAGCTTGGTTTCTTCACACCTCATTATAATAGTGAATTTTAATAATTTCAAAATAAAATGCATTTTCCCCTCAAGACTTTTAAATAAGTAATAACAGTGGTAGTAGTAGTAATATTATAATAAAGTATTGCCATATGGCTCTCATTCCTGATCAGGGGAATTAATGAGAGAACCACGCATGATGTCTTACTATGCTCAGAGGGTCTGTAGTAATTTATGATGTTTTTAAATTATATTGTTAATGTGGAGAATGAGAGTAAGTTATATTAGTTTTTTAATTAATGTTCATATTACCTGCTGGCTATTATTTTGTTTGACTTTCTGCAGTTAAATCAAAAAGACCTCTAGCACGATTAAATTGTGATTAACAGTAACACACCAACTAGGAAAATAAGCCTATAGAAGAACAGTGAATTGTTAGATAATCACCAAGATCACAAAAGGGTCAATTATTTTCTGGGGTGAGGGGAGAGAGGAAGGGCAACCAGACTCAAGAGGTATGACTCTTAGTAGGTACTGCCTGACACAGGTCTGCCGTGGGAGAGGAACTAGTTTCTCCTAAAGACATGGCTGCAAAGCCATGACCAAGTCCTTGAATCTTTATAAACCACTGCCATATTTACAACCAAACTTCTTTATGTGTTTTTTTATATCAATAAACTTACTGCTGATACTCTCTTACAAGTGAAGTGCATAATTCTATCTATGACAAACAGAGACTGAAGGAAAACTCTTTGTCTCCTCCAGACCCCAACTCAGTTTGCTTAGAAGACCCAAATTTAACACTCTTTTCAATGAGAAAAAAAGGCTCAGAAAAGACTGAGATGAAAAAACTTTACTGTTTCTATCTGATTACTATCTAACTGATATGTTCTGGTTTTTTTTTTTTTTTTTTAAATAGATTAGAAACCACCCAAACTGTTCTTTCTTGTATTGTTTTCTAGCCACAGTCTTAACAGAAGTCTTTTAGGGATTACAGACCAAGCAGGTGTCATCACTGCTTTGGGCTCATGACCATTTCATATGCACCTACCTTTTCTACAACCATCATATGTTATCTTTTAACTGTGTAACTCAGGTTATCTAAATCCACTTTTTTTCCCTAGATATATTGTTGTGTCATGTTAAGGCTTCTCATCAGTTATTACTTTCTCAAGTAGCCTTTTTACCAAGGATCTGCTTAGCAGATTAGAGCAAAGATCTGTTGAGCTGGGTCCTCTATGTGAAATGTCTATGCACAGGAGCATGCAAATAGATTTTTAAAGGCCTTGTGAGTATTTCTGTGCTTTTCCTGCTCAACCATGGAAGGATCACGCAAGATAAGATGAACCACTGCCATGTCTTTCTTACATATTAATTCCTCAACAAGATAATGGAGAAATTTTGATTACCTGTTCTTGTCTTGTGCCTGATATAATAACTGGCATCTAGAATATAAGCTTTCTGGGATGCGCTGAGACTGTTACTGGAACATGGATGATTCTTAAAAGAAGCACTGAGAATGCCTGGAGAAGAGAAACCATCACTTACTTTTGTTGAACTTAATGTATGGGAAAGACAAGGCACAGAATTTAGAAAACAGCAGATGTAAAAAGCAGTAGCAGAATGACACAACCCTAGCAAACATCCAGCCAGAAAGAAAAGAAAAAAGGTCAACTGACTGAACAATCAGTCAGTTTTCCGTTTGGGAATTGCACATGATTGACCTCTAACTAGCAAGTTCACAGTGTCTTTGACTGCTACTGAAACTGGGTCGGGAACTGCATACAGTTCCTGCTCATGCACTGCAGAAGTACAGCTGGGATATGTCCTCATTGCTGCAGAGTCCCTGGATCCAAAAATGACAGATCCCTAAGCAATGCTACATGTGATTTCAGATGTGATACATCATGCCTTTTTTTTTTTAAATATTGATTGTTCTGAGCACTCAAAGTAGCTGACCTACCCAGGACTTCTTGTTTTCATCTTACTTACTTACTAATAGGACCACTAGTTATGGCAAGGTGCATTATTTTGCCTGGTCAGTTTTATGGATTGTGTTATTCAAGAAGTAATTTCTTTGTTAAAGCAAACGCAACCTATCTCTGATTGCTCATCTAAGACCATGAAATACCACATTATTGTATTGCATCAATTTCGTGCTGTTTTCTTGTGCTTGTAAGATATTTGTGGTATGGCTATGATTTCTCATTTTCTCAAAGTAGAGTGGACAGCAGGAAAGCTAAAACAAAACAAAGCTTTACTAAGCTTGTAAATATAAATAGGGAGAAACCAGAAAAGAGAAAACTAAAGCCTTCCAACAACCAAAAGGAAGAAAATGAGCTTTTCATATTAGTTGACAATCTGGTAGACTGAATCTGGAAAAAGAGAGAACTGCAAAATCAAAGTTTAAAGTAAAACAAGAGGAAACTTTATTGATTTTTCAATATTTTGCCTCATATGGCTGTTGCATAGCAACTGAGTGAGAGAGAATCTTTGTTACCACAGTTGCCAGAGCTCTAGAAAACTCAAGGCACTTGAGATATGCCAGTAAAATGCTGGTGGAAAAGAACTGCCTAGTTCACAGAACCCTAATCATAGAATGACGTGGCTGTAAAAGACCTTTAAAGATCATCTAGTCTATCCCCCCTGCCATGGGCCTGAAGGATAATTTAGAAAAGGACTCAGAAGAGGTTTTCAAGAAAGCCATAAGGAGCTGATGCGACAAGGTCCATCCTTGAAGGGGGGCAGCCACTGATATAGGGACATCCGTGCTGCCTGCAGTGATTTTGGAGCTGCAGCTGGCCAGAGAAGATCGATGCCCTGATTGGAACAAAATGATGCATTGCTGGAATCTCATCTGCCTTTTTCTTGCTTTCCAAATCCTGTTGCCATCCATTCTTCTCTGTTACTATTCTTCTTCAAATCCTAGTAGCTTTCCAAATTCATCAAACAGTTTTTGCATCTCATCCTGTGTTCTGAAGCAGAGTTCGTAGTCTTGAGCTCCATGGAAGGATAATCACCAAGCACCTGAAGAAGAAAATTTGCTATTCCTTCAAGAAATGTAAGAAAATAATTTTTTCTACAGTATGAAACATTTATAATAGCACAGATAGTAACATTTCTAATTTGCAAGATTGGCTGACTGGAAATAACTGATGCAATAAGAACAAGATTCATGCACACATTTAATTCCTCATCTCTATTCTTAAATAAATGAGAAAATTACTAACCTATAGCCCAGTTGTAGTGCTGAGGAGTTATATTTTCCTTTTTTTTTTTTTTTTGCTATATTGTGTCTCTATTGAGCTATACATGGAATTTATATATATTTTTTGTGTAGTTTGCTTCAACTAGGTGATTCACTTACATCATTATTGCCCTAGCATGTGAATGTCAACAAGAACAAGTGATTTCAAGGCAGAATTATAATTTTTGCTGCAGTTACAAACTGGATAGTACTTACGTATAATTCTCTGAATGTTGAAAATGCATAATTGGATTGACAGAAAAGAAGATAGTTTGCTATATGAGACTAGTTGCTTGTTACATATCTTGAAAATATGTTGCTAACTGAAGAATAAAGGTAATTTAAGTTACAATCAGAATTAGATGCTGAATGACATAAATGTGTTGTCATTTGAGTAATGCTTATATTTAAATTTTAAAAAAATTCTGTGATGACAGAGTAAACTACTTGCTTGTAATGGTAAACAGCAAATACCAAGACCTCCAAGGAAGATTTCTTTCTTTTGGGGAAGGAGTATTATTTTCTGTATAAGTAGTAGGACAGTACAGAGAACACAGTCAGAAATGCGTTAAGGTTTAGCTAGTCCTGAGAACTACTGAATATGAGACCCTGCAGAGTGATGAAACACTTGTTGGGTGCTCTCCAGAAATACAGTAAAAATCTTAGTTACATCACCACTCCTCCTGGGGCTGCCAACGTAGAGAACTGACCCCTTCTTTTCACTACTCAGCTCCCATAATAGCCACTTCTGCTTTGTCCCACAGTGATAAGCTACTCAGTTTTGAAACTGTTGCTCTAGGATTCACTGGTAAAATACCATAAACTTCTCCACTATCTCAAAGAGTCACAGAATTATAAAAGGAGAAAGGAGTCTTGCAGACGGTAAGATTCAATCAGTCAATTCTGACATGGAAAATTAAATAACATATTACTAGGAACACAAAAAAATGGTTTTGGACTGTGATATAAATTTGGATTATCATCAGGAAGTGGAATCTGGTTAAGCCAATTGCATTCAACAACGAGAAATTTAGACATGAACAATACACAGACAGGTTATTTTAGAGAGTTGTTATATATAATGAAGATCAAGAACATTCAGAAAGTGAGACTGGAGTTCATGATACTCCATGGCTGGGAATTTTTTTTCCAAAGACAGTGTTCCTATTTCTGAATAGCCAGGAAACTAGCTAAATGGGGGGGTGGGGGGGGTGGGGGGTGGTGGTGGTGTTTAAAAAAGAATCCTAACAAAGTAAATTAACTTTAAATACAACTTCTGCAAATATGTTCTGCTCCATTAATCTCTGATTAAGTTTGTCCTCTACTGTCCCTGTATGGTCAATCAGGGTAAACACTTTCAGAGAACAATTCAGTGTATTCTACAAAAACATATCTAAGTCATCCTCTGATAATACTCGTTTCTCTCCATTCTTCTTGAATGAGAGAGACTTAACAGGTGTTTTAGAGTGGGTGCCTAATTTGGAAGTAGATAATAACCTCAGACTAACAGCCTGTAATATACAATATTTACAAAATTTTGAGTCATTGTTTAAAATATATTATTTAAACATCCATATTTTGACAAAGTGTTTTTACCATAGTTATTTAAATGGTATCAAAAATCATTGAAGTAGAAAGCAATTATAGCTAGAACTGCATAAATTAAAGTCTCAGCTTTTCACATGATGTGAGAAAGGGATTAAAGGAAATCCTTTATTACTTACATTTATTAAGAGAGCATTTGTCCATCACTTTCATCCACAGGTGCAAGACTGATCAGACCACACCTTCAGAACCTGAAAAGGAGTTAAAAACGCTAAAGACTAAAAAACTACTTTTTCTTAAATTGTATGTCTTCTCATATACTGTTCATCATCATCTTCATCATCATCATCATCATGGCTAGGCTTAGCGAACGAAGGTTTGGGAAGGGCTCTACCCACGCTTGCTGCAAGCGTGCTGATGGCTAAAAAGACAGACAAGTCTGATTGCAGCATATACTATTACCACTTTACATACACACAGACATTCTTTTTACCTTGCATTTGCATCTATTTAAAAAAGTCACTTAGAGAAAACTAATGCACTAAAATTTTCATAAAGGTTGAAACTCATTAATTACTTGATTGGAGTCCTAGAAATTACACATGAAGAAGGCAGACAACACAAAAAAAAATCTAGACTATTTAAAAAATAATATCTGTGTAAAATTAAAGCAAAATTATGAGCTTTTTCCCCTCTGCTGGAAGTCACTAAAATCAAAAATGTTGTGCTCAATAAAAGATACAAGATACAATTCTCTTAAATCTCGGTACTGCCACTGACACTGCGAGGAAATGGAATTACAGAGGAACATTCATGAAGCTGGACTCTAACACTAAGAATTTTAAGCACTGATTACTTTAAACTGCACTCTGGATTCTTCAAGATCCTGATGGTATGCTTGCACACTTCAGACACATTAACTTCTGACTGACAAGATAGGAGGCTTCATGCTGGCACTTATGAGCGCCTATTGAACCCAACCATAGGGTCTTCTGGTGACAAGGGTCAAAGGACAAGGACTCTTCTGAAGTCCAGTCCTATGCCATGATCTTCTTGTGTTCCTGCTGCTCTGTACTTGTGTAGCTGTGGTGATAAACTCAGAACCACATTGCCTCAGAGAAAACCAACAGGCACATAAGTCTGTCAACAAGTACTAATGCTTTGGGGGTTTTATTTTATGGATCTGCATCTGGAAAACTTAATGCAATATTTTTGCCGTTGCTTACATTAGGAGTTTACATTCAAATAGGGACAAGAAAAAACAAGGTGTTTTGGACTAGGCTAGGCTGGAAACTTGCAGCCTATCTCTGCTCCACCTGCTGTTACCATGCTGAAAAAAATGCTGGATTTTCTCTTTGGAAAGTTATTTAGCAGGAAGACCCTATATGGGGTAAAGAAAAAGGAGGAGAAACCAGGGAGGAAAAGGAGGAAGAAAGGGAAGAGGATACCAGGAAAAATTCAGACCTGTGACTGTAAGGAAAAAATTGTTTTTGAACACGCAGAAATATACAAAAGCAGCAGTGTTGAAAAAGTCTTAAAGTAACAGTGAATAGTAAGTCATTTATGATATTTCAAACACTGCCAGCAAGAAAGAAAACAAAAATAATAACTTAGATACGACTTTAGGTGCAAACAGAGATGTATCCATCATAGACCAGACATATGCTAAGACCTACCTCAATGCCAGTTGTGTCTTAGTCCCATAATCCTGAGCCCTGGGCATCTCAAAATTTACAAAATATTGAGAATTCAAGATAGAAAAACCCAAACTGAGATGCTGAACAATCTGACCTTTAAGTAAGGAACCAAAGTAAGATAGAAATTTTTATATATCCTGCATAATATATGTCAATGAGGAAAAACTTTGAAAAGTATGAATATAAAACAGCAAGAAAAATGACTTAAACTTATCCAAGGAGGCATAAATATAATAAACGGAGAACTGCAAAGCAACATGCAATTTCCTAGCCTTGAAATGCATTCAGCTATAGAGCAGTCTTCTAAAGCAGTGGAAGAAAACTCATCCCTCCAATAGCCTCACCCTATATTCTCTTGTTGCAATATAATAGAAAATTACTACATCAGAAGTAAAGTAAATTCTGCTCTTCAATAACAACAACAAAAATGGAGAGGACACCTAGACTAAACCTTTGAAAATGGACTAGAAAAAAATACTAAAAAGTATAGCAGGGAATAGTATTTTATTAACAAAGAGAATGATAAGATGATTGAATGGAATTACCACACCTAAAGCCAGCTATGTTCATAATACAGAAATTCTTACACAATAGTACTATTGATAAACACAAATTTATGACTTGCAAAAACTAAACAGTAAAGATTTTCGAGGCAGAAGTGTTCTTTTATGTTTATTTTTTTATCTTACTTTAAGACCTGCAGTGTCAAGTGAGAAAACTTATCAAGTAACCATAGTGATGACAACAACAAATATCTAAATATCACATTGAACATTTATTTGTGCTCTTCAGGATTGTTGTGAGGGGAAGGTCCCTGGAAAATAGACATTGCCCTTTTAAATCAGTCCAGGTAAAGGACTTTTTGCCTGCCAAAGAAATAATGTAGCACAATCCAAGCGCAGTGAGAATAGGAGATGCACAGAAGGTAAACCACTCTGGAGGTACTAAAACAGTAGTAGCATTCAGTCACACTCCATGCATGGCATGCATGCAAACACAGTGTAATATTATAAAAGCGTTTGATGAGAAAGATAAATGAGACAGAACAAACAAAAATACTATTTTTTGAACCAGTTGTTTCCTTTTGCAGCAGCAGCTTGTTCTCTCTCCCTCAAAGGAAAATCTCTGCCCTCCAACTTTTTTCAATTTTTTTTTTTTTTAATATATGTTTGATATTTGCATCTGCTGAAGTTTCAAACTGAAATGAAACCTGTTCAAAACACCCCCAAAGATTACAGATATTTGATGAGCTGCTTCTCATTTAACAACAATGGGAAGCAGCAGCCAACACCTCATAGGCCTCTGGCCATAAAGGCCCCTGAGGCAAGAACTGCTGCTGGTTTTGAATGCAGATGAGCTGCAGTGGATTATTGACTCAGTTTAAGGACAAGTGAAAAGTTCACAGAACTGGGTTCATAAAAGAAACTTGAAATTGATGATTACATCCCTCTTATGCCCTCCCACCTCCCCCCAAAAAGAGGTGGTAAGAGGCTTTATTGCTGCTAAAGAATTTGAAGAACATGAAAAAACTTTGAATGGAACAGTCTGAAAAATTTCATCTGCACAGGGAAATACTTTGTGCAGCATGACCAAAACAGTATGATGTATTAAAGCACACAGCTGCATAGAAGCAGAAAGAACATTTCAGGACAGAGAATAGTACATAGTAGATTTTAAACAGAAAGGTTATGGCTCACATTGTCTCCAAGGCTAAGATGAAACTTTGGCAAATGCGTTAGTTTTACTGGCCACACTGGCATTTTGGCAAATACAGAATAAGAGATTCCATTTAAGAACTTTCTCAAATATCTATGTGCAACATCAGTGCTGTATGTTATTGCTTCTTTTGGTACGTTCTTGTTTCCTTCTTTATGAATGTACCTCTGAGCAAAGACATTGAATAATGAGGCCCAGAAACTCTACTGTACAGGAAGGTGAAGGGTTATAAATAACAAATCAAACAAACAAATCAGATTGTAGCCAAAAAGAAGTACTATACCCAAAAAAAAAAAAATATTTTTTTTTTGCTTGCCTCCTTCACAGCCGCGGTGTAATTTGAGGCAAATGTAATGTAATTCGAACACAAACAACTTTCTTTGCAATGAATGGCAAACTAGGGATTACGTAAACTTGGCTATTCCATATTTTATATGAGCATACATGGATATAAATAAAGTGCATTTACAGATTTAAAATTTGAAATCAGTATAACCTCTTCAAAATTTGTGCTTATCCTCTTCACTCACTAGTATGTTTTAATCAGATTGACCTACAACATATAATCAGACAGTTTCCATTAGGAAACTTCTTATCCATGTCATCTAGAACTTAAACTAAGTTTTTCCAATCTCTGTAACCTCATTACTAAAAGATGAAAGATGCCTTCTTAGATAAATTCCTGTCAAAATCATTCCAGATATGGGATCTAATATGAGTTCTGGGGAAATAACCATGGCATCCTAAATACTGACTTTAAAAAAAAAAAATAAATAAAATTGCTTTATTTTACCTTTTTCATGTTCTTATGTTCCTCCCAATAATTGTGTTTTCAATATTTAAATATTATTTTAAGCACAATCTTTTTTTTTATTCATGTGGAAGAAATTAAAGTTTTCAGCCATGTTAAGTAATATCTTTGCTTCACTTTGATGTTACAAGCCCCATCTGCATATACACCAACTAATATTCCTCTCTATTTTGACTCTAATTCTTGAAGTAAGCTTAGTACTGAATTTAACCTAAATTAATAAGTAAATAATTTCTATTTAGTAAGCAGATTAAAACATGTAACCTAACAAGAAGACATTTGATTACTCATATGCGTGTATAATATGGCAGTAGATCACACACTAGCAAGCATCTTTCACATCCCATTCTATGCTTAACCATTAACACAAGCTTCAAGTTAGAGGAAAAGAGGTTTAAAAAGAAATCAAGCAGTAACTGTGCCGCTATCATCGGCAAGCTTTACGACAAGGCACCTTAAATTCCATTCCTAAGCTCACTTTCACCACTATTCATTGTACATTAAAATATAAAGGTGTTCTATAAGAGTGAGTACAACCATGTGTTTCTATTTTTTGGCAGGCAAGATTGGTCTCTTATAGAGCCAAAGTCAGCACTCATGGCTCTTTTTCTTCTTGTTTTTTTTTAAGTTCATCAAACATGCAAATCAATCAAGAAATCAAAATTTTATGCCTCTGCTATTGCCTCAATGACACTTTGTGATTTATTTTAATATGAAATTCCTCTGACTAATAATTAATTTTGGGGGGAAAAAAAGAAAACATGTAATTATTACCTCCACTGCTGATTCAAAACAAAAGATACTTTTTTGAATAGAAAAACATATTTGAACTATATTTATAGGCATAAGTATTTGCTAAATTTCAGTTAACAATTTTCTCATAAAATTTAGAGAAAAATTCCCAACTTTATTGCTCAAAATATGTTAACCCTCTCAAAATCAAAAAAGTTCATTTAGCTTAATTTTAGTGCAGTAGGATTTACTTTCTGAAATGTAGCAAAAGGATATATTTGTATAGAATTCCAGACCAGAGCTTTCTAGCCTTTGACAGTTCACAAAAACTAATTTTGCACCTAGCAAATAATTGCAAAATTTGCTGTTGCAATCCACATCTTTCAGATTCATCAGTCTTACATCAGTTTTCAGTATAAAATAATCAGAAATTACTGTTAATATAAACATTTTTTGGTTGCACCTAAAAAATTGTAATACTGAGTGGGAAAACCCAAAGTATGATTTATCTTTTCCTTGGTTCATGAAATACCTCAAAACTGTTTTAAAAGTTCTAGCTTTAACACCTGATGTTTTTGTCTATCAGAAGTTATTGCTGGGAGATACCTGGAGAAACTCTGATCAGATGACTCCAGCATAAGGTCTTTCCCAAGAATCTGCTTGCTGTCAATCTCAGATATGAAATGCTGAGCTGAATGAACCTTTTCCATCATCTAGTATTACTACATGTAACTCAGAAAGAAAATGTGTAGAAGCAAGCAAACAAACAGTGTTTCTCAGTTGTCACCTTTACCTATCCATAAATTAAACAGATACTTCCATTTGCAAGAAAATTAATTATTGCTTCCAGTTCTGAGTGTGCGTGTGTGTGTGTGTGTGTGTGTGTGTGTGTGTGTGTCTATGTATGCATGTCCACGTATCTTGTGTGTGAGTAAATATACCATTATGTCACAGCTGGTTGTGATCTGCAGTTGCATCACACAAACTTACTCTGGGTCAAATAGATTTTTTTTTTTTAAATAAAAAAATACAATATTGCAATTTATTTAATTTCCTGGCATTCAAAAGGATTAGTTAATCTATTTTAATGACACCTACCTGGATGAATTAAATTTCAATTAGACTTTCATTAGAAAGAAATGAGTAGAGGGACGGCTACTAAAAAGAGTAAAATAGCCAGCAAGACTACCCTAGAGAATGGTGAACAAGCCACAAAACCAGAGGAGAGCGCTGTTCTGTGGTATTTTCACTGACTTTTTAATTGTAGCATCTTTCACCATATATACTTGAAGAATTAAGACTGATGCTTCTGTTATCTACCAAGGGCAATTTCTAATATGTTCTACCCTACAATTTCCTGAAATCCTTGCAAGTGTTAAGTCAGAGTGTATCTTTAGTGTTCCTCTATGTAAGGACCATGAAGTAGTTCCCAATCAGTTAAAAATAAATATGATAAATAAAAGTTTCCAAAAATAACATATCGCTTAAATAGAAGGTTACAAAAGGGCAAGGAATGAAGGTCAGGCAGCAAAACATGCAAAGTAGAGTGTGAATATATATGGCACAGTTCTGACCTGGACAAACAGCTGACAAATAAAATGTTACTGTCTGCTAAATCTAATCATACTTTCACAAAAATTTGTCTATACATGAAAAAAAAAAATCAAGATTTGTAAGAAAGCTCATTATAACCTGAGCAAAGAGCAGAGAGCTAGATACTTTAGCGACATTTCAGACAAGCATTCAAAAAAACCCCATTTTTGAGTGCTTACACTGAATCCTGAATCATTTTTGCCACAGCAGTTAATTGGACATCTTAGTTCCTGAGCTGTATGGCAGTTCCTGAGTTATTTCCAAATTGCAGCACATACATCTATGCTTAAATTCCACTGCTTTGAATTTATCTTTTTCAAGTTCTGTTTTAGAAATGTGGCTGACCTGGCAGCTCCTGCCTGCTTAATGTTGCTAAGCTTTAATTCTGAATAGTCATTAAAATTCTGCTTGCTCTACAGTCCCTCACCTCACTGCCACAGGCTCACAGAGAATGATTGTGGAGGGAAGCTCTGCCTGAACAGCTAAAATCCAGAAACAACCCAGCTGGAGTTCAAGTCTCCATTTATATCAGCAAGTGTGTTTTCCTACAGTGAGACTAGAAAATGGTATATACAAAGGCAAATAAATACATAACATAATATTTTGTACTTACATGACACCTAATCATCAAAATATTTTTATGCAGTATTTAATCCTCAAATTACTTATTCTAAAGATATCATCTTCCTCATTTTTGATACAAATAGAACCTTGGTAGAGATTGAGCAATGACTTTTCAAAGAAATAAGTTTACATTTGGGCAACATTTTTAAAACCCTGCCTTATTTGGCTCACTGAAGGTCACAATGGAGGAAAGCTTTAGAAACAAAAGATACTTGGTCTAAATCCAAGTGTAAAAAGTGTGTCTATGATCATTACATACTGGGCACCTTTTAAGAAAATGTTAACAAAAATTACCTGGAATGGATAGGCAACTTTCTTTGCACAGGTCAATCATTAGCAGAAGCAGTTAAAGTGAAAAAAAGTATTTCTGTAGTGAAATCAAATGTTTGTGTAGTAAAAATGGGTAGAAGAAACAGAAATACAGAGCACATTGCAAATAGACCATCTGAAATAATGAATAGACACTACATTCTAAAGAAGATAATAAAGCAGTCCATCTGCCTCAGTGTTGAACTATCAGAAGACCAAAAATGGAAAAAGTAAGAAGAGGATTATTCTAGTTCCCTCAGGCTAAAAGATCTGGACATCACTGAAATGTCTAATGCCTGTCTCACTCTCAGGAATGCTAGCTGGAACACACTGAAAATATATTTAACTAAGAGATCTGCCTGGGTCATTATATTTAAGTATGCTTTCCTCCTGCATCAGCAGTGTCAGCAGAGAAATTAACATTTGGGAAACCATCAACTCTTGATTGAAGAACATTTGTCAATAAGCACACAATTGGCTTTGTGTCAGTTGAGTCTAAACGAACAAAAGAAGTCATATTTTTAAAAATCACTTGGTAATCAATCAACCAGAGAATAAGGTTGAAAGCATCTGAAAACAGAACGTTTAATTTGAGCTGCCTGCTGTCTTGAACTTATGGGCACTGTTGTTTATGAGTTTTTGGAGACGAGGTTAAAATATTCTTCAAAATCCTTACAATTCAAAAGTAAAAAGTAATTCCCATATATGTTCCTGCTTGGTCTATCATGAGCCCTAGTGCTTCCAAGACACACTACAATGAAGTGTTCATTCACAGGTGCCCAGCAAAAGAACAACTTATCGGGTAGACTTGGGATGGGTAAACAGAATATCTGGGCATGGAAAACTTATTTGAACTCATAAAAAATTCAAAAGATTCTAATTTTTACTCCAAATAGAAAAAGAAACTATGCTCAAACACTTAAAAATGGATTTTAAAAATGTATATTCTTACATCCTCTGGCCTTTGTAAGTCTGAGAATTTTATGTGAAAAGTTTTTCATTTTGAGTTATTGATTTGATGTTCACTGCAATTCAGAAACCTTTTGCAACCTTTTAAAACTAGGGTTTACAAAGAGGATTTTGATTTTCACACAAATTTAGACAGCTTATTTACACTTCTATTTTCCTCTCACAGGATATTAGAGTTAGAAATAATCAAACAGGGAAAGCTGACTTAGATGGATTAGTTGCTCTGAGAAACATGTTTTTTAATCATAATTTAAAGAAAACAGAGTACTGTAACTCAGAAGGAGTTCAAAGGAGAACTTGTGATAGTCAAATGTTACTTTTATCCTTATTTCCACATCTAATGAAAATGCTTCTCACTTTTCCAACAATTTCCTCTTTCCTACCATTTTCAAAGGAAGAGGGTACTCTGTCTTTTCCACACCGCTTGCAAAAGCAATATGCTTATAGTCAGGACTGAAATTAACACGAAGAGAAAACTCTTTCATAAGAGACATGGAAGTGAATGCTATTCTACTGTATGCATTTACTCACTTTTACAGAATACTTTGAATGGTGATCTTGAGATTCTTCAAAGGCAATTATTGTTTGTTCAGTAGATTAAGTTGATTACACAATCCACTGCTTTGATTCTGAATGATATAACCATAGAATAGTTTGGGTTGGAAGGGACCTTAAGGGCACCTTTCACTGAATCAGGTTGCTTAATGCTCCATCCAACCTGACCTTGAACACTGCCAGGGATGAGGCTTCCACTTCTCTGAGCAACCTGTTCCCATGTCTCACCACTCTCACAGTAAATTTCTTTCATATATCTAACCTAAATTCCCCCACTTTCCGTTTGAACCCATTATGCCTTGTCCTATCACTACAGTTCCTGATGAAGAGTCCCTCTCCAGCTTCCCTGTGGTCTCTCTTCAGATACTGGAAAGTTGCTATGAGGTCACCACACAACCTTCTGTTCTCCAGGCTGAACAGCCTCAACTTTCTCAGCCTGTCTTCATAAGGGAGGTGTTCCAGTCCTCTTTGCAACTCTGTGGCCCTCCTCTGGACTTGCTCCAACAGTTCCATGCCCTTCTTATGTTGTGGGCACCAGAACAGCACACAGTATTTCAAGTGAGGTCTCACAAGAGTAAAGCTGAGGGGGAGAATTACATCCCTGAACTCACTCGGCACATTCCTTCTGATGCATCTTTTTATGATCCTCCCTACAGTCCTTTCCAGAATCCTTTTTATGTATTTCAGAATAAGAGAAAATATTTCATATATAGTGATATTTAACTCTGTGGCCTATGCAATATGTTTTTACTCATGCCCAGATCTATATGAAACATATAATAGCCTACTGCTTCAAAATTAGGTTGTATCTATGTGAAATTACATAACATTAGAAAACTCTAGTAGATATTTTCACTCTGTGATTATGGCACATTAAGTCTTGCTATGCATTGTTCAGAATTTACTTGCTTTATCTAAAATTACAGTCTAAGTTTATGCAAGCAGAAGTGATTTATTTGTAGGAACCACTTCAACAATGACTACTTATGCTCACATGTTCATTAATATCGAAAGCATGAGTGGCTGCATGAAATTGGAAGTGAAAAATGGACAATTGTAATTTCTAGGTGAACTTGATACAATAAATTAACATGCAAGGAATTTTCAGTGAACTGCTCTTATGAAAAAATCAATAAACACAATAAAAATGGTAATAAGCATGTTAGTTCAGTAAATAATGAAAAAAGTAGATTACATGCTTTATTGAACTAATTAGGAAAAGCTTTATATGATCAAATGTTCTCATAAAAATTAAAGACATTCCTTTTTGAAAGAGTTGTGAAAATAATTTCCATTTTCTTACTAAACTCAGTAAACTACTGGAAACTCATTGAATTGCAGCTCTTTCACAGACTTTAGATGGTTCTTTTAAATGAAATTTTCATTTGTTTAAGTTGTGAGATACAAAGTTTGAAAAGAAACAAAAGAAAAAATTCCTCACCTGAAATCCTCTGTAAGTCATGGCTAGGCTTCACGAACAAAGATTTCAGAAGGGCTCTAGCCATGCTTGCTGCAAGCGTGCTGATGACTAAAAAATTCAATGCGAGATAGGCAAGTCCGGTTGCAAAAGGCAGAGTGGAAAGTCTCCAAAGGCGGGATTGGCGAGTCATAGTTCTTTCTGCATTGTCTTTTTTCTTCAACACTGATCCTGCGTGTGCTCTCAAAGGAAGCAGCAGCATTATGAATGG
>JAWWEU010000081.1:95244543-95281281 GCA_035583155.1 Acropternis orthonyx | reverse complement strand
CACACTTTGTCTGACCCTTCAGTTGAGACCTGACTAGCATGGGAGACCCTACCAGAGGCACAAACCACTGCCAGCATGGCTCGCAACCTCATAAGGGCACACAAGCTTTTCCCCCACGACAAGGGGGTGTCCGTGGAGAAGTCTGTAAGTACAGACATTTTGTATTGTGCTTGGTAGATAAATGCAAAAGGAAATATCACAGATTTTGAAAAAAAACCCCACTTTTCTAGCTTTAAATATATATTCAGCATAGAGAAAATACGTGAAGGAGAGATATTTTGTCTGTTTTATTGAATGAAGGTGGAATTGCATCTTTTCTTTCATTTAAATATGTGCTTAACTTGTTTTGCTGAATCAAGTTGAAAACAGTTACCCTTGGAAGGTGTTTTACCCTGCTCCCAATTAGTTTAATAGCTACTGTCAAGAACTCAAAGTATTCTGAGAACACATTTAGTCTGTCACCTTTCTATTTCATGTTTAGCTGTTAGTGACAAAATATATTCCTGTACAGTCACAGTTTCAGATGATTCTCTTTCAATTAGCCTTACTCAAAACCATCTGTGAGTGATAGAAATAACCATAATTTCAACTTCTTTTCATCATGAAACCTGAACTTTATGTATCTCGTCCAGAAGACTGATTGTTTATGCCACAGCCTGTACTAATGTCTTCCAAAATCATTAAGTCTTTTCTGACATGTAAGAAAACCAAAAGGCTAAAGCAGACAATTAGTAGGATGAAGATGGCTTTGAAGAGGTGTAACTTCTACTCAGGTAGAAGTTCAGGTTGCTGTTTCTTACTTTCATGAGAGAGTAAAACTTTTCAGATTTATATTTTCTATCTTTAAAATGTAATTCAATTTAATTTTTTATTTTTATGCTAAATCAAGGAACAGCTTGATTCTTGCCTGGATGGGTTAAAGAAAGGATGTTAAAGAAAACATGGTGTTTTACAGGAAGAAGTGAAATCAAATCCCAAATCTTGTTTCTATGGCTTTACCACACACAATTCACATTCTTCCAAAACCCCTAGTTATTTTGTGTGCCAGGTACATATTAGCTAGACATTTAATCCTCTGTTTAATACAGATTCAAGCAATGATATGTGCTTTATATACCTTGACAAAGTTTACAACTAATCATAGGGTAGCTTTCCCTCTGACATGTGGCTGCTTTGCCACATAGCACCTGAGTGTAAATCAATGCACTTCACCGGTCAAACCAGTAGAAAAAGGAATTGAGAACATGCAACTGATTTCAAAGTCTCTCAAGGCACTTCTTTTAGCTCACCTAAAAGGAACAGTCAAAAAGAGGTAGAAGTAGAAAATGTAGCTGTAAGTTTGACCTTCAAGCATGTATCTGGCTGCCATGGAGACAGCAACCATATAGGAGACTTCAGTTGCCAAAAGAGGAGGACAGGCATGTGCAGAGGCACCAAGAGGGATGTAGAAATGAAAACATTGGACTCATGATAGATATGATATGTAATGTCATGCCCTTTCAAGCAAACCCAGAGTTTGACCAAGAGAAAAGACTGCTCTATTAAATGTAATTAAATCTTGATTGGAATTATCAAGTACTGCTAACTTGAACCTTTTAGGTGGTTTATACAAATGAGAAAAAAAAAAAAAAAAGACACCAACAAAACCAAACAACTACCAAAAAACCCCCCACAATAATAACAGAAAATGGTTCTATATGATTTTTATGAAAAAGATGTTTCCTGCTGTAGCAAATAAAGGAGTTATATAAAAAATAAAGGAGAATGTATTTCAGTGCAGTCTAGTCTGTAAGGAATATGAATCAGGTTTCTATAACTTTGAGTATTAAAATCATGTATGCAAAATCTTTAACATTTTTAATTTTGCCCAGGGTGTTACTAACTGTCTACAATGCCCCCCCAAATTAATACCAAAGTATCATTACAGTCCATTGTAATCAACTTTGTTTTCATTTTGATTAGCTTCTTTCTGGGCCCAATCCATGGCCATTTAGTTCAGTAAGAGTTGGAACAATCTCATAATTTGCCAGTTGCAATTTTCTGAGTATTGCTTTTTCCAAAATATGTTTTTCTTGTTGTAGGAAAATATATGCTTTTAATCACCACCATATTTTCCCTTAAATCATGTACTAAGTGCCATTATATATCAGCAATTAGGGATCCAAATGGTTTAAAACACTGTATTTCTTTCCAAAGACTTGTTTAAAAATAGAAAGAAAAGCATCTCTACTCAGAGATACATTTTTGTATAGGATAGTTATTAGAGTAATGAGGTATTTTTAAAGAAAGACATAGCCAACTTATCATTTTTACGTGCTTCTTGGTAAAACAGGCTAAAAACACACACATTCAGAAGTCACTAGCCATTCTAGGATTGTAAAACCTATTAATTCCATTTAAAAAATTGTAAAATATATTTCTATTTGTCCCGTGGATCATTTTTATACCTTTCACCTTAATGTTCTAACTACAGCTATAGTTAGAGGAAGTTGATAACCACATTATTCAGGTTAATACTTTACAAGTGTACCTTCTATTATTATATAATCTCAATTAATCAGTTCATTTCATACTGTATTATTCAATCTGTATAATAAATTGAGAGGATTATTAATAGAAAATTATGTGGGAGATTTTACTCCAACATTTTTGCTTCCCTAATATAACAGCTTATTGATATAACCAGAATTATTAAAACTTAATCACATCACCTGGTAAGATAGTATGTCTTTTTTACTCCTCAGAATTCTTCAGTGTTTCAGTGTTTTATATGTGGTCAAGGTAACTTGATCTTATTTATGAGTCATTTGGTATCTTTTGCAATCTTACAGTATTGAGTTGCTTACATGAATCTTCACCTTCTTTTGTTCCTGAGGGACTGCATCCTATGCTCAGGGGTAGGAGGTAGGAGATTTGGGAATAATGTTCAGCCTGGGAAGAAGGGAGTTAGGGGAGGGAGGTGATTTTAGATTTGTTCTTATTTCTCATCATCCTACTCTGATTCTAGTAAGCTATATTTCCTGAAGTTGAGTCTGTTTGCACATGACAATAATTGGTAAGTGATCTTCTTTTCCTTATCTCAATCCATGAGCTTTTTTTGGTACTTTTTCTCCCTTTCTAGTTGAGAAAATAGAGTGGTAGTGCAGCTTGCTGGACACCTGATGGCAGGCCAAGGTCAAACCATTGCATCCATTTCCTTTTCTTTGTTTCCTTAGAAGTAATTTAAAGAAATTTAAGGAAAAATAAGACTCTTCTAAGTCTCTAAGAGATACTAGGATGCTCTTAGAGAGTCTAAGACTCTACAGAAAAATACTGTGAAGACCGTGCCAGAACATATAGATGTGTGCATATATGTTCTGAAGTGTGTCTATGATGTTTGTATGTATATAGTTCAGAATATATTTTAGCATACATGAAGGTACAGCTTACAGCAAATTCATGCTCTGGAGTAATACATCTTGCTCTTTTTTTATTAGATGCTCAGGCTCATGGGTTTGGGTAGGAAAAGAAAGATTGATTTCCCTGATGTACAACTACTATGGGGAATATTGCTGTTGAAACACAGGCAGCATTTACTTTGCAAGTGTTGAATGTTTTATTTACTTGGTTTATTTTATTTTAATTATTTACATTAATTAGTAAAGCAAGGAAGAAATTAATTTTTGAGAACTTTCTTCCAATGTTTTCCAAGGGGTTGGAAGGATTTATACCCCACAGTTCTCTATCTGCAACCTGACAGAAAGAAACATGTCTGTAATAAAATGCATATCTCAGTTCAGAACATTCTCTACTCATGATGTCAAAGTTTAATTTTGTTACTAAAACATAGGATCATATCTGTTAATTGGAATATTCTCCTAATTTGACTCTGATAGCATGTAGGAGTTTAGTAAAAAAGGTAGTAAATTGGGTCATAAATTGAGATATTTAACATCCAAAATTCAATGCAATATCCTTTTTAACACTTTCCGGCTGAGGAGAAGGAGGTAACTTCCCAGTTTTTGTTGTGGTGAATCTCAAGCCTAAACCGTGTGGCTGAAAGCAAAGTTGGATGTAAACATTTAATTTGCTGCCTGGTGTGTTTCACTGATACTGACCTTATGTTACTTTTTTCTGTCAGTGTCCCAAGTGATGGTCATAGTATTTCTTCACTGGGGACAGCAAGGCAAATTTCAGTAGAATGATGTTAATTGTGTTCAAATTAATCAATGGCAGTTGTTTGCATTGATCCTTAAAACACTCATAGAATGCATTGGTTTTGCCAATTAATGTGTAAATATTACAGGCACTACCAGCTCTCAGTTTTTCAAACATTTTAGAAAATATTTTCTCACTGAAAACAAGACAGAAAATTTGTTATCTCCTAAATTACTAGGCTTAAACGTGGAAATGGGACAAGACTATGCCTACAAAGCAAACCCTAGCCAGGAAAAGAAGCTATCAGCAGGAGAAGCACCACTTTCTACAGAACAGGACACACAGCTGGACAGTGTCCTGATGTTGCATTATTAACATCAGTTGTTGTTGTACCAGCACGATCTTCCGACATGTGATAAATAAAAACACCCCTCACAGGCAGGATATGTCAACTTCATGTTGATTTTGCACATTGTACCAACGAAGCTCTATGTATCCAGGTAAACTCAGATTATCACCTATCAGTGAGTACAAAGACAGACACACAGCAACTGTTTATCTGTTATTTAAACCTATTGCATCTTACTGTTAGTTCAGTTTTTCTTTTAGGTGGGATTTTCATTTTCTTTGACTATTCCATCATACATGGAATTAGAAAAGCTATGTGGCTCATCCTAAAATGGGGGTCATTATACATACCCACATATGCATAAAAAATATGATGTTTTCCACAGTAATCTGATTGAATTCAAACTTCTTAATGTTGTCTGTGGTTATTCTTTTTTACCCTTGAAAACCAGAGGGGCAGACCAAAGCAATTGCTCATTTTCAGTAATGTGTAGCCAAAATATTTAACCAACATGCATTTTACTGACGAATTTTAATCTCAAGAATATTAGCCTGCTGTCTTGTTCTGTTATGCAAATTGCACACATCTATATCGGCATTGCAGTTATGAGTATTATCTCATGAACTTCTAGTTATAATAACTAGGCAATAGTCACTATTATTCAGCAACAGTCCAGTCAATGATTTCCTATACCTCAGGAATTTGCATATAAGTACTTAAAGAAAATTATTATTAGTACAATAATCTTCCTTTTTTTTAATTGCATAACTGAATTTCACTATATTTTAGACCTAAAAGGCAAAAAAACCTTACAACAAACAACACCTTTCTCAACTCACCTGCATTGTAAGCCTTGTAACAAACAGCATCATTCTGGGTCTAGGAAGTTGATACCATGCCTGTATAAATGATTATGAGGTAAGTCAGGAGTCAGTCAGTGATCTCTCTTCAAAGAAATCAATCCAATTGTCAATAAAATGCAAATCATCCACAGATTTTGTTTCATAGATGTTCTACATCTTCCTTTCTCCATATCTGACCACAGCAGTGTACCGTCATGTTCTTTAAAATTCTTGTGGAAATTTATTCCCAATACGCAGGAACTGATATACTGACACTGAAATAAAGAAGCCCATTTTAAAATTTGAAAACACTGCTTACTTCCGTCTATTTTCCATAAAATATTATGTCAAGTAAAGGTCTTAACAGTTTTAACAGGTTGATTATATCTATGGAAAAAGGAAAGAATATTTCTACAAATCCACTAAAACTACTGTCTAATATCTAAATCATACTTCAGAGTGCAATTCAAGACTCATCTGTTTTCCTGCCTGTGTGTATGGGCTGTTTTAAGAGTTTTCAATTAGAACAATAATTCCTTTCCTCTGAATAATTCTCTTTAGATACGAAGAATAGCTGATGCATGTGCAAACAGTAGGTACCAAGGATAGAAGTAGGATAGAAGAAAGAAAACAACCTACAAAATAAAGGCCAGTTTTACTAGCAGAAGAGAAATTAGTTTAGATACAGCACACACAGTCAGCCAGATGTTCTTCATTGCATCCAGTTCACCTGCTGTTGTATCTTGTTTCAGTGTCCAAACAGAAAAAAGCTAGAGTTTCTCTATATATTAAGAAAAGACAGCATATAGTCTAGGTGTCAGCAGCAGCAGTTAAACAGAAGTTATGTCTAGTCTCCAGACTTCTCTTTACTCTTACCTTGACTTTCATTAAGTTTTTGGCTTTAACAAAGAAAAAAAAAAAAAAAAAGAAAGAAGAGAGAAAAAAAGAAAACAAGCAGGGAACTGTTTATTATTTCTTGCTATATGCATTCTATTTGCTGACTTTACATAGGCTACTGCTCTACACAGTTCCACCTTAAATCAGTCATTCCAAGACACATCTAACATAAGTAAAAGTATTCAAAAAGTTTGACAGGTTTAAAGAGATGTACTATGATGGGCCAGCTCATATGAGAGGTATATCACTGTACTCTAAGACAGCATCTTCAGCTTCTTTTTTTCTTCTTTAACTAATAAAAATAATTTTTTTACTGAGGTGATCTGAATAACAAAAAAGAAGATATTTCAAAGAATAATAATAATAGTTGACCCTTTACATGCTAGATGTCCCTATTTTTAAAGTAGTTTTTTGGTCGTAATTTCTACCCGAATTACATAGAGCACACCTTCATTTTGTAACTCTTTCCCTACTATTTTACTGCAAGACAGACTTCTTTCTTTGATTTGTTTATAGTGTGAACATTTCAGAGATAAATGTAGTGTGCTGGTTTTCACTGAGGTAATTTTCTTCACAGTGGCTACTATTGGGGCTGTGTTTTGGATTTGTGCTGAACACAGGATTAATAATATAGAGATATTTTTGTTATGACTGAGCAGGGCTTGCACAGGGCCAAAGCCTTTTCTGCTTTTTGTACTGCCATGCTTGAGAAAAGCTGGGAGTGTGTGGGAGGGTGGGAGGAGACATAGCTGGGACAGGTCACTCCAACTGACCAAATGGATATTCCATACCATATGACATCATGCTCAGTACATAAACGTGAGGGAAAGGAAGAGAGTGATGTTTGGAGTGATGGTCTTTGTCTTCCCAAGTAATCATTACATGTGATGGGGTACTGCTCTCCTGAGAATGACTGAAAAGCCCCTGCCCATAGGAAGCAGTAAATTCATTCCTTGTTTTCCTTTGCTGTTGTGCATCACTTTTCCTTTGTCTATTAAACTGTCTTCATCTCAACCCAAGAGTTTTCTTTATTTTACTCTTTCAATTCTCATCCTGATCCTGCTGGTGGGGGAGTAAGCAAGCAGCTGAGTGGTGCTTGTCTGTTGGCTGGGATTAAACCGTGACATGTAGTCTTATTCTGACTTAGATTAATTCCATTAAATTTAAACTCTTGATAGAAACATTGAAGTTCAGAGTTCGATCATTTTAAGATTCCTCGGTAGTCAAAGAGAAGGAAATACCTCCACATTTGTAGGCTAAAGGTATATGCAATGTTTCTACCAAATTGTTCTAACTTTTCTAATTCCAGACTACTGTTAAAAACAATTGTAATACATGTTAATATATATTTGGCACTTATTGGTGATAATATAACACACCTACATCAAGTAAAAGTTATGGTAAAATAGGTTTTTCTATCATAGAGGAATATTTTCAAGAAATAACTTTGTAAGCCAATACTCTGGAAACAGGTAAGGAAGGAAGGAAAGAAATGAAAAGTACTTTCAAAGAAAAATTCAGGGGGGGAAATTGCTTAATATTACAGTAAAAGCCTCTTCAGGACACTCCAAAATATTATGCTCAGTACTGGTTCTCCCATTTAATTTTGCAATTGTTATACCTAAGTCAACTTCAGATATCTCTTCTCTTAAAATAAAATGAGTCATTAACAATGCCAACAGATTTCTACTGTTTCATTCAAGTAAATTATGGTGCTAAGAAGATAACATACATATTTATGAGAAGAGTTTCTTCATAGAAGGATGCTATTAACTCCTAATAAAAAGGAAGAACACTTAAAATTACTTATGAGGTACTGAATAAAGAGTTAAATTTAAGACAGTGAAAACAGGTAGATAACAACAACAACAAAAACAAACAAACAAAACATATTTTATATTCTAAATCATTTATGCAAATGCTGTTCTTACCACCTTCTATTTATAACAACCTGTTTCCTTACCAGAGATCCGAGACAAATAGAACAATACATGAAGATTCAGAGAATCTTCCAGATAGTGAGATACTTCTGTCTTTGTGAATACAGACTGTGAGCTAACATAGTGATTTTCGTTATTTTCCTTTTTTTTTTTTTTTTTTTTAAATTAAACATAGTTCAAAGGCTTTTCAAAACACTGTAGTGAAACCATAGGCTTCAGAGCGTAGGAAGCATTTGTTGTTCATGCCTCTTCACTGCTGGTATTTTCATCACACTGTAAAATCTACCTCTTCTAATCCTGTCTTCATATCAATAACCCCCACCTTCCAGGTACTCCCTCAAAACATACACATACCTTACCCCAGAAAGTGTCTATAGAACAGGTTTACAGCAACCTGTTAGGTACCTTCACGTATCTTTAGGTACCTGAAGACTTATTCCTCCTTCACACCCTTCATACCCATTCTCCTAGGGCTTTACTTTTTTGGCTTAGGATGCTCAGTGTTTTTAATAGGATATGATTTTTCAACTATTTAGTTTTTTCCTTGTCCTACCCTAAACTAACTCCAGGTGTACCACAGAGCACAGTGACAAAAGCTGTATATAATATTGTTATTTGTATGGGACAGAGGAGAGGATGGTTATCAGAGTTGCCTCTGTGATTTGCAGCTATATGATTGATTACATTTATCACAATCCTTTAATTCTTTCTACAAAACTGAACAGTTGCTTAAAAATTTTGCATTTGTGTGATTCATTATTTCTGAATAAGTGTTGACTTCACTGGTTTGTGTCTAAATATGAATGAATTCCTATGACTGAAGACCTCTGTTCTCCTACCATCCTTACAATTCATTCTACCAATTTAATAAGCAGATTTTCCACTCCACCATCCTGGCTTATAAAACACTGAGCAGAACTGATGGTAGGACAGATCTCTCTGATATACTGTCCAGTACTTCCTTCCTTTCTATCTCTGAACAGCCAATAAATGTGAATACTCTATCAGATTTGTGCTCCTCAAACACATACAAAATAGCTTCTTCTTATTTAGACAAATGTCATGGAAGATAATATTCTTAGACTAAATATCAAGGTGATATGGCACCTAATGTGTCTCTTCTCTACGAAGCCTGTTAACTTTTTGTAAAAAAAAAAAATTTCCATTGTGTGACATCATTTACTGACATGTAAGATGCTACTCATCGCCTTGTTGTCTTCTAACTGATTTGTATCTTATTTGCTGAGATTTTGTTCTGTCATTTTTTTCTAAATACCCTCCTTAGACTGTAGAAAAGTATTTCCAACCAAATGAGGGCTGACACATTTTATCAGAACACTTGTATTTTCTTTTTTGAAATAAATTTTGGAAGTAGCTTTCTTCTTTCCAAGTTTTGGGTTTGGTTTTGAGCTTTCTTTGGTGTGTTGTTTGGGGGGTTTTTTGTTTGTTTTTGTGGTTGTTTTTTTTTTCTTTTTTCAGTTTTTGTTTTCTCTTTCCACATCATATGGTCTAGATTTAAGATGTACATATTTCTGCAGTTCCCCACATTCCCTTCCATGCACTTCTCTGAATATTGCTTTTTTATATATCTCAAAGTCTTGAATTTTGCTCTACTCACCTTCAAAACTTTATGAGTCTCTGTCATCTCTTTCTTCTTAAGACTATCTGATCCACACAAATAAAAACTGTAATAATAATAATCCTACCTTTCTATTTAACACATAGCTAAATAATAAAGATTTTTTTTCTTTCTTACCATGGAGTTTTTGGGGTGATACCCAAGTTCTTATAAAAGAAGTTTTCTTTTGTTCCCTATTCTGTAGAGGAGCACAATAATATCAGTTAACATTGGTGAAAATCACACTATTTTACCCAATTTTACAATGCTAGGCTATTGAATTGTAACTTTTCTGAGAGTTTTAAAAAGTCAGAAAGAACATCCTTAAAAGTATGGGTTAGTCAAGGCTACCACAGCTACTGCTGCCAAAAAGCAGATGAGAGAAGAAAATGTCTATCCTATCTTTCACTAAACAAAAGAGGAGGTTACTAAGGATATGCACCATTATTCATTAAAAGAATATGAGTGCCAGCATCAGTTAAAGAAGTATTGTTATGTGAAAATCAAACACCCCAGTCCTTTCCCTGTGTCCCAGTTTTACCTCTCACACACTTACCCAAAAGTTCTGCTTTGCCTCTGCCTTGACTCCACAGCTGATGCCCAGAAATTCAGATTCTGAATGCATCTTGCATCTCACCCACCACAATTTTGCCATGGAAAAAACATTGTTCTCCACATGCATGCAAGGGTGAAGTCACGATGCAGAGTCTAGCTACTGTCATTAGGAAGGGTATGTACACTGTATTGGTTCAGTCCGTACAGTCCCTGTATCTGCAAGAAAAACACCAAAGCCAATGAAGCATATCTTCTAGTCGTGGACATGTAATCACTGTTATCTGAAGACTTTAATGAGATTCATTAGCAATCTAGTGCACTGGAAATACACTGCTTTTTAATTAATAACACTGTAACACTGAATATAAAGTCATTTGCTACCTATTATATCGGGCATATAGTAAAATGACAAGAATGACAAATTGTCTGCAGAATTATTCTTTTTTCTACTTAGGATTGGGAAATAATCAAAATTATTTGATTTAAGAAGTACGAACGAGCTATAGCTCAGATAGTCATCTCACTGTTTAATACACACATGCCCTTCCTCAGGCTTATGTTAATTTATTTGCAAATTGAATGCTACTTATTCTAAACTCTAGAGCAGAGAATGTGTTTTAGGTACAATTTGGAAACTTGAAGGGAGAGAAGTTCTCATTCTAATCTGTCCTCTTTCATAATGTTAGTGACATAAACTGGACATACTGTAGTGATATTCGTGTTCTAAGAAGACGAATCATGGTCAACATACACAGAGTCTTGATCCTAAGTGAGTTTTCAGGTATTTCAAAGAGTTAGCAGAATTGACCCTACCAGTCACCTAAACAAATTACTACTGGATAAATGGAAATATATTTTTGCATTAAAAAATTAAAGTATAATAAAATGAAATACAATAATATTAAATACAATAAAATATGAGGTATGAGAAAAACAGAGTATTGCTCTCTAAGTACTGCATATAAGAGCATCACAAGAATGTCTCGCTGTATCTATAAAAACTGTCACAGCCACAAGTAATATTAAAATATTATACTTTAAATAGAAGACATAGTCACTCACAGAGGCAAAAATTCTGCTTCACTTCCACAGCATTATTTCTGCAAGTTTTTTGGGTGGAATTTTTTGGTGTGTTTTTTGCTTGTTTAGTTGGTTTGGTGTTTTTTTTTTGCTTATTTGTTTGTTTGTTTTTTCTTTTGTCTTTATGTTCTTTGGAATGCTTTGAATCACACATCCTAACTCTCCAAAATGTCATGTTTTATCTCTGAGTTTTCCTGATGATCACACAGTTGTCTGGGGATTTGGATCCTTGTTAGCCTTTAGTCCTAAACAACCTTACTGAGCACTGTTGCTTTCTAATTATTTTGAGCATATCAATTAAAGCTTCTTCTTAGTGTTTACATCAGAGACTTCTGTGCAAGAATGGCAGAAGCCTTCACTGAAAGTCTTCAGATTGGTTTTCAGGCTGGTGACAAAGGTCATTAAAGGAATAACTGAAAGAGAAGGGTTCCTTTCTACACAGTTTTAAAAGGGAAAGAAAGCATAATGAGAAAACTACTCCAAATCCTCACTTTCTCAGCACTAGCTGTAGCCCTCAAAAAATACCCAATTACAAGGAATCTGTTCAAAGATCTTTCTTTTAAATTGAAACAAAGCAGCTGGAAATACAACACCACAGAGAGGAAACCACCTAGGAGATTCCTGGAGTCTGTGGAAGACAATTTCCTGACACAGTTCGCAAGTGAGCCAACTAGCGAAGAGGACCACTGGACCTATTGTGTGTGAACAGAGAAGGGCTTGCTGGTTCTGTGATAGTTGGAGGCCACCTTGGGCATAGCAAGCACAAATTTATATGAATTTTCGAATCTCACAGCAGGAGAGGAGTCGGCAGAACTACCACCTTGGACTTCCAGGAGGCAAACTTTGACCTACTTAGGACAGTGGTTGAAAATCCTTTGGGAGGTAGTCCCTGAGGAGCAAAGGAGTCCAGGAAGGTTGGATGTGTTTTGAGATGGAAATCTTAAAGGTGCAGGAGCAGGACAGCCCCATGTGCATAAAGATGAGCTGGCAGGGAAGAAGACTGGCCTGGCTGAACAGAGAGCTTTGGCTGGAACGTGAGAAGCAAAAGTAGAGTGTATCATCTTTGAAAGGAAGGGCAGAAAGCTCAGGAGGACTGCAAAGATGTCATGAGGTTGTGTAGGGAGAAAATTAGAAGGGACAAAGCACAGCTTAGAACTTATTCTGGCTACTGCTGTAAAAGACAATAAAAAAATGTTTCTATAAAATACATTAGCAACAAAAGGATGGCTAAGGAGAATCTCCATCCTTTGTTGGATATGGGGGGAAAGAGAGGGACACAGGGTGAGGAAAAGGCTGAGGTACTTAATATATTCTTTACCTCAGTCTCCAATAGTAAGACCAGTTGTCCTCAGGTACCCAGTCCCCTGAGCTGAATGACAGGGATGGGAAGCAGAAGGAAGCCCCTACAATCCAAGGAGAAAGGGTTAGTGACCTGCTACATCATTTAGACATGCACAACTGTCTGTGGCCAACTCGAATTCAATCAAGAGGGAGATGGCAGAATTGCTCACTGAGCCACTTCCCATCACTTATCACCTGTTGTGGCTACCTGAGAAGGTTCCAGTTGTCTGAAGGTTAGCAAATGTGACACCCACCTACAAGAAGGGCTGAAAGGAGGATTCAGGGAACTAATAGCCTGATAACCTGACCTTGGTGACAGAGAAGGTCATGGAGCAGGTCATCTTGAGTGCCATCATGTGACACACACAGGCCAACCAGAGGATCAGTCCCAGGCAGCATGGCTTTATGAAAGACAGATTCTGCTCCACCAATCTGACCTCCTTTATGACAAAGGGACCTACTTAGCAGATTAGGGAAAAGCTGTGGATGTTGTCTATGCAGACTCTGGTAAAGGTCTTGACACTATTTCCTATATTCTCCTGGACAATATGGCAGCCCATGGTTTGGACAGGTGCATTGTTTTCTGGGTAAAAAGTTGGGTAGATGGCTGTACCCAAACAGTGGTTGTGAATGGAGTTATATCCAGCTGGCAGCCAGTCACAAGTGGAGTCCCCAGAACTCAATGTTGTGGTCAGTCCTGTTTAATGTCTTCATTAATGATCTGGATGAGGGACTCACGTGCACCCTCTGTCAGATTGGAGACAACAATAAGTCGGGCAGGTGTGTTGATCTGCTGGAGAGCAGGAGGGCTCTGCAGAGGGATCTGAACAGACTCGATCAATGAACTGAGGACAGTTGTATCAAGTTCAGCAAGACAAAGAGCTGGGTCCTGCACTTTCATCACAACAACCCCAGGCAGCACTACAGGTTGGGGGTAGAGTAATTTGAACACTGCCCACAGTAAAAGGACCTGGGGGTGCTTCAACAGCAGCTGAACATGAGCCAGCAGTGTGCTCAGGTGGCCAAGAAGGCTAATAACATCCTAACTTGTATCAGAAACAGTGTGGCCAGCAGGACCAGGGCAGTGAGTGTGCCCCTGTACTTGTACTGGTGAGGCTGCACCTGAAATCCTGTGTTGAGTTTTGGGCCCCTCAGTACAAAAAAGACATTGAGGTGCTGGAGTGGGTCCAAGAGAAGGGCAAAGAAGCTGGTTAAGGGTCTAGAACACAAGTTTTATGAGGAGAAGCTGAGGAAGTTGAGGTAGTTAAGCCTGGAGAAAAGAAGGATCAGGGAACACCTTATTGCTCTTTACAACTACCTGAAAGGAGGTGTACCAAGCTGGGGCTCAGTCTCTTTTCCCAAGCAACAAGCAACAGGATGAGAAGAAATGGTCTCAGGTTGCACCAGGGGAGGTTTAGATTGAATATTAGGAAAAATTTTTCTACAGAGAGGGTACTTAAGCACGGGAACAGGCTGCCTGGGGAAGTGGTTGACTCATAGTCCTGGAAGTATTAAAAAGACATGTAGATGTGGTACTTAGGGTTATAGTTTAGTGGTATACTCGGCAGTGCTCAATTCTATGATTCTACAATTCTAATTAGAATCACTTATTTCAGCCATACAGTGTAGAAATATATGAAAAATAGAATAGCCCTTCTTGGAGTATTTCTGTTACGTGCTTGATTTCCCAATTGGAATGAAAGATGTAGAGATGTGCCATAATAAAAAGAGCTGGGACAACTAATTTATTTCAGCGAGCTTAAACTTTATTGCAAATTTAATGAATGTTATAGAATTTGAAATCCAATCTAATATTCAAACTAATTATATCTGTATTGTGCACAGGATAGGGACACACATAGAGCTGGATAAAATACCTGTACGTTTTACTGCCTCTCTTAGTTTCTCTTTATTTTCCCATGCTACAGTTACATGTGATCCTACTGTCCTCTCATGGGACTGTTCTTCCTATGCCTGCTTTTGCATTTACAGTCCTGAATCCTCCTCAGCGCTAATCAGGAGGGAGTATGACAAGACCATCCATATTAGGTCAGAACGAAGGTCCATAGAGCCCAGAATCTCATCTCCCATTCTGGTTGAGATTGGATTTTTGCAGGGGTGTATAGATAAAGAAAATCAGTTAGGAGCTTCTCTCAATGAAGACTCCTTTTGTGACTATGAGGTTTTAGTGTCATACCCACACTGTTGTATTTAATAGCCCTTAATGTGACTTACTTCCATTCATTCAGCTAATTGCTTTTTGAACTTATTTATATTTTGGCATCAAAAACATCCTGCAGCAATGAGTTACACAATTTAATTTTGTATTATATGAAAAGTAATTTACACTTTGGCCTGATAATTTACTTGGGCACTTGCTGGTTTTTGTGTCATGAATGGTGAATACCATATTCTAAATCAATTTTGACCTGCTATTCATGACTTCATGTATTTCAATTATACCATCCTTACTCATCCCTTTTCCAAATTTGAATAACCTTGCTTATAAAATCTCTCCTTGTATAGAAGTCATTCTCTGTGGTTCATTATCAAAATTACACTTGCCAGTACCATTTTTAATTTGATGATGATAGCTGAGTAGAACAGTGAGTTTTACTCTTCTGTAATTTTATGGTGGAAAAACACACAGCAAACAATATGTGCAACACCAGGGACTTCACAACATTGTATTTTTTGTTAACACCTATCTTCTGTTTTCCTCCTTTGAACAGTAGCAATTCTATGAAGGTATATTTCCTGTAATCTCATGGCAGCTTAATCTCTCTAAGAATGTTGTTCTGAGGTTTTTGCAAATTTATGCATACTGTACCAACCATATCAAATTTGTCTATGTGATCAAGTGACTTCATACAAGATGTTAATGTCAAATGTAGCTGCCCTTTATGGAAACCACATTAACTGTTTTCCACTGTATCATGTTTATCCATGTGTTTATTAATATGACCATTCCTTGTGAGGGGAAGAAGAGGGGCAGCACTGATCTCTTCTCTGTGGTGACAGGACCTGAGGGAATGACCTGAAGTTGTGTCAGGGGAGGTTTAGGTTTTATATTAGAAAAAGGTTCTTCATCCAGCGGGTGATTGGGCACTCTACCAGGCTTCCTAGGGAAGTGGTCACAGGACCAAGCCTGATGGAGTTCACGAAGTGTTTGGATGATACTCTCAGGCACATGGTGTGACTCTTGGGGATGGTCATGGCTAAGGGTTGGATTCAATGATCCTTGTGCTTCCCTTCCAACTTGGTATATTCTGTGATTCTATGATTTTTTGGCATTTCAAAAGACGTGATCAACATGAAAGTGAGAGTTAGTTGTCTGTAGTTCTATGAGTTCCCTTGGATGTCTTTTTAAATATTTTTAACTCCCCATTAGCCAGGTACAAAAGCTAATTAAAATGGTTACCTACAAATCACAGTTAGTTATTCAGCAATGTGTTCTCTTTCGGAACTTCTGAATGCAAACCTTTTGATCCTGCTGGCTTATTGATATTCATGGCTACATGTCTATAATCTTTTCTACTGTTGTTGCAACCTGAAACTAAAGGATGAGCCCAAGGTATCCCTGAGCTGTACATTTACTTTGGAGCCTAACTGTTAGAGAAGTAGTTTGACAAGTCCTCCATTTTTGCTGAGTTTCCAGCCCTAGAGGATGTTAAAGCTCTGTTTATAATTAATTTCTTTTAGAAACGAAGGTCTGTTTTCATTTTATGAAAACCTTACTTTTTTCTCAAACACACAAACATCTACTACGTCACTATTGCCATGAGTTTTACATGAACAGATTGAACGTGTAACAGTGCAAACATTGTTTATTCAAGGTGGATTGCTCTTCTCATTATTCTACATATGTAAAGAAATAAAACATTACCAATTACATTCTGTTCATACTTCATGTTTGTTCTTTCTATGAAAACTTCAAACTTACAAAGTATGAAGCTGAAGTATTAATTTTTCACATTAGGCTGATGTCTCAATGCTCAAAGATTAGCCTTTACTCCCTGTATCCATTGTTTTATGTTTTTCCGATATGAAGGTCATGTGTTATTTTTGCTTAGCTACCCTTATGCACCTGCACATATAATGACCATTTTCTACCTGTATCTAGTCTTTCATTTAGAATTTTTGTTACTATGTTCTGTACAGATGATGTTGTCTAGGTGAAAGTTACCTAAAAAAGCACAGTCAGAATTTACTAGTGAGATTAAAAAGCTAATAAAGTTGTAAAATGTAGATCCTCCATATACTTGGCAATTATGCTGTCAGTCTATGATTAGAATTCTATATAAAGAAGCTATAAGAGAAACTGTAAGAACCTTACATAATAAACAGCACAGACATTAAAGAAAGCAATAAGGACAAGTATTTCCAAACTGCAAAGTAACATTACAGGAATTGTTTAAAACCTACAACTATTAATATTGTTATAAAATAGTGTGATGAGCATTTCAGTACTTTTAGTCAAAAAAGATACTTTTAACATAAATTAATTAGAAAACTTTATTTTACTGCTTGGCAAAGTTATAAGTCATTAGGACTTCACTTTTTAGTCTGGAAAAACTTTTAGAATAAAAGCAATAAATTATATTGTCAGAGATGGATTTCATTAGTACATAAACTGATATTTTAATGCTTAAATATTTTACATATAATTTACTCTAACACCTATTCATCAACCAAAGTTCACCAGCATGTTTTGTTACACCCAGAAATGTGTCACAACAGTAACTTAATCCTTTTCTTAACTTCAGTCATTGTGTTCCATACCCTGGTATACCTTTCATGTTTTAACTCATTGATAGATTGTTTAAATTGCAAACGACCTTCTTTGGATCCCAAATCTCCCCTCTTGGACCTGCTAAAGCTTCAATTCACATCTTAATAAAAAAGAAATTTTGTAACTTGCCTACTTATTTTTATTAACAGACTTTTCTTTTAATTTCTCTTTTATTCAGCCCTTAACACCTCTGTATTTAATACAAAACAATCAAACTGTTCCTTTTCTGTAGTATTGGTTCACCTTACATGCTTTTTCAGTCCATTCTCCTTCTGTTCCTTTTTTGTCATCTCACAGATCTTGATATTATACAAGAATTTGCAAGTTAAACAAGGATTGATTATTTTACTCGCTATTAAACCCTTTGATAAATCAGCAAAATTTTAATGATTGAAGCTTTACCTCTCCTTTTGACCAAAGACAAAAGATTACTTTTTTAAAATACTTTTTCTTCTGAGCAAGGTCATAATTTTATTTAAAAATTAACCCCCTCATTAATTTATAGACATTTCAGGGTATTGATTAATTCAAAATATAAAGGAAATGTGTATACATAAAACAGTCTCTAGAACTGATCTTTCTTAATACACAAATCACAGAGCCCTAGAAACACAGAATATAATAACCAACTGATATTTATTCTTTGGCACAGGCATACCAGAAGAGTCAGGAATAAGCATGATGTCAGTATGAGTTCATAACCTTTTCTTTCTTCCAGTCCACTTCTTTCATTCCTCTCTACATAGTTTTACTTAGCATTTGTGAAAGTAATCGGTTCATATATAGAAATTCAGTGCTAGATTTACAATTTCTCATTTCAGTCCAGACGCTTTTCTGTAACAGAAGCAGCAACTATCACAAGAGATGCAAACACTGGGCTGCTGAGATGCACCCAGAGACATAATGTATTAGACAGTAGCATTCATACAACTAATGGCATGTGCACAGGTTCAAATAGAAAAACCCGGAGGATGGGTGAAATGGTCCTGACTCACTTCTCTGGTTTCTCTAAAAGCCTGCACACAGGTAGATTTGGGAACTGTGGCCTGAAGTGTACACATGCACCAGATATGATTTGTGGCAAACTTGCTTTTCTGTTCTTCGGGGAGAGAGGAGTGAGGTGAGAAGCAGGTGCCAGTGAATATGACACATCACACACACCACATGGGTAGGTGGACAGGACTTGCTGGAAGATGGGGGATACCATACTGAAAGGTTACATGCAAGGAAAGTGTAGGGGAATGCAGGTGGGAGGGTGGATTTCTGACTGGGAAGTTTGCAGACACATACTTTAACACAAAGTTTTCAGGCAGCTATATCAATGTAGCAAGCAGTTGTGATGTTACAGGATGCTCTGTAGTGTCCTCTGAAATCTTCCATGCAGATTCATATTGTTAAGGTCTCAGCACAGCATAGCTGACTACCATTACAACAAAAGTTAGAGGTACCACTAGAGGGCATTAAAAACACCATAAATAACTCGGCTAATACTAACAAAAAGGCTTGAAAAGATCCAGATGAGAAAAGCTGTGAAGGATGACAGGAAGGATAGAGAAGAAACATATGGGTGCTATGCAGTGTGTTTTCACAGCAGTATGACTGAATTGAAGGTGCTGAAGGTCTGGAGCGAGCAATGCCAGACAGCTTCCACAGAGAAGACAAGAGTTAATATTAAAAGTTATGTCAGCACTCAGATAATTAGCTAATATACATATTTCAACCTGTAGGCTATCTACTTAATGACTAGTGAATGTCATAAAATGATGACAAAAATTACATTGCATACTGCACCAAAAGATCAAATGGTGATCTTTAACTTCACTGAGCACAATAGAAACAGCCAGCGGTGGGTAACAAACACTTTACTCTTGCCAATTGAGGCAAAGAATATTGCTAAGACGACTGTGCAGGTTGAACAGAAGGACAAAACAATCATCCAAAAAGCAGTTCTTATCTCTATTGTAACAGTTAGACATTTTTGCTTTGTATCAGCTCAGTTGTGCAGCAGAACAAAACACACCAAGGAAAAGGAACCTTGTAAGGTACCAAGGTCTGTCAAGTGTTGCCACTTATAGAAATGCAGGTTAAGTTTTCTTGTAGATTTTTTCCGACACAGGAGAATTAGTATCATTGTGTTCTCTGATTTATCTTTAGGGGAAAAAAAAATTTAAAAAGGAAAAAAAAAGAAAGGGGGAAATTGCTGCCAATGGTGGAGTCACAACATTTCTTTTTAAAGGCTCAGTGTCCCAAATGGTCACATAAACTGAACCTCCATACCACAGTTTGTTCTGCCTAGAGGGATCATATAATAGACTTATTTACAGTTTCGAGTTATTATTTAGGGGAGCAATGTCCCTCTAGATCATTTTATTTTGTTTCTCATCTGGAAACGTCTGCATACACACATGTTATATAGGGTAAAGTTAAAGAGAGCTCAGCCCTTCAGGCCAGTAGTTCAAGCAGGGCCACAAACACTTCACAGAGGAATGCAGAGATATAGAAAAAGGAAGATAGCCACAGCTGAGAGAAAATCCCAGTATTTCCTATAATGGGAGAGGCAAACTGAATTAAAGTTGTAAATACAGGCTTCTTAAAAGCTCAAGTCAGCTGTGAAGGCTCAGTTTTGGCATACACAATACATCTAGCCATATCGCTAATGAAGAAAAAATTTAGAGAGCTTCTTCCACAGAAAAATGCAGAAAACAGAGAGGTGGACTCAAACAAGAGTTTTTTTGAAAAAAGTTTTCCCCTCAGTTACTGAAAACAAATACATCTGAAAATAATGTGAAAAGCAGAGCCACACTGGTAAATGTATTTTTAACATATAATCTCTGCAGACAACAAGCAGAATTATTGCAATTTTTTATCACCTAATTTTTGCAGAGAAGAGATTTAAAGCTAAAGGAAAATTTCTTATGAGATTTGGCAATTTTGCTCCATTCTTGTAAATAAATTACATCCTCAGCCACAAGTTGTATTGTCATATTCATGTTCATAACATTTCAGTCTACAGATACTCACAATTTAGTACATACTTTAGAAGTTAGAATGGCTGATCTTACACGTCCCTGAACCTTTAGAAGTGTGGGATTCAAATGGATCACCCAGCAGAGCACTGTGACAGAGAGCTTTCAGATGCTGAACAACCTGTCTGAGAGAAGCAGATCCCTTTCTTCTTACATTTACCCAGATTTTTGTTGTAAGTTTAAACCCCTGCTTCTTGCTATTCAAAATTCAAAATGTTACAGAGGTTAAAATTTTCCATTTGAAGTGTATGGCACTGTTAGAGGGACCATATTCCCTGAACCAAATGATGTGACAATCACCCAAACAGTTTAATATGTTAGGTTCCTTTAGGAAAATACAAATTTCTGTTGCATACATCTAATTATATTATCATTTTAATATAGTTATATTTTTTCATTCAAGTTGGACTTGTTTTGTAAACATTAAAATTAAATATTTTCCATGAGAATAATACATTTTGTAATTAATGTATTACATTATATGTAATATGGTCATTTGTGAAGTCCCTTGCAGTGAAATTATTTTTCATTTTAACAGTTATGACTGTAGCAATATGTTTAATATTTATGCAATTCCATTTAATTTAAGAAAAAAAATAATCATTTTCTTATTGACTTTAGATAATCATGAACAGAAAGACTATTAAATATTTTAAGAAATTGATTGAGGTATGATTTTAAATTAATATTGGCCCACAATCTTATACTAAGCTATGAGATTGGTAGGCATTCTCTTTTGGATCTCTTAGTACAAAATATCTTTCACACAAACATTCATTATCTATCTTTTTTATCAGATCTTCAGACCTCTGGTAATCCTTATGGTTTTCTATAAAGTCTTTTTTTTTTTTCTTTTTAAGATAGAAAAAGACTCTTTTTTTGAGAGTCTGTCATTATTTTTTTAGGTTTGTACAAATCAAAACAAGAAGTCACATTTGGAAACTGCTATTTATGACTGACATGACAACTTTGTCCTTTTTTCTGTCTTGATGTGCTTTTAGATGAGCTGTCATTTATGATCAACTAATCATATCCAGTCTTTGTTGTAATTTTTTCAACAAATGCATCGTGTCATAACATTCAGCAAATATAAGATCAGACATATCTAATTACTAAG
This sequence comes from Acropternis orthonyx, assembly GCA_035583155.1. NCBI lineage: Eukaryota > Metazoa > Chordata > Aves > Passeriformes > Rhinocryptidae > Acropternis > Acropternis orthonyx. The sequence goes on along the minus strand of JAWWEU010000081.1, from coordinate 95,259,587 downwards.
ACAGTATAAAAATAAATCCACAATATTTAGGACACTGACAAAAACATACTGTTTATTCACTGAAATACTACTGAAGACACAAAATGTATCAACCTACCTTAATGATCCCTGAATAATGTATGTGATAATATCTAACTATAAAATATTCTCCTAATACATACACCACCCCCTGCCTGCCTCCACCCAAAGAAACCCCAACAAAAACTTTGGAAGTATTTCAATCAAAAATATTTCAAGATCCTTCTAACTGTGTAATATTAAGATAATCATCCTGTCCTTATCTTCAGTATTGCTGTATGTGTTCACAAAATTAAATCCATCTGGTATTGTTGAAAATATTCTGGAGATGAGAAAAAAACAAGAGACATTTTTTTAAACAAAATTAAAATTTCAAAATCTACTGGTAGCTACTCTTTTTTTTTTTTTTTTTTTAATGGACGTAGGAGCTCAGCAGTCAGCTAGATCCTGGAGCATATCTCCTTTTTCACTGTTATGTTTCCCAAAAGTGTAGGTTTTTTGCTATAAGGTACAAAGGGAGATACATTAGCACAGTACAAAAGACGCCACAGTAGTATAATTTCAATATTGCATATATGTATACACATATAATCCAAAAGAAGATTCATTCCTGTCTTAAAAGTAATCAAGCAGTCTGTTGCCTACTACAATTTTGTAGCAATCAACAATTATTAGATATGTTGATATTCCATTGGAGACAGCAATTCACAGAAAAAATACCTCATCTTGACTGAATCTTAAATTCTTTCCTCACAACAAACAAAAATATTTGGGGTAATGTCAAGAGTTGTGGGGATTTTCTCAACTGAGAATTCTTATGTTTGATTTTTCAGTCACAGAAAATTACACTACCTTCCTCTAGCTGTCAGACAGCGTCTTTTAAGTACTGTAATTAACACTCTGCAAGACATTGGTTGTTTCAATGGCTCTTTCTCTGTAATTTTTGATGTTTTCCAAGATATTAACAATGACAGCAGTATCAAGAAGTTCTTCGTGCTGAGAACTATACTTGGGTTATTTAAAATAACACTGTTATCATGTACACCTACAATTGCAAAGACTTTGCAAACAATTAAAAATATTTCTGCAATTTCAACATTAGTTTGATTTCAATTAATGCTATATTTACCATGCCAGACAAAATTGCATTTCCATTCATCTTGTCCATTGTAAAGCTTTTTCCTCTAAGTATACTGCCAATTTTCATAGATGAAATCCGTCACTATCAGTCATGATCCACTTTCCAGCCATTTCTAACATTACTTTAGCACTAAAAATAAGTCAATTTACCCTTAGATTAGTGATCATTCTGCTTGGTCTGTTTTAGACCAATGAAACCTAGATATTGTGCCTCATGCAGATAGTATACAATCCCTGAAAAACACAAGGGAGATAATTCTCATTAGAAATCAAAAAAATTGTTGCATAGGATTATTGAAGTTCATTTTCACCTTCTCTGGAAATATATTTAAAATGTACTATTCTGCATTTCACCAGTGCTGAAGCAGTTTCTACACTGAATGGAAATGGAAGAAATGTGAGAAGTTTTTCTTTAAAATGGTTTTCTTGTGATGGAGCAGTTATCAGAAAGGTAGCTCAGGATCCAACACTCAGACTCCTTTGGGGGAATGAGAAACTACTTTCCATTCCAGCTGACCACGCTCTTGTCTTTGGGTAGAAGGTAGTGTGAAAAGGAACTGAGATCTCAGATTTAATGGAAGTGTTTTTTATCACCGTTTTGACTTAAGTTCTGATCCACAACATCTCCAAGCTGCAAGGAAACATTTTTCTCTGTTCAGTATTGTCACCAGCCTCTGAGACCTTGAAAATCCACCAGTATCAGAGCAGAGTCTACCAATGGTTGGACTTTTCCATATGGAAGCAACCAAGTCTTAAAAGAAATTTCCAGAGAAATTAGTAAGATCTGTACCTTGTCTCCGCTATAGTACTAACTTGATCCAAAAAAGCAGACAGTTTTACTCAGAAAAATTTACTCAGAAACTCTCCCATATGTTTTCTTCCTTGAGTGCTTTCTTGCAAAATTTGCAAACATAAAAACAGCATCTTGGATAATATCACTCAAAAGTTGGCACAAATTATACAGTTTTGGTCAAAGTTTTAATTTTCTTTTTGAATGCTGAGGTATATTTTTAAATGTTAATTCATTTGAAGACTCAATTTCCTTAGATGTAAAGGTTGAGATTTTGTCTGAAAGTTGAATTTATTTCTTTTTTTGTTTTGTTTTCCTTATTCATTCTGCTGAATAAAGATAAACAACAGTCATGTAAAACAGAAGATGAGCAGTCACCTTGAAATGACTAATGGTACCTGGCTGGGAGCCTCCAGTATAGCCATTTTTGGATTTATGCACAAAATACTGGAGTTTAGTAGTTTTTATTTATAAAGATGGGAAGAGAAAAACTGGATTTTATTATCTTCTTGTCAATAGTTGTCTGAAAGTCAGTTCTGAATGAATCCAGTAGTCTGATCTTGCAAACTTTATACCTTTCCCTGCTAAAGCTGTCTGCTTTCCATGAACATAGGACAAAAATCATAGTGGAAATTCTCTGAATCACTCATCCTTTGTGCCTCAGTGTTAATAAAACTATGAAAGCAATATGTTTAGATTAAACCTCCTTTGCACAAAGTTGTGTTTCCTAACCTGAGGATTATCCTAAGAGTAAGGACAATACACTCAGGGGTCATAAGCAGGAGTCCTGTTTACCTTTTTCCCATGAGAAGAGGTAACATAGTTCTTTCTGGCATCAACACTCATTTTCTCCCTAAATCTAGAAAAACTGGTGCAATAATGCATTCAAAGTATAGGCACTTGATTTGTATGAATCCTGCATAAAGATCAGATAGAATGCATTGTCTGGAAAAAAAGGCTGTTCCTTAAACAGCACATTACACTCTTTGTAAGCTTTCTTGAACAAATAAGTCAGCTGCAGAAAGACTGTGATTTTTCAAGACATTTTTGTCTGGATGCTTGATTCTAAGGGAGAAAAAAAAAAAAAAAAAGATTCTCCAAACCAAGGAAGGAAAGAAACAACTAAGATGACTTTTTCTTGTCTGTTTTGTAAGCTTTAAAAAGAAAACACTACCCAAAACAAACGTTTCAGCCATAGACTATGGAAAAAAATAGACTGTTGACAGAATTTCTTCACAGAATATTATGAGCCAGATACTGTTAACTATGAACTAGTGGATTTCGTTGATACTAACTTGATACCTTCTACATAAAGCAAACTCAATGTTGTTAAGGTTAGCATAATTTCACAATGCATCCTGGTTTAACCCCAGGCAGCAACCATGCACCACACAGACACTTACTCACTCTCTTCTGGTGGGGATAGGAGAGAGAATTGGAAGTGTAAAAGGGAAAAAACTCATGGGCTGAGATAAAGACAGGGAAAGCAAAAACTGCACACAAGCAAACCAAACAAGGAAGTCATTCACCACTTCCCATGGACAGGCAGTTTTTCAGCCATCCCCAGGAAACACAGGGCACCATCACCCCTAACAGTGACTTTGGAAGACAAACACCATCACTCTGAATGTCTCCCCCTTCTTTCATTCTTCCCCCCAGTTTTTATTGCTGAACATGACTTCCTTCAGTTAGTTGGGGTCAGCTGTCCCCTCCCAACTCCTTTTGCACCCCCAGGCTCCTCGCTGGTGGGGTGGGGTGAGGAGAAGGAAAAGTCCATGACTCTGTGTAATCACTGCTCAGTAATAAGGAAAACATCCCTGTGCTGTCAACATTGTTTCCAACACAAGTCCAAAACACAGCTCCGTACTAGCTACTGTGAAGAAAATTAACTCTACCCCAGCCAAAATCAGCACACAATGACTGCAACATCCTAAGCCTATATTTAGATCAAATATCTCCACATTATGAATGTTACTTGTGTACACTTACACTTTTCTAAAAAAAATCTTAATCAAAGGGGAAAAGAGGAAACTAATTGCCCCCAATAAACCCACCACTCATTTTTATTACTGGAGGTTTTTAAAATTCTTTTCTATAAGTTCATCTTCAGAAATCTGCAGAGTGCTGTAATTACATCAAGACATGAGAAAGTCCTGCATAGCAATACATTTCAGTCTAAAATCACACCTCCAGAATACTGATGAAGACGAAAAACAAGAACACAAATATGCCAATATTACATACTGCTGCAAATCCCCTTGGTGGGGTATATGATACCTCTTCATGAATAAAGATGGAGTAAACTACATTTGTAGCATAATAAGAAAAGGTAATTAGTGCCATCTATTCACCACAGTTAGAATTTGACTAGAACAATCTGATTACTTTTATCACATTTTAAACTTTGAGTAAGATTTTCAGCTCTGTAATCCAGTTAGTGGTAAAGTGCAGAGAATATAAGTCAGCTTCCCAGTATGATTGATGAGTATGTGCTGTGCAGGAAAGGAGCTGAAAAAAAAATACAGAGCTCATAATGTAGACACTGTCTGCTTGCTTTAAAGCTAATATCGTCTAAATCTGTTTGAATCCTTCAGCATGACTAAAATATAAGCTTACCATCTTCTCTGAACAAACAGGAAATGGAAAACTATTCATAGGAAAGAGGAGCCTTCTTTTTTTTTTTTTTTTTTAGTTTGAACTTAACAGTATGATCTTTCAGATATGCATTTATTATTTATATTTTGTTAAATCCCACATCTTGCTGAGAATTAAGCTTTACTCATGCTGAGTGTTTTACAAACACAGAGGTAATTACAGTGATAGACTATTTCAAATTCAAACATAAATTTATTGGCAAAAGGTTGAGTGATACACCCTGAGACAATTACAATGATTTAAATGCCCAAATCCAGATCTTCATTTTCACTGGTAGCAAAGCAGCCTTGGTAAAGTGAAGCACAGAGTTTGTACCAGGGACACTTTGTTATCAGCCTGCACTAACCAGAACCCCCAGTGGCACTTCTACAGAGGCACTCTACAAGGTTATGGGTTCATTTGTTGCCTTTTCTCCTGAGAGTTAGAAGCCAGCCCCATCCAGAGCCACAACTTGATCTCAAGTAGCAATAGCAAAGGCAAGCAGACAAGCTCCTCAATCTCTTTGAAGGAGGAGTGTCATTTAACTACCTGTCCAGTGCACACTTGCAATCCACAGAAGGGTTAGAAAATTACTTGTTCCCATCAATTAATAATGATCCAGACCCCAAGAGTGGAATGTTTTGCAGAAAGAAAATTTTGTTATCCTGAGCTGTGCTTATCATGCTTCAAACTTCCCATTTTTGCTTCCTGCAAAATTAATGTTGTTTAAAGATTTTATTATGATGCTGATGATAACATGAGAGCTTTTGATTGTCTCGTTCTAACAAAGAAGATGTTTATATTGACAAAAATGTGGAAGCTTTTCCCAGATTATGAGATAACTAGTTATATTGCATCCTGTTGTGAATAATCACTGTTTTCTGATATGATTTTTTTGATAAACATTTACATGGTGTGTAGTTTTGCTCTGATGATATAGCTTTATGTGCTAGAATACAAATTATGTTTCTTTATAAATTTTTTAAAATGCTGTCGAATTACTCTTTCTATATTTAATTTCCACCCACGGTGTTTTGAGGACTTCTGTATGACAAGACTTTTCTTCTTTTTTGTAAATGTTGTTGAATATGAGGACTTACATTTTCCCTGTCATTTTCCCTGGTATTGTGCGATTTTTCTTTCAAAAATATAAACCTATAAAAAATGGCTGTAAGGTCAGAGAATTGTCTAAGAATGTAGGAAGTTAAATGAGAGGATTTAACTCAAATCTTTATTTGTATCAAAATGTTGCCTTAGCAATACTCCAAACCTGCAGTTTTGGTTTTAAATATCTCCAAATGCAGGGATGCTTATTTCCATGACAAGTGCTTTGGTCTATTCTGTCATCTGTAACACTGGGTGTTCAATTCACCTGGTGCTTTGATGGCTTTGGAACATAAAGAATGTACATACCTACTATGAAGAGATAGGTATTTATTAACATTATTGTCCACTAAAGGATTTTAATGCAATTTTCAAAATATAGAAAGAAATTACTACTCCACTTAGTAGATGATAGTTATTTCCTTTTTGAATTAGAAATACCAAAGCCCTGATTAATTTAAGTGACAGGTCCAAAATTCGAGAGGAAATATGAAATGCTCATAGTAACAGGAAAACTCAAAACTCCTTCCTTTAACAAGCATGTTAGATTTGAGCGTTTCACGGTGCTAAATGATTTTATCACATAGTTCCTCTTCAGGGTGAGCAGTGTCATTATCCCTGATTTACAGTTTGAAAAATAACATACATGATTTAGATGAAATGTAGAAGCCTGAGCTAAAAATTAGATCTTCAAAACTGTTGTGCTTTTGCCTTTTACCTCTGGAGGTGTCTGACGATGTTCGTTTGCTTTTTCCTCTGATCTTGACTTCTTCTCTCTATTAAAAAATAATTATTTTCAACCAGAGAGGATGCAAATAAAGTTGTCTGATAGCACTTTCTGGAGAGGGGAACATAGTAGCAGGAAAACCATTCAGCAAAAAGAGGAACTCCCTCTTTGTGGCTTGAAATTTCACAATTGAAGATTCTGGTTGTGGACCCTACATGGGGAATAATATCATTACACTACCTAAGGAGGGCATCTGAGCTCTGAAGAGACAGGTCATAAAACAGTTCCTTTCTCTCTAAATCTCTATGATCAGACTACCTATAGACATATTTTTCCCCTGGTCAAGTATATTGGTTTAGTGCAACTTCCCAGTGAGTTTTGGAACACATTCAAGGGGACTGGCAACCAAAAGTTAGGTGTAAAACTGCAGGAAAAAATTATGGCAGTACTTCTGTAAGTAAAGACAAATATCCAAAACTGACTTACTGCTGTGGCAGGAAATTTAATCTGTTCTAAGTCTCTGGATGTCCTTTGGGCAAATTTCAGGATTACAGATTGGTTGACTGAAACACAAAACTGTTCTCATTTTTTTTCCCGAAAAACAACCCCTTGCCAGTGAGCACTGGATGGAAACTACTACTGAGTCTCTGTGTGACCTCAGACAGGTCATATTAGCACTGAGTTTTTCTTCTCTTCATTAACCAGATTTTCCACTTCTCTCAAATATTAATATAACAAAAAATATGCATCCTTTAATGATGAATTAATGTTTCAAATACTCCTGAGAATTAAGGCATTGCTCTGATAGTTTCAAGGTATTGTTACTGCAAAAGATGAGAAAATGTCAATTAGCATAATGTAAGTCAACAGAGCATATGATATGGCAGGGAAAAGAATATCAATGAGTAATAGTGGAAAGGATCTCTGGATGGAACAAACCCCAGCAGGCAACATTATTCCATTCCTTATCAGACTGGCTGATATCAGACAGACAACCAGGCTGCAGAAGGAGCCAGCACTGGAACTGATCATGGGAGAACATGGTATGTCCATGCTAACTAATGCAGTTGGCTGCAGTTGGATTAACTAGGTAAACTGTGCAAGATTTTTGTGTTTGCATGTCTATGTATGTGTATGTTACAGATGATATTGTATGATTTTGTGTAAAAAATGAAGTTACCTGAACTACATCTTCACCGGGATCACTTAGGAAAAGTTTTATTCCATTGGGCTTTCCACATACCTCAAATAACAATGTCAATGCATTGTGTGGAGTATAGTCACAAAAATTATATGAGAGGTGGAAGCACTTCTTACAGTGAGAGACCTCAAAATGTCAGTCTTTCAAACATATGTGTTTTTTTTTAATTTTAACAACAGCAAAATTTACAAGTTATTTGCTGTTGAGCATATAAATGCATTTACATGAAGAATTTTTTTTTTATTTTTTTTTTATTTTTTTTTTAGCAGATAAGGATGCATTATATAGCAGAGTGCCTTATAGTAGGCAAGGAGTATGATGCTGTACTTGGCACATGCCCAGATAAGGGAGTTGTGGAGAAGATAAGACTGACTCAGACAGATTGTCTCTTTGCCACAGCTATGTTGTATATTTGCACATGTCTAGATTCTGTGGATGAACTAGAATTATAGAATAGAAATATAGTGTATCTGCTGAAGAGAATAGCACTCTACTGTTGCTTTTTTATTATTATTCAGTTGTTTCACTGGGATGCATGTCTCTGTCTTTCTTTTGATAAGCAGGTGTAAGTAAAATGCATTCTATAAAATCTGCTTGAACAAGTTATCAAGAAAAACTGATGGACATTAGATTTCCTGAGGTCTTCAAATGCAAATTAGTTTCTTTCTGAAGGATACAATTAGTCAGGCATATCTCTCTGAAATTATGTGGAGAACAATGACAGTCTCAGGCTCTATTACAAACTTGATAGGTAGAAAAATAGCCCTTACATCTCATTCTGCTCAACACACCTGAGTAATGGGCACTTACTGTTGTTGCTGCTGCATTACTGATATTTCATGAAGAAGGCATTTCCCCCATCTTGTTTGGGTTAGATGTTGGAACAAGAAAAGCTTTGGAAGTCATTGAAAAAGAAAAGGTTACAGTAGGTCTTGAGAAATAGCATGGCCATATATTTTGCAAGATATTTCTCAAATAAAGAAGATATAATGAGAAACATGGGGGCACATCAAAGCAGGAAAAGAAAGACACAACTGAGGAGAAGGTTGTCTACCATGAATACAGATAAAAAGGAAAGCAGTTAATAATTTTCTAAAAGCAGTGGGACAACTTTACAGGTATATCTGAAAGATGGGAAGGGATATCACTTTAGAAAAATCCAGAACAAAGTAGAAGAAATTACATATTCAAGTTTACAAGTAGAAATACGAATTAATAGAATTCTCTCTACTTTTATGAGGATTTTCATCTGCATTCAATATTGTGTAAAGTCCCATACAGAAGTGTTATGTAGTCTGCCTGTAGAGATCCAGAGAAGCTGAATTTAGTCACATCCTCCCACACCCCAAACCACAATATAATGTGAGAAATTCTTATTAGACCTCAGCATTGATGAGTGCACTTGGACTAAGACCCTCTCCAGCTTACCAGGGTCATCACCCTATCATATTAGGATTTTTAATCAGAAAAGATTGGTATTATAATTCCAGTTCCTATTGAATTTCCCATCATCGCTAATATCAGATTTTATGGTTATTAATATTCAGAAATAAGTGCTTACTTCTCTCAGAAATAAATATTAATCTCTGTGGATTGTTTCAGATCTTCAGTGTGTACAGGACATATATGCTATGTATCAAAATATGCAAACTTTAATTAACATTCTTTCATCAGTCCCACTGGGTTTAATATATTTAAGTTATTAGTAAAATTAGAGAAATACTGCAACTCATCCTGGCTTTCTAGGAAGATTCATCTAAGCCACAATGCTTTAGGGCTGGAACAAATAATATCACTGCAGATCAAAAGACTTGAATTTGCCTTTGGGATTTACACAGACTACTCATTTAGTGCAGATTGAGGTCATATGTGTGATTACATATTCATTGGAGCAATAGAAAAATCCTTGTATGCTACACAACCTTTCCTGTTCTTTTACAAACTCACAGAATGGCTGAGATTGGAAAGGACCTCTGGAGGTTTTCTGATTCAAACAACCTGATCAAGGGAGGAGTTCAGAGGAGGTTTTTGTAAAAGAGTGAAGTAAAAAGATTTCTGCAAGACTTACTTGCTAGAAATAAGGTGTGATGTGCAGAGAAAAAGCATAATTGAAAACCAGATGGCTTTTGTACATGGGGCACAGGCTTCCCTTAAGAATCCATAGGTCTGTAGCCGGTGTGAAACAGGTAAAACAGCAGTGGCACAGATTTTGGGACACATGCTGGACTTGATGAGGACAGCACTGGTTAAAAGAAACAAATTTCATAAGATGCAATTTCAAAAAGATAAAAAATATTTCTGCCACAACACTGAGACCCTCAACATGTATTTTACAGACATTCATACTTTAACCTCGCTTTTGACCGAATAACAAGGTAAGTCACAGTTGTTGCTGAGACAGGAGTTTCTCCCACTTCCTTTCTCCACCAGAAGCCTGTGAATCCATCTCTGTAAAAGTTCCAGGCACAAATCTTTACCGTACATACAGAAATTACATTGCTTGAGTCCTGATTTAATCCTTTAATCAGCCTGATTTGATTAAAGCAGAAACAGCAGATACTAACTTTTTACACTCCATGCTAAGTTTAGGCATTCAGAGAACTGTTTTAAATACTCTATATCATTATACACAAATTATCCTAAGAGAATGCTATTAAGCATTCAAATGTTATTTATGTGTATAAGTATGGATGATGCTGCTGTCTCAGACAATGATGTTTGTCACCCAGCAACCAATTTCTGGGAGAGGCCTATGGCATACTGCAAGGGAAGAACAAAAACCCAGGAGAAGAAAATGGTGATATTTTGCCTCCAGTGAGCAACAATTTGTGTCATATTTTCTGCGCCAAAAGTGCTAGTATTGTCCTCAACACTCTGAGCCGCAAATGTCAAGCATGAGTGTGCTTTGTGTTCAGTGAAATAAATGGCAAAAAGTTTAAAAGGTTCTACACATTCCATTACAGGAAAAAAAAAAGTTAATATTGTTCTTGTAAATTTGGACATGGAAATAAAATTAAATTGGTGTTTAGTATGTCTAAAATAAAGACAATAACTCAGAAATTAAAATAGTTATGTGTTTTATTTCATGATCTTTATTTCCATTCAGCATTAAAAGACCCAAATTTTCTAGCTATTTTAACATAGTTAAGGTTTCTTTTTCTCCACAAACTTTTTAAAAAAACCTAATACTTTCTCTAGAAGAGCAACAATAAATATGACTACTCATAGATGATTAATGTTATATAGAAGAAGTTACAGATGACATATAGGAAGAGAAATTAAGACTGCTCTAAAAATCAAATATGCTTTACCAAAGCAGTCTGTAAACATGAGAAACCTTAGTGTCTAAATGTCTCAAATGCTTTAAACAAAACAGGCCTTCACTTTTACTCATTTCCTTCATATTGAGTTTTTGCATATAGTTTTGTGCAAATGTGGAATAGGAGCCATAAATGACACAACACATGATGTTAGAATAAAGAAAAGCTATAGTCTTCCACTTTATTAAAAATCCAAACACAACAACAACAAACTTTACAGTGCACTCATCCAAATTCATAGATGAAACTAGAATTTCACCTATTTTTCCTTCTTTTTTTTTTTTTTTTTTTCCTGGGAACTGTAATGTTGAAACTATCCAGCATAGATAAATCAGTCAAGCAGTGGCTTGTCTTTAGTCTGTGTTGAGAATATATATAAAATATTTATATAACCTCATAAAATGAGGTTTAAAAAATTCCCACCATCTCACTTTACACAGATCTCTAAAAGTAGTGTACCATATTAGTGTCTCAGCATACTGTTTCTGGCAACAGATACAATCTTTAAATAAGTAAATAAATAAATAGGTAAGGACATGTACATACCAAAAGGCAATTTAAGGCCATCTCATTATGGTGTTTATTATTTCAACCAACCATTTCCTTGCAAAAATATTTCCCTATTTCCTCATTTGTTCATTCAAAAGTATTCAATTAAGCAAATACTGGACTCAAGTAATTCCTTGTCTGCTTAAAATGAAGGAACTTAAAATATTATCACAAAAGTAGCAACACAACATTCTTTATCAAAACTTTTTATTTAAAACCACAGTTTTAGATTACTGCTGCTAATGAACTCTAAGAAAATCAAACACTGTATACCATTCCTTTCACTTAATTGAAAATAGCCTGAACATTTCCTTGAGTCCACCAATACAGACTAATTTATCTTAATTTTACACAAAAGAGCATGGTAAAATTATATTAGTTTTATCTAGTACTTTTAATTACTTCCCCCCCCTCCCCCCCACCCCAGTTTTCAGGTACAAGCTGTGACTGCCACATTTTTGTGGAAAATACAGTTCTCTCTTTGATTTACAAGGACAAATTACTGCCTATATTTCTTCATTTCTTGAAAAATTACTTCCTATTTGCTGCTGCTCTGTTTGTAAGACAGAGCATCAATAATACTGTTTTATAAAATAAATATACAGAAATATATTTTTGATGTCATAATAAACATATAATAAGATGAATGTGTTGGAATTGCAAACTAGAATCACAAAAATGTGACCAAAACTGTCTCAACTCTTACCACTCCCTCATCCCGTGTACCAGCTACCTCCAGTAAAGACTGGTATTGTGTAATACAACAAAGACATCTTTAATTATACAAGGAAATCAAATAAAAATAAATCCTCAAAGGAAAACTCGAGTGTAATCCAAGAAATAATCTAATTACAAAGGAGAGTAAATTATTAAAAGTGAAGTATTTTGATAATAAAGTATAATTAAGAAGCAAGCAGATAAACACAGCTCTCCTCTCCATCAGGAAGCAAAACTTTATTGATGGAAACAGCAGAATGAGATTGTTTCTATGTTCATGTTAAAAAAAAAGGTTGAAAATAGGTAATTAGATATAAGAATAGAATAGTATCAGATTATTGGCATTTCATTTTAATTATTACTTGTTTTCTTTCTTTTAAGCAAAAAGAGTGTATAGAATTTGTATGTAAATATATTTGCTAGTCTCGCTCCACCACTGCCTAACAAAGTACTCTTGCACAATTTTTTGTGCACTTAGTGAAGAAACAGAAGGTCATTTGAAGTCAGAGGGACTGAGTTAATTTTCACCCCTGCTTCATGAAAGTTCATCCTTCCTAATACTGACATATGGCACACAGGTTGAATGCCAAAGAAAAAGCTTGACCTAGAAGAGCCCTGGGTGGGGAAAGGAAAAAAAACTCAGCCCAAACTGGTTTTATGTCTCGCTTGAGATTGAACTCTTTTCCTACAGTGGGTTTCTGTCAAGAAGATTCCATCCTTAATTTAAGTGAAATCAGATTGACTTTGGGTGACATTAGTATGTCTATCATTATAAGGTAAATTAATTTACCTTATAATACTGCTCTAAATTACAAGTCCAATGTTTGGTTGCATCTTTAGAACTCATTTTATAGAATCTGTGTATTTGTTATTCTATAACTAATCAATCTATCTATAAGAAATCACTCATTAATTAGTTGTTTTGACAATAATAAAGCTAAAAGTTTCCTTTTCAGTCTACTCTGCATCTACAACAAGGGTCTCACACCTCCTGTTGGTGTTAAGCAACAAATAAAGCAAGTAGTAGTAACTCCAATTGTGACTTCTAACTTTTGAGAGTCCTCAATCTGTTGCTACTTGAATGTGGGAATTAGTATTTGATCATCAATTATTTGTGCACACATTAAGTTAGATAAATACTAAAGTCCAGAACTTCCAGAAGATGAGCATAAGAGTCATCAGTACACCTTTTACTAATGCACCTGAAATACTTCCTGGCGTAAGTGATGTAGCCGACATTATTTTACCAATGCAATTGCAGTTGCAGCATTTCCTGCTGATGCTGTCAAAGGGTTATTAATAGAACAAGGACAGTTGCACAGTTCCTAGGTCTATAAAACAACAAGAAAAGAAACAAAAATACCTCCCAAGCTTTGACATTTTTTAATAACTTATACTAACTGCAACTTGTATTTTACAGTTTTAATAAACTAATTGACACCTCTGGTTATTGGATTTGCTTGAAAATAATGATTTATATCAGCTTGGCTTTTGAAAGCCTGGTATACACAGTTTTCAGTAGAAGATTCAGGAACAGAGACCAAAAAAGTGAGGAAACCTGTGGCTACCTTTACATTTTCTGATATTCTGCACTATAAAAAAAAAGACAGGTTTGTGTACAAGGCCTGGTCTGTCTAATGCCCTGTTCTCATCATTGATTTCCTGCAAGACTTTGAGAAGAGTGTTAGATACTCTACTGTGTTTTAATGCATCCATGCCTTGACATTAATGATTTTTTTATATGGACTTTCCTTTGCCCTTTTCTGATGAGTGTTGTGGGCAGTGCTAGGTTTACAGTTAGGAAGTAAACTGCTCCTTTTCTGTAATGGTTATAAATGTGCTAGAAATCACTTCCCATCTTGTATTCCCACACAGAAAGTACAACTTTAAGGTACTGGAAACAAATTCCTTTCCTAGATCATTCTTTCCTTTCTAACTGCACAATACTTTGCTAATTTGTCTCACATCTGTTTCCATTAGGATGCTTTTTACTAAATTTTTATGAAAGAATATAAACCCAGCAGCATCTCAGTTGCATAATGCATATTTCATATGAATTTTTAGCTGTTTGAAAAATTAATATTTAAGAAGATCACTGGATGAAACGTTCTATGTGAAAACTGAAATGTTAAAATGTTGGTGATTTTGAACTTTCATCAAATGAATAGATGTGAGCAGAATTAAATAAATAAATAAAGGTATTTGGTTTGTGACACTTTGATCCCAATACTGCTTTAGGGGTTAATGACATTCAAAATGTCTGCTCAAGCAAAGCTCCCTCAAGGTCTAAAGGAGGGGAAAAGATTAATACAGTTTGAAAACTGTGTGACTTCTCTGCATTCCATGAAGAATTTATATTTAAAGTAAGAGCATTGAATCAGGTAAAAAAAAAAAAAAAAAAAAAAAAAAAACGACGAAGAAAAAAACCCCAGTGCAATCACAAAAACAGGAACAAGCATCATTAGAAAAAAACCACGTGAATCAATGTAGAATCACTGAAGCGATATTCAACTCAGAAAATATGAAAATGTCAGGTTCTGGTCAAAGCATCATAATGTTTCCAAACCAAAATCTTCTTTGATGCTCTTATACCTGACTGTATTGTAAGAGATTAAACTACTTTTTCAAGATTCTCATTCAGTAATCAGTTTTTAAATGACTTTTTGAACTAATGTTTTTCAGTAACTTAATTATCTTTAGATGGAAACTCTAACACTGGATTTGTACTAATATTATAAGAGAAGGAACTTAACAGAGATGTAGTGGGTTAGACCTTGGCAAAATGCCAAGCACACACACCCCCCCCCCCCCCCCCCCCCCCCCAAACCCCCACGGCCCCCCCCA
>JAWWEU010000081.1:95205052-95234689 GCA_035583155.1 Acropternis orthonyx | reverse complement strand
GATCTAAATTTATTGGACAGAGGTCTAAGTCATATTTTGAATAATGCATTTTTAATAAATATTTTGACATAAAGAAGCCATTTTAATGAAGTAATGTTATTACTTCAAAAATTCTTCTGCTATTCTGGATTTCAAATGCATTTTCTCATTTTTCCTGCTATCTTCCAAATAAGTGCACTCTCCAGTATAGCTAAATATTTTCATCAACTCCACTCAGAACTGTTCCCAAATATCCTGTTTCTGTGTCTTTCTCTGAATTAGGTCCCACTAGTCAGTTGCAGAAATAATATAGGAAAACAACTCAACCCAAACCAAACCAAAACACCAAAACACAACAAATCCTCAACGTCTTTGTAGTTTGCTTCTCCCGTCCCTCTCATACCACATTTCCCCCCTGTTATTTCACAGGCACAATCTGTTGATCTGCTTTTATTTCACAAACCATCCACCTGCTTCTATAGTCCCATTGCATTTCCTGAATTCCTTTGTACCATCTGCTTCAGTATTATTCTCCGTTGCTTTTGAAACTGATGTCCCTTTCTGTCCTCAAAGTACAAGTATCCCTGTCTCTTTTACCATCCCTTCCTCAAATCTTTAACTCCTCTTAGTTTCCCAAACTTTCCTTTTAAGTTTTGCTAGGCATGTTTTTCCAAGCCATCACCTCTTGAACTAGCCAAGATCCACTCTTTTCTATTCAGTTTTCAATCTTTTCTGCACAGGTAACTCTTCCTAGCTAACGTTTGGAACAAGGAAAAACTTCTCAATGCATACAGTTTAAAGCAAATCAGGATTTATGTGATTTATTGTTTTATTATTGATATAACTAACCAGCAATCAGTAAGCTATACACAAAAGGATCAGTATCAGTGATAAAACAGACCACAATAAGAAGACTTTCACAAAGTGTCTTGAAATATTTAAACTCTGTAGATGTTTATTAGCACCCTTTCATGACTAATACGTGAAAGGTCTGGCCATGTACACAATGGACACACTGGCTCGCAGGGTTATGTGTTTGCCTCCCACCCTCTGTGCCCCGTGGGGGACAGCTGTGCACCTCCTGGACTGCAGACCCTTCTGTAATAGGTGTGGGTGCTGCAGCTGTACCTGATTACTCTCTTCACCAGTGATACCACCTGGAGGAGAAAGTCTCCTTCAGACACGGGGTATCCCTGCTTCCTACTCACCCCTCATTCTTTATGCTGAGTCCTGCTTTTTTAAATCAGCCCATGACATTAGCCCTACTGATCACTTATTCCACATCCCTGCCCACTTTGTCATAATGTTGCTGTGATTTAAGAGAAAATCTCTATAAACATTCACTGAGTGAGTCACCATAATTTTTTATATCTCCTCTTAGTAGACAGCTTTCCTGTGACAGCTGAGAAAAAGCTAACATAGTTTTTGATATGCAGAGATCACTCCTGCTGATAATGCATTCTCACTATCACCTTTCACTCCTCCTGTTGATATCCTGTGTCCTACCTTTTATGTTACATTTGTAAGCTTTACATGCGTGAGGGAAAAAAATAGTTTTTTTGTGTTCATATAGTGTAAAAACAGTATTATGTTTCTCCATGTTTTGAAGTTCCAGCCATACAGTAATAGAAATTGCAATATTTCATAAAAAACACAGTCCATTGAATGAGTGTCTGTTCAGGGGGTGCTCCACTATATAAAGGAATTGTGTGCTCCGATAAAGTATTCTTCAGAAAAAAATACGACCATCCCAAAAGTCACACAAACAAAGGATCCAAACATGAATACAACACAAAATGATTATCACATAACTGGTCTTCTTACTCACAGAAATATGAATCTCTGTACAAACAGCATAAATCTATCAGTATTTTCAGTCACCATTATGGGGAATAGTAACTAGTGTTAGATGACTTTAAAAAAATCTAAATATATTATGCATGTCTCTGATACAGCAGATAAGCATAAAATGCTCAAGTTTTCCATGATGTTTTGGATATCCTAAATCTAGCTTTTCTGTTACTATTTTTATTTTGAGAACTGGCTTTTTTTTTTTTTTTTCTTTATAAGGGAACACTCATATCTTGGTGCCTTTGGACCGTATGATAAAAACCTGCCAAAGAGAAGGACAGCCTCTGTGCTCATATACCCCCATTCAGTTTGAAGAAGGGTCTTTACATGATGATGTATGTGCAATTCTAGAACATCTGAAATGTACAGTTTCGTAATTACCAGCACACTTTGCTTTCTTCCAACCCATGGGTCTTGCACTTGCTTCAGTAGCTATAATCCTTTCTTACTTCTCTAGACACGTGGCAGGTACCACTTGAAGATTTTAGGGATAGATCCAGCTGTATTGTACAGCACTATTTCTTTCCATGCAATTGGAGTCAGAGATGTGAGGAGAGCTATAATCACTGGAGCCCATTCAAATAGCTCTTTGCTCTTCCTTGCAAGTACTATTAAAGCTCTAGAATGAACCTTCATAGTTTTTTGTCTGGTTTATGGTGAAAATTCAGAGGTAGTTTCAGAAAAAAGGAACAGTAAAATAAGAACTGTTCACAGATTTTCCACTGTATTTTTAATCAAAGATTAGAGTTCATGCTTACCTTCTACAAAATTTTTATAATGTCTTCATTTTGCTGAAATTTCATATCTTCTTCTTTTAAGAAATACACAAAGTCTAATGATGTGAAAGCACTAAGATCCTGGCTGCAGGTTGTTTACCGATACCTACAGTATTTGGGGAAGTAGTGGCAGGGACAGTTCTGTACATACTGCATAGTGTGACACCTCAAAGCACACACTGAAGTGCAGGTCAAGGACTCCTTGGTATGTATTATCAGAAACCAGCCTTGGAAGTGAGCCTGTATTATCAAAAAACAACACAGAAGCTCTTCTAGTTGCAGTAGTCATTAAACACAGATATGCAATGAGGAAGACTTACTTTCCCTTAGAAGAACTCTCTCATTTAAAAATGAAGTGAAAAACAATCAAAGCTGCAGTAGTTGTTTTGTTGGAGGGAAAGGAAGGCTAGGAATGCAAGTGTGTTTATTTAACAGCAAATAGGATTCACTCCATAAGACTGCCACTACTGATGCATTGACTTGTGAGCAATCAGAATTACACTCTGATTTTGCAAGCAACCCTAAGACTAAAAAACTCTTTACATGTTGTCCGTTATCCATGCATATTTATCATTCCTGCACACAAAACAGGGTTCAAAAATCCTCCATAAACCTTTCAAGCTTATGAGAACTGTGTGTACTTCACAGCACTATCATATGTATTAGATCATGACATTCAAATTCAGCTTCCAGATTTTGGCCTCTACTGTAAAGAAGCTAAACAGCTTCTGTCAGCAACAATCACTTTACCATCATATATTTCTAACATTATTTTTAGATATGTGGACCTTTGATCCTTGAGGCTATAAAATTTGTATTCACAGTCTGGGAGCATTTCTTTCTAATTATATTGTCCTATATAACTTGCCCATGTGGAAAAACATCAGGATATTTCCTAGCACATTAGGCAAGACTGGGTTTCTTGTGTCCAGACAAAAAAGGCACAGATTTTTACCATCACTAAGAGTTAAACAACATTGAGATTTTCACAGATTCTGTGCAATGCAGACTGACAATGTAATTAAAATGTTGTGATGTGTGATTTGTATATACTACACCGAGAGCTGTCACTAGATTAATTACATGACTTGCACACACTGCCTGCAATGAGTTATACTACCCTAAATAATTTCAAGAATTAATTTCAAATACAGACTATATACAAAATATACTGGCTATGACCAGATTAAGTACTAGAATGAATAGATTTACACCAAATATACCCACAAAGTGAAAGTCCTTTGCAATATAAAATACAAGAGAACTGAACTTATTGTGCACAGCACAGTGCAATCACAGCTCATTCTCAGTGAGGTGATCTGGTACACTCTACTGTATTTTAATGTGATGTAAACTTGTATAAGCTTATCTGTTTAAATAATGAAAGTGTTATACTTCTAAAATATAATTTTCTATAGAATAGTGTAAACAAACAAATCCCCCATGTTCTTCTGATTCCTCGGTGTGCTGGCCTCAGAGAAGACCAAGGCTCAGTCACTGTATGGTATGGCTAAGATCAATCTCCTCTGGACAGGGTTAATCTTTACCAGAGTGAATGTCAACTTTTCCTTTTCCTTTTTTTCCTTTTCCTTTTCCTTTTCCTTTTTCTTTTTTTCCTTTTCCTTTCCTCCTGGAATCCAGGTATGATCTCTAGCTGAAATGATCTTTAGGTTTCACACCAAGGAACAAGAATGGGCTAAAACTCCAACATTTTTGGTTTTTTCTCAGGAATGCATGTTTAGTACACAGTGTAATCCCTTTGCTAATTCTACATAAGGAAGTTTTTCAAAAGCAAACACACATCCAAAAAAAGTTCTGCCTGCTACCTGAAGAAAAAGCAATGATTGAAAATGACACTCAGATGGAAAAAAGGCTGCACAAATAAAAGAGGAAAAGCAAATAAGAACTTTGTGAAAATTAAAGCTGAATTTAAGCTTACAAAAAAATGAAGGGACATGACCTGCTTTAGTGATGATCCCAGAAAATCACAGCAGTTTCATGAAAAAAACAGGGAACTTGTCTACAAAGTCCTCTATAAATCTGAAAGCAGAACAGGCTTCCTCATGCATCTATGGTAAATGTTCATGCAAGGTTAGGACTCAAATGTTCCAGTGCCCACCTACATGTTCTCCTTAAACGCAGCAGTCTTTTCAAACACAGTGTGTAGAGGCTTTCTAGCCTCACATAACTTAAAAATCATTATTATTTGTTTTAAAATACAATTTCACCTAAGTAATTTATCTGTGAGGAAATTTCACATGCACACACAAAATGGAAAATAGAATAAGTAAATTTAACATGGTAAAATAAATACTCAGTTTTCTTTCCTGCTATCATTAAGTGCCTGATGAAAGATGGGAGAAGAATCTGATAGGCTGGGAGAGAAGGAAATATAGTGCTGGTGCTGGAGATGTTTATTCTGCTATCTGCAAAAAGAAATAAAGAAATCTGGGCCTTAGCAACAACAACAACAACAACAAAATTTAAAAAAGAAAGAGTGGAAAATAGAATAGGCTTCCAGATATGGAAGCTGTGTGAAACTCATTTAGCCTGTCTCTGTCACCAACCCCACACCATGGTGTAATAAAAAGCCTAAAATACAGGTATAAATCACAGAAAGGAAAACTGTCAACTGTGATATTGTTAAGATAAGCATAAGCCAAGACAAAACTGAATTATATCTAGGCACTTAGACTAGAGCTTTTCCATGTGTCAAAGAACAGCCTACATTAGGAAAAGGATGCTTTCAAAATGAGGAGAGAAAAAAAGTCAAATTAGATTCAGGAGGATTTCTGAGCATCATAAAAACTGAGGGTACATACCAAGTATTTTCTTTGGTTTACAATTTTATATCACTGTAATACCTGAGCAGCCTAAAATTTACATGCATACTTATCACATGGAACTATTGCATTTCTCCCTAAAGGCAGAAAATTTGAACTTTGTCTACTTCTTCAGTAACTCTAAGTTTCTAGTGTTTTGTTTATTTAAGTATTACCCTTTATTTTCCTTCTGTTTCTTTCTTCTTTTTCTGGTATACCTATTTCACTAGCCATGCAGTTGATCACAATTAGGTTTCTCACTACTATCTACTGATCATCTGCTTATTGTTGTTGCAAGAAACAAAGGATAAGTTATAGAAATAGAACTATAAAGAGGTGATATTATGGGAGTCACTTCTCCATAGTTAAAGTTCATTTGATCCATTCTTATTGTACTTCAGGCAAAATTGATGAGTGGGAAGACTAAAGACTAACATTATATTCAAAGTAAGCTTTACTACATTATCAATATTCAAAAACAGGAAAGACTGCAGGCCCCAATGACTCCAACTGATTACCAAAATAATGAACTTCTAGTGACAGGGTCTTATGTCTATGTCATATAGGCTCTGTTTCTAATATCATCACAAATTTCTGAATTGATTTATTTGTCTCAATTTCTTATCTAGTAAGTGAAGATATAACATTCATTCTACTTTACAAAGGTTTTAAAAGGCTAAATTCAAGAAAGTGTGAATTTCTTGGGTAGTATAATGACAAAGAAACACAATATCAAAATTCTATATAGCGAACAATGCTGCTGAGTGGAAATTCAAATTCCAGTTATGTATTCCCTTTTTCTGTTGGGTATTTGCTGCCTCCATTTCACTCATCTCAGGAAAGTCAGTTACTTTCTTTTTTTTTTTTTTTTTTTTAATTTTTATCAAACAGATCAAGCAAACAGGATCAGAACATAATAACCTATATCAGAATTGAAGTGGAAGCAACACTCAGGACTTACTAGGATTCAGCCCAAAACCTAGAGTTAAGTCAATGTGAACTGAATCTAGAAATCAAGAGAATGATGGCAAAAGAGAATTCAGAATTCAGATCAGGGCCTAGATGGTACAGAGTTTGCAGGTCTGCTATAAGTTGGCCAGACAAGAGCAACACCTGAATTCAGATTCTAAAAATACATGCATATTTATATTTGTCTTGTGGCAGGTAAAAGCCCTTAGACAAACTTTGAGAGCGGGTTCCCTGTGTGTACATTGTCCTCAGCTACCCCAGATACAGTAGGCAGCAGGGATATAAAAATCTGTGAAAGGTGAGAGAAGCAAAATTCTGAGACAAAAGAACCACAGCATGATAAAAGCTTTGTCATAGATGGTATATATTATCTACACAAAAATCGGGGGGTTTTCACCAGTCAAGAGAAAACCAGGAGACATAGGGAGGGTTTAGCAAATGACATTTCTTGTCATGTGATGCACACAAGTGATCCTTACTAGAGCAGTTGGATTTACATGTCTTAGTGTCTGTAAGTGTGGGAGTATGACTGGATAAAATCAAATTTCCTAGAGATTTTGCATAATAAAATAACCTTCCTCTTTCATAAGAGCTCACGCTGATTTTTCTTAAATTAATTTCCTGCATACAAATCCACATTTCTGTAAAAAAAGATTTAAATTTAAATGGAAAATATTATTTTTGTGGTTCTAAGAATGATGTTCAATTCCTAGGGAGCAGAAATGCACAATGTGTTTTATGCACTGTCAACAGTTGAGTGTTGAGCCAGTGTCCACTTAATAATGACTTCTTTCTAAAGAAGTGAAAGGTTAGAAATCTCTTGGAGAAATAGTTTGACAAAATATTTTGACACGTGGTTTTGAATGCAGAGGTAGCATAAAACATGTATGGATAATCTGAATGTTGCAAAAGAAAAGAAATCAAAGGTTGTTGTGAGTTATTGAACAATATTGATAGCAATTTATTACAGTTACAGGTATTTCTTAAGATCTTCTTCAGCTCACAGCTTTCCTAATTATGTTCTATTTTCTCATGTAGAACAGATATCCTGACAAAAGGGTTCAAACTAAATAAATGGAATAAAAAGAAGATGCCAAGTGTTGAGGAATCACTATTGTCAGAAGTTTGTATTGATGATGTAGATGTAAGGGTTAAAAAAAAAAAAGGAAAATAAGAAACAATCAAAACTAAAATGAAGTGCTTCCCACGGGTATTCCAAATATCTGCCTGAATACGACTGCTAGCAGCAGAGGACAGCAAAGTTGGCTGGAAGACTATTGTATGAGGTCGCTTCATGAAGGAAAGCAGCAGCAGTGCCCCAGACTTGGGCTCAGGCATATGCTTTCCATCCTACAGCAAACTAAACCCAGCCTATCCTGGCAGACCTCACAGATTTTCAATGCCTTTTCATTTACTTCAAAGTGATAGACTATTTACCTAATCATCATCATCATGAGAAAGAGATTGTCTTCAGCTACAAACATATCCACAGATTTCAGTCCACCTCCTTGGTTACCAAGGGGAAAGGTATCTGAAACTTGCTACAGTGGAGCAGGACTGCATTTTTTCATTGCAAAACTATTAAATCAGGCAGCAAGAATTATTCATAAGCATCAAAACAGAAGAGGTATAAACCAATAAAAAAGAAACTGCATGTGCAGTAATTAGCACTAGTAATTTGTCTGTATAATGTAGCAGAAGTAAATGTAAAATAGAAAATAATGAAGTCTTAGGTTAAATTATGAAGGAGAAAAAAGACTAACATGGTCAGTGCCAAAAACAAAACACAAAAAAACCCCCAAACAACAAAACAGAAAACCCCAAAATAAAACTATATAAAATATATCTAACCTAATGTAGATTTTTCACTTCTTTTTGAAAAGTTTTATAAAAATAAAAAGCTGGCTATAAATGAGCAAACCACCTGAATGGCTGACAACACCAAATCCATTCTGTGCCAAGTGTACGCATTACCTAATGTCTGCAGAGGGGACAGAAAAAAAAATTGATGTAAGTAGCATGAAAGGGACAAATAGGCTAAGTCTATGGTAAATATTTCTACACTACTAAATCTGAAATGATTTCATCCTAATATGTGTGTGACTGGGAGCATATCCTGATTCTAATGCAGTAAAACAGTTATTTTGGAAATGTGAGATCACTTTACAGCACCCATAAAACTGAGCAGTCAATGCCTAGAAGTTTTCATTGGATACATCCTCTGAATGGCACCTTGTTCAAATAAGAATCTTTCAATAAGAAAGAAAATAATTTACTAATAAAATTGATCTGTAAGGAAGTCAGATGAATAGGTTCGAACAGCAGGTCAAAACAGGCTGCTGCCTCTTGACTCCCAATTATTTTTATTCCTTTCACCTGCCTTTAACCCTTTTTAAGAGACTGGAAGCACAAGAATCCTAAAAACATCTTTGGAAATAAAATATTTGACAGTCTTAAATTTGAACACTGAAAAAACTTTCAACATAAATATGTTCAATAGATAGTTTCCAAGTTAAAAATAAATGAACATACTCTATCCTTTACCATGCAGAAATACACAGGCACACAAACTCTATATCTGAGAAAGGGGACACCTAAATGTACCATCCACTTCCAAAATAACAAAGATATTACCTACTGTTTGAAAGAACAAATATTTTTTTCTCTGCAGTGTAGGAAGTTGTCCATGACCTTTTATATTACAACATTAAATTACCCTTATTGAAGACCAGCAATGGCAGGTTCTGACAACCAAGATTTGTAGTAGAATTTGAAAGCTGTGACAACAAAAGAAGAAATGTAGGTTTAACCTCAATGACTCCTTCAGAATCTTCATCAGTATTGAATATTTACATGGTAGATTCCTTTATGAGTATTTAGACAGTACTGTTCCATTACATGCACACCTATAAAAAACCCAGGGTTCTAAGCTTTCCCAAACAACGTATTTTTTAAGGTGTATAGGAAGATAATTGACCTGAAAAAAAAGGTTATTTTCCTCAGCCCACTTTTAATGTTGGGTAGCAGGTATTCCCACCTGCCACAATACTTGTAAAACAGATGGTCAAAAGCCACAGTCATTAATTATTGCATTAGAGACATCCAGGTGCTAAAATTTTGGATAATCTGCTGAATTCTTTTCCAAAGATGATTTATACAATGAAAGTAGAAGCTTATTTCTATGTTAGATTTTTTAACACAGTATCACAGATTAATGATATATCATGTTGCATTACATTGCCTTCCATGCAATCTTAACAGTGGGCCAAGACAGCTAATAGCTTCCATAGTGTACTATGAGGAATTTTAAACACAGCACTAAAACTAATGCACAGATTTAGTGTCCACTCCCTTCCCTCCTACTCCATCCAGCAGAGAAACACCTTCCAATCTGGGGGACTGTGCAGGAGGAAAAGTAGCAATTATTACCTTTCTACCCATATTCAGGTGTATCTGCAGCTCGTCTGGTGTCTTATCTGAGGAGATGGTTCATTGATGGTTGTTTATTCTCAGCAATGACTGCTGTGATTTTCTGGTGCAGTGGGTTTAGAGATTGGTCTGGTTTGAAAAGAAAATCATCTCAGAAGCCCTAAATTCAGTAAATTTCTCCCTTTGTTTCAGCATGCATAAGCTTGCACTGTGCAGTCTCTTTCTGAATTTGTGTCTCAATAAATCTGAAACTTAAATTGTGACACAGAAAAAACAGTCTCTGCTACTGATGAACAGTAGAGTCCACCTTCTATCTGGTGTAAAAATCAATTCCTTAAGCCCTTGACGACTTCATATTTTGGATATTCTTCATGGTTCTGGGTCAAACTACAGTTCTGTCAGGGCTGAATATTAATCATGCTGACCTCAAGTTTAAATACATTATGAATTATGGCTGCTATCAAAACTGTTTCAAAGTATCTTTACATAAATAAGATGATCAGCTAATGGTAGAGTTATAGACCAGCTTCTCTAAGAGAATCTGATAAAATTGCTTTTTTTCTTCTCTGCAACATCCTTTTCCTCATGTGTGATAAAAGAATGGCAGCTGTCCATATATACCGTGAGATTTTTGTTCTCAGAAACCACACTCTTCTCTACGCAAGCAAAGGAATCATTTTAGTTGTGAGCTTAATGTGAGCATAATAATCACTGGGACAACAGGTATAATTGCTGACAGCTATTACTGTGCTACCCCATTGGAGTGTATGATTGTATTTTGATTGTTCTTTTTCCTGCTTGGCAGATGGCAAATTGTATTAATTATCCATTCACACTTTGAAATCTCTTTAACCTCAACCAGTTGTCTTCTTGAAGACCATCAGGCAGAAAAGATGCTCATCCAACTAAGTGTGATTATAAACTCTGTCTTTCTAATCATGCAGCAGTATATTGCTCAAAGCAATATTTAGCCTATTACTATACTAAGAAGAATAGCTGCCTATATTAATATAGATAATCCTCTGAGAACCCGTGTCCTACTGCACATCATCTTGCCAATAAAAGTAAAATCAACCTTGCAAGTCTACACTGCTTTCCTCTATCCAACATATTGTAAAATGTTTCTGCTCTCAAAAAAATATACAATTTCCTCTTTTATTTCCTTTTTTTTTTTTTTTTGGCTCCCCTGCCAACAGTAACGACTATGAATTTATTCCCCTGGTCCTTATTACGTGAGGAACACAGGAATTCACCACTGGCAGTTATCATTTCTTCCTCAGATACTGCAATAACTTAGCAGTTCCTAAAGGAGAAATGCCATGTTTCACTACTCAAAGATTGATGAGTTCAGTGTTTTTGTCAAAATGTTTCATAATGCAGAGCATCTTTTCATAAATCACCACCCAAACTCCCTGTCTGTTCTTCTCCCACTCTTTATTTGAGGTCTAATACCAGGTAAAGGTCATAGAATCATAGAATCACAGAATGGGTAGGGTTAAAAGGGTCCTTAAAGATAATTTAGTTCCCATAGGCATGAACACCTTCCATTGGACTAGGTTGCTCAAAGCCCCATCCGGCCTGGCCTTGAACACTTCCAGAGACAGAGCATCCACAGCTTCTCTGGGCAACCTGTTCCAGTGTCTCACCATAGTCAATTAGATCTCAATTTAATTTACACCTAACCATTACTTTAATGTCCTCTGAGACTTACAAATCTGCTATGACAGACATGTAAATTCAGTCTAGAAAAAATATTAGGTGAATGGCACTGATCAAAAAGTATACATTTTCAGAAGTATGGGGACTTTTCTGCCAGGAAAGAAGACAGCATAACTTGCATACAAAATATCAACAACTTTAAAAAAAAAAAATCCAACAACTACAGGCAACAGCCCCAGCTTGGAATTGAGAGATCAGTTGTTCAAAGCACTGCAGGTGACTCTCTTTGACATGAATATAATTTGAACTTTAAGACTACTATTGATTAAAAAATATCCAGTGAAACTTTGTCATAGGTGTTTTTCAGAGATGCAGCATTGGTTTCCCAATTAAGAGTTCTTCAAATTCAGAGGCCTGTCTGGTCACTTTCAGTATAAGATGAAAAAGAATTCTGAAATCTCATGGATGTTGTGAAACAGTATCACTATTAGAGGTTATTAGAGATACTGTTTAAAATAGTATCTCTTTTATGTTCACTATATGCAGGAATGCGTACAGCAATGTTATACACAAATTCTGATCACATAAAATATAATAATCATGTATGAATTATAGAAACTTTCTACAAGTGTAAAAATGCTTCAATTTTAAATTATTTTAAAAAATGAAAAAAGAAAAGAAGAAATTTCATGTCTAAAAAAAAAAAGTAACAATCACTTTTAATAAGACCAAAGATCAGTCATTACATATGAGAAATGGAAGAGTAGCTTTAAAGATATTTATATGTTTGATTAGAACATTACTATTCAAAGATTATTTTTTTTCCTCTTTATCTGACCAGATATGTTAAACCTCCTGCCAATATATTCTTCTAGTCTTGCTTTTGAGGGCATGACTTTTTAGCTATACCGAGCCCAGCTTATTGTAAAAAATCAAATAGAGCAAGAAATCCTTTGCCTGTTCCTTGAAAAGATTCAGTTTCAGAAATGTTTACATTGCACATGGAAAAATATGAAAGATGTTTCCAAGAAAGATTGACACTAAATCATGTGACTTAATTTATTAACAGAACTTGCTCCAGATGAGAGAAACAAGATTATGTCCATGCCTGTCCAGTTCATATCAGGGTCATATCTCTAGATGTCGACATCAACCTGAGTTCTATTGCATGTCATGATTAGTGCCTGGGTGAATATAGGTGGAGAAACCTTAGACCTTTCTAATTTTCTCAATTGCAGAAAACAGAGAGCTTTTTCAAGTGCATCCCACCACTTTCCAGTTGCTCTTGTTGCATTCCCTCATCTGTTACCAAAACCTACCTGGATGAAGTTGAAAATTTTCATAAAGTAGGTCACATTTTTATCTCAAATTCTCTTTGAAAAACTTTCTCCATGGAAGAGAACATATTAGAAAACCTTCTTCTTAGTCATGCTGTGACTATTCCCATGGTGAATTAAATATAGTACAACAACAGCTACATTAACTACTCCCACTAATGATAAAAATTAAAATTAAAACTAAACAACCCCCAAACACATTAGTGTCCTAGTTTCATCTGGGGTAGGGTTAGGGTTCATTTTCTTAGTAGCTGGTACAGTGCAATTCTTTGGATTTAGTATGGTCATAGCGTTGATCATACACTGATATTTTGGTTGTTGCTAAGTAGTGTTTAGGCTAAATCAAAGACTTTCATTGTCTCATGATCTGCTAGCGAGCAGATGCACAAAAAGCTGGGGGAGAGCATAGACAGGACAGCTGACTTGAACTTGGCCAAAGGGTTGTTCCACATCATAAAACATCATGATCAGTCCATAAACTTGAGGGAATTGGCCAGAAGGGGACAATGGCTTCCTGATGATGGTCTGGGTGTCAGTCAGTGGCTGGAAATTTTATTGTGCATCACTTTTTTTTATTGGATTTGATGATGATGATTATTATTTTGCCCTGTTTCAGTTACCAAATTATTCTTGTCTCAATCCACAAAATTTGGAGTTTTTTATATTTTTGTCTAATTCTTCTCCCCATCACACCAGAGTGGGGAAGGGCGAGTGAGTGAGTGGATGCATGGTACTTAGTTGCCAGCTAGAGTTAAGCCCCAACAAATGGAAGAGGGAAAGAATGGTGTAAACGAAAATTCCTGTGTATATGAATTAGATGTCTTTAAAAAATGTATTCTTTTTCATTCCAGTTACTTGGCTGTTGCTGTTAATTAGATGGCTTTAAGTATTCCATCTAATCTCCAGAAGATATTTCCAAGTTCATCTATCGATCTGCTACTAAATTATATACAAGTCTTTCCTTGCACAAGTCAGAACACAAGACTCATGAATCCTCTAAAATAACATGAACTTTTAAAAACCATATTACTTTGCAGTAGTGAGTTTCACATTCTGTGAATTTCACATTTGATGTATTTTAGGATTCAAGAACACCATTGCCTACCTGATTTCTTCCATTTTGTTTAATTCATCCTTCTGTTTACTGAGTAAATTAACCACTGGCCTCAGCAAATATTCTTCAAAGTACCAACAGTACCCATACATGTACTCTTAATCACACAGCAATAAGAAAAAGTACTATGTATAAACTCCTGAGAGACACATCCCCTTTTACTACCCAGATACACCTCAGATATCTCCTCTGAGAAACCCCAGTCAATTATCAGTTTCTAAAATTAGTATGCTTCTAAAGTTAGCATGTTTCTTCTTGGATTTCCCATGCTGACTTACATTTACAGTTAGGAGTGAAACACCATGATAGTGAAATCAAATATGCCATAGAAAACATGACTATAAGTAATTCCCAAAGTGCTACAGTAAACCCTGAACAATGGCAAAGGAGAAGTGGTAACTAAGCTTTCTTGGCTACAAAAAACCAAACCAAATGAAAGCAAAACCAAAAACCAAACTGAAAACCAACCAAGCAACCAAAAAGAACAAAACCAGAAACAACAACAAAAAAAAACCACAAAAGTAAGAAACTTTTTATCTGACAGACTTTCTCTACCACCAGCATTTTGTGTAGGTTTCTGTATAGTGCTGTTCATTTTAGTTTGACACTGATGTATAAAATCTATGATGTTCTCCACATGACTCTTCCTGTTGTTTCTTCAAAACTGTGCTCCCAGGCCAATACATTCCTGAACAAAGAAATTGTCTTTCCACCGCCTCTTTCAGTGATGCATTAATAAGAGATGGGAAGAGAAAAAAAAAAAAAAAATAAGAGACTTAAGACAAAACAGAAAAATAAAGTAACATGACCCGAACATCAGTCCTTGTCATTTTCCAGTTGAAACAAGGAAAGTTACAATAGATATGAATGCAGAAATTTGCCATTTTTAAATGTATTTTAGGTTATCAAAAACTCCTAATAAGCAGCCAAATAAATATGTTCTAACTGGTTAATTAATTTAAGTGAAAATTAGTCACAACAATTAATTTCCAATATAAAAAAATTATTTCTATATATTGTCTCCAGAGTATGCTTTCATATTTGTTACTCCATCAGATTATCCTCTAAACACACACAGGATCAGCTTTTAGTCTGCTTTTCCAGACAATCTCAATTGCCAATAAACAAGTCTGCATATAATTCAGTTCATGGTTTCCCCATCTGATCTCAGCTACTGCCTCTACGTCATATGACTTGGCCTTTATAATTTGATATTTTTTTTATTTTAAGAAGAGCAACACGAACAATGTATTGAAATTTTATGTTCTTCTTCATTTT
Source organism: Acropternis orthonyx (assembly GCA_035583155.1). NCBI lineage: Eukaryota > Metazoa > Chordata > Aves > Passeriformes > Rhinocryptidae > Acropternis > Acropternis orthonyx. Next base: position 95,219,475 of record JAWWEU010000081.1, on the reverse strand, counting down.
CTTCATCTCTATCACTTCTCCTCAGCATAAAATATCAAACAGCATCCAATAAAGAGTATAAAAGATAGTTTAGGTCCTACAGCACAGAAGTGACCTCTAGACTCTACTACCTGCACAAAAATTTTAATGACCTGTAAAAGAAAATGAAATAGGGAAAAAAATTCAAGCATGACAACTGGAATACTTTCTCAATGAAGTTCACACATGTTGATGCAGGCCAAGATTAAAACAAAAAAGGAAAAAATCCCATGCCAATCAAACAAAAAACCTGTCATAGTATATATATCCACCTTATTCTTGGGTATTGAAAAAATAGCAAAGCAAATGTGTTGTACCAGTCTGCAGTATCTGGGCTGCTTCCACTCAGTCACAGGCCCTTCCTTCAGGGCGTTTTTTCCCATCTGCGTTTCATAAGAGATCTGGAAACACAAAGAAGTCTCACAGTCTCAAGTACTGCATTCCATGAGGAAAATAAATAAAAACATATAGCTCATTGACAAAAGCAAGCACTGCCTCTGCCTCCAGCCCCTTCAAAGTACCAGATTCCCCATTTCACCTCCTATCAGAGCACAGTTGGAGCTTTCACTTGCTCTGCCACAAAGAGCAGTTTGGGCAAGAAGAACACACCTTTCAAGGAAGCAAGCTTGTAAAGCACTGAGCAGTGCCAAATAACTTTTTTTTTTTTTTAATGCAATTTAACTCAAAAGCCAGGACATCAGCTGCCAGCTCAGTGGGTTGGAAAGTGTTTTGGTTTTATTGTATTTAATATATTTCTAGGTTTCCCAATATATAAACTATATATAAATGTTTGAGAAACCATGGCTGGGAACTCTGTCCAAACAGTTGTAAAAGTAATTACACTGGTTAATATCAATGTAAGCACTAGCACACTAGCATTGTGGCATATTGTCTTTTTCTGATGCTGTGAAACCTGAGTTCCTTCTCAAGGTAAATGATGCTATCTCATTTGGATCAAAATTCAAGAATCCATAATTCAGAAACAGATGAGAAACTCAGATCGCAGGCACATTGCGGATCCAGTGTCAGGTGAGTGAGTAGAGCACCTTTCACCTGGAGGTCACCAAATCATAACACAGCTGTGTGCAACTGAGAATTGTCACTGCCATGACAGATGTTTGATGGTGTGTGTGGGATGATGCTCTCAGACTAGTTCCTAGGGAACAAGTATGTGTACTATTTTAAACAACATAAAGCTCTCACAACACCACTGATTGGCTCCCTTTACAACAGTTTCAGCAGCAAGGCTGCAGAACTCAGAGTCACTAATATTAAACAGCTATCTAATTCCTAGAAGTGCTCAATCCAGATCAGAGAATACAGTAAAAGGTTCAGTGAAAAGCAGCTTGCAGTGATGCTCTCTGTGTTGTCCATCTTCTCAGGATAATTGTGGCCTCGTTTTCCAAGGCTGTCACTCTGACGTCTTCCATCAGCAGTAACATTCACTCGATCTTTGTATTTCATTTTTTTTAAGAGGAGAGAAGGAGCGGGAAGGATGAAGGGAAAAAAAAACCTTGCAGAGTGAAATGAAACACTTGAAAATAGTCATCCTCTTTACATCTGAAAACTGATTAAATCCCAAACTGTCAGTGACTCAACAACAACAAAAAAGAAAAAAAAAAGGAAAAGCAAAAAAAAAAAAAAAAAGAATGTTTCTGATTCCTGAGTGCTTGAGTACATGAAGAAGGAATAGCACAGTAAGACTTTGCTTTCCCTATAAAAAGGGAATGTATTCAGTAATGAGCAAGCCAAATTCCAAAGCCCAACTGGATACAGTTTCAAAATTATTTATATGAGACACAGAATAGTCATGCCTATGTCTTTTATTACCTGAAATTATGTAATTAAAACTAAAAGATTCTTCTCTGAATGAAGTAATCTCTTTCCCAATAGTGATATTTCTTCATGTTACTGAGATGGTAAAAGAGAGTTGTGATTAATCCACTGTCCCTTTATCAAGACCAATAAACAGGGAGCAATAAAATGTAATCTGATTGTGCCATTATCTCAAATGAATATTTTATCATCTGTTAGCAAATAAATCATAAATTATTTTTCAACATTTTTTTAATAAGATGAAAGATGATCAGGGCATGCCAGGAACCACTGTAATACCTGATTAGAATAATCAGTCTGTTTTCTGTGAAAAATGAGGCCTTTGTGTGCCTTTTTGGAAATGCACAAAACTTTTGAGACTTCCAAGAATTAAAAATAAGGTGACTTGCTTAGGAACAAGCTCAACAGTTCTTAAATGTTGCACCCTGAATTTCACCTACAGATGATATCAGGAGAAGTCATTCCACCAATTACAGATCAGGCCCATAACAAGAGTAATCTGCAATTAGGTATTCACCTCAGTGGTCAGTATTTGTAATTAAACTCACACAATCAAATGCAAATTTGAGGGTTACAAAACTGCATTCTAGTCAAGCACAAATGCTGCCAGTCCTTCTTACTTCTAGAACAACAATTTAAGTTCACTTGGCATCCAATTTTTGCTTCATTTTCTCCAATACAGTTTAGGTCTTAATGTGCATAATTTTCATTACAGTATGTGGAACACTAATTATTCTGAATTAATTGCAAAATAATAACACCACTATTAATACAATCAATATCAACACAGGAAACTACAGAACTGATGCATCTAATTTTCTAGTCTTTCCAGGATTTTTCAATTAGTTTTCTACTTTTAAGAGACAAAGGACTTTAAAAATTATTCCTAAACTCATCTTTCTTGGAGGAAATTTACATCTGCTTAATCAGCCTGTAACTGATACTATAAATATGAGATCAATTTCAGGGACAAATATAAAATTTCCACTTGCAAGAGAGCTTGTATTCAAAGAGTTGTAAAATCTTATCCACATACAGGAAAAACCATCATAATTTTGTTTGCTTCCTCTAGGCCAGTTCAATTCCACCATAAGTAGATAAATGCTGTTTTTTCCATTTACACAATTGATTATTGACACATATCTGAGCACTTCTGAATGGAAGACCAGTGCTCACTCCCTCTGGTAAGACTATTACAAATAGTTACAAATGTTGGGGTTAGAAATCACATTTACAAATGCTGACCTATGGACCTGTAGTGTAAGGAATGATGGCAGCTTAGGCATAAAAGTCTTTTGCAATTGATTAAGCTCCAAAATAAACATAAATACTTTATAAGTGTAACAACCATATTTAACAAATATACTTTCAAACACTGCAAGCATTTCTCTTATGAACAGATGAGGCTTTTAATTTTTAGCACTTGTACAGTAGTTGTTATGTTTGAAGCACTCTAAAAGAATTAAATAATCACTCTTACCACTGCCCAAGTAAGTTGTGAAGTGTGAGAACTGGAGCTTGGTGACCACAGATATTTCAGCCTGCCTGAAACCAATAGTAAACAATGTTACCTAAATGTAGTGTGTCATTCCAAATAAATGTAGAAATTAAGAAGCAAACGAAAGCCCCTATCAAGTAAAAAAACATCTGAAAGAGACTCCGATATCTCTAATACCTTGTTGTGACACTTAGTTTAGTCCTTTCTGAGAGGTACAGTTTTGGGGAATTACCAACGAAACTCAACTGATTCTTTTTGTACAGTGTTCATACTACTGCACAGAAAATGAACATGGAAGGGAGGAGTATTTATGAAAAAAATAAAAATAGACAAAAACAAACAAAACCCCTCCTTTTTTAAATTGGAAACTATTGGCTTATCATTCTCTACTCCATTGTCAGAGACATAAATAAAGACAGAGGGAAACAATTTAAGTTAATATTAAGTTTGAATACAAAGTTGGTAGCTAGTACCAACATGCAGATAATGCTTCAAAAATTGCTAAGTATCATTTTTTTCCTCCAGACCACTCCGCATTCTATTATGTTCTCATCACTTCTGAGCACCTTACTAACCATTTTGCTTAATAGTAGTGAAGCATTAGGTTTAATAAACAGCTTTTTCACACATATTTTCTGAAACAGCTCTTCAATTGTAAAGTGGGTTTCTACTTGACTTTCTGTTTGCCTTGAAATGACGTGTAACTTCCAGTGCTTTAAGTACACCATAAAAAATTTTTCTATGTCTGCTGCAATACAAGATTTTAGCTGATCCATGATATCATCACAAGAAAATAAAATCAACTACAATATTCAAAATTGTCTTGAACTGTACTTTTTATTTATCTTTTACAGAGCAGGAAACCACCAAGGTGTTACGTATAACATTATGGGTTTATTTTCTCTCTGTATGTTTGCATACGCATCTAATTTTTCAACAGCTTGAATATTGGAATGCTGAGAAATTACTCAATGTGATACTCATTGTATCGATGAAGCAACCTAGTCTAGTGATTCATAGCATTTCTTGGCATTATACAACAGTGTAGAAATTTTTTAGTATTAACACATTTATGTATCACCTGGTATAATCAAAGGTGACAGTTTCACATAAATGTGATGATCTCAGATAAGCCAATTATTTAATGAGCAAACATTTAGTTGCCATTGGAAAGGATGACTCCTTAGGAGAGTGAGAACCACTTCTATGACCATGGTCATCTATGTACCTTTATATTTACCTTTTCCACTTAATTTCTGTAATACACATTTAAAAGGAAACAAATACATACTCAGCAAAAATATGAGACAAAGCCACTAATATTACAAGATCCTCTAGCTTCCACCTTCTTACAATTGCTGTGTGTGTGATCACAACCATAATGTTACAAGAAACCTTGCAGGGATATTTGGTAAATGACTGCTGTAACAGGCTTTTTCTACCTGTCATAAATTCATGGCTCCCTTTTAACAAACCCAAATATAACATAAAATAAATACAATATAGAAAATAAAGTACTAATTGATTGATTTTCACACTATGAAATTTTTGATCAGTCATTCAGAGACTGTAGTAATAGACTTGCTGTAGAACCAATTTAGAACCAGAAGAAACAAGCTGCCAAATGTACAATACACATCATTTACATTTAATCCAGTGCCACAGTCTCACTTTCATTTCTTCATTGACACTTGAGGGTGCCAGCATAGAGTAAAACTATGAAATATTAAGAGAAATTCATTACTATGTGGCATTTGGATTAGAAATAATTCACTTTTTCTATTAAGAACTTCACACATTCAGGAACACAACAAGGTTATAAAAAGGCAGATTGCAAACACTGATAAATTATGTGTGTTTCTTAGAACAAGCTGCTTGAGGACAGAGCAAGAAAATGCCTATATAGAATACAAATGCTTTGTGAATCAGCACCACTGAGGATATTTCAAAGAAATATCAGTGTCATGCTTGTTTGTTCCTTTATAAAATCTTGTACCAAGGTGAAGATAAACATACCTCTTCAAAATTCTTCACAAATCTTTTCTATCCCTTCCCTAAGTCCCTCTATAAATAATAGATTTCAACTACATCTTAAAAACATATCTTTGAAAGGGCACAAGTAAGATAAAAGCTGTGTGGTTTCACCACAGCTAATTGCCTACCTGCTACTTTTCAGTTGAATATAGCAGGCTGTTTCACTACAAATATGTGTGGTTTATAGTCAAAATATAGTATTGTCACAACTAATGAGTCAGCTGGAGAACATTAACATTGTGATGACAATGAGCTTCTAACATGTCTGAATCACTGTTTTAGGAAGTCTGGCTTCTGCAGAATTAAATGAATGAGAGATGCTAATTTAAGGATAAAAAGGACCAAAGGATACAAAATTTAATTTAGAAGCACTAACAGATTAACGCCCTACACAAAAATATCCGAGATTCCCTGAATAAAGGATGATTTCAACTGATTCAACACAAATAGGATCTGCACTCTCTTGGCTAAGAATGAATTTTCTCAAACATGGATCATTGAAACAGCAGGCCATAATGTCTTCTTTAAAAGACTTTCATAATGAATTTATGCAACTTTAGAGCAATTATAGACATGTTCTGCCAGCATGGTTACTCTCTATGCATATTATATTCTAAACAATGGAGTTCACTAGAAGAAAGTAAACACCATGTGTTTAACAGCATCATGCTTCCACCTCTAAATCTGTTGTGTTGTCATTAATATTGTTAGTATGTGAATTCTAAGAATTTAATGTAAACAGGAGGGGAAAAGAAAATGAGATAACACATCTCCAGTAAATTATTATCTCAATTTATCATCCTTCCCTTTCTCTTCAAGAATTTTAAGCCCCTCAAAAACAGAAGTTTAGAACTGAAATTTGTAAACTGTTTTTTTTCAAACAGCTCTTACACATGCTCTGATGAGCATGATTTCCATGATTATCCAGATAAAAGAGCTAAAATTACTGTCATCGGTTTATTTTTATTTCTTAATTTGACCAACACTCAAGGGCCACACCCAGTAGCACTTGATTATGTACAGAAGTGGCTTTTTGTTCCACCAGTGAAAGCACCTGAACTACACCAAAGCCAAAAGCTATGTGCTTCTTTCAATATTTTGGTTGAATGAAAAAAAAAAACCATAAAGTCTTAGGCTCATCCTAGTTCATACAGAATAAAGTGCAAGAGGTCATCAGTTGTGGGATATTGGATGGATGGATGGATGGATGGGTGGATGGATGGATGGATGGATGGATGGATGGATGGATGGATGGATGGATGGATGGATGGATGGATGGATGGTAAATAGGGTACTATAAGAGCTCTTTGCTTTGGCAAGGAGCAGAACGAGCTTCAGAAGTCCTATCAAGATAAATTTTAAATAGAGTAAGGCACAGTTTTCTAGAATTAAGGGCAGTTAAGCACCAGACAAAAGAAATCTCCTAAAATGGCTGTAAATCTACTTATAGCTCATACAGATCTAAACCCTCTTTTGTCTCTGAAGGGAAAAGATGGTTATTTATTCTGTGAGATTTGATGCACCTAAGAGAACCTTGGCTTTTAATTTACACACCTACATAATCCCTGCAGAGGGTGGTGCTCTGAATCTCTATGGATGCTTATCTTCCTTTATTGACTCAGAGATGAGAGGTAGTGGCGAGATCAAGAAATCTTCCCTTATGTTTAGTTGCAAAGACCTGAATATTTCCCCTTCTCACCCACCTCCCATGTTGATGGATGTTTTGTTGCAGCTAGCTTATTTCCAGACCTAGGAAAAAATTTCTTAAGAATGAGGTGATTTAAAAACAACAGGAAAAGCTGTTGTGGAGAGCAGGCAAATGCCATGAATGTTTTTTGGAAGCAGTAAAGCCTGTGGATGGACCAGTAGGGCCCTGAGTAAAACAGCCTAAAAAAGCCATTCCACTACTTGTGTAGAAGCAGAAATGTGGAATAAGAGCCTACTTTCTTACCTCAGCACCATGAGAGAGCCTTGCAATCAAGGTTGTTCTAATTTTTAATTGTCACCTGTACTGTACTGGCTTTGTGTTTTCATACAGAAAAGTGTTTGCATTTACCTTCATGGTCACATCTGGAGTTAAAGGTGTTTATGCACATCTAGCCCAATCCCTGCTTGCTGTCTCTGACAGCAGGCTCTTCTGCAATATTCAGGATGTGCTTTCAGAATTGTAGATGCTAGGAATCTCTGACACGGTGCTTAGAGCCCAAGTAGCCCTTAACTTTGTTACCACACTGAAACAAAACTCTAGTTACTGGTTGCCCAAAGGCATTTTCCAGAGATTGGTTTCTGCTTATCCTGTCCACCAGCCCCATGGTACTCAGCAACAGCCATGCTCATGAGCATGAGTTGCCAAAATAGTGGAATAATAAAGAATGCACTAAAATTATTCCAATAAATTACTTGGACAAACTCTGGAATCTTCCCCAAGTCCATTATTGCATTAATTATCCCAAAATCCATTTATGTAATGTTAATTGAGTATGATTTAGGGGATTTAAGCGCAATTTTGAAGATATGAGCATAATTTGGGGTTTTAAGGTAGCCATAACATTAAGCTGTGGGCGAAGTTAAACCTGCACATGCGTAATAATACTTGAGAAAGTTAACCACCACTCACCTTGCTCCCAGTGTGTGAGGATGCAACTGGAGCACTGGCACCAAGATGGGGAACACCAGAAGAAACACAGTACAATCTTCAAAAGGCACACAGAGTTTGGGAGTAATTTTCCATCTCCCTCTGCATCCAGCAACACTTTCTTACAGTTAATGTCTTTTGTATTGTCCACCTTTACACAAAAAATGGGATGAGTGGGATCTCTAGGCATCATCTGTCTGAAGACGTCAAAGTTCTTTGCAAACGATTCTTAAGTCATTTCTGAATTGGTTCTTTGCTACATAAAATAATTATGATAACAAGAGCTACTTTGATGAGTTTCTCCAAGCACAATGTAATTTAGGGAGAACCCAGGACAGGTGTCCTTAGTGCACTGATTCCTTATACTTTGTTTTACAAATCTGAGGTCACTGTCAGTTAGAGTTGATATTTTCCACTCACACTTCACATCTGTAGAGTAAGGAACAATATTCATAATCACAGAAGCCTTCAAAATAGTACAGTTATTCAAAAGAGCCCAATAATACAAAATAAATAGCACAGTAATTCAAAATAAATAGTAAAATAATTCAAAATTATAAAATCAATCAAGAATGTCCACTATGTAGCATCTATTCAAAGGGCTTCAACACTTCCAGGATTCTGGATCGTGCTTTTTTATTTGATTGAATTTTCAGGATAAAGGGTAAATAACTCCATAACTTTTATCTACTGTGGGCAGGTTTTAAAGTAGCCTCGCAATTTTGACTCCAATGCCTTTTAAATAATAAACACTGAAGGACTCACTTTCCCTTTACTTATTGCTTTTCCTTCAGTTGGGGCCATTGCTCACCATGAAAACATCTGTAGCTCTCCAGACTGTTCTCAGTGTGGAGCAGCTGACCCCAGTTCTTGGGAAGAAAATTGCTTGCATGGTGGCTGTCGTTGCTCTAATTGCTAAAAAATTTATTATAAAGGGATGGAAAATCAATATTATGAACTTGAATATTCTATATATTTTAACTTTATATATATACATAAATATAATTGCTAGTAATGTTAGATTCATGTAGAAATATTCTTTTTAAAGTTACAGAACTTGTTTTTTAACTGTGACACCAAAAAAAGAGTGACTTGCCTTAAAAACTCCAAATTTAAAGACAGCATTTCACACACAGGGGAATTTCAGAAAGATCCATTTTGGTGAATAGCAAAAAAACCCAAAACAATGGAAAATAATAGAAGTTATTTGTGGTAACTGTTCTTGGAGGATTCAGAATTTGGGACACCTGAAAGCTGGTGGATCGATCTCCCTGTCACATGACAGAAGAAGCAAATGAAATTAAAATCTCCCAACACACTGTGCTTACTCCTTTGCTGTTCTGACAACCTGACTATTCCTCAGAGCAGCTTCCCATGTGGAATCAGAGGATTGGGCAGACTACCAGCCACAGCCAAGAATCATTTTCACCAGAAACCATGAATCATTTTTTTTCCTAAAAACAATTAAATTCTTCTTTCTTAATGAGAGCCAGCCGCTCACAAACCTGTGATAAATAACAACACTGCCAGAGAGACTGTGCTGGGGTTTTGAGGCTGCTCAGAAAGAAGTGAATGATTAAAAAAGAAAATATCCTTTTTTCTTTTTATTTGTTTTTTCCAGTGAGCAGCTTGTGTTCTTGTTTACTAAATACTAAGCTAGGCAGGCTGTGCAGTGTCACAGTTTAATTACAGAGAAAACTTCACTGGTAGGGCTGTCCCTGCACCAAAGGAAAGCAGCGACTACCCTAGAAGAGGGAAGTACATCTATTTTCCTCAGCAGAGAACTGTGTACAGGTGCCTAAGGAGGGAAAAAACAAACAAATAAAAAACAAAATAAAACCCACAAACAACAACAACAACAACAAACCAACAATAACAAAAACAAGCAAACAAACAAACAAACAAAAAAGGTATCTTCTCTTTGCCCAGACCTCAGAACACAGTTTAAATATCTAAGGGACAAATTAGTCTATCAAAGGTGCTACGACAAAAAGAAAAAGCATAACATGTAAGAAAAACCCTGAGATATAACTGTTAAGAGAAGGTAAAAACCTGAAGAATGAATGGGAGACTAGGATAAATAGACAAGTTTGCTCCTCCTAATCATAGTAATAGATAAACTATTCTGGAGGACCTTTTACAAATACCAATAAATAGCTGTTCCATGTTTTTATCTCTAAACCTCCTTACTGAATACTCAGTATCTCCATCCATAGAAAACATTTCCCAGGAAATGTTGAAAGACGGATTGTTTTTCTTTCCCTAGGTGAAAACAGACATTTATTATGAGAAATACCAGTAAAAACCTTTATCTTGAAGGATCTTTTATTTTTTGTTTTCTATTGCCATAGACTTAAAAATTACTTGCAGAGACACAATATAGGCCACCCCACAAAATACTGGAGTTATATCAAAGAATTGGCCTTAAAATATTAGAACCTAAACATTCTAAGAAGAAAGAATTTATATTTTACAAAGGTATGTGTCTAGAAGTATGATGAATTTTTTATTAAATTCTTGTTTTTGTCCAAGGCCTGTCTTACAAAATCTATTTAAATTTATTTATGTTTCAGTTTTCTTTAGGAGCTTATGCCTGTTCTAGCAAAATATTTGAAGTAACTAGTGAAAGCGTGTCATAGCAGCGGTAATTTTCTCTCAGTATGCTGAGAATCCAACCAGTTCTCAGTCTGACAAGAACCAAGAAAGAAGTCAAGTGCAATGTTTTTATTAGAGCACATAAAATATTTAAAACACATGTTTAACAACTAGTTTGTGTGCATTTGTACCATATCATTCTTTTAGCTTGCTTGAAAATATTTAACACTCTCTTGGACCACTGAAGGGTTGTAAAAATACAGAACTTTTTCACAAGCTAACGGGCACAAAGTTATTTGTCTTAGTACATGGTTCTCTACATAGTCTAAAAATGCAATTCTGTCCTCATTTTCATTACAATATGACATACATTGTTCAGAAGAGTTGTCTCTTTTCCCAGATTTCTATTGTCAGATCTGCTGATATGGAAAATAGAAATCTAAGGCTAGATAATCTCTCTTTTCCAATTCTATAAATCCCATTAGTGAAACTTCTTTGAAGAAATGAACTGTTCACTGATCTGAGCTTAAGCTGAGGAGAATAATGACAGGACAGACACCACTACTGTGTGCATTAAAACAGCAGTACTTGCAAGTGATTCACAAAATCTACAAGCAGAGCTGCATCTTTGAATCTATCAACTAAGTTGGCTGACCTAAAACTAATAAGAAAGACATGATATAGTTTGACATAAAAATATTGTTTCAAAGAAACCTTATAATAAATTACAAACCCTAGCACGATTATCACTTTAAAAGATCACTGAAGTAAAGGAATGTGGACTAATACCACTAGCCCACACAATATCATAATAAGAGAAATATTTTGGTCACTTGAATTTAGTTTTAATACCATATGGAACATTGTATTTCCCAATTCATCAGAGATTAATTTATTTAAAAAAAAATCCTTCTGTCCTCATTTGTCACAAATTCCTCTACAAGCCTCAAAATTCTGTTTTCAAAACAAAGATTATACTCTTTAATATGAAATTGCAACACATCACCTCAAATTAAATTATCATAGAGTTTGTGGGTTTGCTTTGGATTTTTGTTGTTGTTGTTGTTTTGGGGTTTTTTCTTTGTTTGAGTTTTTTGGGTTTTTTTTGGTGGGGGGGTTTGTTTTTTGTTTGGTTTAGTTGGGGGGTGGTTCTCTGTTTCGTTGGTTGGGGTTTTTTTGGTTTTTTTTTCTCCCTGGGACTTAGAGATCCAAGAATTTTTTTAAATTCAGAGGAAACAAAGAAAGAAACCATCAAACCATCACCACAGATCCTCATCTCAGTCCTAATAAAGATTTAAGATATGGTAGACCAAAAACATTAAAAGGTTGTAAAAGGAAGTAATTGCTACTCCAGTTTACCTTCTGAAATATTTATATTGTTCATTCCACGAATCAATAAATTCCATAACATTTTAGCAGTCCCTATAGTCATAACTAAAATTGTTTTGAAAGGATTACTTTCAGTGGAAATTTGTAAAGACAAATCACTCAAGGTACAATGAATGAAAACCAAACAAAAATAGTTTTCTTACCATCCTATGAACAGTGCTTTCAGGGGAACGACATATTGTAGCTCTTGGCTAAAGAATGTACCTTCAATTTAATGGCTGCTTTTTTCTTAGCAGATGACAAAGCCAAACACAAACATATATATATTAGTTTTTAAATCTACCAGCCTTCTTATACTGCCTACTTCAAATGACGAGTTTTTTTAAAAGTTTACAATCACACATACAGAATTCTCTACTTTTATGAATTCTTCATTTTCTTTGGCCTTCCTACCATCCTAGATTATTCTTTATCCTTACTAAGCTAGTGGCATTGGAAAATAAGAATTACTGATTGTTGACGTGTTAAAGAGTTGCTATCATGACATACCATTTTCTTCAGGCATGTATCTTTCTCCATTGCACTTACTCAGAAGATGATTGCTGGAATGGGAACATGATCAACACAGCTTCCTTATTTAGAGAATAACATTTAAATTAAAAGATATTTCAGTCCCCTTCAGAAGAAAGTGAGCACATCTACTCAAAACTTCAAAACTGATCCACAGGTTCCAAACTGATTGAAGTTCTGATCCATATCTCCAGGTGTCTATGTCTCCCTCATTTTATCTGCTGTTTTTTAATCCTTGTTTTCATTGTCTGAGCACTTGTTGAACTCTGCAGTGAAGAATTACTAAACCCTCTGCAGTGAAGAATTACTAAACCCTCATATTCAGTTGTTGACCAATGTGTCATTCTTAAGGCCACTGTGTCCAAAAACTAACAGTCTAAAGCAACAGTTGTTTGGTAGATGTCTAGAGATAGAGTGGTTGAAAGGAAGATTCATCCCTTTTAGAGCAGTGTATTGTCCTGTGGTAGAATCTCTCTTTGAACCAGTCAACTACTTGATTCATCATAAGCCAAATGTCTCAAGCTGAATGATACAAGTATTTCTTTCATATCTTGTGAGACATTCTAGACTTACACAATCCATAACATTCACAGTGTACTGTATAAAGTTTCTGATACTTCTTGCAGGTTTGTGATGCTCTTCTGTATGTGCTCCTTTATGGTTCTTGCTTCCTATCTTATCAATGTTTAACATAGAAAGATAATGTAAAGTTCTTAAAAAACAACACTGGTTTTGTTAGCAGCTCATTACCAACTCATATTAATAACCAATAAAATTTATTTCACCTTCATCTAGATAAAAAAAATCAAACACGGCTTATCTCAAAACTAAGATAGTTTGCAGTCATGCATCACCTTTAACAGTGCTTTCATTAAGAAAATGGAGACATAACAAAGAAAACTTTGAAATGGGGTGAGACTCTTAACATTACATCCAAAATGTTTTACTATGGCTCTGGGATGAAATTAGATAAAATAAATTAAACTCACCATCTAGGAAATTTCCTGATCTGGGTAGACATAACTTCCATTTTCAATCTAGTGAAGTTATCATTTTACAATGACAATGCAGTTCCTTGAAGGTTAATAATACTCCAGTGCTCTCACAGACTTTTCTATTTTGTGAAGGCACAGTCCTCTAAAATTTATATAAATGCTGGGAAAGGACTTCTGGAGCACTTCAATACAATGAGATTTGGCATATAGTTTCAGGAACACATTTCAGGGGCAAGACAACACTAAAACACAGCCAGAGAATCAAGAAAAAGAATATTCAAAATGCAGCTACAATAATTCAGTCATTGATTATAATGATACTAAGTGGATTCTTGTGCTGCATTGTGATCATAAGACCACTGGACTTATGTGTGAAACCAACATTCAGAATCACATTTTGCTTAGCTTATTCAGTTGACATTCACAAACTCTTTTCACAGACTTTTGCCAGACTTCCCAGGCCAGACAGACAACTTAGCTATATTTTGCCCCAACTGAGCACTACAGTCTTCAAAAGAATTTACTGTTTACCATGCAATCCCATTTTTTGTTCCAAGTACAGAAAAAAAATCTCAAAAGCTGTTATTCAATGAAGTTATTTCTCTCAATTGATACATAGCACCTCCATAGCTTCTACTTAATTATAATCACTTATGAACAGTTAAAGCTCATTGAATAACATTACATGGATTAATGCTTCATCAGTGCTGGTGTTATTGTTTTGGTTTGACTCTTGGCAAAATGCCAACCTCCTCCCAATGTGACAGAGTTTCAGTTAAAAGAAGTGAGGAAAAAAACCCTAAAACTGAAACTGGTATATACACATATATTTACACAAATTTACAGCATACATATGGATAGATATAAAGGACAAACCAAAAAATAACTTATTGAAACCCCCCTCCTAACAACA
>JAWWEU010000081.1:95166445-95197000 GCA_035583155.1 Acropternis orthonyx | reverse complement strand
TTTTAATTCAATTCTGTTCTAGCTCCCTAATGTCATCTAACTTATTTGCCCTCATACTACTGTTCTGTGGCAAGGAAGAAAAATGAGCCAAGGAGGGAATACATGACTTGCTCATGATGCCACAAAAGTCATTAAGTAGATTGAATCAAGGTTTTCTCATACCAGCTCCCAATCTCTTAAATGTGTTATTTTGTTGAATAATTTAAATTCATTGTTTTGAATTGTGCAGTACTCTTGAACTGAAAAAGAAACTACTTGTATTCCATGTCATATTACAATGAAAAAAGATCTTTTTTTGCCAAAAGAAAAAAAATATTTTAAAAGCTTCTATGCAATTTATGTTTTCACTTCAGAAAATGATAAAATACCCATTTGTCCACTTTTACCTTTCAGTCATTCCTACTTCCTATAACTGCCATCTGGTTTTAGCTGTCCTCTACACAACCAAATATGTGAGTCTTTTCGGTTGGTAATAAAAGCTCTCCTTGCATGCCATCTGACACTAGCTTTCAGCTAATTAAATAATTTCCCAATGAATGCTGCATAAAGATCAATTATTTAATGGGAAAAAATGCTGAGAGCCAACTAAATCTTTTAAGGAAGTGTATGGCCAGCAGGGAGGGGAATTGAGGCAGTGCAAGTCTTAAAAGCAATAGAGGATGAGCCAGCCATAAATCCTCCTGCAGGTCTAGGAAAGTATGTTCTGCAGCAGAATGCTGCTGTTGGAGAGATTAATGTGATGTATATTCTGCTCTGCAGCAGCCAGGTCTTCCTCAGTTCAACCAGTTTCCCTTGGGGAAGTCAGTAATATCTGGAACATCATCTCCAGTCCCCATCTGCACAGTAGTCCCTGCTGGGAACTTAAAATCAAAGAAAAAAAAAAAAAAAAAACAAAAAAAAAAAAAAAAAAAAAAAAAAAAAAAGAGAAAAAACTCTGCCAACCCTCAAAACAAATTCACAAATGGACACCCACAGTCCACTACAAAATATCTCCTGGAGCCATGAAAAGGAACACCCACACAAATGGTACCTATAGGAGAATGTTTTGAATTTATTTTTCCTTACTCAGTTCTGGGGTTCTTTTTCTGTTTTCTTGGTCTTTTTTTTTTTTTTTTTTTTATTTTTAGAATTAATTACCATATAATAAAATTTAAGGGCTTAATGTTATATGTGATTAAGAAACCGGACATGACAACACAGAAAATCTAATGGTCAATTTGGCCATCACCAGAGACTAACCTGTGTATTTCCTACTGGCCAGGATCGGCAAAAATATTTTACATTGTCCATTACAATGTCTCTAGGATGACCTCACTTGAACAAGGAGGTCGAATAACATGATCTACTGTGGACCCTTTAAACCTTACCCATCTTGTGATTACAGCCTGAGGGTTTATCATAACTTACTACAGTAATTATAGAAAGGAGATCATACCAATTAAAGACAATGCCTGAGAAAATCCTAGAGATAAATATAATTTCAGGCTCCATATTCATAAATACATACTAAATTCTGTACTTATACTGAATGCTCTTTCAGAAAGTTTTCTTTCCTCCCTTTCTATATGAAGAGAAAAAAATGGGGGCCAGGGGAGGGGGTTGGACATAGAAAAGTTGAGGAGGTAAAGGCTCTTCCTGCATTTATTATGGCTTACTGTTGCTTTGCACATGTGCTTTCTGTTGTTTCACCAGGTTGTTGGCAGAGTAGCATACCTCAACACTGCTTTTATCACAGTGTGAAAAACACCAGATGTACAAAATTAAAGTTCAAGTTAATCAAAATATTGCTTGACAAAGCAAATAATTGAATTGCACTTTCAATGCACTGTGGTAGACAATAATTAACATGCAGCATCTCCAACATCTGGATACAACTTCCAATTTCCGTTTTAACATCATAGAGTGCTGTCTACACATTTTTTAATGGTACCCCTGATAATAATATATTCTGTTTTTAATCATATTCCACATTGCAGGAAATGAAGCTTGCAATTTTCCCAGGTGCTTACCAAATTACTACTGCAAGCTAATTCTTATCCCCCAAGTTAAGAGTTTCAACACTGTGCACATTAACAGCCTGCTTATGTTCTTCCTGTACAACAGAAGGTAAGTTAATATGTGATTCAATTATATCCAGTTTGTGCATTTATAGCACCCTTTGGGCAGTACTAAGAAGGCTGTAAATGTACTTATTCTGCTTGTTTAATGCTCTACTGTATTATAGGGGAGAAGGAGAGAGAGGTAGAGAGGGAGAACTGCATCATTTTATCAAGAGAATCAATAAGGAACTCGACTTCACTGTATTGATTCAAGAGGGCGCTAAGGTGCAGCTCTCTCCTTTACTTGCTATAAAAAGTTTAACTTTTATATAAATTTCCCTCTTCACATATGTACATGAGCACACACATTAAGCCTGTATCTGTCAGCTTTAATAAAATGCATGCGAAGTACATTTTTGTGTATTGTAGACACTTTACCTTGAATTAAAACGAAGATATATTGCACAATTGTCTGCTTGCTGTGCTATTGACCTAACTGAACAGTGTCTTAAAAGAAGACATCTATTTTTTCCTAACTTGTTTATTTTATTGCAGGCCAGCCTGAGGCTTCATAAAATAGTTGCACACTAACACTCATAGAAATCTGAGTTTTTTTCTTCCTATTTCAAATGCAATGATTACCTAACAATGATGGGTTATACTCTGTATTTTAATGATTTATTTTATTTTTAAAGATAACAACTTTCCTTCTTGTTCTTCATGAAAATTGTCCAGAGACAAAAACCGACAACATGGGGAGGAGGGGGGGAAATCAGTTGTAAAAGTGTCATAGAATTTTGGGGAAAAATGTAGACCTCTCCTGCATTAGGGGACATGTATTTCCTGTAGCTAGGAAAAACAAGGAAATCCATGAGAAAACTTATGTGCAAAGTTTTAAAATAACAAATTTTGAAAAACATTTCTCTCAATTTTCATTGAAAGGGTTTTTTACTATTTAAAAGTTCAAAGTGAAAAAAATTGATTTCATGACTATTTAGATTTCACCACATAACTGTTAAATTTAGGTAATATAATACTTCCTTTTATGCTTCTAATGTTTGTTTATCATATCAAAACAAATCAAACAAACCAAACCAAACAAAAACAACAAACTAGGAGCAAACCCCAAAACTGTGGTTCAGCAAAAGTGTAATCCACATGGACGTGTCAGATTATACCAGGAGAAATTTATAACAGTAGAATTTTTTTCCAGTAACGGTATGATTTGCAAGGGATCTCAGTGGGGTACAGATTATGTACACAACACTAACAGTTCCTTCTCTACTATGTTTTCTCCACTTGTAAAAATTACATATACATAAGGTGCCTTTTTTCATTTATCATATTTATTGTTAAACATGTGAGTGATTCTCATCAGCAAGAATCAAATCAAATCTGTTTTCAATTTTCTGTGCCTCAGAGAATGTACCCATTGCATGTTTGTGTGTGACAGCAAATTTGACCAAAAGGACACGGAATTGTTTTTGTGTGCTCATTTCTCCTTCAGAAGTCCTCAGGCTTGGAGTCTAAATGTGTACAAAAATCTAATATGCATTTTTACTACGTTACCACATAAGTTCATTATGATTATTTTAAATCAACTTTTCATTTTAACCTTCTAATTTCTCAAGTTTAAAATGGTTGTATTCTTCTCAATGACTACAGGCATTCTGAAGTACTGTTGAAGCAAACATATAAAAGTGTTTTGGACTTTCTGACATAACCTGGTTATTCACACCTCCAATTCAACCAGAGACCAAAAACCAGTTTATCCCACAGGGCTAGGACAAGGATGAAGAAGGAGAACCTCATCCTCTGTCATAAGACCCAACCTCCTCAATTTCACTAGCTTTTGTTCTACTTTCCTAGCAAATTCCAACTCATCTTTGCAGGAAATACTATAAGTTACTTCACAAATAAGTATGCAACACTAGAGTTCAAAAAAAAAAAAAAAATATTTTTCCCCACTCTGATCCTATGTTGTCAATTCCAAGAGTCTTCTAAAGATGAATTTGACTACAATCAATGGTTCTTAAAACCAAATAAGCTCAAAACACAGAGTGCATCTTCCTACACATACTATTTGAGAGTCATTTTCCTGTGTCCTTACTGAATCTTAATACAGAAGGTTTTATGAAAATTATGGTCAAATTAAAATTGATTGAATGAAACTGCATCCGATAAAGTCAATGAATATGAAGCATCAGTATTGGTATAAAACCCCTTTACATAAACCTAATTCCAAACTCTAATTTCTATGTATGGTACATGTTGAATCCAAAAAGGTTTAGCACTTAATTTAGCAAATCTAGCAAAACTCAGAGCAGAAGAATGAAATGTATAATAGGTAAAAATAAATTATAAAAAATTAAAAAATATGTTGATTTTTACTTTTTACTTGACCGGGAGCTTCAAAGTAATTTTAGCTATTAAGAATGAAGAACTAGAAACAAATAGTATGTTTTTTCCCTCTTCAGTGTTTCTTGTATATACCTCATTCATTCATTTAAGAAACTGAATTTATCCCATGGGATTCATTGCCACAAAAGCAAATAACCAAATCAAATAATATGGAGGGAAGATGAGAGTAGTATTCTCATATTCTATGTTCAATCACTTACTACTTTTACTAAATAAATTTTAAGCCAGCCTCCTCATTGAATTCTGTGGGATTATACTTACAGAGCCAATAGAGGAAGGTAAGTAACCTGTTCAGAGGATGAAACAGAGTCCTCATTTAGACTAGCCCCTGAACAACAGTTTTTCTCTAGTAACTCTCTACAAAGAAATCAGCTGCACTATTCTTTCTCAAACAAGTCTTAGTTTTTAAATCAACACATTGACTCCTGTATATGACAGTCTTGGAAGGAATGGAGAGAAGAAAAGGGAAAAAAAAAAAAGGAAAATAAACAAAACCCCCAAACACATCGTGGCTATTCTGCTGCTTCCTTCTTGGGGAAGCTTTATTAGTATCAACCATCAGTCTGGATGATGCAGGCATCCAACAGATCACAACGAAATAGTTGTCATTCTTTTTCAAGGACATCTGTCTCTATGCCCTATTTTGGGATACTCAATGCAAATTGCCCTAAGAGACTCCAACAGGTCTTAGTAAAACTCGTTTGTTCAGAAAAACCTCCAATTTAGCACACCAGCTGGCAGAGTTCTTATCTTCACTATACACTAAATTCAGAAATATGGAAAATAAAAGAAGTAAATATAACCCCTTTATTTTTTAATTAATTAATAAAATATATTCAATTTTGCTGTCAACTCCTCACCAACAGTTGGACAAAGTAAGGTTAGGTTCCTTAACATTTCAGTAACAGAGAAGGAGAAAGAAAATAAAACTATATGTAAAGATTGTTTTACTACCTCCTATTAGCTGTTGTATTTTCATGTTCACTAACAGAATTAAGAAATTTTTATCACTGATCCATTGTGCACGCTCTGTAGTTGCTCTTGTAGCAGATCAGCTGTTGACAGACTGGCAAAATAGCACTTGGAAAGAATATAAAAACCACATTGTTTTATATGTTTCACACTGGTTTTTCAGGAATGCTTCTTGACAGAAATATGCAGTCCATTGGTCCTATGCTCATCCAGAATATGTCAGATTAAAAAATATGACCTATTTATCAAAGAGAGTTCTCTACAATAGCTCTTATATATATGCGGCTCTGAATTCTCTTAGAATGTTTTCTTGTACAAAGACTGAAATATTAAACTGTGATTATATGCAATTTTTTCTTTGCTCTAAAACAGCAGTGATAGACAAAACACGTTACCTAATTTACAATAAAAGGTTAGTACCAGTGGGCTACATGCGTACAACTACCATAAGGAATCTCAGTGTGTTTGTGTGTGTAAAAGAATGCAAGTATACATCCCCACATATACAGAGAAATGTTTATGCATATAGATATACTCATATACCTTTTTTGATATATACTGGTTTATGCAACAGTACCTCAGCGTACACATCCAAGCGATATGTTTTCAGCTTAAGAACGTCATTAATTCCTGTCTCCAAAACCACTTTTTTTTATTACTTTTCTTTTTACTGCCTAAGAAAACATAGGGGAGACAGACAACAGGCTAACACTTTTAGACAGTTACCTTATGCTTGTGTTTACCCTAAAAAGGAATACACTCTGTACAAATGCCTTCAAAGTAGCATCACGACATTGTTGGCATGGTGGATCCTAGAGCCTGCCAAGCCATAATGTTTCATTCTACACTTTTTTCTCAGAAGAAAGAACCTCAGAAGGGTAAGTGAATGGAAAGATTTTTATTTTTTACTTTTTTTTTTTATTATTATTATTTTTTGTAATTAGAAGAAAACTCAGAACGGGATTCATCTTTCTACAAACCAGTATCTTTCCTTCTTATCTACTAAATACAGAAGCTTTGTGATGTTTTTCATCAGTTGCTATAAATTCCACAGTCATCTCTGGATGTCTAGAAAGATAAAGTTTGTAGTTTGTTACCTTGAAGGATGGGATATGTGACTCTGCCTTGCCCAGTCTCTGTTCTGCAGGCTTCCAGGTCATCCATGACTCCTCATTTCCTTGTTCTGCAACACACTGAGTAGACTGTCCCTTCTGAGTGAGTTCTCAGTTCTTTACTTGGAACTCCATGTATCCCAGAGGACAGCAGCCTGGTTGGATCAAGCCAACAGGCCGCTTTTCTGCTGGTATGCAAAGGAGCATAACGCAGTGACATACAACACACAATAATGAAGTACCATTCATCTCAGAGAGCAGTTTGTCAAAGTTAGCTAAGTAACTTCTGTATCAATACCTATTTCAAAATTAATAAGTGAAGGGCATTTCTCACAGTATTTATAAACTGAACAGAATATTTTATTGCTCCCTTACAGAAGAGACATTTGGCACAACAAAACTGATATACCACTGACAGGTACTTAGGTGTTCATATGCCAAAGAGTCTTTTGAAATATCTGGTCTTTAACAAAACTTTGTTTCTCTAAAGCACTGCTGAGAGCTTGATCTCACTGTCCTTGTTCAATCAGTTTACATTAGCATGGGGATGCATTGCCATCTTTCCCCTTTTTTTTATCATTTATTATTGATTTTTTTAAAAATAATTAATAAAAGGGGTAGATCAGCATTCACCGTTTCAGTTTCATTTTAAGATATTCCAGTAGATCTCAACTGGCCCTGCTCAGAAATTAAATCAGTGGCACAAACCATCATGTCTTAACACATTGATGCACATTAACACCTGCCAAATCCTCTGTGGTGGAAGAAGGGCTGAATGGTGCACGTGGGAGCAGTTAAAACCCTTCATGACCTGGAGTAGAGGTGATGAAAACATTGATCACAGCCCAGAGAAGTGGTGTCTCCTTTCTTTTCTGAAAATGATTAGCCAAGATGCTTTTTAACTAATCAGTTCTTGATTTCATGTCTTTTGAAAGACCAAGGGTATCTTTTATAACTCCTTAACTGCTACCACTGCATCTGGTGTCACAACATTTCCATCTTGGACACATGCTTCAATCTTAGCCAAATACTACATCTTGTGTTTACGTATCTTGAATGAATATATGACTAAGAAGAGAAATATGCTTTGCAGAATCCATGTTGCTGCCATAATTTACTCCATTTTTTCTATTTACACTCTTACACTTCAGCTGGAGAAAAATTGATATACAACACAGAGGTATCAGTGGTAGAATTTTCACAATAATACAAGTTTTGCAGCTGTGTTGATCAAAATCTTCAAAATTATATTTTTAGTTTTCCTTATTATAAAAATTATGCCCTACAATGTAAAGAAGCTTTTTGGTGCCAATGTGGGTATAATTTTAATGAATAACTGAAGATTTATTTTGCCAGCATGTCAGTTAAACTATTAAGAACTGGTAGAATAATCTTCTTTTCTCTGCCTTTTCCTTTGCACTACAGATATTCAAGTTAAGGAAAAATTATGTATTTTAATGCTTTATGAAGTACTTTGAAAGGAAGAAGAATAAAAGATAATTTTTAAATGGTCTGTTAAATTTATACTTCTAGGGGTTTTGGGGTTTGTTTTGGTTTTTTTGTTTTGTTTTGTTTTTTTTTTTAATGAAGATCATTAGAACTTTTTTATGTTCATAATTTTTCCCTGTAACATTAGGGTTATTAAGTATAACATCATTTTTCACTGGTATGTATGGCACAATGTCAAATCATAAGCCAAGCCAAATGGAACACAGAGGGAGAGAGAAGGGGGGACATACTAACAGAAGTATTTCTTAATAACGGAAACCTAGCAAAAGAGGCATCAAATTTGTCAGCAGAACTGCAGATATGACTCTATCAATAATCCATGGCACTTTTGTATTTCCCAGCTGAGGCTATTATAGAGGTTTGGATGACAGCCTGATTCAACTTCATCATGCAATCTACTGGGACAGAAACTCATAACTGGCTTTCAACATAGATCCTTCATATAAAGGGTAATAACTGGAGCCAGTCAGTGTGGTAAGATTATCAGAGTCTGCAGCAATGAACTGCAAAATGGGGGAAAGACAGTCTGACAGAAACCTGACAAAATAACCTCAGCAGCATAATGCCTTTAAACATCAAGGAGAAATAAGGTACTAGAAAGATCCCCACAGAACCTTCCTCAACACTGTTCAGCTGGTGTTTTTTAATTAAACTTATCTGGACCTATCTTCAGACATTAAAGAAAATGAATAATTAATAAGGATCTTGAGCTACTTCAAGAAAAGTAATAAAGACACTACAGAAGGTTTTATCTGTACTGATGAACATTATTGATGTTCTTCCAAGTCCATTGATTTTCAATGGAAGGTTTCAATAGGACTTTCATTGTGACATAACAGTATTATCTAATAATGTACTATCTAATAAGGCCTTTATCTAATAATATATCTATGCAATGTCCATCAAAGAAACTTAATTTGGCCTATTAAATTGTCAAGAGCAAAAGTTTCAAAACCTTCTACATGACTTATTTAGGATCCGCTATCCTATTTTCAGGGTTCAGTATAAACCTCTGTCTGGTAAGAGCCAGACAACTTCACCTCCAGTTCTTGAATTCCTTCAAAATTTACACAAAACTTTTTTCTTCATTTGAATTTGACATAGGCTGGCTTTCACATCCAAGTAGAAACTCAAGGGCCCAAGTTTGTGCAAACTGCCCCTCATGAACAGAACCATTTAACAGGACACTTTTGATTGTACATATAGAGGCAGATGTATTTAGTTGGCAACATTAAACTGGGTAAAACCATTAAACCAGTTTGAAATCAAGCAGCTTTTTTCACAGCAAAAAGAATTTTCCACAATACATTAAATTAGTACATATATTAAAAAAAAAAAAAAAGGGTATTTTTTATCAAAATTTTGAAATTGAGGATGGGATTTATCTCAAAATTTTTTGCTGGCAACAATGCATGTAGCACCAGAGCAAATCAGCCCAGTTTTCTACAGACAACAGACAGGAGTACAAGTATGTAGACAACAATTAAACTCATTAATCTGGAATATATGGTTTAAGATTGCATCCTAGAAGTGCCCATTTCTTTCCCTTGACTATAAAAAGACTC
The DNA here is from genome assembly GCA_035583155.1 of Acropternis orthonyx. Taxonomy (NCBI): domain Eukaryota; kingdom Metazoa; phylum Chordata; class Aves; order Passeriformes; family Rhinocryptidae; genus Acropternis; species Acropternis orthonyx. The sequence continues at coordinate 95,187,382 of JAWWEU010000081.1, read as the reverse complement.
AATAAGGATGACTGAAATCTTGAGGATCAGCTGAATTCTGCAGAAATGTTTTCATATTTTGATAGAAAGCAAGAATTGAAATTTTTTCCAACAGGGTATTTGTGGTTTCTGGTGTTTGGCCTCCTCCTTCTACAGAGAATTAAAATGTCAAAAGATCCTGAAACACAAAATATCTTTCTTTTACTTGTCACTACTTATTAATAACATAGGAACCTCAGAAATCTCTGTCTAGTGTCTGAAGCATAAGTTACGATCACCTGAGTTTAAAAACCATAACAAGACTTCCAATAGAAAATCACTGGAAGTGCATGACAGCTGTTAAAGGAGGACATAGGTACTGTGTTAAATTGCCAGGCATTTCTACTGAAGCCTACTGCAATATATTAACCCTTCTTCATGCTTCAAGCAATAAACAACAAATGCAAAGATTATATAAGATAACTTTTCCGCCCAATACAGCAGTGAGGAAATAGTCCCATTTGTCTAATAAACCCTCCTGTGCCTCTCTCCCTTCTGCTATGACCTTTTCTTAACTCTTCTCTTCATGCCTTACTTAGAACAAAACACCACATTCACATTTGAGAATGCTGTTTTGTTTCTGAATCAATCCCCAATACACTAACAACTTGTGGAGATATTTTGGTTCAATTCTGTGTCAGTTCACAGTAACTTTTTTACATTTTTATAGAGGTGTTATAAAAATAAATTTTCAGGGGGTGGGTGGGAGGGAGATTATTAGCAAATAACCTTAGTATATTCAAGTGCAGTATAATGAGTATTCTTTAAAAAAAGAAAAGAGTAACTGACCTCTGTGCAATACCTGAGAAGACATAATTATTTACATAGAGAGTCAGAGAAAAAGCTATACAGTCAGGGATTATTACAGAGGTTTCTGTTACATATTTCACAACTGTGTGAGGCCCCATTCTCCACTGACACATTAATTCCATTCCATGGAAACCTTGAAATTCAGCTATGTTCTGAGCCAGACTGAAAAACAAGCTTATTAAAATTCTCCATGGAGGAAAATCCCAGAATTCTTGCACTGAGGTAGGTCAATGGTTTTGTTGAATCCAAAATCTCAAAAACTCCAGGGTTTCTGCTCCTGGCAGCAACCTCCTCCCTGACTATTACATGGTTATAGATATTTGAATGCATGATGTCAAATAACATGATTTAGGACAGGAAGAACTCATCACTTTTCCATTCAGCTAATGTGAAAGTAAACCAAATTTACCCTGTTTCTAGAGGAATATTAGTAGAATATATTTACTTTTTTTAAGGGTAAATCAAAGAAATTAAGTTAAAATTGCACAGATTTCTTCTCTTTCTCAAAAGAAACCTCTGTATCATGACTTCTGCCACATATCTGACATGTTTGCATAGACTTTTAAATGAAGCTTTACGTGGTTTAAGAAATTACTACCTATATGAGACAAGAGACTTTAAAACCAACACAAATTAATTCATAAGGCAATTAATCATAAAATCATAGAAATATGGGCTTCAACAGACGTCATTTAGTCCAATTTCCTACTCAAAACCAGACTATTATCAACACATGATCAATACTAAAAAGATCACTCTTCATTTGAGTCTTTTCTCAGTGATAGAGATGTGAACCATACAAATCATAAAATCTTAATAAGGAAACTATTATGGACTTCCAGCTTTTCATATATCAGTAACATTCTCAAACCACTTTTTCTAGTATTATCCTCTCAGGAACAACACATAAGGGCCACCATTGTTAGCAAATATTAATTCCTTTCTAAAAATACACACATTACAAAACTTCACATTAAAAAATATGAAAGATCATTTAATATATGTTTATATGCAGCGTAAATTCTTACTTATTAAAATAATTAAAAGATAAGTTAAAGAATTTGTTGTGCTGTATTTATATTTATTGTAAAGGTATTCTGTATTTCAGAAGGTGCAGTGGTTGCCACGGAAACTAATTTTTAGTCTATTGCAGAGTAAATAATTCGATAAATCTCCCTCCATATCCAGTTCACAGGTATGATTTCCTTTTATTATTGGGATGGGAGAGGAGAAGGGGATAAATATTTTCCTCCCTAGGTATTTTTTTTTCCATGTAGTAGCTTTTCAGTTTGTCTTACAGTGTTTTATAGAAAAACAGGAGTAATTAAGAACAGAAGAGAGAAACCCAGATCTTGGAGAAGTCCTTGTCCGAATTATTGAATGCTTCATGAACTGATGGAAAATCATTTACTTCTCAGAACTTTGTTGCTTCCATCACTAGAATACAAATAAAGGACTTACTAAATGTAGTTCTCAATAGGTTGAGAAGCTGAGAAAATTATTTCTGGAAAATGATTTAAAATACTGCAACCAAAAGCATTGTATAAGCTCAAAGTACTACTGTTATTCTGATCATTGACACGATTTCTTACTGTGCTGGGATCAATGAGGTTCATTTTTATAGAAAAGTTGTCACGTGAATTTCACACTTCCTAGGACCAGCACATCATGTATCACACACCAGTATTTTAATGTTTTAAGAGAAAGAGACTTAGCTTTCATCCAGCATAAAATCTGGTAGTTAGTTAAAGTGCCTGTGGGTATTTATTCAACACCCCAAGGTGTTTTCTTTAGGAATTTAATTGATGGCATTGCACTAAGAGCTCCATCTTTCCTGTTTTACATCTTTCTATGCTATAATGTTACTATCTGTGCAACACCATACACATTATCTATGTATTTAATAGGAAAACTACCTTTCGTTTGTGCTCAGTTTTTATTTTTCTTCCAGAACCTATATTTTCACATTACCCTTTGCAGCCTATCTTCTACAATGTCCATGGAGAGCTGGAAAGTAGAAACCTGTTTTCTACCAACAGGACTAAAGCAGAGGAGCTAACAGATTCAACTAAAACCATGAAGGAAAACTGTGCCAGGGTCAGAAGATGAATCACAGCTCCAGAGCCTACCTCCATTATTTAACTTGTTTACATAGCAGGGTCTGACTGCCATAGTTAGGAGGGAAGCTGTCAAACAGCATCAGCTCTGAGTGTTGAACATGGCCATGTCCAGCAACATGGATTTTGCCACTGAGCCCCTTTAAAACTTCCTGCAGTAAAGGCATATTTGAACTGTACACTGAGGAAATGGATTCCTGAAAGGAAGAGAGGAGTAGAAGTCATGGAGTTCCTGATACCCAAAAGGGAAGGAGGAAGGGGAGCAGATAGAGAAATTTCTGGAGAACTGATGCCACCACAACTGCCAGGAATATGAGGGATACAAAGCAGGAAACACTGAGTGGTGCTGCTGGCAATAGATCTTTCACCAGCCCCAACAGATTCTGTCTGTCTGCATCAAGTCTGTTGGCTTTTCCTCGTGCTCTGACATAATAAAAACAGGCAGCAGGGACAAGGCCATTTTGCTATCCCCAGGGTTCTGCTGCGTTGGAGAGCTATCTACCTTAGCCATGATGAGAGACATGCCAAGCTTAAAAACAGCAAAGCTATAGCCAGAGTAATTTTATGCAGTTATGTCAATGCCAGAATCCTAGAATATCCTAAGTTGGAAGGGACCACAATGATCATGAAAGTCCAGTTCCTGGCCCTGCACAGGACAGCCCCAAGAATCACACCACATGCATTGTTGTATGCAAATACTATAGACTTGATGCAAAGAACTACCAATTGTCTATGAATATCAGGAAGGCCTCCATAAGGAACCAGGCAGAGGCATTACCTACAACATACACAAAAGTAGCTAGTGGATATAAAACTGCATAACTGTATTTTTTCAAGAGACTGCCCTGTGCCAGCTCAAATGGGTGTAACAATGTCTCTAAATTCATCTTATAAGTGATATAAAGAAGCATTTTCAAGTTTGAGTTGAACAGGGACTTCTTTATTTTGATTGTTGTTAAGCGTTAAATCTGTCTCTCCCTTATGTCTGTTTCCATGTATTCACTACTCAAGTGAAAATTGCTTTTAATTTCAATGGCAGGTGTAAGGGCTCAGATTTTAGGCAGATCATACATGCACTGGAGTCTAACTAGTAGTTTAACTGCTTCACTTTTGGCAATAATGTTTCAAACATAAGCAAGGCTAAAATGTAATTTTTGAGATATCTCCAGTGGTTGCATTTAATCACACTACTCTACTCCGTGTTTCCAAGCAATAATATCTTCCTTATACAGAACTTATAGCCTGATTCAGGAATAATGACGGAAAGGAAGATTACCATAATCATGTTTTCTGACTTGTTATGTATTTAGCCATACACTAATTCTGTAGAAAGCACATTTCCTTTTTCTGATGCCATCGAAATATTCCTCATGCACTAAATATGAAAACTTGGACATTCTGGGAATGTCTTGTTTGTTTAGCCCTGAGGTTCTGAATGTTTTGGGTAGATAGTAAAGGAATCCAAATGCAGCATTTGGTTTCAAGGAAATACAAGAAAGAAAATGTTCACACAAGGAACCTTTATATCTAAACAATTTCTCTTCTTACAATCTTCAGACCAACACTGACATTTCAGAGCTTGCCAAACATATACCCACCTTGAGCAGAAGAACTATCACACAACTGCAAAGGTGCTACAGCTGGTCTCCATCAATAATCTGCACATTAGTAAGGTGCCTCCTGTTTCTGGCTGTTTGCTTTCCTACTCCATCTTCTGCATTTTTCAAGGACTGGAGTTTTTAATATTAATACTGTTATAACGACTGTACATTTGTGAGGAAAGCATTGGACTGAATCGTATGGCTTACAAAAATTTACATAACATGATACAATATAACCTAAACTAAATCACTCAAAAGAATGTGAGTAAAATGAAAGGTAAATTAGAGCTCCCTAACTCTCTTCTTAAATTATACTTCACACCTAAAGACATCCAAAATCATGGGATTCAGGAAAAGGTTTATTTCATGTCCATCTTAAGAATGCAGAGGCCAGTAAAAATACTATTTGGCAGATTTTCTCGGACATCATTTCAGTTACTCAAAAATTTATGCAAAAATGTCAAAATGAGTGAATTTCTTGACATATACAAAGTACAATGTGTAAAATGAAACTCAGAATTGCAATCAGGTGGAGCAAACATGTTTATACTTGTCTCTGTAAACTAATGAAATTTGATTTTGGCATGCGCTCAGGTATCTGATATCCTGAAAACTTCAGAATAATGCATATCCATTTTCACAAAATAGATTTACTGAGAAGGGGAGGGAGAGATGAATGCTCTTTTTCCTGTCCTTTCCACTATTAAAAATGCACTGTTGTGTTCATTTTACTGAACTAAAATGTCCAACATCATTTAATATTGTATCTGCACTGATTTTAAATTGTTCTTTTTTGGTTGTTGTTTTTTGCTTGGTTGTTGTTGGGTTTGGTTTGTTGGTTTTTTTTTGGTTTTTTTTTTTTGGGGGGGGGCGGGGTTGTTTGTTTGGTTAGTTTTTAATTCAACATTTTATATTGCAAAGCAATATTAATCCATTGTAAAATTTTTCACTCACCTTTTCTACAGTTTCTTTAGCAATAGTTGAAAAACTGTTCACAAAGTAGTTAAATAATAAGAAGAATCTAGTTCATACTGACAACAGAAAACACAGTAGAACTTGATATCTGGTCATTATTGTAGGCAGCTGTTTTGTGGGGAAATAAACAAAGGGCAAGAAGGCCATGACTGAAGGAAAGGAAGCATTTACTGAGATAGATAGTATTTAGAGCATTTAGAGAGGTTTGTTTCCACTTGAAATTACATGTTTTGTATATGGAGTTTATGTACTTCCCTGAAAAGTCCATAAAACAATATAGTTTAAATTATGGGTCATTATAGTTTAATTTTGCACATAGATAACCTCAATGTCTAAAGCATGTTTGCACTGGATTTTCTTCAAGAAATTCTGATCAATGACATTGATTTTGAGGACACAATATGCCAGTGTGAAACTATGATCTTCTTCTTAATGCACAGTTACAATACACATTAAATAAATAAAGCAGAACACAGTACCTCACATAGCTTCATTGCCTCAGTTAATCAAAGAGCTCAATCTCTCTAATTAACATTAGTGTACTGTTTGGTTTTAGGACAGGGTAATCATCTTAAGCTGACTCACACACTGCAGACAGGAGCTCAGACTTAATGTTAATCCCACTTTAAAACTTCTACTTCTCTGCAAGAAGAGGGAAATCATGCCAATCAGCCACAGATTTAAATGCTCCACTTCAATCAAAATTTCAAGAGTATATATACACACAAATTAAAAATAAAATTGCAAAAAAAGGTCAAAGACAATCTATTCATCAAAGACAACATCCATTATGTCCACAGGTTAATATGCACAACTAAGATATAGGAGGCCGGGGTTTTCTTTGTAGTTTAAAAAGATCTGTAAAACAGAATAGATCTAACATAGTTTTCTTCCAGCAGCAGCAGCAGGTCAAACAGAGTGAGGGGAGGGGAGTAGAGGAATAAAAAATATTTTCCTGAGGAAACAGCAGTAATGCAGTAATTTGTATGGAATCCAAGATGCCATAAAATATTCTTGTCTGTGTGAAACAAGAGGATAACAGAGAGAGAATTTTGTAAAACTGTTGTATAAAGTCATATTACTTAAACTCTAAGATCAAACATCTCCCTGTAAAGGGAAATAAATCTTAAAGAGTTTTTCAAAACTGATGGTGCAATTTTTGCTCATAAGCACTTTTCCTTCATTTTGAGGTCTTTGTCAGAGAGCAGGATATCTGGATTTATTAAAAATTTTCGTTTGTTTTTGTATTAAAAGATTTGGTTTCCAATCAAAATTATAAATATATTACCAAATAGTCTGGTCAACATTCATTGCACTGTGAATCAGTCTGCTTCCAAAACACTATCTGGGGTTTTTTTTAAACCATCAGCAAAAGGAAGATCTAGAAGTAAGCCTTATGGGAAATATTATTATTTCTGTTTCCGCTCTCTCTGCAGTTCATTTCTGAGACACATCCAGGACATGAGAAAAGAAACAGCATCTCAGAGAAAGGAAGAATACGCAAAACTACAAAGACTTCTCTAGGGATGTCATGCCTCTGGTCTACTAGTTTATAGATTTATGTACAGGACTGTCACTCTCCTAACTGAATTGATAGATTTTCTTTTTATGCTTGAACACTGAACAGAGATAAAGAGTCAAGGCAATACACATCTTTATTCCTTCAAATATTCTGTTCTCTCTTAACAAACACATTTGAGAAGGAGAGTTCACCAAACCCCCAGACATAGTCATGCTAAAGCAGACTCACCTGGGAATCCATCTATTTATCATACACCACTTTTGTCACGTTTATTTAAAGTGACAAAATTATACACAATATGGTACCACTGTGATTTGCATCATTATTTTTTAAATTCTGTTACTGATGCACTCTTCCAAAAGCTGGCACAAGGGAGCCTACCGACTTCTAAATTTTTATGTTATTCCTCCATAGCTGTGATAGTTGCAATTCCCCATTCTACACAGTTTTCTGTTCACAAACAGCTGGTTGTATACTCCTGTTTTTCCTCCCCACTGCCCCACATTTACTAGAGCCTCAGCGATCCTAGTTATTGATTTAGCTGCCCAAGGCATAAAGCCCTAGTGTGATAAGTGAATTCTTCTTTCTGGAAAAGCTACATAAATTACATATGAGATAACAGGTTTGCTTGTAATGCTGCTTTTTCTGCCTATTTATCTACTTCCAAAACTCCAGCTGTGTTATTTCTATATAGGTATTGGTAAAACATTTCCAACAAATGACTGTCTGAAGCATCAGGTATTTTTCATGACCTCTCCTCTATGTGGTCTGTTTCCCTCTCATATATGTGTCACTCAGGAGGTCTCCAAAACACATTGTAATGTTTAGTTAGTTTATGGTGTAGAACACTTTTCACCCCAGAAAAACTGGGACAGATTCTTGAGAAAATTTCCATGAATTTATATTCTCACTTACCTGAGTACTATGGTTTGGACACTTTTACTTCCATTTGATCACATTTTATTAGTTGCTATCATACATGCCTATCTCAATAGTTACAATATTCACAGGAGACAGTACAGAAAGGAAGGGCAAATACATCAAGATTTATAAGTGCTTGTAGGATTTTTCCTCAATTCTTGTTAGTCTGACTGACAATTTTTAGGTGAATGATTAGAACTGTGTTTTCGACATTTTGTTTCCTTCAGTGTAAGATCTTGCATTCTCACTCAATTTCCTTTTCTTAGAACTGTGTGACTGCTCTGAATAAAAGACAGTTTTCCACATTTGTAACTTTCTTGCAACAGATAATTAAACTATACTGTGGATTTCATTAGCATGAAATTAGCGTGAAATTAGCATGAAAAAGAGTCCTGAGCTTAGCAGCACAAGTGCATTCACTAAAATTTGTGCTGGTTTTGTCTGACATAGGGTTAATTTTCTTCAGTGTAGCTGACAGGGGGCTGTGTTTTGGTTTTGTGCTAAAAACAGTGGATTTGTTCTGAATACATCAAAGTTGCAGTTACCACTGGGCAGTGTTTACACAGAATCAAGGCCTTTTCTGCTCCTCATAGTGTCCCACCAATTAGGGGGTTGGGCGGCACATGAAGTTGGGAGATGACAGCTGGGTCAGCTTACCCCAACCTGCCAAAATGACAATACCTTACAAAATCAAGCAGGGCATATGAAGCTGAAAGAGAAGAAAGAAGGGAACTTTCAGGGTAATGGTGTTTGTCTTCCCAAATCACGGTTACACATGATGAAACCCTACATTTTTTTGGGAATGGCTGAACATCTGCCTGACCCTTGAAAGTGGTGAACGAGCTTCTTGTTTTGCTTTGCTTGTATGTATGGCTTTTGCTTTACATATTAAATTGTCTTTATCTCAATCCATGGGTTTTCTCACTTTTACGCTTCTGTTTCCCTCTCCCATCCCAACAGTGGGGAGTCTGAGAGACTGTGGGGTGCTTAGCTGCCATCTGTGGTTAATCCTGACAAAGTCCTACTAATTTATCATTCCTTTTCTACAGTCCCTGGACAAGCTGCACTGTTTATAGCTAAATAAAGTTATAGCATAATATGTTTTGACTTGAAAATAAGCCCAAATTTGAAGGCAACTGTAAAGGCAATATTCTAAGCCCTGTCTCATTGTATGCACACTGTATTTTCTTTCTGGGAGACAATATGATCAGTTGTCAGCTTCTTGGTGCATCTGATGCTTTATTATGTCAGAATAACCATGTCCATAATACATCTTTGCTTAACAGTGTCTTCAGTAAGGCAGTAACACCTTGAGATTATTAGAAACTTTGGAAGACATTTACCAGGCAATTCACAGATTTCAACAGTCTAATTAGTATCTACATTGTCATTAACTGGCTTTTGCCTTGGGAATCAGTTGATGACTTTTATACTAAAAAGTGTTAGGCACACTAGTAAATACAGCAAAAGGATATATATCACACATGTACAAATGAGGCCAAGAGACAGCTGAAACTGGCTAGGATCTGAAGCAGCCTCTACCATTCCAGGTCCACACCTGTGGTCATCAGCCTGTGTTGCTTCCCTAATAACCTGATGGCATGTTTCAGTGTTTGTAATGGCAGTTTTGGCTTCAGGTTGAATCCCAACTGACATTCTCAGTTCTCTATCTGTAGTGCTGATGTCCAGAAAGCTGCAAGGTGCTTCTTTCCCTTATCTAGCCAAATCAGTATACTGATAACTTCTGTACTTTTAACAAATAATATCACGACACTCTACAGTCTATTGACCTCCAACTATCGCATCAGAGCATGGCTGGCTTTTTAATGGTTATCACACTCCATATTCAATGTGTTGAATAAGTCACGCTCATGCCAAAAAGATAACTTCTAATTCACTGAACTAGATGCAGTTTGCATGCTTCTCAAAACTTCAACTTATCACTTCACAGAACTTCAAAGGTATCCCAATGTCTCAACTTAAGTTTTAATTTCTGTTAGTTTGCAGCAACTGTAGGGTTCTTTTAAAATCAGAATTGTTAAAATATGTTTCTATATTAGCAACAATTTAGAGAAATTTAAAAATCTATACATGTTTCTAGTCAGACACTTCAATATATAAAATCACTACCCAAAAGGTCTTACTTCTCCTATTTACTTTCACTGGTTTTATTTGTACATATATTTTCCCTTTTGTGAGCTAAGGAATGCTCATGTACTGTAACCAAACAGTAATTTCAGATTTAAAAGACAACTGGAGTTCGTTTGGTCTAATCACCTATTTATTTAGACAAAGCAGATTTACTATTTAGACATCCCTAGACCAGGTTACTCACAGTCTTCTTTACCCAGTCTTTGAAAATATCCAAGGACAGAGCACTCACAGCCTCTCTGCAAAATAACAGAGCTCATCACCCAAGTTAGAAAATCAGTCTAAGAAAGAAGTTTGACAAAAATATTGAGTGGTTATGCTGTATTTAATTTTCTCATTCAAAACCCTGTGATGACCCTAGATATATTTTCATAAAGGAACAAATAAAATTCTGCCATAGGCTAACAGAGGGCAGATTTGGGATGAGGAAGAAAGATTTCCACATCACTGAAAATGGTATTAAAAGACATTAAAAGGTACTAAATACAGAACAACATATTCTCTGCCATAGCAGATAACCCAACACACATGGGTGAAATGGGGATTGGTAAAAGCATGCATTAGCAAAATAAGGTATCATTTACTTATGCCAAGGTTACATTATAAAGTACAACTGCTTTTATTCATTCTTGAAAAATATTTGAAAGTATAAGACTGGAAAGAGAAAAGGACCATGAAATATGCAGTAAGGCAGTCAAAAGCTACCGGAAATTTATAGAAGGCTGTGCAATTATTTAGAAGTATTTTAAAGACTGTTAATGTAAACATTTTAGGTAAAGACCAATACATTACAGTCAACCTGCTTTCTGCCACATCTTGTGTTGGGGCAACATGTCAACAAGATCACACAACTTTTCACTCTCAGGCTCTCATCTGGAAATATTCACTAAATCAGTAAATGTTAAAGCAGTAGCCACAGCTTTAGGGTCAAAATGATATTCCTTTATCTACAAAAATGAGTGAAGGATAAAACAACCCAGTATTGTACTTACCAATATAATGTAAAGTGTAGGGAGGAAAAGGTGAATCTTGTTCTCACCTGACACTATTGTACACTTTTTGCATCAGAACCATGCACTAATGAACTCTGATACAGTGATTCTTATTTTATTATAGTGTCAATAGCAAATATTAATTGATTCAGTAGCTGACAACATACAATTACCTTTCTACCTATAAGTAACTTCCCCAAAAACTTCACTGTAAGCAGAGGTAAATGATTTCACCACTACAAGAAAAAAAAATAATGCAATTTTGTCTTCTAATTTCCTGACAGCATTAGAGGAAAATATTTATAATGCAGCAATATAGTTCTGCAGAATTAGGAGAAAAGAGCTATTGCTGCTGAAGTTTAAGTTCATACATTCAGTAAAAGCCTCTGCTTGAAATAGCAAGTGGCATAAATGAGATAACAGATAAGGATAGAATGAGTTGCAAATTGTTTTTGTAAATCTCTACACATAACTGACTGGGTATGCAGTTTCATTCATCAGAGAAATTTATCTAATACCTTGTTTTCTAAATTGTCTGTAAAACATGTCAAACCATAGTATCTAAAAAAAACTAAAGACCCAAAAGCAGTTGGTGACTAGCACAATTTGAACAGTATTGTTTATTTAGTTTGTCTTAAGTCATCTGCAGAGGAAACTCACCTTTATGACACATTTATAAAGTTTTTTTTAATGAACACGCATCTCTCTCCACTGTGGGGAGCTAATTGGTCTGTTGTGTGCATGATGTGCTGCCATGAAGGTAAAATAAAAAATGTGTTACAATTTTTGAGTATCTTAAAAAACAATTAACAGGAAAATATTATCTATAAAGTTTGACTAGATATCTTAATTATGATTTCTGTTACATAAACTACATAGACACCCTGCACAAGATACTAATCTGGGCATGTCAGTGTTTTCAATTCCCTCTATCCTATCCAATTTCTAAATTTTGTTCACCTCAGCCTCCTGAAAAAGCCACTGACCATTTTCAGTTTAAAAAAACATCTACAAAAGATACCAGAAAAGGTGTACATGCATTTTAATATCTGTAGATGAAGGAGAACACTTCAAAATAATATTACTTGTTAAGAATTAATAAAGCTGTTCCAAATTCAAAGGACAGTGCTGTTATCTACATTACTTACTGGATGCGTTAGACATCTTGCTGCATGTTTATTTTATTAAAAAGTTAAAAGCATAGAAAATATGTAGTTCAAGGGAATTCACTTTTAAGAACCCGAAATTACAGTGACAAAGAAAAATGAAATATATTTGAAATAATTTAAATTAGGGAAGAAAAGTCTGATTGATTTATTACAAGAGAATAACAGGCAAAAACCTAGGCAATGAAAGTGTTTATGAACTTATGATGTACACATGAGAAATACTTATATTATGTAGATTAAGGTTTTATAGCTATTTAGAATAGGCTGATGTTATTTGGTTTGACTCTCACAACAATATAGAGGTGGAATCAGTTCTGTGGTGTTTGTAAGGTTTAAAATATTTTATTTTATTGTTTTCTTTAAAGGAAGAAAAGTCTTTTAGAAAGGAAAAAGTGTATATTATTTATAACACTAGAGTAGATTTTCAGAAAATACATCTGAATGAACTGTGGAACAGTTTAGACAGCATTGAGAAATGAACAGAAAATTTCTTTTAGGCCAGTAATTATATTAATAAAAGGTTGTATACTACAAAAAAAACCCCAAAACTCAACCAAGCCCTCGCAGGCAGCCATGTGGAATAAAAAGTACAGTATTTACTATCTGAACCAAAAAGGGTTATATTTATCACTGCACCACCACTCCACAACTCACCCCACCAGCATTTCTGAATATCTTAAGCAAATGAAAATAACATCTGCTCTAAAATGACCAAGCTGGGCAACAGGTATTATTCAACTTTCTGGCACCTCAGCTTCTCTGACAAGGCTTGGATTACTATGCAAAATTAGTCAGAGCTTACCTGGCACAATAGCACAACAGCACAACAAGACATCGGCTACAGAAAATGTGTTTACAGGAGGTCTAAAAGCAGAAGCATTTCAAGAAGTCTGTCCCCTTTGCTGTGAATATGCCATCCAGGCTCAAAATGATCTAAGGCAGGAGAGCCCATCACAGTCCAGCCCAGAAAGAGAGAGTTTGAGAGTGTAAAACTCTTGCAGACATCAACAGCTGAAGCTCTCGCTCTGCTTAATGGTGACTTGTCCACATGGCTTTGACAATAGCATCTTCCCATTCTCCAAAGGCAGAAGAAAGAGAATATCAAACCTTGACAAATTCAGTGATGGATTTAAAGTTGACATAATTCAGTTGGTTAGTCAAATCTTTATTACTCGTTCTGGATGGTTCTAACAAGTGCTGACTGTATGTTAAAGTGTATCTGAAGTACAACTAAACTGAAAAACATATCCATTGACTCTGACAGTCTTTTCCAGAACTCCAAAATATTACTGTGCTAGTTTAAAGGTAAACCGGTGGGAGAAAAGAACCCAACTCATGAAAGATTACAAGTCAGAGTTAAAATTTACTAAAAAGATTACAATAAATACAGTGATACAGAGAAAAATTGGTTTTAACCCACAAAGAAGAGATGTATAACACAGCACCCTGGGGCACAAACAGAATGGTATTCATTAGCCCCTGTGATGAGCACCCCTGAGTGTAAAGTAAAAGGAAAGGAAAGAAAAATCTGTTGGTGAGGATGATAGTCATAATCTTGTCAAGAGTGGCAACCACAGTTCTTTTGAGATTCTGGTCCTCCTCTGGATCCAACGAGTGGTACCAGAAGTCCCCAACTTGAAGATTACATATGCTCAGGTTCATGTGGGAATGCCCAGTACTCCCCTCCCAGGGTGAGCAGTTTCACAGTGGGTGATTTAACTCTCTGAGTCATGGGATATTTTTGGAATCTTTGATGGCCCATTAGTAGACGTGACCTCTCAGGCCTGGTGTGAAGGTGCTAATGACTCCCCCAAGGACAGTTATGGTGCCTGAGTTATTGGTGTGAAGACAGGAAACTTTCCTACCTCACAGAGTTCTTTAACACCCACCTTGTAGCCTGCACTGTCAGGTGCTCCCTGGGCAGCTGCTGCAAATGATCCTTTTTGGATCATATCACAGTTTTGGTTATACCCACATAGTGACAAACCAGTCCTGGTCCCTGTAACTAGAACAATTACTGAAATATTCCTTTAGAAAGACCTATTTTAAAAGCCAGAAGTTTGAGAGAACTTTAATATGGTAACTGTGAACAAAGGAAGGTGGTCTGAAACTAGAAGGAGCTAAGGGTGAGCAGTTCTTTTGCAGTTAAACACATTCTCTACTCTTGAGGAATCAAAGTTCAAAATAATGAAGCTTATGATGACCCTAACAAAAAAGAAATCTTTTAAGACAAAAAGGTCATAATGTTATCATTTGCAATTGTATTTGTAAATTATACACAATATTGTATAACTGATTTGCATGAAACACTACACATAATTAATATTTCCTAGTACAGTAATATTTCTTAGTAATATTTCCTCTCATCAACTTGCCAGGAATTTATTCAGGGAACATTTAATAATGATAAAAGTGATTTTTTGCATAATGTTCTTATGCTAAAAAGAGGGACCTCTGATATGACCCTCCTCTTCTCCCTCTTCTTCAGTATATTGTATTCTCTTTTATCTCTTTTCTCTTTCTTTCTGTGATCAGCACTTTATCTATCTGTCAGATCCCTGTTAGAGGGTGCAGAATTTTTATGACTGAGACCTTCCTCAATGAAGCATATATTTAGATTCTGGAATCTAGTGAATATTATCCCTGCCAAACACATGCTATCTCATAGAATTAATCCTCTGTAACTCACTAAAGATTTTAGTCCATAAAATTTGAACTGATTTCTCTCTCATTTAAAGGAAGAGGGAAAACAAGGAAGAGATTTTCTACTGCTAGCTATTTTAGATACCATCTCTTCCCCAAATATTTCTGTCTCCTACTCCATCAGTTTTAGAAGAAAAGGAGTCCTAGATGTATGATTTAATCTATTTGATCGAGAGAAATGTGTGTGTTGTGAGGATGTACCGGGACAAGCTGGGACAGAGTTAACTTTCTTCACAGCAGCTTGTATGTTGCTAATTTAGATTTATGGCCAAAACAGTAATGATAACAAACATGTTTAGCTATTTCTAAACAGCAAATCCATAGCAGAAAGACTTTTGTTGTTTCAGTCTGTGCTACTGTAGTGAATAGATTGGGGCTTATGTAATAAGCTGCAAGGGAACTCAATCAGGCAGATGACTCAAATTAACCAGAGATATTACATGCTGTATAATGACAGTCTCAGCAATAAAAGAAGATAGAAGGGGGTTTAGAGAGGTTAGCCACCTTTTGCTTAGGAACAGGCTAGGCATTGGTTTACCTGAGGGAGATGTGAGTAATTGCCTTTGCATGACTTGGTTTTGTTTTCTGTTTCCTCTCTTTTCTTCCACGTATACTTCACTTATTAATTTATTATATTTTTATATCAACCTCTGAGTTTTCTTGATTTTGTTTTTCTTTACCTCTTCCCCTGTGCCACTGAGAATGGGGGAGTGACCAAGTATCTGTGCAGTGCTTAGTTTCCCACCTGTGTTAACCCACAACATGAGGAGAAGGAGGCCTGGTTCCCTCCATTTAAGGCTAAAGGAAAGGAATGTATTTAAATGTATAATCAAGTGAAGCAAACACCAATTATTTCAGTAATCCAGCCTTCACTGAAAGTTCCCATTTCAGTCCAGCCTGCAAAGGGACTTGTCTGTTTGTTGAACTCTATCTGCCAGAAATGCATTAAGGAACATCATTGACCCTATGGTCACATCTATTTTGTTCTTTTTTCTTTCATCTACAGAATATAATAACGTGTGCAATGCAAATGAATAAAATTCAGTAAAATATAATGACAGCTACATGGGAATTTATGATATATCCTGAAACCATTTTCATAACCAACAAGTATTTAAAGAGACAGAACTTAAAATGGCAAATTTGATTAGCATTTTTATTAATTTAGTAAGGTGAATTAGCAGATTTTATGCAGTCTTCCTGAGTTGTGTTCTATGAACATGTCAATATAATTCCAAATTTCCTACATTACACATGCAAAATTCATTTCTGTTAACTGTCACCACCACGTACTCAACTTGTGCTGTTCTGATGAGCTCTCCTATCAGCATCCTTATCTCTGGTGACCAAGAAGGCCAATGGCATCCTGGCCTGTACCAGAAATAACATGTTCAGCAGGATTAGGGAAGAGATCATTCCCTTGTACTCAACACAGGTGAGGCAGCACCTTGAATTTTGTTTTCAGTTTTGGGCCCCTCATGGCAAGAAAGACATGGAGGTGCTGGAGCATGTCCAGAGAAGGGCAACAAATCTGGTAAAGGATCTGGAGCACAAGTCGTACAAGGAGTGGCTGAGGGAGCTGGGGTTGATCAGCCTGGAGAAAAGTAGAGTTGGGAGGACCTTCTCACTCTCTAAAATCACCTGAAAGGAGGTTGTAACCAGGAGAGGTAACACCTCACTATGTTACCTCTTCTCCCAGGTAATAAGTGGCAGGATAGGAGGAAATAGTCTCAGGTTGTGCCAGACAAGGTTTGGACTGGTTATTAGGAATAATTTCTTCACTGAACTGGTCAGACATTGGAACAGGCTGCCCAGTGAAGTGATAGAATCACCATCCCTGGAACTGTCCCAAAGGTGTGTGAATACAGCGCTTAGGGACATAGTTGCACACAGCAGTGCTGGCTTAATGGTTGGACACAATGACCTTAGAGATCTTTTCCAACCTTAATAACGTTATGATTCTGTAATTTTACACATTAAGAAGGGAGATGGAAGTTTCAAAAAAAACTCCTTTTTCCTTCCAACTATGGACAACCAAACAAAAATCCTCTTCTAGGAAATGTATTCCATAGATACTTTACAGGTGGAAGTCTCCATAAATAGATGTTTTTTAAACAGCTAATACTCAACTTTAACAGTGTATTTATATTAGCAGCTCTACAAGAAGCTGAAAATAATAGGCAAGTTGGATTGTATCTCTTTTCAACAATGCTCATTTCCTAGTACACAGCACCTAAACACAATTATTCTGTTTTCAACAAGATTTTAAAAAACATATCAAATGTTCATTAATAACATAATTTTTGCCCCTCACATTCCTATGTCAGTGCATTAATATATGCATATTACTATTGATATATAGATAATATAGTTATGTTAATTTGGATAATATACATGTATTAATACATATGTTAATATTTCTACAAAAAGCTAAGCTATAACACAACACAAATGCAGTTGTCTTTATAAAACAAAAGAACAGAGAAAGAAAAAAAAAAAAAAAAACAAACTGAGGATCACTGAAGCTGTGATCAGCACTTCCAGGATGAATATTCATTTGTAACAGATAGTTTTGCAAGTGCTTCAGTAAAAATAAAATTTAAAAAAATTCCGAAGACTCATCTTTCTTACCTTTAAGGAGCAGCTTGTAGGTCTCTTGAGACAGTCATGATATGGTCATTACACGCAATTAAAGCCCTACACGTGGATTCAATACAACCTAAATATAAGAACACCTAAAAGAGTTGATTTTGAGTATAATCAACTATTGATATATCATCCCCTACATATCAGAAATATCCATAGTAACATGATATCTCTCTCAGCCTTGTGGGAAAGATTTAGTAGACATGTTGTCCCTAAAACTAATACAAGTGTGGATGTTTGGAAGTAAGCTTCAAAATTCCAGTCCTCACCTGAGCACTAATGAAGATGTACCCGAAGTATAAAGATTAATTCACACTTCTGTTCTTCTTGAGGTTAAATTGAATAGATTTCTTGCTGAAAGCAAGTCAGATCAGAAGATCATAAGACGGATCATAAGAGAAAAGTTTCCATGACTCTGTCATTGTAATTACAGAAGGGAAATGAGCCCTCTGTTAGGGAAGGGACCTAAAAACAAGAAAACCAGCTCAACTGAGAGAGAAACAAACAAAAACAACAACAAAACACCCATGCAAAACCTCATACTTTTAACAAAGGTTCCTTTATGCTTTTCTAGATATAAGGCAGTGGTGCAAATGATGAAAAACTGCACTGAATACCTGTGTTATAGAGAATAATGAGTTATTTAAAAAATTCAGATAAATAAGGAAAAATTTGATTATGCTATGTGTTCACCAAGTCTTTACCCATTAGTAATTAATTCATTTTTCATTGTCTTGCTATTTGGAAAGGTGGAAGAGCAGGAAAGAACAATGATATGGTGCTGCTACATTTGCTAAACTATTAATTCAACCACTGCCACTATTTCTACTCCTATTTCTGAGATAAAGAAAGGATCACAGGACCTCATGGTTAATAATGACTGAAAGAAAGCTGGAATCTCGGTTTTGACATGCTTAGAAACAAGACAGAAGCTAAAATTTTTTGGCTTAAAAAGAAACCTACAAAAAACAGGAAAAAACCTCACATAAAACAAAAACTGAATAATTCTTAATCATAAACATTAATATAATATGCATTTGCATATTAATCTATACTTATAATATATATCAGTATATTACAAGTAAACATCATTAATATATGTTTATAATGCTGGATATTAGCTCACTCATGTTAAGTACTTTCATAAATTCAGTACTGTTACTGAAATTATATTGTGTATATGAGAGAATTTGAAGAATCTAGATTTCAGAGAAGACCTAGGGCTATTATTTCCTCTCCCCTCATCTCTTGTTTTCTTTCCTCTCTATTTGAATTGTATTTCATTTTATCAGGTATGTCAGGACTCTATTTTGTTTTAAATTACCTAATTTTCACATTGCTTTACCATATGGAATTAGACAGACGGTCAACAATTCCATATACTGGAAGGGATCTAAATCTGAAGAGGAATCATCTGTAAAATAAACTTGTATACTTCATACAAAGCAAATTTAGTTAATCAAGGTATCAATAGAAAAAAATCTTTCGTTAAAAAAAAAGATCGGATATCAATCTTCAGGTCCCATACAGAATCCAAAACTCCACAATTTTAGTGGAGCATGTTGCTTTCAAAATGTCTAACTAAAAGGTACAGTTATTACAGTTTTACACAGCCACCCATTTTTGCTTTATTGCATTTCTATTAATACAGGGAAAATTTGTTCTTAATAGTCCTACTTATAAGTTCTTTTGTATAAGATAGATATTTCACTACAAAATTAGCTAGAGTCCTCTTTCGATGAAGTGCCTCACTTGATCTTTCTGAACATCATTTACCATGAAGTTTCTATTGGAAAAACTACCCGCACTTCATTTCCAAGAGTCAATTCTCTAAGAGAAAATAATTGATATACATTACTTCCCCCTGCTCATCTGAACAATACAGGGACACCAGTATGCAAATAGAATTAACCTCATAAATAATGGAATGTGAAGACCTGCTCTGGTCACAGTTCACACAGTTCAGTTTTAGCTGTGACCACAGAGTGAAATCAACTTTTTTTTTTTTTTTTTCCCCTCCCCATTCAGATAATGAAAAGAATCAAAGAATCTGAAAAGGCTTTGACTGTTTGGTTTGATTTCTAAGTAATCCAAAGAACAACAAGTAGCAGAGTGGTTTTATGCTGACTCTGTCCAACTACTCCTGGCTGAGAAAGCAACAGGGATCCAACACACTGATAAAAAGACAGCTATACCATTTAAGTTTTAAGATTGGAAGAATCCTTTAGTTTGTCTTATTTATATTTCAGAAATATGTTCTGCACCATAAATAAGAAAAATCCTTTGAATATATTACTTCCAATCAAGTTTTCCCTTCTAATATCAAAAGCCTTGCTGAGTAGACAATTTCAGTTGTTAGGCAAAACTTGATGGTGTGTCATCTGCATTTATGGAATAATGGATTACTCACTTAGCAATGACCAGCCTGATTCATGTTCATTTGATGTTAAAAGCAAATTTTCCAGATAAGTGGAAGTTGCAACTGCCAGAGCTGGAAATCCTGAGAGCACTGCACACCAAGTACTACCACAGCACTCTCTGCCAAAACCAGTGCAATATTTGTTCTCATTCACATCTGTTAGAAGCTAAAGAGAGAGCACAGTGAATTCCTATTCCTAAGAGAACATTAACTCATCAATTATTTCTAGGAGACTTTCATTTCAGTTATGTTTTGTGTCCACAAGATTCTTAAATTAAAAAGATCCAAATAATATATGGACACAGCCAAACTGAGACTAGCTGCCCATGACTATATTACTTAATAGTCATCCCACTCCAAAAACTATTTTCCTTTTGTTATGAAGCTTATGTATCTGTACTATAATCTATTGGACAGCAACAGACATTCAGGAATACACGAGTGGATCATTAGAGAATATTAAACACAAGAGTAACCAACCTCAGTAAATGAACTGGCCCAGATTTTTCTTGCATAGCCCACTTTGGATAAGCACTAAAAGTAGTTCAAGGAGAAAGAAGCTGTAGTTTCCACAATACCTCAGTAGATTAAATTGCTTCAGATCATTGAATATACATGAAAATTCTCAAAAAGTAGAAAATTAGGTTCTGTATGAGGCACGGTTTTTAATTTCTAAGTATGATGAAACTTGTTAACCCTGAAAATCTGTCATAAAGGGCATTAAGATCACAGGTTAGAATGTTGGTATGGATTTAAAGTCTTGGAATTTTTCTTTTTCTTTCACCTACCAACCCTGCAAATCAAAGGGATTACCTTCTCTCTCCTCTTCAACCGTGGAACCTGGAAAGAGACTGCATGCCCCATAGAAAAGAGTTCCACCTGGCCCCCTCATG
>JAWWEU010000081.1:95112664-95156579 GCA_035583155.1 Acropternis orthonyx | reverse complement strand
CTTCTTTTAACTGAAACTCTGTCACATTGGGAAGTGGTTGGCATTTTGCCAAGAGTCAAACCAAAACAATAACAAGTTTTCAGGGAGATTTTTCTTTCTTGTGTCTAACAGGACACCTGACAAGTTTCAAATCATTAGCTGAAAGTAAAGCTGTGTACTATAAAAAAATCCACACAATATTTATTATTATACAGCTTGTTTAACATTTTTAAAAAAACCAAACCAGCAGCAACAACAAAAATAAAACCAACAAATAACACAAAATCACACCAAAAGAAACCCACAGCCTTTGCTAGGATCTTTAGAAATGAGAAAACCAGTATAAAACTCACCTTTAACCTTGCAGAATAAAAATTATATTATTTGGTCTTTTACATGTAGTTAAATGTTAACAATGTGCTAAGGCCAGGTTCACCCTGATATTCTTTATTTTTGAAAGTACTTTCATAATTAGCTCCAGTAACCTTAAACATTGTGTCTTACAATGTAACTTATATTGAACTGTTTGGAATATCAGATCCACATTTTATTTTATTCTACTCAGGCACTGACTCTTAAAAACACATATTTCTGTCTGCATGCATGCCTGCTGCCAACAACTGCAGAATCTGTGTATCTTATTAGCTATTTATTGTGTCATGTGGATTCTTTCAGTCTACCTTTCTTTATACTTTTCCTATTTTCTCCCTTTCACGAATTGAATCAACTTCTTAGGTAACTTTGAAGAGAGCTTGTGTAATTCCAGGGTATAATGAGGGGAGTAAGTTATCATCATTCACTGAAGTATCTTAGCATTCAGTATTTTAAAACCCACAAGTCCCTAACCAATAGCAATATTCTAAGACTTTACTGAGATATTGAGAACATAGACAAGAGAAATCTTTAGATAGTTGGCTTTCTATACATAGTCATTTAGTGACTATGTACCTTACTTCATAAATGACCAGAGGGCTTAGATTTGTTCTCTCATGCTTTACATAATATTAATATTAAAGTTTAAGTAGTAACCCTTTACATTTGAGGGCACACACTGGGTTATCTATAATTTGAATTTCACTCACATCCTAGTCTCACCTTTTACCCGGACTATAGCATTAACTTCAGAAAGTAATTTAGACTTACTTAGCCTCGGTTCACTGCAAAATTATATTACTGATGCCAACTTCTCATGATCATTCTAAGATTACACAGTTCATATGCAACACAGGAAGACCTCATAATGAATGTCATTATAAAAATGTAAAGTATTATTCAGATATTCCCTTGAATCCTCACTGAAGAATAATTTTCTTAAATACCCATTAGTATTCACCAGGTAATAATCTTGATTACACCTAAATTACCACACAGTAATATTACCCTGTAAATAGCTGAGCTTTTTCTAAGTTCTGTCTCAATGAAAGAGGCCTCCAACATGACCAGGAACATAAATAAAGGGGAAAAAACCAGAAAAAATAAAAAGGCTTGTTTATTTGGGATGACAAAATTTTCAAACCTCTTTTTCCTCTAAAAAGTTTCAGCAAGCCTAGCAACTACTTTTTTCATATATTTAATTTCTGTTTACAAACAAAAAACATGCAACTATTAGAAGTGTACAACTAAGATAAAGGCCAGCACACGTGATTTTCCACTGGCGAAGTTCATTAGAAGTTCCTTTCACCTGCAGGAGGTCAGAAACAGCAAAAATAAAGACATGGTTTGACATAAGTAGAAACAATTTAGTAGAAGCACAAGTTACTCCTTTGAGATTGCCTAAGAGGAAAGGCCATCCTCTCAAATACTGAAGTTTTAATTTGGGGTTTTGAAGTAATTTATTATTTGTTTCTCTGATTTACAATAGCCCTAAGTCAAAGTCTGGCACCTCCATATATTTTCAATTGAAGAATTTGGTTTGGTAATAACACACAATGATTGAAACTCATAGTTTTGTGACAGTGCAAAGATCAAGCCTTTCATCTTTGAAGTCTTTGCATTGTTACAAAACTATACTGAGAGAGTAGGAAGGGGACATAAAAAAAAAAAAAAAGACAAAAAGAAGGAAAACATGGAAAAGAGCAAGGGAAGATGGAAATGGATTGGTTGAATAATAACAGAATCAGGAAGGAAGTTCAGTGTAATAGAGTTAAGAAGATAGAAAAATATTCCTGTGATCATTGTGGGAACCTGTCAGTCAGAGAGCAGAAATGTTTGCTATACTGGCAACCAATGATTATGACTACAAAACAGCAAGTGTTCAAGCAGGACCTTCAGCACAACGAAACCCAGGAAGATGCTCTGTCCAAAATAATCTGTAACAGATAAAGGCTTAAGAAAGTCTGCAAACATGAACAGCTAGATTTATGAATAAAGTATGTGAAAGTGCATTTCAAGTAATATATTACCATGAAAATATATCACTGGTTAATACTTGAGCTACATTTTGAAAATAGATATCTTATTCCTTATAACTACAAAGTTTTTTAAAATATCCTGATTAGTCCACAGTAGAGTTTTAGTTTACCTTTTAAGTGTTGGGGTGATAAACCATGTTAGTCTTAAAAAGTGGTCATCCAGTGCATCTAGAAAATAAAATAGTTCCCTTTAATGTCTAGAAGAAAGGTTTCAAAGACCAGTATTTCAATACTTTGAATACTGACACAGTTGTCATCTGAGCAAGGTAATACTGGAAGTAAGATTAACTTGTGCAAACTGATTCATCATCTTTTAACTAGCATAGGATAAACCCTTGGCACATTAAATTCCCCCCTCCTGTGCAAAAGCATGCTTTAAGAAAGAAAAAATCATCTACCCAATAAAAAAGGACATCTATGTACGTCTAAATCAGTGGTGAGTGAAGTGAATTACACCAAACTTTTGACATGGACATCAAGTGGAAAAGGCAATAGTACGTCTCAAAGAGAAACAGCCCAGCTGGGACATGTTTTGCCTTGTATTGGGAACAATTTTAGTTAATCAGTACATCTAAACCACCTGTATAAAGAATAATTGATAGCATATAAGTGGAGATAGATTGGATAGGTTGGTAAAAATAAGTAAGAACTAGAACATCTATAACATTTTGACCATTTTTGTAAAGATAACAGTGAAGTTGCTTTTGATCAAACTGTAAATGTATGTTCCCCTAGAGCTTCCTGGAGAACACAAAAGAAACTGCTTATGATCCAATCCATTACCCTGTGTTCATAAATATCTTGAAAAATTAAAATGTTAAATGCTGAAAAACATTCATCAGCAGAAGGTTAATACCTTCTTCCATCAATATTTCTCAATTTAATTGTAAACTAAAAGTCTTATTAGGCATACCCAGCAGTAAACTGATAATACCACCTAAATGTTCAACAGATGTCTCTAACTGGAAACATAAAATTTTAATAGTCACTTTCTTCAGTACTTAAAGACTATATTGTTATCAACATATTTTTCATAAAGGAAGTCATGCACCTCTGTCAGTTATATTTATTACACTAAGGAACACTTTATTACAATAATGCAGATGTCTTCATTCCATAAACCCCAAGGGTACTTAAAGCTAGGATTTTATTACTTGCGCCTGGGGCCAAACAAAGCTATAAACCTGCTACATTCTAATTCAAATACTGCTGGTGGGGTTTGCATTTTTTTGCCATAAATTACAAACCAATGTAATCAAATACATGCAGAAACTGTAGTCATGGAAACAGCCTTTTTGATTCACAAAATTTTAAGATAAACGGAAAAAAACCTGATTTATGAACAATGATTTTTACTGTGGACTAACGTATTTTCCCTCAAAAAGTATATATGTTAATATTCCATCAGTAGAGGATATTAAATACCCTTGGATATGAAATGCCACTCAGAGCTGCTCACACTGTTTACCATTATAACACCTCTTCTGTTCTCTTCTGACAACGCGCACCATGAGTTACATCAGCTCCGTGTTTTGAAGAGACTAATACGACCAAGTGTTTGACGCAGTAGTGATATATTCAGGATTAAACGCATCACAATTGGTGTCTATTGTGATATTGTTTTGCTTAAAATGAAAACACACAGCACTTAGAAAGCCTCTCTAATAAAAAAGTATCACAAGAACAAGAAGCTCTCCAGTACATTATGATACTTGAAGCTACAAAAATTTTAAAATCATAAACAGTGGAATTCCCAGAGTATTACATTAAAGTACACAAGATTTTATACCTAACAAGATTTTATATTTTTCTTCAGAGTTCAGTTTAAAATGGGCAGTATTTGGTAACACTCATAAGTGCAAAACATATAGCTTGCTTTACTAACATTGTATTTCTAGAATTATTTGAGCAGTGGGGTTTAAGTAATTTGAACATACTTTTGAAAAATCTTATTATTTAATATTTATCTTGTTAAAGCACCAGGGGGTCACAACTATGTTGGGCTTTTCTAAATATCCACAGACATACGAATTGACACATCATGTTTGTTTGGGGTTTTTTATTTTTTGGGGGTTTTTTTGTTTGTTTGGGGTTTTTTTGGTTTGTTGTTGTTGTTGTTGTTGTTTTTTAAATTATGTATATAGTACTTGACTTGAGTTATATACTGTTATCTTGACTTTTTCACACATTTAGTAGAGATACCAGTTGTTCTTCATGTAAGTTATCAGGTTGCCCAGACTGCTTTTTAAACTGTCCTTATCATGTTTAGTTTCCAAAAGAGTAGAAACAAGAGGATGTGGCAGTGTTGGTGAGGAGAACCTCTCTGACCTGTTTTCTGTTACCTAAAGTGACCAGGAATGGACAAAAGAAAGAATGCAGAGGACAAGTCTACTTCATAGTCTTTTATTAAGTCCAGTTTTAATGTAAAAAAAGGCAAATCAGATGTCAAGAGTGGGCATAAAGTCAATGCTTATTCCTGAATGCAAAAGCAGATACCTTTGAGTAAAGGATCAGGCTTGCAAGTGCTCTCAGAACAACCAAATACATACAAGTTTCTAGCACCTAGGTTTTTTTTCCCCCAAATCAGGAACTATCCTTCATTCACGTGTTCCAACTTGTGTGCTTGGAACTGTAAAATTCAGATGACAAAAGAATCAACAGCTATTATTAAGAGACAGCATATAACCCAAGATAATCCATTTCCAAACACCAAATAACTCATCAAAAGGGAATTTGAGTTAGATTCAGCATATTATGAGAAAAAAACATAGAGCAGAGTATGTACCACCTGTCAGCTAGTTGTGCCAACTCTCTAAAGAAAATGTGCAGCAATTTATGCACACACACACACACACAAATGCTTAAAGTTACAGAACAAAAGATTACAAGTCCCAAGAATTACATGCATGCATATATGCAAAACTTCCCTTCTCCAGCTCTCCAAAGTAGGTTCAATGAGTTCATACAGCACAACAGGGTCAGAATAAACAACAATGTGGTATTCAACTGCATAGCATTTTGAATTCAGAATAGATGCTCTTACCTAAGGAATTTGATGCAGACGACTCACAACACACAGCTAACCGTTCCTGTTAAGAAAACACTTCCCTCACCACAAAATTGCACTATGCCCTCACCACTCCTCCTCAAGCATTCCTAGTACATCATGGTAAGAAGACAACATTGAAGTAAGACATTCTGAATTTCTACAGTGGCCTGCACTAATCAGTGCAATAGAGAAGGACACAAGACATCCTTAACATATGACCTCAGCAGAGTCAAAGAATGTGCTGCCAGTCATTTGATACTATATGAAGAAAAGTGCAAGCCTATTCTTCATTGGTCCTGCACCAAAATTTGTATGCAAAAATCATTTGTAGTGGAAAAAGCACCATTCTAGCACAATAAAGGGAAAAAAAAAAAAAAAAAGAACTTAGGGGTAATAGTGTTATGAAAAAAGGTGTATTTTTTAAGGAGTCTATGAAGCAGTGAGGGAAGATGTTGGAAAATTCTTTTAAATGTAGTACAATAGTTTTTGATCCCTACATCTGTGATTAATACTCTTGTGCCAGCTAATGCTTCCTTGTTTACTTATATGAGTGATTAATATGTACTAGCATATATCTTAGTTTTGAGAACAAGAATTCTGTGTTGGAGCAAAGAATTACAAGTACATTATTACCTGATCACACGTATGATCAACTCTGAAGGAGAAAAGATTCATCAGAAGACATGGAATCATATTCAAATATGTCCATGGAAATAATTAGCACATATTCAGGAAATGTAATGAATATGTCATAAAAATGTGACAAATACATATTAGTTTCAGAAATATAACCTGGTTGGTTTGGTTGCTGGGTGCACAAGCTCTGTGGAGTAAGCCCCTTGCACCCAGCAGACGGTCACTAAAGTAATGTTGGCTTTCTAACATAAAAAACTGGCTGGAGCATTTATTTCCTGGTTTTCAGTCACAATGGAAATAATAATGGCATGCATTTACAGTTATGATGTCTCCTATGCCAGATGTGTAAGCTTGTCTTCCTTTCTTACGGTTGCCATCTTACAGACGAGTCACACAGTATTTTCCATCCCTCTTAGCTGAATGTTATAGCATCTACTCAGCCCAAGCTCCTCCTCTTAAAACATCAAGGCTGTGTCTAAACATAAGAGAAAAAATATTCCACAGCTTACTCTTGAGTCCTGATCCCTGCTAACAACCAGGTTAAATACTTCTCTGAAGCACAAGTCTCCTCTAGCTCATATGCCCAGGTTTCTTACTGAGAAGTCAGAGCATAGGGTAGCCAAGATTGATCCATGCCTGGTTTTTATTTCTGTATGAAGCTGGAAATCAGCTAATACTACTAACCCCGGAGCTAGGGGTTCAGTCATCAATCCCACAGATCAGCTAATAAATAAATAAATAAATAAATAATCTCAACTTAAACCTTAATTTCTAAATTCCCCTTCAGGCATACAACAAACGCTGAGTGAAGAATGTTACACAGCGGCACATTGGGGGTGCTCTAACAGCTTACCATATGATAGGAAGGTAAAGATTAATCTGTCTTCTACTCCTCTCTTGGCAAGGCTCAGCAGCTAATAAATTTTCCTAGATTTTGATCCTATGGTTTCACATGTTATTAATGGTGACAAGATTGCTAGTAGACCCTTTTGATTACTCTGCCACTACTATTCTCCACTTACTATGAATTTCTCTTACACCTCCCTGTTGCTCACCACCGTCAGTACTGTATATGAGGACACAAGGGATTATCTTCAGAAGTGAGGGTAGTTAGGCAGGGTCTTAAATTCCTAATTTATTTTTCTTAGCAAGAAGTGCACCCAGCTCCTTACATTTTTTCCAATACATTCATTATTTTATCCCACTATTATACCTAGATATTTCTTAAGAGTAGGGTAAAAAGTACTTTTATGTAATATGCCCTCATATGTAACAATGAATATATATGCAATTCTAAACATAACATAGGTAGACTAGGTCATAATTCAGGAAGAGAAGCTTAAGTCCTTAAAGAAAGAAAAAAATTTACTGAATTAACACTGGTTTACTAGCATTTTAAAACAGTTCTAACTATTCCAAACATTTTGAAAACACCAGAAATATTGTTTTGTTTAGAAAAAACCTGAACACAAAGGCTAAGAAGAATGACTTGTCCATTCTTTTTTTTTTTTTTTTTTTTAATAATTTTTGATTAACTATAAACAATTAAAAAGCATTTGGGAAAAACAAAGCAGGCAGAACTCAGTAAATTGCCCTTCTAAGACTACAGCCATTACAAGTACTAGTATAGGAAACCATCATTACAAATATCATAATTCTCACCTTCCCCTGCTCCTGACTGCAACATGCAAAATAATTTAGTAGAAAAAGCCACACAGTAATAACATTCTCATAACACTTTCTAGTCTATTCAACTTTTGGCTTGTTGAGGTTTTTTGTTGGGTTTTTAAATATCATTCTTTTGTTCTACTGACTCTCAAGGAGTCATTTATTTAGCCTTAAATTCTTTTGTCTGACTCTTTCATTGGTCTTTCCCCCCAGCTTCAATATTTAACTATTCACAGATGCAATCTAGTTAGCTGAGTACAACATTAGCTCATTACTGGCCATTAGTTCACAAATGCATACTATCATCTTCGCTAGTGTGCTGGTGCATTTAGGAACAAATGTTGGTATCTTAGTAACAAAAACAGGTATTATGTATTCCTATGACTGTGCTGTGTATGACTTTCAGATATGAGAACTGTGTTACCTACAGTTTATCGATCAAGTGATAAAAAATGCAGCCGCTGACAAAACCTTTTTGCTATTTGAACTTTTTGATTTAACAGATTTTGATGATCTACTGAACTGCACCTAACGAGCGGGAAAACAACACTACAACCAAATTCAACAATGTAGTCAAATGTAACAAAAATAGAATGGGTGTATATTTCCAGGTATTTTTAAAAATTATATTCATACTGCTTTTTTACAATAGGTATTAAGTAACTTATGTTCTTTGTTGCACAAAGACATTCACTATCCTTATGTGTGCTGTCTTCTAGCTTTCTAAATAGGCTTTCCTGTTTAGAAAGGACTATACATTTCACAGCTGACACAAGTTTGCACTAGCATCCTAGCATGGAATAACAGGAACACCAATCTCATCACAGAGTTCAAACTAGCATATTAACAGTTACGTCTTCCTATATGAAATACTGTGCTCTATATTTTTAATATTCAGTTCAAATACTGTGTAACTCATGCAGGCTCTGTAGAGAGATGATATACATTTGAAGTAATGTTCACATTTAGATATTTAAGAGCCAAAAAAAAAAAAAACAAAAACCCAACCAGTATCTGTGTCTGTATTCCGATTTTTAGTTTAATTCAGAGGCCTGCAAAAACAGAAAATCTACAACCACCCAAATACACCCCAAAACTTCTGAGAACTTTTATGCTAATATTGGAGAACATTTTTCTAAGCTATTCTCTGCAGTGTACATCTTTACTATACAGAGTGTATAAGATTTCATGAAGTCAAGCAATCAGAAAGGACAATATCCTCTTTCACTATATTAACTATGAGATTTGGAATTTCCAAGGGTGTTACCCTTTTTTCTTGTAAGAATTTCTTTCCAGGATCTTCCTGTGACAATGCATGGTTCAAATTTTGCCTGCCATAGCTCATGAAGGAATGAACCACATTTCTCTTCTGGGATATGTTTTCAGGCACAGATGAATTTCCAGATACAAGGAAGAACAATTAAACAACAAAGCAAAACAGTTGTTCCCTGAACAGACCGTGTTCCACAGACCTTTGTCCTTTTATCTGTCTACTCCAAAATGTCTTCCAAGTCACAACAAAGGAAACAGTTTCTCTCCTGAAATTTACCTCTAAAGATGCTCTGTAGAACTCAAAGAATTCCCACCAGCTGACTGCTACAAATGAGCAACGTGATTGACTGTCAACCTTCTGCCCCATGAGACACAATCCTTCCTGCTACAGTTTGCTGCATACAATTATCAGTATGGGTGATCTCTACCAGATTCTAAACAATGTAAATATTTAATTTAATCAAATCTAAGGAGGCCTATTGTGTGTTACATTTCGGGTCTTTTGATTTTACTGAATTACATCAATAAGATTCACCAGTTTGCTCCTGTTATCAAATTATATCACCCCTAAAACAGAGAACCAATTTGTGTGTTTTCTTCGCTTTGCCATTGTAAAGAGGCTGCATTCTTTTTCACTGTTTAGTACTGGTTTAAAATTTCATCAGAAAATAAACATCCCCCTTACCAGTATTCCACATAGGAGTTAACTATATAATCCACTTCCACAATTACCATCAATCAGTGTATCAGGCATGAGAATCAGGCTTCGTGAGACAGATTAAATTTTCATCAAGGCATACTCAATTTTATGTTCTGTTGTGGTTTGTTTTGTTGTTTGGGGTTTTTTTCCCCAAAAAGCTGTTTAATAGGAAAAAATAAAAATAATTTTAAAACAAACAAACAAACAAAACCAAAAAACCACCTTCCACAACTATTGTAGATGCTACTTTTAAATGGACCATTCCACACAGATGTAGTTCATTCATTTAGGATGTTTTAACAATGAAAATATGGAGCTTAAGCATTCTTGAATTATACAGGCTTCAACAGCCTGCAGAGCTACTGCCTCCACATTACTTGTATGGCTTTACTGCAGAGAATTTCACAGAGTAAAGTAGTTTTAGCTGAGAGTTCAGCTCCTAGTCTACCCCCAGTCACCCCCAAGCAGCTCAACAAGCAATATCATTCTATGATACAGTTATAGTTTTAAAATAGTGCAGTTCCTTTAGGCAAGGAATGTATCAGAGATTTTGGTTAAAGTGGTTTTGGCATTTGATTTATAAAGCTACACTGACTAGCTTGAGACTAGTTGAGAGTAAAAACATCCTAAGAGAATAAAATATTGCCCTTTTGAATTTATGAAACTAAACTCCAGGAAGGAAAGATCTTAGACTTTTCATTATTGTTGCTTAGGAATGTAACTAAGATCAAAATAGACACAAGTACCTGTAGGTTTATTAATTCAATGAACTACATCATTCTTTTGACACATTGTCTTAATAGGAAGACAGGACAGAAGTAAACTTTAAAAGAGAAGTTAATACTAAAGAAGAGAGGGCTACATGATAAAGGAAAAAAAATCTTTGAAATACTTTTCAATTTCTTCAAGCC
Source organism: Acropternis orthonyx (assembly GCA_035583155.1). Taxonomy (NCBI): domain Eukaryota; kingdom Metazoa; phylum Chordata; class Aves; order Passeriformes; family Rhinocryptidae; genus Acropternis; species Acropternis orthonyx. The sequence continues at coordinate 95,145,953 of JAWWEU010000081.1, read as the reverse complement.
CATGCTCAATTCAAAGATTTCTCTTTTGATTCCCTTTAGTCAGTTCTCTAGCCAGTGAAGTAGAATTAAAAAAAAAAAAAAAAAAAAAAAAAAGAGAGAGAGAGAGAATAAAACTGTTTTTGAAGATTTTTTTTAATGCAAAATGTGCCTATTTAGGAAAAGGCACTTTTTTTGCAACTGCTTGAAAATCCATAGAATTGTTCTGTTCCTAAATTGATGTTGACAAAATCAGCATTAAAGTGCACAGGCTCATCTTCTCTGGCTTCAGGAGGTTCTTGAGAATGGAGTTAGGTAGGATCACTTATCACTTTGGCCGACGGCTTCTGAGGAAGTGGAGTTACCATTAGGACAAGATGCTTAAGGAACGCTGCAGAGAAGCTGTAACTCAACAATGATACCTATGTCTTGAAAGACCTCAGGTCATCCATGAATTAAGAGGGACATATTCTTGCCAGAAGGCAAACCTTATGCCCTCACTGCATGACATGATAAAAATTCAAGAGCTTAAAAGGCATCAGGTTTTGCTTCTCACTTTTTAGTCTGCCGGAGCAGTAGGCAGCTGACCTATGTACCAGCAGATCTGAAATCACTGCTTATATTGAAGAGAACAGGAATTTATTCCAGCCAGTGGAAGGCATTTTAGCAACTTTTTTCATTTTACAAATAGGATTTAGAAGACTACTTTCTTTTCTTTTGAGAGAATTCTAATACCTCTCAGGTTCAAAGTGACATCTCATCTTAGAAAAGGTTAGCAAATTCCTTGTAAAATTCTGTCGTCCATTGCTTTGTGATTTTTACAGTTTTTTACAGACAGTGAGTATAAAGTGGATAGTAAATTCTCTTATTCTCATTATTTTAGTATATCTCTCAATATGCAGAAATGAAACTCTTAGGCTGATTTAGGTATGAGATTACATAGTTCTGAAATCCTTTTCAGGGAGATGAATGATGAACCTTGCACATAGTGAATGCAGTCAAGGAATGCAGTCAAAGGTAATGGTACAATTTTCTTCTTTTACTAGTTCTACTATTCTGGAAAAGTGATTTTCTATGCATCCATTTACTAATTATAAACAGTAAGTAGTCACACTTATTCATGGTTTTGTGTTTAGTTTCTAACAGTAAAGTGTCAGCTAAAACAAAACTGATTCTGAGCTAGCGTTAGCTGGTGCAACTACTCTGCACAGGCTGAACTTAGTTTCGTAAAAATGGCTAGTGAGTCCTTGCTGTGGAATCTAATAAATATATGGTCTTGCAAAATTAGCAGACACCTCAGTGCCATATATATTTCATAAGCTGATTTGTTGAGTCTGGGGACTGAGATCCTAAGATCCCAGATGCAAGAAAGGCATCTCTGTAGTACACCCGGGATTCTAGGTCATCTTGGATGGTCCTAGGTCTTCAAGTCTCCCTGAAACAGAACATGAGTTTAGAGTGCCTTTGCCAATCTAGGTTCACTTTCTTTAGTACACAGAATTCATTTACTCCCAAATATTCATTTTCTAAACTTTCCTAAATTTTTTCTAAACTTTATTGTGTTCAAACATATTTCATGTCCCTTTGGAAATGGTTTAAATCCAAGAAGAATTTTTTTTTCAGATTTTCTGGAATACAAGCCACTATAAATGTCAATATTGTTTTATTATTTTTATTTATAAAATATTTTCAATTTTCTGTCAAAATAACTCACAAGTTATCTGACCTTTACTCTTCTAGCAGAAGCAAATTCCACTCTATGTTGAAAATTGCTAGCATGCTTTTTTTGTTTGTTTGTTTTGTTATTTTCTCTTCTATTTTTTTTCTTGTTTTGATATTTATATTTTTTCCCCATTGGATAGGACCAGTCCAGATTTTTCATAGACACTTTATTACCAATGAAAATTACCAAATTCCCCTTCCCTGGGGCTGTGTTTAAAGAGAGGATGTTATTTCCACAGGTGCTGGTTCCAAAGTCTCTCTGAAGTACTGTGACAATACAAGTATCATCAGCTTCAAGATGACTGAGAATTTCGAGCTGCTCATAGATTTAGTATTATTGCTTTCAGTGTGTGATCTGGAACACATTACTCAGCACTGCTTTCTGTGTAGCTGTGAGATTTCTCTCTATCCTGCTTTCCCAATGGACAAACAATGATATGCTGCCACCACGCATTTTAATTGCCACAATAAACCATTCTTTGTTGTCCGCACAGGTGCAGTCCAGCTCTAATCCAAGAAAAGTATTCATGCTGTCTCAAAGTCCTAATGATATGGGGAATTGTTGCTATTTATTTTGTACTCCTGAGTAGTATTCCACATGGACTACTTAATGTGAGCCATTAAGATGTATGACCTTTAAAGAGATTTCTGTCAAACTACCTTTTGAGAAAAGTGTTTGTAAAAAACTTCATGTTGAGACACAAATCTCTAATTCAGACCTTCTCAGGAATCAGAGCTTCCTAACCTGTATATTACATCCTGGTAGAAATGTTCTTCATTCTAATTTAAGGAATGGATTATGAAGTCACGAGAACCCAGTAACTGAGTCCTTTCTGGTGCCATATGTAGAGAAGTCATCCACAATGTAAGAATACTCCAGTAATTCTGACAAAGTTTAATAACTGTAAAATTAAAATCTGAATACAGATTGTGAATGTATTCAGACACTATAGCATTTCAGCTAGCAACATGATTTTACTGAGAGCAATTGAACCGATTATGTCATGTGCAGTGGAGTAACAATTACTTTTGGAGCTTTATGGTTACATGTTTTCCACAGCTTTAGCTTGTTCATGCATGTCTCCAGAGCCAACTGATTGCACTTGTTGTACTTGATCTATTTTTCTATACTTTCTCAGCCAGCAGAAATAAATCTCCCTACAGTTTCAGCATTCCAATCAAACTAGAGCCAACATTTAAAGATGAGAATGCCCTGGAAACCTTTTTAAACCTAAATCCCAACAGGCAGGAATTTGCATATTAGTCAAGCAACAGTTTTAATCCCAGCACTGCCACCTACTGAAGAGATCATTATAATAATGTGTTTTTTTCTGAAAGATGCACTTTAATACATAGGCAAATTATTATCTCAGGAACTGGATTACTGGATAAATAGAGTTCCTAACCCAATACACTATACTATACAGTCTGGCAAGGTGATCAAATGACCTTAAATCCAGTTACAGGAATGGCGACATTTCAGCAATACTGAACAGAAAAATACCAATTTGCTGTGTCTAGGCCTGCCTTGCTCCTACTGAAGGAAAATAAATCCCAGCTGAACTGAATGAGAGCAGAATCAAATGCTGTTTCAAGTAAGTAAGACTGGGTAATAACCAATTAACTGCTTAAAAAGGCACCTGAAAATAATAAATCAATGTTGCAAACTCTGGAGGGATGAATACAAATTGTAGCCAAGAAATACTCCATGAGGGGGGGAACAATACTGTTTCCATAACTAACAAAATATAAATAATAACTTATGACTGAAAAAACCTTGATCATCTATGGACACCCTCATCCCTGGGGTACCTGCCAGTTGCCCACAGGATGCATGTTTTGACAACCAGATAAGTCACTATAGACACCTTGTTTCCTTGCTACATCATCTCTTGCATGAAGCACCTCCCTCTGCTGTTGGTGAATAGATTATGCCACACACTGCTGATTGCATTTATCCACCCAGATAAACGCACCGGATGGTTTAAGGACACCCAACACTTTCTAAATTTCTTCTTGAGTAAAGGAGTCACAATTTCCAGTGAAAAACTAGGGATGGCCAAGTGCTGACAGCAGAGGTGGGAAAGTGACTTATCCAGTGTGGGTTGAAACAACCATTACACAAACAACATCTGAGATTATGTGGGCATTTTTCCTCACATCAGGAGTGTGGCTCCCAGGGGCCAGAGGACTCTAAGACTAATTCCCATGGGCTTCACCAGGAGCAGGTAGCCTCAGGCATAAGGTACACTCCTGGGGATGGGAATGGGACAAGGCAGGTAGGGAATAGGACCTGCAGGTAGGCCTGATTGGCAGGGTCCATGGCTAGGCAGGGTCAGGCTGTGGGGAGCCCTGCTGCAGCACTGTTGGGGCAGGGGATGATGGCCCTGGGGGTGGAGATGGGGACCTGTGCCCTGGGCAGGGTAGGAGAAAGCACAGGGCTTGGACAGGGACAGACAGGACTGGCAGTGCCTCAGTGCCATGGCAGGATGTTAGGATGGCTCCTAGTAAGGCCGTCTTCCTTTGGAAGTGTTTTTATTCACTGTGTTTTCTGATCACCAAATTCATAGAGCGCAACCAAAAAGATAGATTAAAAATCCCTCCAAAACTATGAAAGTATATTTAAAGATACATTTTTCACATCCCCTCCCCCCACCCCACCCCCCCATTTCATAATGAAAATTGAAATCTACAGCAGATTTTAAAAAGGTCAGAAAACTATAAGCTCAAAACATGCATAATTTATTTTTCCATTGTTTGCAATCAGCTTTTGGAAGTAAAAAGTACTGCAGCTAGGCAGATGGCTTGCTGCCCATAGCCAGCTCTGGACAACCTGTAGCACAAAATGACTGTCTCTCAAGAAGAGCAGCTGTCTCACAAGGAGGGTGCTGGACACACCAGAGGGAAACAAAGGGAAAGGGGCAGGCTAGTTGGCCCAAATCAAGTTCTATATCTTTTGATGGGTCAGGGAAAGAAGCCTGTTCTTAGGAGTCAATGCACCCTTCACTTCCCACTGGCATTGTTACCAAAGAATTGTTCATGCTTGCTATATTTTCAGCAGTAGGTAGGACTTGTGAGTCATTTGCAGAGAATGAGAGGAACTAGCAAAAATGTAAAGGCTGTTAGAAAAAAACAAGTATCTACAAAAGGCCTTAAAATAAATAGAAGCAGGAAAACAAAAATAAGGAAGTGTTCAGAATTCTGTCCAGTCCATGCATTTTTGAGATAAGCACACAAACCCTCTAATCTTTTACCTTTATTTTCTGAATTTATTTTATTCTTCTAACTTTGAAACCATCTGTAAAAGCTATGTCCCTTTTGCTGTGTTCCTCCACTGTCACATCAGACTGTATTTGACATCTCTGTGATGCTTTTGTCTTACCAGGTATTTTTGGTATTGTATGATTTGACAGCTTCCTTCCCTCTCTTTCTCTGCACATACTTCTTACCGCAGTCTGACCAGATGCATTAGAGGCCCTGAAACCCCATTTATTTGTTCCTTTCTTTGCTCTGGATTTTTTTTTCACTTTCTCTACATTTTGTTACTTTTGCCCCAAGCCACTCATTCTGTGAATCCTTCTTTTACAAAAATTCTATTCTCTGACTCTTGTTCCAGTATTTCAACACCTGTCCTATGTTTTACACCTAATTTCTCCCTCCCATACCTTATCTATCATTATACTAAATCACTTTCAGCCCTAACAGCACCTTTCAAAAGGATCCCTGCTTTCATTCAAGTCTGTTCTCTTGCCTCCCATGTTCTTCAATTTGTCATTTCATATCATTTATTGTCTCTTCTGACATATGCTTATTCCCATTTCTTCACATTTGCCTGACTTTCAGGTGCTAGAAAGATACATGATGGTAAAAATATCAGTAAAGAAAGCACATCATTGTTTCTATTGTCAGATTAGCTGGTGCTGAAGCATTGAGATACTGTCCAAATGTCACAGAGTATAATCATAAATTTTTCTCTCCACTCAACAGCCTCAAAGAATCAGTATTGGGGAGGCCAGCTCAGTTTCCCTATCTCTTCACCTACTACTTGTTTCTAAACTGATTTGAAGAGCATTCTGGACCCAGGATTTAGTAGAAATATTGTGAAGGCTTAGCCAGCCCCTAGATTATAAACTCTTGCTAACCCAAGTGAGTACCAAGAGCCAGGGAAACCAAAATGTATCAAGAGGGGGTAACCCCAAAGAGCCTGAGAGGTTAGGTGGTGTCTCCTCAGTATTTCCAGTGAAAGGAAAATGCTCAAGTGTGGCTCATATCCCATGCAGGGTTTGTGCATCTATGACTACTGGACCCTCCCTTAGGAATAAGGACTGGTTGTCTCCATCTGACAAAGTGGGACAATAGTATTTTGCAAATGAGCTTGTTAACCTAATGACAAAGCCTTTAAACATGATTTTTCAAGAAAACCAAACTCAGAGAGAAGTGACATAATAGGGAGCAAGGAGTCTGGGTGACAGCACAATAAATAAGGTCCTCACACATTCCCTAAAACACATCACTACTGGAAACCTGTTCAAAACGCCAAGAATGAACTTCTCCAGCATGAGCTACCAAAAAAAAAAAAAAAAAAAAAAAAAAAAAAAAAAAAAAAAAAAAAAAAAAAAAAAAAAAAAACACCCAACCAAAAAAAACCAGTTGGGATAGCTCTCATGGCTGGAACATTACAATGGCTGGATACATGCCCTTTAGGAAGCACAGGTTGGGAATGGCAGGAAGAGAAATTGTGCTCTGTGCAAAAGAACACTGAGTGTGGAATGTGTGGAGCTTTGTCATTAAATGATCCACAAGCACCCGAGAGTTTATAGGTCAGGATCAAAGGGAGGCTACTGAGGAAGCTTTTGTGATGAGTTTCTGCTACAAGAACTCCTGATCAAGGGGCAAAATAAGATGCAACCTTCTTTAACTGACTGCAATTAGACTTCCAATCAGGAAAAAGATTAAAAATATTGACTTGGCATGGAAACTGGAAGGGGATGTGAATGGCAAAAATAAAGACCTCTATAAGTATACTGATAGGTAGAGCAGAGGGGTCTTGTAATAAGGATATGGAAGGGTTTGCAGTGTTAAAAGCTTTGTTTGCCAAGGTCTTTAGTAATAAGGTATGATCTTTGGCTTTTCAGATCTCTGTGGTTAGTGGCAGAAGAGTCTGGAAGACTGAGATACTGCCTATGGTTGGAAAAGGGTCAATTGGTTAACGGTCAACTGAGCAAACAAATTGGTTTTACAACAGTTTATGAGACCACATGAGATACAACTGATATTGATGAGGGAGCTTGACCAAAATCACCTTTCAGAACCTGGGTGACTCAGACAGGGTCTTTGTGACTCAAGATCAGAAAGTGTCACCTCATTTTTCAGAAACAGTGAGAAAGAGGATTTGGAATATCAGGGACTTGTCAACCTCACTGCAGTCTCCTGGAAGATTATGGTGAAAATCTGCATATTGAAGTCATTCATAGGCACATGAATGATAAGAAGATGATTGGCAAAAAACACAGTGGATTTACAAAGTTAAAATCATGCCTGATCAGACTGATTTCCCTCTCTGATAAATGAATTGCTGTTCAGAGCATGTCTTTAACTTTGACTTTATCATGACTTTTGACATGGTTTCCAATGGTATCCTTGTAGCCAAGCTAAGAGATATGGACTTGAGGTATAGAAAAAGAGATGTTTGGAAAGCTGATTGGACTACAGGATGCTTGGAAAACTAGTTGGATTAGGAGACTCAAGGTGTAATGGGTCACAGTTTGAAATCCATTTGCCAGTGGTTATTAGAGAATTTTCTCACAGGCAAGTACTTGGACTGTTACCCTTTAATATCTTCACGAGCAACCTGGATGACAAGACAAAATACACCCTCATCAAGTCTGTGGATGAAAACAAATTTAGAGGAAGAAAATATGCTAAACAACAGGGCTACAGTTCTGTGAGACTTTAACACATTGGGCAGACAGAAATTCATGAGGTTAAATAAATACAAATAGAAAGCCTTAAACTTGGGATGAAAGATCCACACGCAGCAGTGCTGTCTGGGACTCACTGGACAGAAATAAGTTTTGCAGAAAAAAAAAAATAAAATAAATAAAGGTTCTGGTAAAAGGTTGAACATCAGAGAGCAGTGCAGCCTTGCAGTAATAAAGGTTTGTTGCATAGTTGGGTGTATTAGCAATGGAGTGGCCAGCAGATGGAGATCCTCTACATTTGGCATTTGTGACCACATATGGAGCCTTTGTTCCATTTTGGTTTCCCAGTACAGGAAAAGCAGTGACACTGAGGAGTGATTTCAATAGAGGAACCTTAAGACAGTAAGTTGCCCAAGACCCTATGGAGATTTTTTTAAGAGGCCATTAAATCTATGCTATTGAGCAGTTATATATAGCTGGGAACTTCTTTTCCAGTCCAGATTCATTCACCACATATACTGTTTACAAGAAAGCATACACTTCCAATGGCTGGGTGGGAATGCTCCCTCACTCCCTCCTACCACGAGGCCCCACAGGACGCCACAAAGAGTCATGCAGAGACCACAAGAGAGGGGCAAGAGACAGAGATTTTATTATGCATAGACAGGTATATATAGACTCTGGAGGGATCCAAATTCCTCCAATAATAGGCCAAAAGGGATTTGGATTACTACCAATAGAATTGAAGGGTTAACAGCCAATGGAAAGGGGTAAGTAAGAACCAATAAGAAGGCTACATAAAGTTTTTACAAGGACAGAGCCTACATTCCTTTGCAAGCAGATAAGGGTCTTCTCGGGATTTTGGGAAGAAGAACAGTGACTTTGCAGAAAAAGAACAAGGAATCCATTTTGTAGCATGCATTATACAACAGTAAAAGCCTCTGTTTGTAAGGCATTTGGGTTGGCTTTTTCATCTTCTTCACAAGTCTTTTTCTGACAATACTTCTTCATTCTAAATATTGAGTGTCTGCTACCACATACACTGATTTGTAATCTTTGGTCCAGCACCAAAGTACTCTTGAGATACTGAGTCTGTATTTCCCATGCCAATTAAATGTCCCCTCAAGTTGTCTTTCACTGCACCTGGATGCCGGAAGCATGGATAAGATTGCAGCAGTACAGACTATATCCAACTGATATCCTGAGACTGGTTCTTCCTAAATATGATGTAGGCACTTTAAGTCTTATGTGGTGGGTTGGCCTTGGCTGGATGACAGATGCCCAACAAGCTGATCTATCACTCCTCCTTTTCAGCTGGACAGGGGAGAGAAAATAAGGTGGAAAACAACTTGTAGGTTGAGATAAGGCAGTTTGTTAAAGCAAAAGTGAAAGACTGTGTGCCTTCAAGCAAAGAAAAGGCAAACCAATGATTTTCTTCTCTATTTCCCACCAACAAGCGATGTCCGGCCATTTCCTGGGAAGCAGGGCTTCAGCATGTGTTATGGTTACTCTGGAAGGCAAACATTTTAAGGAACAAAAGCCTCCCAATTCCTGCCCTTTTCTTAGCTTTTAGATTTGAGTTGATGTCATATTGTATGGAATATCCCTCTGGTCAGTTTGAGTCAGCTGTCCTGGTTGTGTCCCCTCCCAAGATCTTGCCCAATCCCAGTCTACTGATGGGGGCAGAATGTTGGAGAGACAGTGATAATGCTGTTCCAGCACTTCTCAGCAGCACCCAAAACATTGTGTATTATTAACACTTTTCTGGCTACCAGTGTAAAGCACAGCACTGTAAGGGCTGTTATGGGAAAAATGGTCTCAGCCAGACCCAATACAGCCTTATTTCCAGTAACTCTGATGATCAATAGTATGACAAGAAAGCCTGCCACTTAGAGGTTTAACATGTTAAAGTGCACTTGCAAATCAACTTTCAGTTATTTAGTTCAGATATAAGCTGTGAAGCTCTGAAAAACTTTAGTGGACAGACAAAAAGCAAGTGACAGGCAAATGTTTTAGAAAGGATGGGGACATGGAGGCAAATAAGCAAGGCTCGTTTTTACTTCCAGTAAAAATTAAATCATGCCTTACAGTGCATGTGGATTCCATTTTTGTTTTCAGGAGGTAAGCTGTTTCTTGACTGAGGGTGAGGGAAAGATACTAAATGTCCATAAAATATTTATCTCACTTTTTATAATGTATCTAGTGGTCTGAACTGTATTAGCTGCACTCTGATCTCTGACTCTCATAGCTCTGTAACAATAATTTTGTAAAGTTTCCTCAGAAGTAACTTAGATACTTGTCACATAGTGCATCATTCCGCCTTTGAGTGAAATACACTGTGTAATATATCTACATTCAGCCACTGTTCTTAATAAACTGTTCAGTATAGTCACTAATTGCATGTGCATCTTTAATCGTAACTAAACTGCACATATATTTTCATGCAATGTTTTTACTTGCATAAAAGTTAGACCTCTGGGAAAGTGTTTTACATGTAAATGTCTGACCCTTACAGCTATAGTTCACACATGTACATGCATATGTGTCCCCATATGCTTTTGAGGTTTGTATTTGTGCAAAGAATAATTAGTGACTGTTTTGTTTGTTAGAAGGGTTTCTTCCCTTCCTGCAGACTGTTCTCTCATTCTCACAAGGTGTTCATGTTAAAGGATTACTTAAGTACTTGAAAGTCTGGTTTATTACCTTTGACCAATGCCTAACACCTATACAAGAGGGTCTGTAATTTCTAAACAGGCTGTAAAAGGGAGGATTCCTAATGTCCTTGTTGATAGGGATATTTTAAATGGACCTAAGAAAAGAGAGGGCCTTCAAGTCATTTGGTTGTGCAAATCATTCTTTTGGAGGGAGCAGTCTGAATGGGCTTAAAATATTTACCAAAAATCACTGATTCATATACATATTTCACACTTTGTATTTATTTATCTATTTATTCATTTATTGGTAGTTATATTTTTTCCTTAGGTTGAGTTCTCCTTTTTGAGAGTTCTTGCTGCAGAACAGAGGGATGAGATAGCTTGTGAGCAGTAAACTAAACCTGTCATCATTTTGCATGAACAAGTTTTCACAGAGTTGGAGAAGCATTTTAAAAAGTACACAAGAAATATTCAACATTGGGAGCCTTTCAAATATGAAAGAAAGGGTGAGAGAGATGGAGAAGAGAAATTAAAGTGTCTTAGGGAGGCAAGTGTAGTGGGAATCTCCTTTTCTCTGCTGGATAGTTTTAGCACAGTTCACGTAGTATATGAAAACAATAGAGCCATTGAAAAGATGCAGAAAAATGGATGCTTTCCCTACCCAGGTGAAATAATTAGGCAAGACTGGTTTTACTGGACAGCCAGAGTTAAAGGACAGTTTTGTCTACAGAGACTATAAAATCTAATGAGAACATATAAGCTGTCCAGAAAATTTCGAATAAGAAAGAAGTCACCTATTAAAAGGTCTAGCTATATCCATTTAAACTTCATCCTAAAATTCTCCCAGTCATACTATCACTAACAGAGCTGAGAAAATTCTGCTGTTGCTAGCAATAAATATTTTAGAAGAACTTGAAAGATTGTTTTAAAAATAATTTCTAACATATTTTTACTGGCACTAAAGCCTGTAGAAGTAACATATGTTCTGTGCTAGGTTATTTCTCCTAGCAAACAAAGTTGGAAAACCCTTTATCCTTTAAACACTAAAGTAATTGTATTCTGAGTTCTGATATGCAAAATACAATGCATCTCTATACAGAAAAGTTACACAATCAAAATTAAGTCAGCATATAAGGATTATTGTTAAACAACTAAGTATAGGGACATATTTGCTACATAATATGTATCAAAGGTTTCCCATCTAGTATCAATAGAAGGACAAACTTGTGATATCTCCTTGTATGTCTTTTTGAAACAATTCCCAAACAGCATTATAGGTTTACTCATCACAAAAGCTTTCAACAGAACTTGAGGTAATTAAAGTGTTTTAATAATAACTGTATGATTCACTTTACCCTAATATCACCTAATCTGTGGCAATTCTCAGACACTGAAATGTATATTGCTATTTGCTATTAATCTACGTACTCTTAGATGTAAGCAGTGATAAACAGTTTTAGGCTTAGAATGACAATAAATAAAATAAAAATTAATTTGTTGTCGTAGTGTCTCAGAGAAAGGAAGGCCAAACTGTATTAAAAAAAAAACAGCTCTCAATCCATTACGAGCTAAAAATGTATGTTTTACATGCACGTGTACATATATATATGTGCATATACTTGTGTGTATGTTTACACACTGTGGAACAAAAGCATTTCAAAGGGGTAGTTTCAATTAATTTAATTATATAATCAGAAATGAGAATGTTACCTAATAACTACTAATTCCTAATTGATGAACTTAGGTTTCCGCTGAATATATACAGCATTGAATATACCAATATGCTGAACAAAAGTCTTTTCATACAACTATCTCACAAAACAATTTAAATTATTTTTTAAATTCCTATGGTGAAAATAACACTTCATTACTACAATGGAAATAGTGTCAGAAATATTAATTTAAAAAGTTAACTTTCATATTTCCTGAGTTTTGGAGCATGTGTCAATACGACCCGAAATTCTGTTGATGCAGACTCTTTTTTTTTTTTTTTTTTTTCAATGCAAAATTCATAACAGTACTCATTATTTGCTTCTACAGGTCTTGTTATGCCATTTTTTATACCACCTGTGGTATATGATCTCCAGAGAACCAACAAGTTAGGCAAGTGTACTGTGCTGATGAATAACAGAGAGGATTCACTAAATAGGTTAAGGTATGTGACCTAAGAAACAAGATATGTTAGATATACTTGGTTTGTGAAGTGTGTACTCAAATAGCATAAAATGCCATTATTGATCTTTGCTTTTTATTAATAATAGCTAATAAGAAAAAAAAAATCATTATTATGTTGCATAAGACCATAAACATGACTGGTTTGAGAATGGATTTAAAATATGCACTCAAAATATACTTGCAGATTTTGCTTATATTATCAGAATTATGATTAATGTTGAAATACCTTAAAACTAAAGAATAGTTTTGTTAACTAAGGGTTTGCACTGATTACTGTCATTGATTTTTAAGTACAGTTGATCATGATCAAAATCCAAACCCTAAAATTCAAGCACAATATTACTGATGTTTTTCATAAGCTCATCTTTACTTGTTATTTGAAACAGTAGATATTTTGATATAAGGTGTGGATTTCATGATACATTTCTGTTAGAGGGGGGAAATGTACAACAGCAGCACTGTAGAATGCAACAGGAAATATTATGTGAGACCAAATAAAGGACCCTCCCAACACATTAAGAGTAGACTTATTTAAAGTAATTTATATAAATAAATTGATTGGGTAACCTTCAGAGTTGGTGTAAATTTAGTGTCAAGAGGCACATAAGTAAATCCCATTCATAACAGGAATGGACTTTACTGAAGTAAGTAAAACAAGCAAGATTAGCCTCTTTGCTGAAATGACAATGTATTTATTTTATTATGGAACACTTGAATTTCAGGGATATTTGATTATATAAACAGCTGATCTAAAGGCTTGTCTATCATCTGCTCAGCCACCTAGTCTGTGTCTAACTACAGTTGTGATGGATATCAGTAATTCTCAGGAGTTTATAAGATGTTAATGTGATTTAGCTAACAAGTGGTCAGGAATCATAAAGTTCTGTCAAGTGAGGATTCTGAGAGGTGAAGTCATGTCAAATAAAAGAAGTTGCTCCATTAAGAAAAGAGGTATTTTACAATGAATTGTAATTTACCACTATGATTAAAAAGGGGCATGATTGCTCATCAAACATGATTCTGGAACACTGGTTCAAGACAGTGAGTGGTTCCAAATCTAGAAACTATGCAATGACTCAAAGATATTCCATTAAAACAGGTGAATCAATTGTTTTTCTTCAGTTATGTATAACTGTATTATGGCAAGTCATTACCCATGAAAATGATGAAGTATATTAATGAAACTGATTTTTGAGTGCTTGTTAACACTAGAAAGTTATCCTGGATCAAAGCAGGCTATTTAATTATAGGAGCTACTTTTAAGCAATGCTACCTGTGACTGCCAATTTCAGAAATCAATGTGACATTACAAGGACATGAAACCACTTTCAGCTATTTTTGAGTAACTCCATCAGTAAACAAGCCATTTTAGCCTATCTTCTACTTTGACAGATTTTCCAACAAATTTGGTCCATAAAAACAAAATGTTCTTTTCAAAAGTTAAAAAAGTCACAGCCAGCAAACACAATGTAGCTTCTGAACAACTCCCTAGCTTCACGTCCTGTCTCCTTCTTCCTCCCACAGATTCAGCTTGTCAGATGCTGACCTGTAATAAGATACACCGCACATCCATCACACACCCCCACTGTCTCAGGGGAAGGTGAGAGCACACAGGATTTGGCAAGACTGTGTTCAAACTGTGGATATAAAACTCAAAAACCAAGAGAGAGGTAAAAATGCATACAATGAGAAAATATAATTCCTGGCTTGCAGCTCCTGGCTTCTACCCTACTACAAGTAGTAGGCTGAAGAAACAGTAGAACACTGAACATCAAAACCAGTGAACACTCAGGTGCAGATTGTTCCCTGGAAGGGAAGCAGTCAAACAGACAGCATTTTCATAGGGATATCTTATGACTGCGTTACACAGCAGCTTATGAGAAAGCCTGAAAGTTGTTGAAAGAAACACTGTGCTACTGCTCCCACAGGAACCAGTCATTATTGTGCTGTTGGCCTGCTTCAGTGACATATGTATTTTACACCTATTAACTCTTGTGGTGCCCCTCAACACAGAAACTCTGAATGTTACCCAATCAATTTATATATATAAATTATTTTAGATAAGTCTTTTCTTAATGTGCTAGGAGGCTTCTTTAATTGGTCTCACATAATATTTGCTGTTGCAATCTACAGTGCTGCTGTTGTATATTTTCCCCTGTAATATGAAATATATAATGAGATTTGCACCTTATAAAAATATCAAAATGTCTACTGTTTCCAATAACAAGCACATTGCACCTTTTCAAATTCAGACACATAATTAAAAGGGGAAAAGGAGTAAATATTGCAAAGAACACAAAAGGGAAAAAAAATCATTATTGCAATTAGTGTACAATAAGAATTTACTCTGCATTTTCCATTTAACTCTTTATATGACTCCTAGCTCTATAACTTAGCATGAAGGACACAAAAGTAGCAGAGGGAGAGAAGCAGTTTTAAAAACCTTCTTTAAATTCAGAAGAAGACTGGTTATCATATGAACACGTTTAGCTTTATAAAATAAGCAGTCAATATTACTGATATTGAATACATGAAGAGATATTCAGATTCTGCACCTCTAGTGGCTTAAGAAACTTTCAAGAATAGGTCTAAGGAAAATCTTGTCATTGGCCTCATTTGGCTTAGGGGAGAGACAGAATTAAGAAGCCGTTGCCTTATTCAAGCCAGAAGAACTGAAATAAACAGGACAACTGAAAGTTATTGTGATCGGCAAAATTTTAAAATAAAACTTAGGAAATGTAGTAGAAACTGAAAAATTGGGTTCTTGAACCCAACTCAGTTTCTGTTTTCTGGAGAGACATGATCAAATTTTAAATAAAAAAGTAGCATTACAATATCTACCATTAAGACAACTGTATTTATTGTATTTTTGAATTTTAATAGAAAAAGGTTGCTGCTGATTCAGATTTTATTTCACGTACTTAAACAGAGCCCTGTGATATTTTGCAACTAGAAACACTGCAGTCATGCCAACGCACAAGGGGGAACTAGAAAATGCAACCCATTAAAAACAAGACCTGAAAGCAATTCATTCAGTAACTGGCAAAGTGAAACGGTGAAGCAAACAGCATTAATGGTGAAAATACACAAAAATATTGAATATTAAATGGGCTAATGCTTTAGTCATCTGAGGTATATAAGCAACACAGATAAGTATTTTTTTAAGAATATATGACTTTAATTGGTTTTGTCCCTTTAATGATAAATTTACAATGAAAATATCATGTCTACCATAGCTTTGAAATACAATGTAGATACCACCGATTTCCTGCAAATGCCTTTGTTTGTGGCAGAGGAGTAAATTTGATGAAAATAAATTCTTATATACACCCACCCTTTGGGGATTAATAAAAAAATGGAATATTTCAAATTAAACAAATCAAGATAAAAATTCTATAAAATAAACATTCCTCCTGGATGTCCTCAAGGAAGATTCTTCTTAGCACACTAATACATCAACCTTCATTAAAAACAAAAACAAAAACAAAAAATCCAAACAAACAAAAAAATTAAAGAAACAAGATCTGTTTATTGAGAATGGGGCAAAAGGATACAACTGACATTGGCTTGATATTTTACCTCTTGTTGATTTGGATAATAACTTTTACCAACCTTCAATATTGATGTCTAGCCACCCCCACACATTTGATGCCATTTGTTTTGGGAAGAGCACACACGGCTAAAAAATGCATGTCACCCATGCAATTTCTGGAGCATTTGCTGATCCTCTGAGGCCCCTCTACCCAAAGCTGTCAAAGATGCTAGTGCCAATTCCTCTGATACTTGCCATGGACAGCTCAAGTAGAGAGGGTTTCATTCAATTTGGAGGGGGAAGAGTTTGCTCTGACATCTCTCTGTGCTCCTACAATGTGTACTCAATATTTACTGGACAAACACATCAAATAAATATCAGACAAAAGCACCCAAAGTATGTTTGATAATGCAAAGAAAGGATATATTTTAGGGTATGGTCAGAGAAGATATTCAAAGCCTCCATTGTTGCTTCTAGAAATGTCAGGACAATTCAAAAATGTCAGTTCCTTTATCGGTTTCCAGATTGTAATTGAAGGATCATGTAGCTCTCTTGCTCTTTCTCTCTCTCTCTCTAAATAGGTCTATAAAGATCAGCTGGAAAGTGCAGATAGAATTGTTCACTGGTTAGCTTTACTTAGAGCTACAGGGTATATATGTGCTTTGCTTTGTCTTATTGATCAATCTAGCTTACATTTTTAGCACACACAAACAAAAATCAGAAAAAATTAAAAATTGATGAAAAACACGAACAACACAAATAAGGTTCCAATCGTGCAAATTTTGCTTCACTGGATAAAGCACTTCTTGACACAGTAATGTCCAGAATCCCCCTCCCCCAGAAAAATACAGGACAGAGAGTGAAGTAATTCTTTTTTTCCCCCCTTTTTTCTTTTTTCCTTTTTTCTTTTTCCTTAAGGCTATACAACACAAAGAAATAAAGCACGGAAAGAACATCTCATTGGGCTGAACACTCCATTCTTCCGGCTCTGGAGCAAGCCTTTGACAACGCAATTCTGTGGTCCGAGTTATTTGTCTCATTAGGACAACAACAAGATAAAGAAAAATAGGAAAAAATGAAAGAGAGGAAAAAAATGAAAAATAATAAGAAAGTCAATGATCCCAACAATAAAATCCAAAATTGACTTTACAATCACAGGTACAAATTGCTCAGGTCGATAATTTCATTTCTCCTAAAGATCACTGTCGTCTAAAACTAATTAGAGGCGCAGGTTCCCAAGGAATTGTCAATATTCAAAGCAAATGTTGGAGTTTAGAAGGTTATCATTCTTCTACTGTGACAGTCTGATGGGGTGACTGAAAATATTGCCATGTGCTGCCAAGTTCAGGGTGTCATTAACAATTGAATCCTTGCTCCAGCTCATGAATTTGTCTCCTATTTGGCCTTCTTTTATAGTGGAAAGACTAAGAAGCCAGAAAAGGTTGAATATTTCCACCCTCCCATGAGGTTACCCCTTTCCAGTTTGAGATGTACTTTGTCTTCTCTTTCCATGAGGAGCAAGACCCCATTGCTGGCTGCTTCTCTGGTGACGTCTTGATCACCTGCAAAAGCTGAAATCACTGGGTAGCCGTTTTGCATTAAACTTACCTAAAAAGTGCAAAGAGAGAGAATCTGAGTTTTCTCAAAATTCTCAATTACTTTTTTGCCCTGTGCACAACACTGAACTTTTGTGCAGTTTAGAATCTGAGTTGAATTAAGATAAGGCAGTGTGTGATTCTGTCATGCATAAAGACCTCTTTAAAAATAACATGCAGTCTCATTCTTCAGTTGCTGGTTTTGTAAATGTGTGACTAGCAATGAGCACTTGGGGAAAAAAAACCCACAAACAACAAATAAGGAAAGAGCATCTTCTTTAGATCAGAACCCACCTGGATGGTTTGTCTGTTATAGACCTTGACCACGTGGAAACTGAAACTATATATCCCTTTTCTCGGTGCTACAAATATACTGGAAGCAAGATCAAAATGGTTGCCAATATTAACTAATACCTGGAAAGTAAACAAAACAAAACAAAAACAAAGAAAAAGAGAAATCAGACTCTACCTTAGAAAAGCACCAGTGAAAATCTAATATGGGCTCCATGACCGATCCAAAGCCCAATCAAAATCGCATTTGCAGCACAATTAAACATGCACGTCAGGGGAATGGAGTCAAGTTACAGAGGCATATAAAAGGCATCAGACTTAATAAAACACTTTAGTTACACAAAAATGATCTCCAAAGCCTGTTAGATGAAGTGCAAATGTCCACACTGCGCTGTCAATAAGGCACTAAAGTAAAGGCAGCAGAAGGGGGAGGGGGAGGGGTGTGGAATGGAGGGAAGGAGGGAGAGGAAAGAAGCTAGGAAAAAATCCTGACAGACATTAACTCAGATTGCAAATGTGTTTCAGCTGGCACTACTGAAAACAGAGTTGCTCTCAAGTTTAATAGGGTATAGAACTAAATTTGCACTGCAGAGAGGGGCGAAGGAGGAGAGCGGATGCTCAGCATCAGCAACATCTGCCAGATCATGTCTCTCTGTCCCTCTGGCGGGCTGTACCGTTTGGCCCGCAAGCTCCTCAGGCAGCTGGGGTGGGCCTGCTCCTCCTTTCCGGTAACCACCTTGATTTTTCATATATTTCAATGTTTTTTGAAACAAAAAGAGCAAGACTTGAGCCCTCCGGCAGATGTGCAAAGCCTCGCTCAGAAAGGGTGTCCACATCCTTTCGATCCCGCCGATCTGACAGGGATCTGCCCTTGGCTCATCCACTCCACCTTTCGCAAGCTCCTGTGACAGGCAGCATAATTTGGCTCAAAGGCATGGGTGGCGAGAAGAACCCGCAGGTCCGTGGCGATGCCATGCAATGCGTGGGTAAGCCCGAGCCTGCTGCTTTGCCGTGCCCGCCCTCGGGGCACCCCGGTCACGCTAGCTTTGAGGGCTACAACCTCTGCTTTAATGAAGAAACCACAAAGCAGTAGAAAATAAATACTCTCCCCACCCCCACCCCCCCCCCCGGCTCTTCCCTCCCTTCCCCCACATCCCAATCCTTTCCTCCCAAAGAGCCAAACTCTATAGTTTCCAAAAACAACAGGAAACAAACAAACAAACAAAATAATAAAAAACCTCTTTTTGTGGGAGCACCGAGGAAACACCTTCAGACTACTGAAAACTGTGCATTGCATTGTGTAAACAGTTTAAAATGTTATATATTCAGCAAGTTTGGGGTTTGTTGGCTTTATTGTTGGATTCTTTCTTGGGTATTTTTCTCTACTGATCTGACTTTATGAGGTCTTGTATGCAAGGAATAGCTGTGCAAACTCATCAGGAGGGACAGGTATACAGATGAATGACAGGTGGACCAACAAAAAAAAAAAAAAAAACCCAAACAAAACCCCCAAACTAATTAACAACCAAAAAAAAAAAAAAAATCCAGAGAAAACAGTCTGGTGCGCTAATTTTGGCTGACTCTGCAATGCTACTCAGAAGTCAGAAGCGGTAGGAAAAAAAGTAAATTTCATTGCAAAAATCAAGTGAATGGACCCGGCATGGCCTCTGGGAGGCAAGCAATGAGACGGGACGGGGGCAGGACGACCAGGCCGGGTTGCTCGCTGCTCTGTCCAGAGTATGCCGTGCGGGATAACACCATTCCGTTACAGCGCACCGGGGACATCATTCGCGTCGTTTGATAACGCGGGAAACACCCTCTTCTTCCTCCTCCCTCTCTCCCCTTGAGAGATGCTGTAACACTGTCAGTTGGGCTCGGAACAAGCAGATCCGACGACTCCTCATCGGTAAATCTTGGAATTTGTCCTGAAAATGAGCATTTCCGACGGAGCACCGAAGGAAGGATGCCCGGATTGTTTCTGGCTGGCTGAGGCAATCCTTGCCTGCAAGGAGCCCCTGTATGCGTCGGAGGCACTGACTCTCACGTTAAAGACCTCTCCTTACTAGCAATGGGACAGGGCAAGAATCCAGAGTGTTCCTCGCCGGTACCACCCTGGGAAAGCCCGGCAGACACTTAAAAGAACTTCCCACACTCTTTCAGGGTAGTTGAGCGGTAAAATTGCTATTGAGCAGGTGGGATTAAAAACTGGAAGGGGAGCCCGTACGAGAATAAGCGTGCCGTGAGGGCGAGGCAGGGGCGGGGATCGGGGTAGCGAAGCCGAAACAGACGGTGGCTGACCTGGTCGAAGTAGATGGTCATGGTGCGGTTGCTCATCTCGGAGGGTTCGTGGTTGGTGCTGCGGGTGGCCGAGAAGGCCACCTTGGCGCTGCCTGAGCGCACCGAGATCCCCAGGGAGGAGGTGATGGCGCCGTCGGCCGAGGGGCTGGAGTCGCAGACCACCAGGCACTTTCCCTCCAGGACGATAGGCTCCGTGTCGTTCTGCGCCCGCACCGGGCACCCGGCGGGCAGCAGCAGCAGCAGCAGCGGCAGCGCCGCCGCCAGGCAGCAGGAGCAGCCCGCCGGCCCCGGCAGCGCCCCCCGCCGCCGCCGCCCCATGCCCAGCGCCGGGCCGGGGCCGCTCGGGCTTGCCGCCGCCGCGGGCGGGAGGGCGCGGGGAGGCGGAGGGGGCTGCGCTTCTGCTGCCGCCGCGGCGCCCCGCGGCCAGCGCTCTGCGGGACGGCGGCGGGCAGCGGCGCCTGGGACCGCGCCTTCCTCCCCTTCTCCTCCTCCGGCTCTTCCTCCTCCTCCTCCTCCTCCGCTCGAGGCGAGGGAGCCTTCTCAGAGGGCGGGCGGCGCGCAGCAGCCTGCCAAGAGGAGAGGCGGCGGTGAGGCACCGCAGCGGGCAGGCAGGAGCCGTCACCACGACGCCTGGCAGCGCCCCTCCCCGCCCCGGGAGCCCCAACCGGCACAACAGGTCCGGGAGACATCTCGCTGCCCGGAGTCCCCTCTTCCTCCCGTCCCCCAGCAGCCGGGGGTCCCGTAGCCACAGCCGTATTCTGAGGCGTGAGGAGGGGGCAGCGCGGCAGATTGCAACCCCAAACCCCCGGAGGAGCACCCTGTGAGTGCTACAGGCAGTCCCTTTCCCACCCCCAACAGCCGACGAGGGTTCCAAAACCCCGCTAGTTCCCGCGGTCCCACTTTTTACTACATCTGCGAGCCGGCTTTATATCCGTCTCCTAACGCCCCATCCACTACGAAAGGAGATTTTATTGTTGTTACCGGTAACGCGCCCTCTCCCCCCTCGATGGAGCAGTCCCGCTATCTCTAGAGTTCGCGGGAGGCCGGGACGCCGCGACGCTTCCCCGGCCGGGCTCTGAAAGCCTCCGCCGCCCTTCTCCCCACCTGGTTGGAGAGCTGCGCTCGGGCACCGATTTGTACTTCCCAACCTTCTGTCCCCCAGACCAGGCTGCCACCGCTGCCGCCGACCCCGGCAGCTCCCTAAACTCTCGGGAAGGAAGCAGCCGGCTCAGGTACTCTCCGGCTGCCACCCCGGCATGCATACATATCGCAGGAGTCATAGACTCACCCGGCGTCTCCCTCGGAAGTTGCATCTCAGTTTTTCCCGTTCACCAGAACACCGGCAATCTCGCTCCTGGGAGATCCCCCCTACATTTCCCCAGAGGCGTCTCTACCGATGCCCTAACCCTACGTCTTATTTTTGCTATCATTTAATAACGGTATTTTGCAAAAGGAACAGCCGGCGGGGAGGAAAACGGCCCTTTTACCTGGGAGGTCCATGACGGGAGAGGAGGGCTGGCTAGGTAGCTCGTCCGTGAACTTGTATTGCTTAGAGAAAATGAGCCGAGATTGCGCTGGCAGAAAGAAAAGGAAACAGGAGTCGCCTCTTTCTCTCCCGCCCATTGCCAATAATCATCCCCCTCCCGCCAGCCGCTACCACCACCACCCCACTTCCTCCCTCCTCCCGTCTTCACACACACACAGTCACACACACACACGCATGCACCCAGCAGGGATGCAGACGCCGGGAGAGGAGCAGAGTGTGTCCCCGGCGCCCCCCCACTCCAGCCCTCGCCCCGTCCAGGTGCCACGCTCCCTGAAGCCGCACCCCGGTGTCAAACCCTGGCACATCGCGAGCAGTCGCGGCGAGGTGCTGTGTTCCCGCTGGGATAGCCCCTCCGGGGCGCCCCGCCGCAGCCTGTCACCGGCGACAGGGGAAAGCCGTATCCCCTCGCCCCCGCCCCTTATTTCTACTTAAACTCGTCTTGCTGAGCCGCCCCAGTATCAACATGCCACCCATGCGTTAGCGCTCACGGGCCGCTGCTGCATCGAGCCACGCAGCATCACTGACTGGGAACTGGTTGGAATTCATAGACTTTAATAATCTGATAATAATAATCACTAAAAGGGACGCGTTGTCTGGGGCACTTCAGGCCGTAAGGCTGCATCGGCACACTGAAAGGCCCCATTCCCACGCCCATTTCCCCGCGCTCCGGGGCTCAGGGCTCTGCAGTAGCTCTTCCTTTCCTAAATTATTTCTTCCCCGTGGCGTCTCAGCTTCGCGAACCGGGACCCGCTCCCTGACCCACTTTTGGACCGGGACCTGCTCCTCGGCCCGCTCTAGCGCTGCACCCGCCCCCAGACCCGCTCCTGCACCAGCCTCACTCCCCGACCGCACCCGACCCCACTCGCGGCTCCGCTCCAAGTGCAGTCGCGGGGCGCCACCTGGCGGCGTCGCGGGGGGTGCGCCCTCGGCGGGCGGGCCGGGCTGGACCGCGGGGACCGGGAGGGAGGAGGGAGGGAGAGAGAGGGCGCACCCCGGCGAGGGAGGCAGGGGAAATCCCAAAAGGCAGAGCATTTGGCTGAAGAAGAGTGGCCACCTCCTCTCGCTGCCTGAAGGGCCTCGGTGCCCTGGGCTCGTGAGTCGCCCCTGCCTTAAGGATCGGTAATGATGATGTGTGTCACAGTCAAGGTTATCATCAGATATTACCGGCTGTAAACACTATTTCATGTGTCTCAGCTCGTGGGGCTGCCGCTGAGAGGTTATCGGTAATGCAAGAGAAGGTGAGGCAGAGCTCTGACCACGAAGTTTTGAGAAAAAAGCATTGTATTTTGATGTATTTCTCTGTCGCAAACTGGGTTTCTTGTTGCATGTGGCATTTTCCTAGAAATCCCGAAACTCAGACTTCAGAATCTGAAAGGAACTTACCAGAAAACAGCGTATAGATGTAAGCAGTAGCTCTCAATATAAAGAAAAACTTGCAGGTGTATGTCAACGGTAAAATTACAATCTCTTCTATGAATGAGAAATATTCTATTTCAATCTTCTGCTTTAGGCAGAAGTAAAGAACCCCTGAGGGTGTCTACCTGATGATTTGCACTGAGAAATTAATCATGCCCTGAAATTGCAGCTAAGCAGTATGCAGGGAATTCCTAACCTATAGCTCCTTATTTCAAGTGAAAAATTTATACTAAGCCCAAAATACTCATGTTTAATGGTCTTTTTCCTGAGTTCACAGAGGGATGAGAGTAGAAAGCTGAAAAGGGTAAATTATCAGAAATCAGAGCAGGAACAAGTTTGTGTCTGTAAGGCAGCACCTATTCTGCAAGACAGTGAAAACGACCATAGAAATTCCTCCAGAAGACATCAACACTAAATCTTACATGGGTCTACTACACTGGGGAGCTGCTATTATTTCTCTTCAAATCACACTACTCATTGATTATGACTCTCTTCTATAAACAAGGAATGAAAGCAGAGCCAAAAAATTTGTAACCTTGTTTTATATGACTTACAACATAAGGCCCAACGGTGAGAGAATGATGACACGTCATCAGTTCTGCCTGCTGTTTTCAAGAAAGATGAGCATAAGAACTAAAGGGAATGGAAAAGTCCTTAAATCCAATGTGCACTCACAGGAAAAAAAAAAAAAAAGATATTAAATCTTCCCTTTTTTAATACGAGAAATGAATCTCACATGTACAGAAACTCTCTTCTTTTTAGATAGGTATCTAGCAAAAGAGTGGTCAGTACAAATGAGTATAGCATGAATGGAAGGGGGGAATAACAAAAGAGGAATATTTATTTCTAATAAAATATCTAAATATATTACATTTATGGTGTTTGTTAGAAAACAGTTCCACGCACTACTAATTAAATATTGTCCTTAATGGAATAAAACTGCAGTCTTCATGGAGTTATGTAGCTGTTGGAAATAATTCAGTGTCTTTCCTTCTTTTTGTGAGTGGCAAGGTTGAAAATAGAGATTTTGAAATTATTACTGCAGGAAAATGCACCTTAATCAGTTATGGAGTGACTTCAGAAAACATAGCTTCTAAAGTAAATTAGCAGGTAAGATATTTGCAGTTCTCTTTCTTGAGTTTGAAAAGTTGGTTGTAGTTGCAAAAGAATAGTATGTAATCAAGCTCATGCCATTTTTTATCATTTTGCCAAGAATACCAACATTTCTACCAGGGACATATTGAACTTGATGGTGTGGGAGTTCTACAAGAAATGAAACCACTCATTTCTTTGGAGCCTTTCCTAAGCTAGCCCTCACCTTGAACTCATTTAAGCCAACAGCTTCAAGGGAAAAAGCTTTTTGTCTCATCTACTAAATAAAGTTATCAACAGAGAGGTATTTTGATCAGTAGCTCCTGAGTGCTTCCCATACATTATTTACAATAATACCAAACAAAATAGAGCACTCCTTTCCAAACAAAAATACTGCACATCTGTTCCTGAAATTATTTCACACATATTTGCAGGTATTATCTCAATGTTATGTATAGAAAAACAGGGAAAGAAGAAATGTTAATTTGATGTGAAACATTCCTTTTTCTACCTGTAATACTAGAACAAGCTTGTGACAGGGACACAAAAACACTTTCCTTCTCAGAGAATCACAGAATATGCTGAGTTGGAAGGCACCCACAAGAATAATTGAGTCCAATCCTTATTTAGTACATTACCATTTATATCACTGAACAGTGTCTTCATGGATTATTTTGTCTTTAATTTTTTTTAACTGTAAATTGTAAACAAATGGGATTTAACAAATCTGATTATATTTTCTTACAAGCACACATTTGAAATATAATCTGATGGTAGAGAAAGTGCAGTCTTCTGTACCTACCCAGTAATGACCTCCATATTAACAACAGGTTCTGGATAATTCAACTGAGGTATATCTACTCTGCGTTAAAGCAGTCCTTGTGTTAAATTTGACCCTCAGAATGGTTAAAAGAATACTTTGTGAATTCAAATCAGTATTTAATCCTCTACCTTATCAGTACATCAGTACTTCATAGCTACCAGCTATGGCCGATAATATACAACTCTGTTGATAACATGCACAACATACTCAAGTATACACAATACAGAGAAAAATTACACAATAAATTAGAATTCTTTCACAGAGATACTTAAACTTCATTTCTAGTCCCTGAATCTTAGCATCTCACATACGAACCAAGGCAGTTATATTTTTCCCCATACAGGAAGATTTGTAGTAAGTTTTTATCAGGTGACAGTTCTCAGTTGCAAAGGGTCTCCCCTCACTGGAAGGTGAGGACTATAGATGGCAGATTTTACAGGACCCATTTTCATATGGAATATCATGTCTGATAGAAGGTCAGAAATATCTGAATTTTCAGAAATGTTTTACACATTGAAAGAAGTAAGTGTAATTCCTCAAGAACATTTTGTTCATGTAGAAATTTCAGAACAACCCAAGACTGCAGTCTATTTTGGAACACAAAATTTTATTTCATAAAAATATTTTTAATTGATAATCAAATAATGTTATAATTAAATAAAAAGTGAAAGTATGATATTGAAAAAAGGAATAAAATTAGAATTTTTTTCTATATTCATCATAGAGCTCTAATATAATTTAATATTAGTGATATTTAAATACACTCTCCTAAGACAAATTTGTTATGCCGGTAATTTACATACTCTACCAGAAATGTTTGACAAATAGCCTTTGCAGTGAAATGTCTAACACTTAGCAACATGCCACCATATTTTTTTTAAGTCCTCTTATTTAATGGAATTTCAGCTCCAGAAGGAGAGGAGAATAATAATTTTTAAGATTAAACTCATTTTGCAGTGCCTCTTTTTCTAACACCACGTTCTGACTCTGTCAGCAGTCTCTGTGACTAAATAATTTTCAGGTCAGTCTTGTTTGCATGGGATAATTTAGAGATGGAGGTGTCATATCATTAGAAACAAAAAATGGTTCAAATATCTCATTCTTTTCTAAATACATACCAATCAGAAACCTTCAGACAATGTACATGCAGTCACCTATGTGTTCTGCAGTTTCAAAACTTATGCTCAGTTTTCAAGGTTTGGTGCATCCTCAGAAACAAACTCTTTTCTATAATGACCTTCAGCAGCCCTGCTATTCTCTGAACTTCTTCACAAAGTAACAGCTTTTAACTAGATGACAGCAACTCAGTGTGCCTTCCAAAGACTGCACATTTTTTGTCTAAAAAGAAAACACATTTGTGAGAAATGTTTACCACAACACCAGCAAGGCAGGGTTTGGCGAGTACAAATAGTTATTTCTTTTATATGTAGCACTCAGCATTGTCTGTTTTGGGTATTTTCCACTCTTTTATATGTAACAATCAACACTACTTGCATGTCTAAGTTTTGGGCACTTTTCACTCCTACAATCTCACCATGTGGTCTTTTAAATAAGAAAAGCATATTTTTAAAAATATAACTCCTAGCTAAAGAATTAAGATTTAATTTATTCTTTTCCACCTGCAAAAATATATTTGGGCACTCAGTATCCTCTTTCCAAGCCTTCCAACTGAGTCCAGAAACTTAAGAATTTAAATGAAATTTCTAATGAAAACATTGCTATAAATGTAGCATACTTGTAATTTTCATTACAGGAAGTGCCTTCAGGATCACAGCCAATATATATAAACTTCAAATAAGTTTATATATGTTAGACAATAGATATCATATATATATATATATATTATAGAATATTACAGATATGGCCTATCTCATAGTAATATATTGATACAAATAGATATTATGTAAACATCAGATAATATAGGTGTATATTTTAGGTACATATAGACATTATGTGTTTCTTCCACATGAGATTTGGGAAGAACTGGTTGTGTTAAACTATATATTTTCTTGCTTCATGTGAGATGTTGCTATACGATGTCACACCAATATGAAATTCAAAACTCGGATATGGACTCTTTATTTTCAGACGAGAAAATCTTTAAACGGAACTTTGAAATACAATAAAGAGATGCCACAGATTTCAACTGCTTTACCTAGTTCATTGCTTTACTAGTTCATTCAGCTGGATTTCAAAGCAGGCCTTTCAGTTCTAATTCGAAAACAAACTTACACTGAATCACATGGTTTTACTGATGCATGATAATTTGTATTAGCAGAGAAGACTCTGACATTTCTGAAAATAATCCACTGAAATAAAAATATATAGCATAGATAGATCATATTATTAATGATTTAGTTTAGTTCTGAGTTTAGCATTTCAGAATACAAATCAGATTTTAAATCAATGCTGTAGAAGGCTGTCTCATTAATGACATACACAGAAGGAAATCTGTAACTCCATTTTTCATATATTTCTTTGCCTCAGTCTTTTGTTGCTTAATTTTTTTTAATTTTTTTTTTTTTTAATTCTGCTTGACAGAGTCATACTTCTTTTTGAGAAAGCAACTGCTCTACAAATGGGCTTCTGTACATTGTCTCAAGTTGCACATTCACAAAATAGGAATATAAAAGATGATAATTGCTTAAAAAATCTTATCCATTATACAGAACTGTAACTGTCCTTGTAGGGAGCAAAACCATCTAGCTTCAGGTCTTTTAAAATTAATTTTTCTTCTGAAATAAATAAATCTGTGATGCAACCAAGAGACTATAGCTTTAGAGAGTTGAAACAGATGTGTTTGGTCACTTTTACATGCTCATTCCATCTCAGCACAGGGCTGCTGAGGACTCTGATGACATTTGAGAGACCAAAATATTTATGTCTTAGTTTCCCTCACTGGATACTGAAAAAGATCTCTTGTTATTGATGACTCAGGCATGTACTTCTTTCAGCTTTTATTTTTGTTATTGCTTTTTTCACTTTTCCTCCATCAGAGTTCATAATTTTCACCAGTAATTAGACGAATATGTTGGTGATATTTTTTGTCAAACATTTTTAAGAGAACGTTGTGGATCTGTCTGTAGAACTTCATTTATTTGAAATGGGAAATGCAGGAATTCCTCATCCAAAGAACACTTAAAATCTGACCCCAACGTACAAAAATGGTATTTCATCGAAGGTAGCTGTAGAGGAAATCCAAAGTAGTCTGTGATTGCTGAAATGCTGTCTAGGATGCAGAAAGATTCACAGCCACCTGAGAAGCTCACATGCTGATGTGAATTACAGACACCTCACTTCAGTCACATCTCTGTGCTGCCATAGGTTTCAGCTCCACCACTTACGGCAAAATTTCACATCCCTTTAGCTTTCTCAGGTCTGTGAAGACTTCTGTTCTTGCCTCAGTAGAAACAGTTCTGAATAGCAATCTTTGTCTCCTTTGAAAGGAAACATATAACCAGTGCAGATCCAGTTGTGCGTCCATGCAACAATACATTGTTACCTTCCAGAACTTAAGGCTTTTATCAAAAAAAAGGTTTTCAGTGCTACAGCTGTCGGGATAGCCTCACAAACCATGGCTATAGATGCAATGGCAGTGCTCCACTAGTTTTAAACAATTGCATTATGAGGTATGACCAATGCCACTCATTTCAGTGGCTGCTAAATTGGATGTCCCTGAAACCACTTGTGACATGTCACTACTTCTTTCAATGTTCCTCAAAGCAGGTAGGAAAGGAGATGAAATATTAGCAGTTGAACACTTGCACAATCCACTGAAGCAAGACTCATTTGGGCTGGATAAGGGCATCTGGGAACACCAGTATTTGTCTCTCCTTTCAATCGGGAACTCAAAGCCAGAATCCAGCTGATGTCTGAGATTCTCGAGGGAATAGAGAGGGGAAGCCAAGGTGAAGCTGGCATATTCAGTGTCAAAGATCTTGAGAGCCAAACCCAGGGGCCTGGAGAGTGTATTTCACTGTATCTAGAATAGTTATTTACTTTACTTTTAACAGCTTCTTTGGAAGAATATAAAATTAATTTCCTGTCCTGAGCCGAACATTTGGTATATATTATTTTTCAGACATTTCCCTGTTCTCCTAGGAAGCAACACAACTTGCTGAACTATTTGAAGGACCTTTATATATGTTTGCACCATACCTCTGGGAAACCACATACCCTTCTGATCACATAATTTGATTTAGCCAGAGTTCTCAGAGTAGTAGACCCAGGTAATCTTTCACTGTGAAGGGCCTCACATGGCCTGCACCTGTTCCAAACACTGAACATCCAACATGTTCTATTGCTTGTGACTGCATAGAAAAATAGTGGTGTCTGAAGGCACATACAAAAAGAGATGACACAGAAGCAGTCGTTCACATCACCTTGTACTTCTTCCAGAAAATTGTTGAAACACTCAGTATAGAAAGCAACTATATTAAATTTCGACATCTACATTAGGGACTTTGAGGCAGACTTAGCATTTCCAATTCTAATACTGAGGCTTTCACAAAGGATTTCACATCTGAAGCTTTTTTGATGCATTGAACTGAATGACACCAAATTCAGTTTAAATTAAACAATGAACCAGAGCTCTGATATACCCTTGCCAAATGCAAGAATAATATGTGGTTTTAAAACAAAATGAAATTCACATTGCAAATAATTTCCTTAAGTAGCAATTGATATATATATATTATATACTCTCTCTATATATTAGAGAAATTAATGTGGAGATAGACTGAACTGAAAGTCTCAGGCCTACAAAGACTATTTCTGTGTTTTCCTTGAAGCACACAAGCAGTCTCAGTGTGCTTTGCTCTTTTTGTACATAAACCTTTGTAGGCCTGGAGCCACAGCACAGAGGGAAAAAAATACCAAAAGCATTTCAAAGTGTTTCTTTTCATGACTTTGTGCTTGTGATGCTCTTGAATCTGTATCATTATTACTTTATTGGGTTTTGTCATTGTGGTGACAAAAGGGATTTTTAGTGCAGATTTGTAGAGATTGCTGTGCCATGGACATGTCTTCAGATGTCAATTCCGTTCTGTTAAAAGGCAGAAACTGATTCTGGAGATAGGTTTTGCAATGATTGCAAAACATCTGCCATCTCTGTAATTGTCGCTTTTCCAGTGTAAGAAAAATTCCTTGATATCTCTTACAGCTCTTTTTAAATGTTGCATGTGCCAATGACAGACATATTCAATCTACTTACATGCTTTTATCTGTATAGAACTTTCCACCAAGGGAAGGGGAGGCATGACTGAGGACAGTTACACAACCATGTTTGAGATTATCAGCTTTCAACAAGAAGTCAAAAGTACGTGTATCACCTTTGCAGTGTCCTGTGGCATGAGGACTATGACAAACCCTCACTTTGCCAAAAATCACAATGTGCAGCTTCCTCACAGCCATAGTCAAACAACTACCTAAAGTGGGCCTGCAAGAAAGTTGGAGAGGGATTTTTACAAGGACATGTAGTGATAGGGGGGAATAGATTTAAGCTGAAAAACGGTAGATTTAGATTAGATAGTTAGAAGAAAATCTTTACTGTGAGGGTGGTGAGGCACTGGAACAGGTTGCTGAGAGAAGCTGTAGATGCCCCATGCCTGGAGGTGTTCAGTGCCAGATTAGGCAGGGCTTTGACCAGGTTGATCTAGTGAAAGATGTCCCTGCCCATAGCAGAGAGGTCAGAATGAGATGATCTTTAAGGTCCCTTACAACCCAAACAATTTTGTGACTCCATAATTTTATGATGACAGTGGGCAGGGGTGCCCATGGAAGCGCACCAATAATGATTTGCCCAAGCCAGTGTCTCTCTGTGCATTATCTGTAAATGCAAAAGAGATTTTTTTTTTTCGCTCATTGGCTTTCTCTTTTTCTGTTTCTTAAAGACTTGATGGCATTTGATAGCTTAAAATATGCATTGAATTTAAAACTACATCAATACTGTATTTTCAGGTCAAATTAAGTCCATGATTTTATCAAAATCTGCTTCCCACACAGCCTGTCCAGTTAATAGCATTTAAGGATTTAGATGCGCACTGGAATTTAGTCCTAGAAACACAATAGTCAGAGCAAATTCAACTGTCTGTGCTGGGCACTGAAAGAGAGTACTGCCAATCTGGTGAGTCATAGCTGGGAGTCAGGGATTTCACATTTCAGGATCACTCTCAAGAAATCAAGAACTCTACAAACTATCTACCCCAAAAAGCAATATGTAAATACATAAATAATAGATTCTTATCACATCAAACTGCCCAAAAGCAGACTGAAAAATCAGAATAACCAAAAGTAATGGGTCTCTGCCAATTTTTTAAGGAAATTATTCTTGATCTGACAGAAGTCATGATTTCACTGAAAATAATCACAATTCAGTTGGTGGCTTGTGCTTACACAATATGGTCATTACAGTTTTTAAGTATAGCATAACTTACTTGAGAGCAAATAGTAAATGTAAACATTACTTCCCAGTGATACTTGGGCTGAAGAATAGCCCCTCTATTTCCTCCCCATTATTTTTTCCCCACATATGGGTTAGAAATTATATGAAAATTTATGCAAATGAGCATTTTAAGTCTGAAAATGTTGTGTCCATTTTTTCCTCAATATTTCACTGTTTCCACCTGAAACACAATTGCTGCTAGTCCTATCTCCTCTCCAACTGAACCAACTGGTTCCTTCTGACAGTTTGCATTATCCTCCTTTTATAGATTTTCATGAGCTATAATCAGGTGAATTACCTCAGGATGCCATAAATATTCTTTACTAGTGTCCCATGGCCTCTCATAGGAAAAGAAATTCCAAGGTAAATTATGTTGTTATGCTCTCATTTTGTAAAAGTAAGCAGAGAAATGCACAATTGAATTTCAATTTATCGTGAAGCCTAAACAAAACCTTTTTGACTCATGATGACACCTTTAACCAATATTTTCCTCAGGAATCAACATAAAACATAAACTGGATAACTATGGTGTCAGTATGCAAATAGGAGGCTGCCTGAAGAGAAACAGTAGGCTTTTATCAAAAGCACGCAGAGATGTAAAGAACATGGCCTAAGTTCAAATTCAGTTATTTAGTTCCTCAAATGCTGAACATTAGGCAAGAAAGTCTCACTAAACTGAAATAATAAAAAAAAAAAAAGCTAAAAATCTGAGTGGAACTGGGCTGCTCACATTTGACTACTTCAAACACTTTGGAGCTCCTTGGAGTCCTTGGGCTATAGCTTATATTCATCCATTTTTCCATCCATCCATCCATTCATTCTATAGCCGGCAGACCTACAACCCTTAAACCACAAAAGACTGAATCGTTATACTGTGTGACTGATCCTGTGTGAGATACACCTCCCTTCCAATGTGTGCTCTCGCATACCGTTCTTGGGTAAAAGTAACATGTTCTTCAACCTCTCTTCACTGCATTTCCCTACAGATATAACAATGTTACTGGGAAAAAATTATATTTCCCTGAAGTTGGAGAATTAACCATGGTGTTTGGAGCAGCAGAACCATTTTGAGCATCATTTACATGTAACTATTGTAGTTTGTGAAGAGTTGCTGGGGCTAATACTAGATTTCAGCATTTCTACATTTTTAATACTAAAAAAAGCCATCCAGTACAACGGGAAGTAAAGAATACTTTCAGATCCTCTGGAAGATTTCTTGAATTTTTCTTTTGTTGATTCATGTATTTTACTCTTAAACTTTTACTCTTTCTCATCCCATTTCTAATGCACTATATATCTAAGGACAGATATATATTGCTTTATCACTATATATTTTTGCGTCTGTCTTACAAGCAGCCTGAGACACAGGCTAAAACTCATCTTCATGGTTCTCTGAATCTGGATATAGATAATGGTCCACACAACTAAATAGACCGTCTTTTGGGAGCTTCATGCTCCTATACAGAAAAAAAGGTCATTGGTAGATAATTATGCAACCCCTGGAAACCTTGTGATAAACCTCAATGGTGTATACTGCAGGCTTCACTATCCTATAAATCCCATGGTATCATAATAATATTTATATTCCAGTTGTAATATAATGAAGATCAAGTTCTGTGAAGAAAAACAAAACAATAGGCTTTTTATATAAATTATTCTAGGCGGTAACATTTACCTTCATATCCTTCACAAGGTAAAATTTCTTTCAAATTTTTTCATAATCTTTCATGTTGTGCTGGTTTAAGGTAAACCAGCAGGAGAAAAGAACCCAACTCACAAAAAGACTGCAAGTCAGAACTACAATTT
>JAWWEU010000081.1:95084882-95099574 GCA_035583155.1 Acropternis orthonyx | reverse complement strand
TATCCATATATATGCTGTAAATTTCTGTAAATATATGTGTATATACCAGTTTCAGTTTTAAGTTTTTCTTCCTCACTTCTTTTAACTGAAACTCTGTCGCATTGGGAGGTAGTTGGCATTTTGCCAAGAGTCAAACCAAAACACTGGTTACTCTTGTCACTTAGTTCTAACTTTTTTTGTCTCAGACATTTTAAAATGAAGTTCAAGAAACTTTTACTAAAATATCTGTGTTGCCTGTACTTTGCTTTTTGTTAAAGTCTTCCTAGATGTGTTTGAAGGACATAATGTCACAAGTTGTGACATAATAAGAAGCTGTATTATTTATATAATTTATATAATTTCATTCTTGTGTACACAAATTTTCATGAATATTGTACCAAAATTATTGCTATACTTTCCATAAAGCAGAAGCTCCCTGGACAGGAGCAATTCCTGCTTTCTTGATAGGCCTAATCATAGTTTTTAAATCCAGTGTGGCTCAAAATGGTCTCCAAAAGTAGACTGCTCCTAAACACAGAACAACTATTACATTTAAGACTGTATTATTTCTTCTAGGATCTTCACAAATTATTTCATAATAGTTAAGAAATCTGGTTTAGCATGGTCCCTCAAATCTATTTTACTAAAACATATGCATGGTATTACGACACCATGAATTCTCTGTATACATGTATGGACACATACATACTTTCACATTTTCACATATTTATTTATATATGTGCAAGATGTAATATATGCATAAATGTAAGAACTTCATAAATACATACAAAAACACATCAATAATTGCTGAAACCTTTTCTTGTTTCTCCTTTTTTGGACTTGATGAATGTTATCATAGGAATCACATTAGTGTTTAATTATTTCCAGATATTCAAAAATCCTTTATACTTTTGAAAACAAAATCTAGTACAGATTGAATACTCTGTCTTGGAGTTTAACACTTTCTAAGAGTTTAATACTTTTAAAAATGTTGCTTCTTATGTGTTTTAGTTCAGTAATGAAGAAGGTTATACCAAGATGTATCATTCTATATTTATTTATGTGTTTCTGAATATATTTCCATTTCTGCTCCTCATAAATATCCACAAGTGATATAAAAGAAAATTTATGATATGAAACTAGGAAATATTTTATGCTTCAAGGAACATGTGGATATTATACTATAACCACCTGTGCCCTATTTTTCCCGTGCAAAATTTCTGCTCTGTTAGACTATAACAAGAACACAGACTCCATGCCTGAAAGCATATTTTTCGCCCTGTGAAAGTGCAAGGAGATGACCTAGGCTTTTTTCTTTAATGTTTTGAAATGAAGTATCATTTGCATAACTGAAATATTTCTGCTTAAATACTGTTCTGAAAAAGCATTTTGTAACAACGTTGAGAAAATTCTTCAGTATTTTACCTCTGTGATTGAAATTCTGACTCCACTGAAGTCAAATCTCATACTCACAATATAAATATTGAAGATGAACTATTCTTTAGGAATACACATTTTCGACATATATACTAAGGATTTATGTGTAACATGCTCTTGTGACACTTAAAAATGCTAGATCAAATACAAATCTGGACCAAATACAAATCTTGGCATAACTGAATGACTACTCTTTGTATTAAAAAAGAAAAAAAATAAGCTGACCATATAAAGCCTATAACTTGTCTATGGAAACACATCTCCCTAAAAGTATTCACTGTTTATGAAGAGCAAAAAATAATGTAAATTATGTAAAAAATGTAAATTATGTAAAAAAACACCTAACAATCAGCAATGATATATTATTTCAAAACATTCAGTAACAACGTGTAATGTAGAACCAGAAAAATCTTTATCCAACCCGAATTTTTCTTCTGCAGTAACCTTGCAATATATCTGCCATTCTGTATGCAAGTGAGTGTTTAAAGTTTGATGAAGTCATTGTTCCTGTAATGGAAAAATTCACCTGAGAACTTTTCTCTCAGACTTCATTTTTATGTCAGAATGCACTCCATTTTGAGTGAGGAAAGGAATTGTCTTTCAACTAAAAGAGATGAAAAGCCAAGATAGGCTTTTACCATGAATAGTTCTAACTGGAGGAGCCACATGGTGCTGGAGTATGAGTGGCTAACAAGAGGAGTGTGTACAGGGCATAAAAGTGTTTGAGATGTGGTAAGTATTCCAGCCTTTACATTCCAATCAGGAGATTCCTACATAATACTATTGCAGAATGTGAATCAGACACTCAAGTACAACAAGAGAGCAATGAACCACCTAAAAAAAGGGAAATGTATAGTTATGCACTAATGATCTTTAAAAATCCTTAATAAACTATGTCTGTTAAAGTATGTCTATTAAATATACTCCAAACAATTATCCTATGTGTAGCTGTATGCCTGGAAGACAAAGAACAGTGTAGCTAAAATTGTTTCAGTTTACCTATTTGTTTTTGTGGGTTTTTTTAAAGTATACGTAAATATACCATTAAAAAGTAAGAGAATTGTAAGATTAATCTAACCTGTCCTTATTTTATGGTAGCTTTACAAACATTCTGTCTATATAGATATTTTTTATATCTTAAAACAAAAAAGAAACACCTTAATGATTCTTTGGTGGGCTTTTTGTGTCACAGAATTCTGAAAACCTATGACATTTTATGGATATTTGAAAAAAAACAAACCTCAAATTAAGCAAGAAAAAACCTCAAACCAACAAATGGAACAAACGTCTTATTGAAAAAGAAAACTATACTTCTGTTGTATTGTTATGAAGGTTGTTAATGACTTTATACACTCATGTCTTTCATTTCTGAGCATTACAGATTTTGACAGAATTTGTTGATGTTATGTCTGGACTGAATATGAATTTATGGTTTAAGACGTGCTTCTTACAATAAGAAAACACATCTACAGTGAAATTTCCATGTTGTGATATAATTTTGACACAATGGTAAATCAGTTCCCTGTCTGAGGGGCTGTTATTATTTTCACATCTTCCAGAGAGAATGTCAACTTTTCCATAAGGAAATCATGCAGTTATGAAATGTCAAGGCTTCTAGTCTCATCTAAATTATGATAATTTCTCTTCCACCCAATCTCAAAATAGGTTAAGTTTTCTAGACAGACAGTTGTGTTAAGAATGTCACTTGACTTTCTTTTTTCCTAAAAATATTAGAAGAAAAAACAAACCCCAAACCTGACTCCTCTACAAATAAAACAAAATAGAACATTCCAAACAGACAAGAAAATCCCTGAAAAAACAAAAAACACTTTTAGGGATTATGTGATACAAGACAGACGTGCTCATAACACACGAAACTTGGAGCAAGGGCCAGCTTAAACTAACTCTAGGTTTCCTGGGAATGGGTTGGGAAAGCAAGAGTGGTGTGTCAGCAGGAGAGCACTGAAAACAAAAACCCCTAGGGAAACTGGTGGAAGAGGAACTGTAGCATGGTGAATACAATGTACACGGAGAATTTATTTTAACAGAAATGAATAGAAAAGAAGCCTCTACTATGGAGTTGAGAAATTGCCACCTGGTATTTGCTCCTGATAGCTTCAAAGAAATAGTATATTCTCTCTGCATCTTCTGTCTAAATAAAAAAATCTGTACTAGTAAAATACCTAGATGATTATCTTCTAACAAAAGTCTATATTCCTGATTTTGAATATTAGTTTAGTAGTCACACAGAACGGGAGAATATGGTTTAGGATGCAATAGCTGCATAATTTAGGTTGGAGTGACCTCTGGAGGTTATTAAGTTCAGCTTTCTTCACACAACAGGGAAAATTTAGACAAGGTAGCTAATGATTTGTGCTGTATTTTGTCAAAGTGAAATAATTTTCCTAGTATCTGGTTGGAATATTACATGCTATAGATTGCATGTCTTGCTTCTTATCCTGTCACTGAGCCTCTCCAGGATGATTCTGTATATTTTATCAGGATATATTTGAAGGCAGCAACTAGATCTCCCCTTAGCCTTCTCTTTTTAAGATCTAGCAAAGACATTTGTCTCAGACTCTTCTTGTACTTCTTGTGCTGCACCTCGTTGACCATCTTGGTGACTTTCTGATGGATCTGCTCCAACAATGACCAATACTGTCTTTGTCTGCAGAGCCCAAATCTGGACATAGTGGTCTCACAAGCATTGGATACAGAAGAATAATTGCTTCTAGCCTGTTGGCTAAATTCTTGCTAATAAAGCCCAGAAAGCACCTGGAAAAGGACATATTGCTGACTCATGTTTAATTTGTGAACCACCTGGGTGCCCAATGTATTTTCTGCAGACCTGCTCTATGTCCCAGCCTGTATGGTGATATAGGATTATTCCTTCCCAGGTGCAGGATTTTCTATGTCCTTTTGTTGAACTTTTCGAGATTATTTTCAGCCCACTTCTACATTTGAGATCCCTCTGAATATCAGCTCTGCATTTCAAAGCATTAACCACTATATCCAGTTTGGCTCAGTAACAAAGTGAGAAATGCCTCTTGTAACCAATTTCCACATGGACTTAGCAGTTTTGATCACAACGTTTTCAGCCAGAGGCTTCCAATTTTCCACCAAGCTTCTTATCCATGTATTTAATCCATATCTCATCCATTTACTCATAAGTATACTATGGGAGAATATGTCAAAAGCCTTGCAGAGATCAAGGTCAACAACATCCAGAGCTCTCCCCTTGTATAAGGTTGGTAATCTCTTCAGCAGAAGGCAATCATGTTGGCCAAACACAATTGTCCTTGGTAAATTTGTGCTGGATCTTCCCAGTCGCCCTTGCTGTTCTGAGCTCTTTCACATCTTCAGTAACTGGATAATGCACATGACCAGGAAGTAGCTCTAAATTGTTTCCTTTGAGCAATATGCTATTATTTTACACCTAAGCTGCTTTGTTGGGGTTTTTTTCTTTTTTTTTTCACTCTCTTTTTAAAAGTATAAAGTCTGAACATTATTTGGAGTGAAAAGTTCACTACCATGTTAGAGGTTTGTGTTAGAGCTTTGTCAATAATGGCCATAATGGGAAAAAGCTAAGCTCAAACTTTTCTGCCCTCAACTGCTCTTAGCATCACTATCCTAAGAATGATTCTTTTTCTATGAAATTCATTATTTTGGGGACCCATTTAGCATTTTCTACCTACAGAAAAAAGAAGATGTTCCAGGCAAAACCTATCAGCTTGCACTCTAAATCAAACAAGGTAGAACATATTATTAAGAACATGCATTGAGCCTGAAGGGTCCTGAAAAGTGCAATTTAGGATTTTCTTTTTCCTTCCAAATAAATTAGTGAATTTTCTGTCTATCTGACACCCGTGTATATTTTATCTGACAATGGTTTGTTTGAGAAAACCACAGGGAAATACCAGGCTGGAATTTTGATTTCTTCTCTTCGTAATTGACTCTCATTTCTACCCTGCATTATAGTTAATTAAGCTGTCAATATATATTGCTGCCACTAGAGAAGGTACTCTGTCAGTACTTTTCCCAGATGAAAGGCATATTAGAACTGTTTCCACATCTGACTGAAAAAGGTGAAAACTGGCAAACAGCTATCTCAGCACTTCCCTGTCCTGCATAATTATTGACAATTAAAGCTCTTCATTTTTCTAAACCTCCTTGAGATTTTTAGTACTGTCTCAGAAGCAGATCAATAAGTGTGAAGAAAATTAAATTAATTGCTAGACAAAATTCCTTCTGAAAAGTATGAATGGCCTGCCTACTATAATGGGAAGGTGAAAAGAAACTGTTATGTTGGGCTTGATCAAGGGTTTAAGTTTAGATTTTATTTTACTTTGGAGAAAGGTCAGAAAAAGGCCAGAGAAGCTGAAACATGGCATTAAGAATGATACTATATATTGTATAGCCTTTAGTTCATTTTCATGCGTTTCTATATTGAATTGGCCACGTTAGCAGCAATTAAAAAAAAAAACAACATAACTGATTAAACAAAAAACAAACAAAAAGGGTATAAAATAGTATAGATAAAATAAGAAAGACGGAGATGGGAGGGAGCCTGATTCCTCATAAAAAATATATTGGTTAGCGGAGGCTGTACAATAAAAATAAGCCAAGATTTGTAGATGTCCTGAAAAGACAGAGCACATACAGGGTAGCAAAAAAAGTCCAAAAAACACAGCAGGCAGAATTGACAAAACTAATTAACACATAAATGTCTGTCTTGAAAGTTTAACATTTGGAATAGTGAACACGGGTTGTAGGGGGGGAAAAAAAAAAAGGCGTGGAGGGGGAAGGAAAAGAAAAGAAAAAGAGGCCTGCTCTTTAGCAATGCTGATGGTTGTTGTGGTTTAACCCTAGCCAGCAGTCAAGCACCGTGCAGCCACTCACTCACGCCCCCACCAGCAGGACTGCAGTGAGAATTGGAAGGATAACAGCCAGAAAACTCATGAGATGAGCAAAAACCACACACACAAGCAAAGCAAAACAAGAATTAATTCACTGCTTCCCATGGGCAGGCAGGTGTTTCGCCATCTCCAGGACAGCAAGGGCCCCATCATGTGCAAAAGTTACTTGGGAAGACAAACACCATCTCTCCAAATATCCTCCTTCTGCCTTCCTCCTTTCTTCCTCCTTCTTCCCCCTACTTTACATACTGAGTGTGAGGTCATATGGTATGGACTATCTCTTTGGTGACTTGGAGTCAGCTGTCCTGGCTTTGTTTCTTCCCAGCTTCCCACACATCCCTAACTTCCTCACCAGTGTGGCACTACAAAAAGCAGACAAGGCCCTAGGCTCTCTGCAAGCACTGCTCAGCAGCACCAAAAACATTGCAATGTTATCATCACTGTGTTCAGCACAATCATAAACAAAATACAGCCCCGTCCTAGCCACTGTACAGAAAATTAACTCTATCCCAGCCAAAACCATCACAGTGATATACCTACTTTCTAAAAATGTACACAGTACATATAACAGTATGTACTAGGACACAGAACAAATACCTTTGTCTCAGAGATGCTGAATTAGCTTCTCTTTGCCCTAGAACTGACTCAGGAATCTAATGGAGCGAAATTGTCTTTAGACAATGTAACATAAATGAAACAAAACATCCAGTGTTATTACTGCCATATTAATAAGAAAGGGTACAATCAAACTTGTTATTTCCAACACTCATGATGGGATAATAGTGTCTCACTTGTAACATTAACAGAACCCATATAAAGCCAAATATGTAGAATCTGTGCACTTAGAAATAGAAATATTCATTTGCTTCTCTGGTAAGTATCAGAAGTATCAAAAGTCTCTCATTTACACTGCTTAAAAGTAAGATACTGAAAGTCTTCCCCTTGGTAGGCATTCCACATACATTGATGTATAAAGTATTTAGTCACTGCAAGATTAAAAAGCCTTTCAAAGCATATAATTTAGCAAGAGCAAAGGAAATTAGAAATAGATTTTTACATTATGAATCTAAAGAAATCAGCAAGATACTTTGAGTCCTTCTACAGGAACCTTACTGATTACCAGAAAGTATTCGGCTGCACCATTCTAAGAATCAGGGCAGTAATGCTTGAAGTGCATTTTCTGACACATATAAGCATATTATGAAATTTGCTTAAGAAGGCATACAATAAAAATAAACAACCCTTTACTCCATGCACGCACAATCCAGATAAAAATCTGACTCATAAGAGGCATTTAAATATTTCAAATGTGAAAAATAGTTACCTTAATAAATTAACCTTAGTTTTACTACATGTACTTAAGTCTCCTCATATTCATATTTAACAATTTGAGCATGTGAGCTCATGCACAGGAAAAGCAACATGAAGTCTAGTGTCAGGCAGGAAAAACAAAAGGAGCCCAGTGAAACTATATATACCTTGTTACCCTGGTATTTGAAGCTAAAACCTTTTTAGTACTTCTGTACTTTATTGGTTGCATTTATGTTGGAGAAAGGAGGAAAATAAAAAAAAAATCTTCTGCAGAGTTAGAAAAATAAAAGATGTGACTAGTTTGTTGCTGTAGTTTTAACACCAGTATGGACATCCAGTAGTCATTACTACTGTCTGCAAATTAATGTCAAAAAAATCAAATAAATGATTATAAATGATTGTTTGGCCTAACTTTTTTTTTTTCCCCACCCTCTACAGAGCTCTTCTGAGTTTAATTACATGAGTTTTGCCACTAGTTTGAGATTGGTCCATAGAAAGTACTTGAGATTGCTTTTGAAACTTCTTTGGACTCAAGCTGAACAGCTTGCCAAAGAGTAAGGTAGGTCACAAGACAATACAAATTATTCAGAGATAACAGAAATGTACCATATTAATTATTAACCTAAATACACTCACTTCAGAGCTAATTTATTTGCTCAGTAATTTCTTGCAAAGTAAAGACTCATCATAAGGCTTGCATATTTC
The DNA here is from genome assembly GCA_035583155.1 of Acropternis orthonyx. Classification (NCBI taxonomy): domain Eukaryota; kingdom Metazoa; phylum Chordata; class Aves; order Passeriformes; family Rhinocryptidae; genus Acropternis; species Acropternis orthonyx. The sequence continues at coordinate 95,091,226 of JAWWEU010000081.1, read as the reverse complement.
CTAAGAAGTAATTAAAACAGCAACAGAGCTTAGGATTTATTTCATGCACAATTTACAGAATGTTGCACTAACTCTTACAAAATAGTAATCCATGAGGTTCAGTAGAAAATGGGTCACGGAAGGAGCGTGCATCACAACAAGCCACGAAAACTGACAGATCATTTCGGCTAAGAGGTGCTTCTATAGACCAGAGAACCAATGAGGCCAGAACAACATTCCTGTTTATAATCATCTGAAATCATGTTTTTTCAGAACATGAAGAGATATCTAGCTGCTCTTTGACTTAGAATAAACCTGGTGCTGGTTTTCTTTAAGGAGCACTTGGTTCTTATATTTAAAGAAAACAGCCACAGAGCTTGTAAATTTGTAATAAATGACACCGCCATATATTGTGTTCTGTTATATCTCATAATGTAAGGTCTAATTTTTGTGGGGAATGTTAACATCAGCAGAAAAAAAGGAGTTAACTTGGTATAATACTTTAAAAGACTTCCAAGTGTTTGTAGCCCTGTTTTGCTGCTCAAAAGGTGTAATATTAATTTGAAACCACAACAATTCAAACTCCTCTTCAGTGGAGATTTTAAATGTAAGCCATCAACTATCCCTTTGAGATATTTTTACTATTCCATAAATGCCTCAACAAGTATTCCTGTATATTAAATGAAACACATAAATATAATCAATAGATTTTTACATTATTAATTTAAAATACTTATCAAAAATGGAGAGCCAATTCTATAAATAACCAGGGCAGAGAGTTCATATTCCTTAACTTATGAATTATATATCACTGTTGTAGAGCTTAGAGGAGCAATACAAATAGAATGTACAACACACCTATCGTTCATTTCAAGACTAAGCCACTGGGAAAACCCAAGAGACTGACATCCATGGATATCTCTGACACATCATTGTAACAATATCATATTTTGTTGGGTTAGACCTCATACTTTGAGGATAACAATGAAGATTTGACTTGATAACTTCAGAAGAAATATTATGAAGTAGGTGTCAGCTTGTACCTTGCATGCCTGAACTCTTCGATGCAGTTTTCACAGAACAGACACAATATGGGGTAAAGCTGTACATTAGAAAAGGCTAACATGGGTTTGCTCCCATCATCTGCTTGTGTACTTTCTTTAAAGGTGCGTAAGGCAAGAAACCAGAACTTTTACCTTGTAATACCTCTCCCTCTGTCTTCAACAAGAGTTTATGAGCTGAATACTATGGTCCTAAAAGGATGACCATAAAATTCACATTAAGGCCTGGCATCGTTTAGAGTGGTTTTGAAGAAATCTCTTCCATAGGTTTTCTTCTTCTGTCTTCAGAAAGGACTATGGGCTCACTGGAATAAATTTTCATAAGCCCTCTAATTACCATGAGTTATATGGACAATGTCTTTCCTTTTTTTCTGTTCTATTTCTTATCCTCTAATCCAAAGCATTAGAATTCAACAATGATTATAAACTTTACACTAAAATATTGTAGCTGAAATCAGCACCAACTTAAAATTATGGCAATTTACATAATAAATTAGGGGGAAAAAACCAAACCAAACCAAACCAAAAAAACCCCAAACCAAAACATTAATGTCTATATCCTTCTGGCATGAAGATGGAAGGACCTGAGTCAGCATAATGCTTTATTTTGCCCTAGGGAAAATTAAGGTCAGCATACCAATGCTCACTTTCTAAACTTCATCTGTGGCAGAAAAAAAAATGGCACTTTATAGCCAATATAATTAATTCTAAACATCAACATTTAAAAGCAATTGTGTTAATTAAGGACTGTGCATAATGTTATTTCTTTTGATGTATATCATAATGAAACAAATCTTTCCCAAACCGACATTGCTAATACGCAATTTATTTTCTTTTTATTGCTCTCTCGTAGACATCTATTTTGATAATGAAAGGAGATGTTTTTAATAATGGCAGAAATGTAATGGGACTTCAGGAAGCTGAATGACAAGGTTCATTAACTGTACGATGTACAAATGTTAACATACTACTAACTGGAAAAAGAAAACGTTAATTGCATGCTGCAAGAAATTAAAGAAAACACAGTTTAACACAGCTGCTAAAGGCTGCCAGAGCATGAGCTTCCCAGATATCCCAACTATTTCTGGAGTATCAGACCTTATGCAAGGTCACAAAGGTCAACTCATTTTGCTCTCACTTCAAAGGCAGACTTCTCAAAAAAATAATTTTCAATATTTTCTCATAATAAATACCTGTTTCTGAGTCTAAAGTTGAAATGGAAATTATATTTTAGAATAAGTCTGAGAAAAGAGAAACAAAAAATTCAGTTTTGAAACATACACAGTTTTATTCAGGAATTGTTCAAATCTCTAAGGACTATTATGCTAAATGGTTATTTATGATGTCTTTAAATGTCAGGAGTATTCAGTCTAGTCAGATGCTAATGTCTGAAGGTACTGCCTGTCATATTTAAGAGTCTACAGAGAGAAACAAGCAAAAGATCATAGCTTCAGTTTCTGTTCTTTTTTAGATTTATCATGCTTCCAATTATTTTTGGCTCCCACAGAGTTCATTTTGGGGAACAACAGGAAAAGCAGTAATAACTAGATCGTAATTAAAATGCTGGGAGCACAAAAAGTAGCAGTAAAATAAAAGAACAAAAACTTTCCCTTATGAAAAGTTTCATACTGTCAGAGGTGGGCTTCAAAGGCTTCAAGTCGGAATTCAGGAAAACAGATCTACAAAAGAGACCTACAAAGCTATTGCCATTTGGTTGCGAATCACTGAAATCACAGAGAACATTTCCTTTGGTCAACTCAGAGGGAGAGAAAAAACAAAGAAAACAAACACAATATTCAGAGTAAGAATAGGGAAGAAGTACAGCCATTGCACGAGGCTCTTGTGGAATCACCAGTGAAATACTTCATACAGTTCTGAGTACACAGGGAGCTCAAGCTGGGATAGGGGTAGGGAGGGAAAGCCACGGCAGGCAATCTAATTTACAAGAGTAGGTTTCACCTCTACCTAGATGGAACCTCTAGATGAGCTAATAATGCTCAATGAGATTTTTATCTTTCCCTTCAGAAACATTTACAATATTGCAATAGAAATATAAAATGTTAACAATTTGAAATAACAGACCTTTGGATGGATATTTTTTTCTAATAATAAAGCTTTTTCTGCATTATACTTCCAGTATCCTAACTAAAATCTCTCATTTGTAAATTCCTATTCCGTTATGAGGACTCAATTGCATAGAAAACATGACTGTAGTGAGTGCTGTAGCAGAACATTCTCTTCAGCCCCTGTTTTGCACAGTGGAAACATCAAGATATTAAGAATATTGAGTAGAAGGAAATCTTCACATGATGGTAGTGTCTTGACCATTAAATGTATTTTAAAGCCCCTTTCCAACATGCATGTTAAGCAAAAATAATATTATTCAGTAATACAGCATTTTCCTGAGACAATTTTAAGAAATTATGTGATAGGCCCTTAAAATGAATTAAAAGAAGTTTACATAGTGAATTAAAGAAACTACATTTGACACATTAAAAAAAAAAAAAAAAAAGAGTGAAAACATAAGTACTTTTGAAAGCAAAAGATTTTCTGTGACTTACAGAGTTCAGGCCACAGGCAACCCTGTTGTTATTGAGAAATATTGGAGAACTACCTCTGACCAATGAGACAGGTTTACAGTGAAAACAAAGTCAGGAACGTTATTCTACAGCCAATAAAATATTTTATTACAAATTCAAAAGTGATCTCATTTTACTGAGGGAAAAAAGTCATATTCCAAAACATAGAAAATAGGCACCCTGAGTTGAAAACTAAAACTTCACAGAGTTAAGAGACAAGAATAGACATTTCTTTATGCTGAAGAAAACAGTACAAGATATCAAATAGATCACCAAGTATAAATTACATTTTTGTATGTCACACAATGCCATATATTTTAGAAGATAATGATAATGGTTCACTTAATAAAATAAAGTTAATTTGTTAAGTAAAACTGAAAAAGAGTGAAGATACTTCAATGGAAGTCATCTGCTGAGAACTCGAATGATACCAAATAGAAAACTACCACTTGAAAAGTCAAAATATTAATAGAACAAGTTTCAACATGAAAGACTAGGGAACATTTCAGGTGTTTCCTAAGTATAACAGGGAGCTAATGGCACTGTTTCACTTTTAGAAGTGCATCTTCTTTCATCACAATCTAGCTAGAATTCACTGTATTTTGCCCAACTTTTACTGGAGGCTACTGCCTTGTTGCTCCAGTGGTTCCTGAGGCTTATTACTCCCATTTGCTCTCATGCCAGCAGTATTCCTTAGTGCAAAACAAAATCGCCAAGCATGCTCCTACCCTATCCACCATTCATTTTTTTCAGAGCAAGTATATCCTCTTCAGATATTTATGCTGGTACATTCTTTCATGCATGAAAAACTCAACTGTATTAGCTTTAATCAGTAGCTGGAAAATGTATGCACAAAATTAGTAGCTGTGATTCAATATTAAAACATATCTGCACTTTGGATGCTCAGAAATTAACACTTCTTCCATCCCAATGACATGTAAGTTAAATCACACAGAATTTGTGCAAAGGCATAAAGGGAATAGCACCATATCAGACTGAAAAACTCAAGTATGATTAGCTAATAGAATTGTCCCTCAATAATCCTGACCTTCACTCTCCTGCTCTGAATTACTGGGGAAGCAGACACCCAGGTCTCCTTCCCACTACCAAGTTTTTACCCACCTCAAAAGTCATTGCCCATATTCTGAGAGCCCAGTTTCAGTGAACTTCCTATAACTGGCTTCTTGAAGGCCATATGGTTTCAAGAATTTTACTACCAAGCTGAAGGTCAAGAGAAAGCTCTGCACAGGAACTTTTAACCCAGATAGCCATTAAGGGTGGCCCACACATGCACAATATTTGTGTCATTCACAATCTACCATTTACAATCCACCTTTTGTTATGATCTTTCTGTTGGCTACCTCTCTGGCTGTCCTGTCTCAAACATTATATCAGCTTATTGTTTGTTTCTTTTCTTCCCCTAAGCATAAAAAAAGTCAGTGACATCTAGCAACTTGTGCTGCATCTCACTAAGATTATTCTTTGGATCCTATATTGGTCACATTTTGCTCATGTATTAATCCATTTTAATAATCTAAATATTTTTAATTTATAGCAAATATAGACTCAAACTCCAATACCAACCTCAAAAAACCTCCTCTGTAACACAAATAAAAACAGAAAAATAAAAATCAACACCTATTTTAGAACTGGTTAGAGGGTTTGTGCTGAGATTTTTCTTGTTAATTTGAGAGTTTTGTTACCAGAAATGCTTTCCATTTCTTGAGGTAATTTTTTTCTTTCTAAGAATGGAAAACTTTTGCATATCTTTTAATTGAAGCATACTTTTTGCATTAAAAAAGCAAGAAAAATCATCTTTTCAGATTTTTTTTTTTTTTTTTTTTTTTTTTTTTTTTTTTTTGGGAGCTATTTTCTCTCAGGGACAATCTGGCACTATGTATCTCTACAATACAGGACATTTGCAAACCATGTCTCCCTTCAAAATCTTGGGCAGCCCTGCGACTGGTATACAGACAAATGAACAGCAGATCAGACTTACCTAAAGAGAACCACTGCATAGATTGAACTAGTTCATGCATCATATCTTCACAGAATTTATTTTCATTATTATTATATCTGTTTGGACAATGCTTTGAGAAGCTTAGTTTCACAGAATCACAGCTCCCTCAGCAGCTCCTTATAAGTGATGTTTTCTAGAGCCTTCACCACCTTCGTTACTCTTCATTGGACATAGTCCAGCACCTCAATGCCGTTTTTGAAGTACGGAGCCCAAAACTGAACACAGTACTCGAGGTGTGACCTCAGCAGTGCTGAGTACAGAGGGACAATCACTGCCCTGGTCCTGCTGACAGCACTATTTTTGATATAGCCCATGATGACATTGGCCTTCTTGACCACCTGGGCACACTGCTGGATCATGTTCAGCTGACTGTCAAACAGCACCCCAAAGTCCCTTCCTGCTGAGCAGTTTTCCTGCCACTCTGCCCCCAGCATGGGGTTGTTGTGACCCAAGTGTAGGACTGAGCACTTCACCTTATGGAACCTCATACAGTTGTTGTCAGCCCATCAATCCAGCCTGTGAAGATCTCCAGTTTAATTTACTAAAGGTTAATACTTTCCTCCTGTCCACCCAAAAGTGTTAAGTATAGCGGGTGGTGGGTTTCCCCCTGGCACGGCTGCTGCGATCCTTACCAGGGGGCAAGCTCTCCCCCCTTCCCTCCTCCACGTGGTTCCCAGGGGACCGGGACCGGCAGCACAGGACTCA
>JAWWEU010000081.1:95039861-95076392 GCA_035583155.1 Acropternis orthonyx | reverse complement strand
TCTCAAGGACAAAGTTTCTCCCTTTATCAGTGTTTTTCCCATAACTTGGTGAGGAAAGCATAATTTCCCACAGGTGGTTGAGCAAAACACAGACCAAAAAAATACCAATATTTACACCAGCATGGGTACAGGGATCCACATCTTCTTTAGGCAACCTGCTCCAGTGCTTCAGCACCCTCTGAGTAAATAATTTCTTCCTAATATTTAATATAAATCTACTCTCAGTTTAATATCATTACCTCTTGTCCCATCACTATCTGCCTGTATAAAAAGGTCCCTATCCCTCCTTTCTATAAGCCCCCTTAAAGTACTGAAAGACTGCAATGAGTCATCCTGGAACCCTTCTCTTCTCCAGGCTGAACAACCCCAAGTCTCTTAGCCTGTCTTTACAGGAGAGGCTTCCAGCCCTCTGATCATGTTCATGGTCCTCCTCTGGATCCACTTTAACAGATCCATGTCTTTCTCGTGCTGGGGACCCCAACACTACTTCAGGTAGGCTCTCACAAGGACTGAGCAGAATGGCAGAATCATCTCCCTCTCTGCAGGGCTGCCTTCAATGACTTCTTCTCTCAGACTGTACTATTATCTGGGATTGCCATGACCCAAGTGGTGAAGTTCACTGTTCTTTAGTTCCTCAGATCTTCCTTTCTCCCCTTTTTAAAAATAAAAGCAATGTTTCCCTTTTCCCCATCACTGGGGACTTCACCTGACCACCATGACTTTTCAAATATAATGGAGAGTGGCTTGACAACAATATCAACCAGTTCCCTCAGAACCCTGGGATACATCTCATCAGGTCCCATAGACTTGTAACTATTTGACATTATCAAGTGATCCCAAACCTGCTGTTCACTTATAGTGGTAGGGATTTCACTCACCCAACACCCACCCAGAGGATCAGGGACTTGAGAGAAGTGAAAAGCTTGACTGCCAGTGAAGGTCGAGGCAAAGAACTCATTGGGTGCCTCAGCCTTCTCCATATCAGTTGCCACCAGTTCAGCCTTCTTGTTTATCTGGGAAGTGCATTCTCCTTGGCCTTTCTTTTGTGATCCACATAATTATAGAATCCCTTCTTGTTTTATTTCATGTAACTCACCAAGTCCTGTCCCAGCTTTGCCTGGGCTTTCCTGTCCCCATCCCTACACATTCCTGTACTCTCTCCAAGTCACGTGTTTCTGCTTCCACTAGCTGTGCATTTCTTTCTTGTCATTCAGTTTGAGGAGCAGATCCTTGCTCAGGCATGCCAGTTTCAGGCCTGCCCTGATCAATTTCCTCCACACCAGGATATAGAGCTCTTACACTCTTGTTGCCTAAAATCGAGGAAAAATTTTCTGAGACAAGGTGAAGGCAAAAAGTTCCTTTACTAAAAAATCTTTTAGCAGACAGAATACATGACATGCACATCGGCATAGAGAATTCTACAAATTTATGACCCTACCTAATTATCCTCTCTAGGAAATACATCCAATCTTTAATTTCACCATCCTACAAACCACCCCCTTGACACACCTCTTCTAGAATTGAGTCAGAGGTCTTAAGACCACCCTTTCCTCTTTTACCCTCATCTTCTTCACATTATGTCTTCTATTTGGAGTTTTTCCAGTACCTTTAACTCTTCTTTATGCTATGACTGAACAATATAGTATTTTGACTATAACATGTTCTGGTACAAGGATCCCTATACAGAATATTCTAACTTAATATCTCTCCCTTAGCACAGAAGCAAGCTTCAAAATATGACACAGAGGTTAACTCAAACCTAAGTATTTGGTACAGGGGTTACAAGCTATTTTACAAATGCAAAAAGACTATAAAACTATATTAAAATCTACAATTATATTAAGACTAATGGCAACACTCTAAGAAAAGTAGCCTTAAAGAGGTGCCAGCTCTGGTCAGACTCTCTGTCCTTTAACAGCTTCACAGAGGATCTCATTCACCAACATCTTAAAACAGCTGGAATCTTGGTCTTGTAAAGTTCTGGGGTTTGACTTCTCTCCTCATCATTTACTGTTTTTTGGGGTTGGGGGTTTTCCTCAGTTTTGTCTTCATTCTTTATTCCAGTACTGACACCTAATCAGACAAAAAATGGGCTGAAATTGGAAGTTCCAACAAAGGAGCAGTGACAAGGTTGCACAGAACTATGAGTCCTGGTAATGAGATGCATAGTAATGAGTCCAATGAGATGTCAGCACTACTCCCATATGTATCAGGTACATTTGAAAAACGCCTCATGAAAAATTTTTAATGGTGGGAAAGAAACAACATCTTCTTTACCTGAAGGTAGAACATGAATGTTCGTATTTTCCTTAAACCCTCTCTGTCATCAGATAAGGTCTCCAAATTTTATTTACAAAGATTATGTCAGCCTCTATGGTGGCTAGAATTACAGAATTTAATGCTGAGGTAGGTTTCATTTTGTTACCTTCCACATCAGGACAAGGAGGAACTGGAAAACCACTTACTGATTTGACAAGGTAATAATTCAGGTATTGACTGCAATAGCTTAAGGAAGATCATACTTCTAAAATCCCCTAATTCTAATTGAAACTCATTCTAAAAAATTGATTGGTCTTCATTTAAATATTTATGATATAATCTCTGGCAGCATTAGACACTGTTACCATATTTGTTTTGTATTTATGATGATAGTTTTTAGTCTGGGAAGCTTTCACATATTCTACTCTGTTGCTTATTATAGCAGGGGTCTGAAATTGTCTCAGAATATCAGTTTTCAAGTCTCCATGCAGTATGTGGTCTTTAGAGTCAATTAAGTTGAGAGGGAGGATTCTGGAACTGCCAGTTAAGATTTTCAAGGTTGGTAATACTGTTTGCTAATGTCTGTCAGTTGTCCTCAAGTCTTCCTCCCTCATCATCCCCCTCCATGAATATGCATGTCTACTTTGTTTCAGCTGATAAGGAATATTTAATGTGCTGTTCATCATATTCAATTTTACTTTCTATGTCACATTTTCTTCAGGGGTCAATATGCTGCTTATGCTGAATACAGCTGTAGTTAAAATAATCATTTAGAAATTACTGTGGTCCGTCATGTCAGCTGCTATCTACTGAATTTAGTTTAGAGCATACAGAAATTAAGGACCAAAAATATTATAATCTGAACATACAAGACAAAACATGAAATCTCTTTTGGATGAAACGTAATTTTTTTTGAACACCTATGAATAAAACAATCTTTCATCCAGCTGACACATCTAGAACAAAATAAAGCTAATGGAAATATTAGTACACAGGACATGTATGTCATACATAAGACTTGTTCAGACTCTATCCCCTGTGGGTCTTTAGACACGGGTATCCTTTATTGTGTGTAAGGTTTTGTATGTATATGCTTCTAAGTAATAGAAATGCAAAGGCCATTTTCTAGAAGATCCTCCAGGTAAAATAGGTCAATCCACCCACTTTATCTTCCCCTCAAAACCTATCAAACCTCTTGTTTTAGTTCCATGGCAAGACACAATAAGCCTAGTCTAGAACAATCTTTTTACAGGAAATGTTACATATGAGGAAGAGGTTTTGGTTTTCAGATCTCTTTCCAGAGATTTGATAATTTAATGCTATAGCATTCTGTAGGATGGACACTAGTATATATTAAACACAAGCATTCACAGGGCCATCCAGATTTGTGTTCGTCTGGCAGGGGTTGCATGGCTGTGATAAAAGGTAGGCAAGAGGTTAGGTCAACAGACACCTTTGGGTTTAGGTGTGCTTACTTCATACAGATCATTGAGTCTGAAACCAAACAATTTTTACAATCTATGCATGCAAGGTCCTGTGTTCAAATTTTTGTTGGAATCGCTCATTGCCTCTTGATTCAAATGTTTCCATGTGAAAAACACCATAGGACTTGATGCCACTTTGTATAAATTAGATATAAAATTTATCTTGGCAAACTGGAGACTTGAAGTGCATTGTAAGGAGGAGACATTGTAAGGGTGGTGAAGAAGCAGCTGCAGCCCACCATGGGTTTTCCTTTTCTTATGCAAGTCAGTAACTTAAACTTGTTACTCTGTCCATGCACTCCTTTCTTTTACAATGTGAAAGTTCAAAATGTTTGATGCAAATTTGTAACTCCATGGGATTTTTATAAAAATTGTAAACTGTTAGTCTTTGCCTATTTCCATTCTCTCTATTGCACCAAGGAACTACAATATTTCAACATTTCACCTCAGTTTTATCACTGATTTTGGTATGCTTTCTGTTAATCCCAGCAGAGTAGCATTTGCTTAGCAAGGCAGCTATTTCAGCTGCGTTCCTTCAGGTACTGTCTATAACTGGTTTATAAGTGAATCTGATGTGCTTGTTTGAATTTGATCTTTGTCTTCTAATGAACAGGTGAAACCTGATTTTCAGTTGTTGATTGTTTTTCAGTTGTCAATTGATTTCCATTTGCATGACAGTCTTAGAAAGAAGACAAAGGAAATGGGTGGTTCCTTTTCAACCATTTACATTTCTTTTATTAAAAAAATGCTCTGAACAAGTTCCTTCACATCTTATAACTGTCTGGGCTTTCATAAGAAATCCTATTCAATGAAGTTGAAGTTGTGAAAAAGCTCTATCATTTGATTGAGTTGTCTTTTGAAATAAATAAAAGAGTTATTTCTCTCAACACTAACTAAGAACTATTGCAGTGTTATTTGTACAGAAGACACGAAAATAGTTTTAAGATTTGAATTAGTTGTTCAGAAGTAAGAACTTTGAATCAAAGGAACAATCTGGTGACTATCACTAGCTTTTTTCCAGTGCATCAATTTGTATCCCTTGTGCATCAATTTATATTACATCCAGACTAGACTATCGAAAAGCAGATTTCCTTTGTTGCATATGTCATGTTACCTCGAATTTCCCTGAAAGGAATATTTTGTTAGTAATTGCTGTTAAAGAAATTTCATTTCTTTGCCATTAGGTGTCTCTGTTATCCTTTGTAAAACACCAAATTCTGCAGGACTTTTTCAGTGTTTCCTGAATTGTACTTAAAGGATTCTTTTTATCCCTCTCTCCTATGCTTTTATTTGGGAGAACAAGTATATTAGTTGCTTTAAAGATAGAATGCTTCTCTCCCTACATCTTTAAAGTTTAAAAAGGACAACTAACTAGGAAAAAATCTACAGTGTTGCATCTCAGCATAGAAGAGTAAGGAATTTCTTATTACTGGTTTGTCAGAGTACAAATAAAACTAGAAGCATCCATAAAAAAATCTTTCTTCAGCACACCTAATGCCTCAAGTGAAGCAAAAACAGAGATAAGGTCTTATAAAGATAAGGCATCCACTGACTATTGAATCACTATGCCCTCACTGCTTATTACTGTCATGTAATTATTGATTGATTTTCTAATCAAGACGCACCACATTTTATTTTATACCTATTACAGCTATCCATAATATTAATTTTTTTTCTAGAATGGAAACTATTCAGCTAACTTTGTTCAAGATTATCCCATATCACCATGTTATTAGAGAAAAAGAGTTAGGAAAAGAGAAAGAGCCGTAAGACAGCACCTCTCAGCAACTCCTGTTACTTTACATGAAGAGATTCATCCAAGCTGCCTGACCAAAACAGAAATCTTAGAAAATAGCCCTGAAACAGGTAGCAATGAGAGACCACAGTTAGTATGTATTATCTTGGCACAAGGAAACTTCATCTGCCAGATTAGCCAAAGACACGTGATATGCTTCTAACCAAACACTAGTAGCCCATGGTACTTTCCAAGGAGTGACGGGCATGTGACAACAATTCCAGCTGTAGGCCGGTGTGGACTCCATTAAGTTGTCAAAAGTACTTCTAGAGATTAGCTAGCTGGCCTAATAGGAAATTTAATAATATTCTGGTTTGCATATTTTTATTTTGATGTACTTTTTTGGTAAGGCTAGTACAGATCTGGGGATTGAGTTAGAATCTGTGCCTGACTATATGACATGAACAAAACTGCTACATAAATCCTCATTCCACATCCTTTTTTCCTGTGTAGGTTCTGGTACCATTAAAACCAGCTTTTTTCTTACAAACCACCCAAACTTTCAAGCAGTTGCAAAATCCAATCTATAAATTATTAAGAAGAGTTTATTTCATCTAAGACTCATCAAGAAATGATAATGTGGAATCCACAAAATATGTTTTTTTCAGAGAAGAAACACATTTTAATGTCAATTGAGTGAATGCTTTATGTTGAAGAAAAAACAGCTTAGTGTACCATCTGTTACTTTTAATAGCAAATGGACAACATAAATTGTAGTTAATACTGTTGATGTAAAATATAAGAGGAATGTTATAAAACTGCTCACTGACAGATATAAACATGTTTTGAGATATGAATGGGCTCAATAAATTCAATATGCAACTTTTACCATCCAGCTGTTCTTGAAAGATAAGGCAACAACAGATTTTTAACAAACCCTGTGCCAGGCAAATGCAAGCTCATTCTTTGGCCCACAAGAAAAAAAAGAGGAGAAGCATTTCCTGTCTAAAACACATGTAGGGTGACAGATTCTTTCCACTAAAACCCTCCAATCTTATGTGAAACAATTATGTCTTAAATAGAATTGTCACACTTCTCACAACCTGAGAGGTGGTATTAAAATGTCATCCTGCATATGCATATTTATCTATATCTCTTTAGAAGAGATTCTGTGACAAAGATTTTTTAACAATGGTGTACAGAAAAATTCAAATATCACTCTTTTATTTTTTGCTTGACATATGATGCTACAATGAGGTTAGTTATAACACAGGTCTTGGGCCTGTAAATGCTTAGGTCCTGGGACATGGCACATGAGTAACAGTCCATCCAATCAATATAACAACTGCCTTTGACAAGGTCAATATTGAATCCCAAGGGATTGGATCCTTGTCACAGCTCTCTCATTTTAAAACTGAACTTTATACACCCTCTATATAAGATGCATTTTCAACACATTGGATGATCAAGATTTTGATTTAGGAATGTTTTATGTACCGTTGTCATTAAGAATTGTTTTGTTTCCCTTCTGTTAGATGTTATCTTATTGCTTTTAATAACTATGAAATGTTCGTTCTCATCTTGAATGGTTTAAGAAAACAGAAAAAAGTGTTTCTTGACAGACAACAAGTCACTGAAATCTTTTAAATATTGTCTATTAGTATTTGACCTTTTGGTGAGGAACATTTGCTAGTTTTGTTGATCCATCTTGAACACATGATATGAAATAATAGAACATAAAAAAGAATACTTATTAAGATAATTTATTTTTCAAAGACTCTTCAGATTTCATTGAAAATAAGTAATTTATAAATTATCACAAGTTTTGATTCAGTGTTCTGGTGCATTTCTCACCCATGATGAATTATATTTTAGTTAACTAGAGCAATACTGACTTCTGGCCCAACTACTTCCTCACACCTATGCTGAACATTGGTCAATAATACGTGTAAACTACCTGTTTGGATACTTTAGCACCAAACTGCTACCAAAATTTTCAGAAACAATTAGCATGATCATCTTACAGAATCTGTAATTTCTGTAGTCTGAACTGGTCCCTTCGATTCCCTTTATAATATTTGTCTTGCTTTGTCTGTTGTTTAATTAAACTTGCTTGAAAGTGTGGATGTAAATTGATAAATTAGGCTGATGGTAGTAGTATTAGATTTACATGTAGCGCTTGAATTTACTCATCTGGGAGTAGAGCGTTAAGAGGTTTGTGAGAGTCTAAGTGCATATAAATTTATCTAATTTTGTCTGCCTTACATATACTCTGCATTTAACTTGCTGAATCTAAACTGTAAATTTACATACATAGAGCTGTTTATCTCAAGAGAAGTTTTCTTGGAACTTCAGTATTGTCTTTTTCTTATGGCAAATGTGCTTTGTCCTGCTTTGTCTTATTTTCATAGAGCTTTCAGGTTCCACAGTATTGACCAAACTGATATTTCCTTGACAGAATTCCAGGGATACATGTAATGTCCTTGGAAGTTCCCCCACTAATAAAATTGTTTCTTTTCAGATGGCAAGGGCTAACTTAATATCCTTAGTAGGAGGCCTAACAGGACAAATAACAAAATGGGTTTTAATAACGCAGCACAGTATTGCATGTTATAGTTCCATATTCATGAATAGGCAGTCATAGTAGCTTAAACAATTAATAATGGAGAGATATATTGATGCACAAATGTCTCATCTTAAATCTGTCATCAATACAGTGACATGGCAGTGACCATACTCTATTTACTCCTTTCACATTTTTACTTCTGTAGAGGATCACACCATATCAAAAGGAAAACAAGTAACACCTTATAGGAACCAACCTGCCCAGAATTCTATTAGCATTACCCATCTTTTGCATTTGTGTAAATTCAGTTATTTAGATTCTTTTCAGGAACTGCTACTTTATATGACAAAACATTTGCTCATGATGCTTCAGATCTAAACCTATTTCTTTACCTGATCACTCTGAATGATTTTTAGATTTCAGTATTACACAGATACAATTTACTGAGTGCAGGTGAATGTTCATTGTGTTCAATAAGCTTTTAAAAACAATACTGAGAGAATTTTCCATAAATTCACAGTTACCAGATATGCACAAGATTTTCTTAGTTTTTTCTCCATTGCAGTACCCAGACATGTATCTCACTAAAGCTGTAATTATGACAAAGACAACAGAGAAATTCTGTAACTAGGCTAGCTTAAATATGTATGTGCACACATACATATTAAATTCTGCTGGGAAGTGATTCCTTAAAGCAAGTGAAATCATTCTTCAGCTTTGAAAGAGGCTTTGGATTTACTGAACAATCCTATAAAGCAAAAAGATTTATTATTTTAATTATATAAGACAGTAGCAAATGTTTATGATGGAAAACAAGTCCAGAAGTCAATGGTATTTGAATGAATAAATGGTTTAGACTGTGGTCTGCTTGTTGGTTAATTTACACCCTTTTATACTTCATATAGAGACATAGTTCTTTCTTCATAATAGAAAAAAATGTGATGTTGCTCCACTGGTTAACAGAAATTGCCAAAATTTAGAAATGACTGACTGACAAATAGGAAAAAATGATAAAGACAAAAGCATGTTCAAGCAGTCTGACATAATAAAATTTAAATTAATAGATTCCACTGATAACACTGCTTTACCAGTTTTATTCAAAATAGCAAAATATTTCTAGTAGCTACTTCATAAATATAAATATAAATATAAATAAATATAAATAATATAAATATAAATGCCTGACTGAGATTAAAGGCTTATAGACTGGCAGCCATTTTATTAGCAAAGAAATGTAGAAGAGTAGCATACCATGAAAATACATTTAAAACAAAATACCTAATTTATAGAGAGTGGACATGGCAGAACAATGGCTATATAGTAAATGTTTGCAAATGCTTTATGGATCTAGGTATACCAAAGTTCTGTGATTGCTCTCACAATTTAACCCTGCCTCTTTCTGGGAAAGAAGGTTGCATGCAATGAAGATTGTAAAACCAGAACAAAATTTTCCTGCCCTAAAAGTGAAAGGCTGACCATGAAAAGGGTTGAGGAAGAGAGTAGTAAAGGTGCTGTAGATCCAAGCTTGCTGCTCAGAAGTTTATAGGGCAAGAGCCAAGACCTGCTTCTGTAGCTCTCAACCCCAGCAGTAGCTGATTTGCATTGCCTGCTGTTACCCAGGTGGCAGGGCCACTGTCCCAGTAAGCAGTTAATTCACTCATGGCTACAGTCTTATACCAAGGAAATACTTTTTTCCCTCCTTTATTGTAATTCATATCATTCAAAGTACTCCCCTATCTGGGAAATAGCTTTCTCCATGTATCCCCTTTGCCCAAAGAATCACAAAATTTGTTGCATTTCATTCTTCGTGCAAGATGTTCCTGCTCTTGTGGTAGATATACTCTTGATTCTATGTTTTCAAGGTCCTTTCTGCGTACATTGACTAAAACATGACCCTAGCCAAAAACTTTTTCAAGCATCTTAACTTTAGTCCAGTCTGATAATTTTGTAGCAATTGTGCCACTTCTTCCATTCTCACATTCGGGAGTACTGAGCATACTGAATTTCCTTGATTTAATTCAATATCAATGCCAAGTACTGCCAAGGATTCTCTTTGTACTGTTTTTAAACTGCAAGTCAAACAGCTCTCTACCCAGTCAGTTTCTCGGGATTTTCAGATCCTTACAATTTCTGCTGGGGATCAGAGGCAAAATATTAACAACAAATATCTAGAGATCTATAAATCTGTGCTAGTTAGAGTCATATTATTTCAAAAACATTTGACACCTCAAAAATATTTGGCATGGATAGCTCCAGTTCATAAAAATCTACAAAAATATTGTGGTTTTCTTTTTCTTTTTCTTTTTTCTTTTTCTTTTTCTTTTTCTTTATGGGAGAGAAATCTATATAATGGTAGATTTGTAGAGCATAATGAGGAAGATATGAGCCTTAGCTTTCATTTTGCCTCTCATTAATAAAGGCTATAATTAAAGCTCAGACAACAACCATTCTCTTCCAACAATTTGATTTTTTTAACATTTACGTGCAAAATTACCTTTTCTGTTCCTAGGCTTAATATAATTATTATTAAGCTAAAAATTACTTGAAGGTTCTGCTACCATTCCGTGTGTTGCTGATCCTTTCTAGTTAACTAGGAAAACTCGCCAAAATTCATTAACAGTAAATTATGGCTCAGATAGTGTGGAATGAACTAACCATCTTGGAAAGTAAACTGATCAAAGAACAACCAACATCCTGCCCCACCCCCTACCCCACCCCCCACCTCACCCCCCACACGAGAAATTTCTGTTCTTGTCCATGCAACTCAGACTGAAGTAATTTAGGACTTAATTTTGGTAAAAATTTTTCAGAAGTTTGGGGGGAGGGGGGTCCAGATATACTTTACAGTTTTCAAAATATGAAGCATTCATGCCTAACTGGTGTGTTGTCTTAGGACTGTTGAATTCATGTAACTTCTAATTGGTCTGATGTGACCATTAATAGTAATCTAGAGAAAATTAACAGATTTTATGTGGCCAAAAAATAAAGAGATAAATGTTCCTTGACAAATTTTCAGAAGATGCCATTTAGAAGACTTATTAGGGATCTGATTATTTGACTTGCCTGTATTAGTCATGTTTTAAATTCTCCTCCAAGTGGGTAGGAGGAAACAGTTCAGGTGAATCATCCTCCATCCCTTGCCTTTGGATGGAGTGAAAATGAAAGTGTTCCTCAGTTGGACACAAGTCCAGTGTGTGGAAAGGATTGTTTGATTTTTGTTCCCTTTCAGCAGAAAAACCCCACTGAATACTCTTCTTTGCTGTGAGTTCCCAAGAGATCAGCTGCTCCACTCATCTGAATGCCTCCTAACCCAACAACTGAATACTGCCAAGGGTGTCTGCAGGTGAAAGGGATATGTTGAATTTACGTTGCTGGACAGAGGTATTTTCCTGATGTGGAACATGGATCTGGGATCAACAGTGGAATTCCTTGTCCCTTTTTACTCACCATAACATAGTTAGTACCTACAAGAATGTCTTTTCCTTTCCCTGGGCAGCGGTCTTTGCACCACCACTGGAAACTACAGGCAGCCTTTAGTCAGGATCAATTTCAAATACTTTCTACTACAACATTGCCACAGACGTGTATGTTTCTAAAGACAACCATCACAATACTGATTTGAAAATTATTTTTTTATTAGAACCAAGCAAGTCATACCAACATGCTGGGTAAGCAGTGTTTAGATTCTTAGGTCTACTTGCTCCACAGACAGCAGGGAGGGATAATGCCTGCTTTTATATCCCTCCAGCATTATAGAGCATATGCCTGCCCAGTTTGGCTGGTAGACACCAGTGGAGTTTTGCCCTTAACAACTCCTGTTTATACAGATGGTTTTAAAAATGCTATTGGAAGAGAAAACAGCCTGCACTGTAGGAAGCACCTTATATAGGAGCCAAGACTTAACAACAAAAAGTATTTTCATCATTCTCTCCTGCTCAGTTGGGAAATGTGAGCAAAATTTGACTATCAGTCTTAAAACTAAATTAAAATTTATTTTTGCCTGTTATATTTAGACATGTCAAGATTTTCAACATTATATTTTGAAGATCCTGTGTAGAAGATTTATTAGAGATCTGGTTATTGACTTGCCTATATGAGCCATGTTTTTCATTCCCCTCCAAGTGGATAGAAGGATATAGTTCAGGTGAATCACCTTCCACATACCTCTTCACCCTTGCTTTTGGATGGAATGAGTCATTTTCTAGAGAGGCCTATGCCTTCCTGCTGGCTGCAAGGGGAACCGAGCAAAACCAGATATAGACAAACTATACATAGAACCAGTATTTCATTCCGGAGTCACATTGACATTAGAGCTAAAATTCCCATCACTGTCAGCTGTTATTGGACCTCCATCCTTTGTCTTGTGAACTGCCAGCTGTAGGATTGCTGCCACCAATCATACAGTAATAATGTGCCTCTGCAAAGTATGCATTTCTTTTAAAGGTGTGGGTGGTGGAAATTCTAGTAGGTGTTTTTTTTCTGATCCAGAATATGATTCATTCTCAGAGAGTATGATTCATTCTCATTCACTAATAAAAACAGTTCCATCCCAGCTGTCTGCATCCATATCTAATTTCAAACCCCTGCCCTCAAAACAAGCAGAGCAGTATAGAAGAGCTGTCACTAACTTTTACTTTGGTGTACAGTGAATGTAAATTCCTGGGATGAAATCTGAGCCTAGATAACCTTTTAACATTGACTTCTGCAGGACTGAGAGTATGTCCCAGAAAAGTTCCCTATTCTGTGGGTTAAAAGTCTAAACTGAAAAAAAAGTATGTAGAATAGCACTACAACATGTGCAAATAACTAACTGCCCATCTTAAAATTCCTTTAACATCAGGACATGCTCACCTCCTCTGACAGTTCACAAAAACTATCCATAATACATGTATTAACATTATGTTCGAGATGATGATATGACACTGCAATTTGCTGGTAGCACTGTTATTCAACTGTTATTCAACAGCAACAATATGTAAGCCACCTATAGGAATACAGATAGATGCATTGGTCTGTGACTAAAAAAGAAATTAGAAAGAAAGAGCTTTCAGAAATTAATAGTACATGCCATTAGCTGAGATAATTGAACTATAAGGAGCTAATGTTTTTTCAATCTCTATGAATTCTAATGATAAAATTATATACTTAACAAAACCCTTTACTGTAAACTTGTAAACAAATGAAACTGCTATATATGAAAAAAATTTTAAGGACTACCACTGAATGAATATCATGAAGATTGAGTCACATCATCACTAAATAGACATAATATCACCTTCATTAAATTATAGAAATCAGAAAACAACTATCTCTAATCTTAGAAGAGTCAAATTCAGACCAGAAGCCTTGAAACAAGTCAAAGAAAATTTTTTGTATGCCAGTGATCAGCAGTGTACAAGTTTTAGGAGAACAGAGTTGTTATCTAAACTTTTAAATACCTATTTTTAGATATATTCTCCAAACAACTTTTTGCCTACACAGGTTTCAAATCAACACAGCAACATAAACACCTTTAAAGTACAATTTTGTGCAATCTATTCTATGAAGTTAGTCTGCACTGAGTAGAATTTATTTTTGAACCAAAGTTCAGTCAACTTTACCTGAAATGCAATAATGACTTTACATTGGCAGCGCTATGATGAAAGCTTTACCTAAACAAATGTTTGGGGTTTTTTTCATTTTTCTAAGTAGATTTTTAGGTATGGTACCTGTAGTACTTGGATGTTATTCACTTCAGTAAGGAAGAGTGTATTAGCTCTGGGAAAATTATAATGAAAGAAATGTAAGAGGATGTCATGTTAAAGATAGAGGGTTGTTTATCAGGGAAGGGGGCAAAGCCCTGTTCTGAAGAATGAAGTAAAAGGTAACTAGGCTGCACACTGGAGCCACAGTGTGTTCATTTAATGGACAGGCAGCAGAGAGGTAGCTACTTCATTGAAGGTGCTATATAGAATTGGAGTGTACAATTCTGACCCTACTGAAAGTGTATTGTGAAGCTATTTGGTACGTCTGAGAGCCATTTAAATGCAAATAGAATGTGAGCTTTTCAGTGACTAAAAACAATCTTTCAGGCAATGGCCTTAGTAATTAGAAACCATCTGGTATTATGAAAGCATACTATACTTTCAATATTTCCACAGGCCAAAAGGATGCAATTTATCTCTTACAACAACAGAAACACCTAAGTTTATATGTTAGTGCTCTGACAATTAATATGCAAAATCAGATCCATCTTGCTATTTTTCCCCTGGGTCAGACCTAATTAAATAAATGAGAAGTCTGGAAGAGAGAGTGCCCTAAACTTCACAAAGGAAATTTAAAGAGAATGTGCACAAACACATGAATACCTGACAAGATGAAGGAACCGTTTTGAAACCTTTGCCTCCTTTTTACCCAGTAAGATTACAAAAGACATAAAGCAAAAGATAAGTTTGATATCTCATCAGTCAGATCTCCTTAAAAAATTGTTCTCTGTATTTTCAGTGCATGGTATGTAGAAGTGTATTCAAAATAAATTAATTTATGTAAAACTTCTCTCTTTTCTGGTCCTTAGAAGCTTGGGGTTGAGAATTTTCATGCTGTAGAGCCTCAAATGAAAATATTCTAGTCTGTCCATCTAAACCTAACTACCCTTCACATTGTCTTTGTTTCCAAGCTAACATACCCTACAGAATAGATGGGCAGGTTATCCTGTATGAAAAATAAATCAATAACATTACACCTTCAGTGTTCATCTGGGAGATTAAGTGATAGTTGAATACAATGACAAAAGACAATTTGAAATTTAAATTAACAATTGCAGTAATTGTCTTCTTCAGCACCATATTCACATGACATTTATAATTGTCAGCTTCATTTGGCAGTTTGTAAGAGTTGACAACAATACAGAACTTCAGCTCCAGAGTTTATTAGTGATAACCATTTATTAATATAACCATTTATTAAAAGGATATGGAAGAAAGTAAAATTAAGATATTTCATTGTGACAGTTTCAATAGCTAGACAGGTAATAGGAGAGGCCCACTGTAGCCACCCAAAGGATGCAGTTTTTATGCACAACAAAACAGTTAAAACATCCTGGTCTGTGTGTCTATCAAACTTACGAGGTTGATCCACAGTAGTTCTCATACGAACAATGCAGGTTTTAAGGCTGAACAAACAACATCTGCAGACCACCTCACCATCATACAGCTGTGTTTCTTGCTTTACTATAGAAACTGAAGCTATTCCTAAATCTTCTTCTTATGTGTACCAAAGTCATATCTCTATTTACTGTTCTTATAATTCATGGAATATCTTCTTTCACAAACTCTTCTGAAAATAAAATACAGCAGAAGTACTGAAACTGAGCCATAAAAACAGTGAATAGCAAATGTATCAACCATGTGTGAAGAGGGTGTTTGAGTGTCTGTATGTCTCTGTGTCTGTGTGTAGCACATTTCCACAGCCCAGCTGAGAAAAAGTATATTTTCCTTGCATAGGCAAATATGGCAACTGACACTTTTTTCCAAGTTTTCAAGATGCAGGATTCCCTACCTACTAGTACTTTGGAATAAACCAACTCTAAGCAATGAAACTAGTTTTCAAGGACATAAATCTTTTTGAGACTGTCAACTGTGAATCAGAACTATTTTCTGTTTTCTGAATATAAACTGTCAGATTAAGAGGTCTTGATATGGTTTCTCTTCTAACATGCACGGCTTCTATACAAAATCATCTCTCTCTAATACTTACAAAAGATGTCTTTACACATTAATGGATTGTTTTATATGCTTATTTCAAACATTACATGCACTATAAAAGATCAAAACTGTTTGCCAACAACAGTGCTTCATTTGATATCCCTGTGGGTAATAGCTACTTAATTAATTAGTTTTCATATCAGCATTCGTTTGTTGTCTTTTTGTATATGAGAGAAGTTATTTTCCTGTGTCCTTTTGACTGACTATTCTGAATAAATGTTAATAAATGAGACACCAAACCTATATAGATATTCAGTTTCTATGCCAACTTGTCCATCATCATGGTTTCCTAATGCTTAACTGTCTCACCTCTATGCTCAGCTAATGCACACACATTGTTTTGAAAGGAGAAACTAGCAATAAGATATTCCTTATATATTTGAAACAGTGATAGTTCCATAAATAGCTACATAGCTAACATCACTTCAAATATTCTGAAAGATAAGACTGCAACAACTCTTATGTGGTCTGTAGATAACAAAAAGTTCTAGAGATAACACATAAATTTTCTGCAGAATACTTTCTCTGAACAGGGACAATATGCAATTTGGCACATCACAGTGATGTATTTGAATGAATTCTTGCATTTTGTATTTCTGTGTCCTTAAAAAATTACATAGAAGAAAAGGAAAAAAGGGGATTTGTTTTAGTTAGATAACTGAAAAGAAAGTTTATTGACATCCCTGTAATTTGGTCAGTTTGAATTACTACACTCTGTGAAACATATTCAAATTCTTTTTTAAGCTGAAGATGTAACTTATCATCCATAATGCTAAATAAAGACCTTCTTTTATAACATCACTCACTCACACTGATCCTCCAAATCCCTGTTCATACTTTTCTCTCATGACTTTTCTTGCCAAAGCTTTTGAAAGGTTTATGGTTTGTGTCCTTCACAGTTTGTTAGCTCATCTTCACTGAATTAAAATCTAATAACATAAATGACAGAAATAATTTACAGAGTTTAAAGGAAAACAATTCCAAAATATTTCAGCAGCGTTATCATAGCACTTTTTCAAGAATACAAAGAGGCATATTACCAACATTATCTTGCAAGTTAGAAAAAGAGATTCATTACATCAGGCAATCTATTAACAGGCTTAATTAGTGTTCTTGCATGAAGTCTAAGAACAAGAAAATAATAAAATGAAGTGACTATATAAAAGGATAAAAGACAAGTTTAACATTTATAAAAAAACCGCCAAAACTATACAATATAAGAGCAACCTTAAAAAACTAGTAGCCCAAAGTTAGCCTCAAGACCATACTTACAATTTACATATAGAGATTTACAGTTTAATTGCATTATAAACTACATTCATACCAGTGTGAGTCACAGAATATAACTTTTCAAAACGGTGCACTTTTCCAAGGTTCAAAGAGACTTTTTAATCTATACAACATTTTAAACTGCAAAACTGGAGTTAAATAGAATCACATCAGTCAAGACAGATAAGATCTATGACAAGAGTCACCTACTAAGACATTTAACTTTGTATAAGAAAACAAAATATTTATTGAAATAATGATTGGAATTAAAAATACATACTTTGACCATAAAGTTTCCCTAATATCTGTGTTAACTAACAAGATTAATGTGTGCAATTTCTAATGGCAAAAGAAATTTGGATTACATATAAAATCATGAATTCTTGAGGAGTTCAACTGTATTATTAAATCTCCCAAACAGATTTTTCAAGTCGGTTCATTTCCATTTAAGTTTCAGACAATCAGGGAGTTCTGCCTTTATAGAATTACTGTAGAGGATGTAACTACTTCAGAAGCACTAACAATCTGTCGCATAACAATTTTTCACTAGTTTTGACAAAGAATATTCTAACTAACCACTACAGATAACTCTTTTCAGAGGTGTGAGATAGAACAAAACTTTTTTTTCTCTCTATGCATCTCATTATGCTGAGGAAAGGAGGACAAAACACTCTGTTAAAAAATGTCAATTTTAGACAGAATTTTCTACAAGTACCAGACAGCAATCACTTCAGGCAGTTGACCAGAAATGGAAAACATTAGCACTTCTACATAGTTGAAGGAAAAGGAGAAGAATGTATCAAGGGTGTCTGAACTTAAAATGTCTCTGAACATCTGGCAGAAGTCTTTCAGGCTCTTTCTTTTCCCCTTTGCAAATTGCTTGTTTTAGAGCTGTGAAAATTACAGTTGGCAGTGTCTAAGTCCTCTATTACAATAAGGATTTCTGGAATTCCAAAGACTGTCTCAGCCATTTCACTCTCAAACCTCTAGATATTTGTTGGTCCTGATCACAGGTTTTTAAGGTTTTAAGTTTGTGCCAACCAAGGAGGAAGGCAGAAGCAAATTATGTGCTCAAATATACACATGTATTTTTGAGTTGCCATATTTATTCCTTTCATAATGAGTATTATCCCTTTCATAATGAGTACAGAGATAGAATTGGGTCATAATTCATCACATCAACTTTAAACAACTGCATTAGCACAATAAGATTTCTGCTACAAAAGCCCTATCTGTAAAAGAAACTTCAAGCAACTATCTCAGACACAGAGACAGTCCTGAAGATGTCCAAGGGAGACACTAGGTAACTAATCAAGACTATGAAGCCAAAAGCTCTGAAGCCATTCCTCAGCCTGTGCTGTCAGGCATTTAGGATTTCAAACACTTACATGACTTAAATAGAAATTGTTTTTATTTGGAAAGTACACGGGTTCAAGAGGTAGAGGAGGATTTATATTTTTTGTTTGCTCTTTCAATTTGGGAAAATTCTTTAAACTTACTCAGGAAAATAAAAAAAAATTACAACTGAACAGAAATTTTTAACTCCCTTATATTTGTTATTTTAAAATAAATTCTTTAGTTCCCTTCAATTTTGTAGCATATTTAGATCCCTTTTATAGATTTAGAAATGTTGAAAATTTTCACTCCTCATGAACAAAGCGATGAATTTGGGTTGCGACAATTATTTTTCATTATTGTTGTTGTGACAGAAAGTGAAGTCTCAATATCACTACTTTTTATTTCCGAATGTCAAGAATTCACATACTTGTGTTCTGGGAGTTTTAAACTTAAATACTCCCCTTTCTCTTGGAAACTAAGAAATACTCAGAAATATATCTGCATTGTTTATCATAATTTACCAATTTATTTTATGAACATAAATCTCTACTTTCTGGATCACGTGTTCTGAATGTGACCAGCAACACTTAAGACTCTTAAGGGTTTTCTTTGCTTTTAAGATACCCTGGGTGCTCCCCATGAGCAGTGAACCACACATATAGCCATAATCATGGGCAAAGTATGAGTACTCTATTGTCTTCAGTATCTTCTAAGATCTCAGGAAAGGATGCCACTTGCTTATAGCAGATTTTTCTGGGAGTTTTTTCATTTTAGGAAGTAAAGGCCTGATCCAAACCCCTATGAAGTCAATGGAAAAAGACTCCCATTGACTACAATGGGCTCTGGATCATGCCCTAAGTCCAGTCTCTTCATTAATGCAGGATTAATAATAGGATGTCTTTCCAGTAGCCTGGAGTACCTAAGATCCCGGCAATTTCAGCTGAACAATTTCACTTTAGATTGCCATCCACTGGAATTTGAGAGGTGAAGTCAAAGTCTTTTTCAGTGACAAGAAAACCTTAAGTGGGGGCATTTTCAGTTCCTGGTTATAGTCAATCCCACTAGTTCAGTGAAAATCCTTAGTCATCCTAATAAGAAAACAGCAAGAACAAGTGAAGCTAAAGAACTAAATGCTGTTCAGGGCATGCTTCAGAAACACAGGAGGCTTTGGTTAGATCAATGAACAGATGCATGTAGATACTTTTGGAGAGACCAGTGTAGAGCCTGACTACACAGACAAATCAAAAGATTACAGCACAGTTAAACACATAAGGTTTTTGGTGGTACTTCTTTTTAAATCAACAGACAAGGATACGGTGTTTCTCAGTCTTTTCTTAGTTTGCACAACAAAGCACCATCAGTCCATAAATAATGAAAATTGGCAGAAAGATACTAACATTACGAACAGTAATAATACCTTGAAGTTTTCTGAACTTGCAAATGTGAATTGTGAATGCTATATTAGTAAAAACTTTCACAGACAGAGAGTAAATGGATAGAATTACTATACTGTTATTAAATCAGATATGAAAATATATCTGTATTATGATCAGTTTTATATAAGATAAAAATCTGAAGCAACCGCAGTTTGTTATTCTACTGTTTTAAAATTACATTTCTGATAAACCACTGGACAGATCAGCTATTCCAAAAGCTCTCCAGTGTTATCCATTAATCACATTTCTATTTATTATTTTACATTCGTTATTCAAACTGACAAGAATGGCTCAAAAGATAAAGCATTTTTTTAAACCAATCAATAATTGTCTGACTAAAAACACCATCTGAGCTTCCAAGTATTTTATGATAAAGATATTTCTAAAGTTCTACTCTAGCACATAGAAAATTCAATGAAAGTTTACCATAATTTCCATAAGATTTACTATTAACACATCTGCACATTCTCTGATCTATAAATGCTTGCAGACATGCCACCATCCTCTCACTAAACCAATGAAACACATCAATTTAAGCTAAGTTTTGAGCTTTCAGTTTTACTTCAGATATTTAACCAGAGTCATTTCTGCAATAGTTTGACTACTCACATATATTTTTCAGCAACTCAAAAGATTGCTGAAAATTCTTATACTAATTCATTCTAGAGATAAAGGAAGCTGATCTTAAATCTCTACATTAAATTGTTGCAGAATAGGTTTATTTTGCATATGCATAAGTACAAACTTGTTCATTAAGGACTCTACCAAAATATGGAAAAACTTCATGTTTGAATCCATGGTATGAATCACTTCAGACTCATGTATTTTTCCCCAAAATACTGAACATTATAGTAAGATGACGTAGTTTGGATCTCTGTCTTGATGAATTAAATATATATATTTATAAGTCACCTGATTACTGTAAAATAAACATATAATTTTTCATATCTTGCTAGTTTCTAGCAAAGGAAAATTTGCCTTGCACTACAGGATAACTTTAAATACATCTGAAACTCACACAGTCATGAACAACATCAAGAACACCTGATTTGAGATAAGTATCTGTGACATGTATTCCTTTTCTACTTCATCTACCAAATTCTGGCCAGATACACTACTTCATCTTAGAATGTAGTATTTAGTAACACAAAAGGCTACCCCAATTGCAAGTCTTTTGAACAAATCAAGTACAAAGCCTGTTTTTATTTTAACTACCTTTTCTTTCATCCCTTCATTCTCTTTGAAATTCATTATACTCAGTACTACTTAATTCAAACCATAGTCTCTTAAACTTGATGAAGAAAATGAAAGCATCCCACCACCTGGATCAGGTGAAAATAGGAGATAATTCATGTAGTTTATATGCTGTTGTCTGGAACAAATATAGACAAAACTGTTTCCCATCAATTTGTTTAAATAAAAGACATTAATTTGCTTTCACATGGCTTTCAATTTATCCAAGGATGTCCACTTATCAGTTTCCAGATGAAAGGTATGGCTACAATCAGCAAGATCAATAAACATCAAAGCTCTTTAAGTAAGGTTTAGCAACTGCTTGCTCAAAGCACATGTATCTTGGCTAATAAAATTAGCCTGTGCCACCAGATTATAAATAACTTGCTCTATGGTTCCCATTTGATTTAACTAAACAAATATTAAATTCCTGCCCCTAGAGTCTCACAGTGATACTGGCCAGACTTCAAACTCTGGAAGCTGTCCAGGATGTACAATGCATAGAAAACATTTCACATTGATTTTCAGGCAGAATTAAAAATATAAGTAAAGATAAAATGCTTTACTGGAGAGGATTTCACAGCACAATGCTATATTGAGAAAGTTTTTTTCTTGCCCTTACTACATCTAAAATAAGGAACTTAAAGTGTGCAGGAAAAGGCTCAAGCGCAATCATCAGATGGAAAAGTTAATGACATGGTGTCATCGGATACATTATTTAAGCTAGTTTTAAAGTTGTCAATTAGACAAAGGTATTTGTACATTAAATAGGTTATTTTCAACAGTTCTAAGCCTTTCAATATATATCTGAGACAGATCAGTCTGTAATATTCCCTAGAGATCTAGATAAATCAATAAAACAAGGCCATAATGAATATCAAACAGAGCTTTCTCATTAGAAAATCTTGTAAGTAGCCAGCAGTTTAATTCTTACAAAGACAGGGAATTTCTATCATGCTTCTAACACACAAGAATTTGTAACTTAGTTTTTTAAAATAAAAAAAAAAAGTTAGTAGACTTAATTACATTGCACAGCAATAGAAATAACTTTTTAGTCTTGGTATGTCAGTACGTTGGGTGGGATTTTGCTTTCTTCCCTTCTATCCCCCTACTGTTATTAAATCCAAGCAAAAAATTAAATTTTCCTTAATTTCAGATGCTCTACAAAGGTCTTCAATTATTATCTTGCATAAAGCAATATGCTTGTGTACCTGCACAGAACAGAGAAAACTAGCATCTTTTTGGCCTTGCACATAAGGCCCAAGTCAGTAACCACAGTGCAAAATCTTCACTTAGACCAAAGTTCTGATTTTCAAATATTTACCTGAAGGGAAATATACATGTGTTCAAACATTAGCCAGGAGGTACTACTGGTTCATATGCTGCAATGGATCAAGCACATGGTAAATAGAGTAAATCTGAATGAAAATCAAACCAAACCACAGAATCACACAGAATCATTAATATTGTAAGAGGCCTTCAAGATCTTGTACAACCATCAACCAAGCACCACCACAATCACCCCTAAATCATATCCCCAAAATGTGACACTGATGACTCTTGAAAACTTCCAGAGATGATGACTCTGCCACCATGTTAGGCAACTTATTTCAGTGC
Organism: Acropternis orthonyx; assembly: GCA_035583155.1. NCBI lineage: Eukaryota > Metazoa > Chordata > Aves > Passeriformes > Rhinocryptidae > Acropternis > Acropternis orthonyx. The sequence continues at coordinate 95,053,713 of JAWWEU010000081.1, read as the reverse complement.
TTAAAAACTCTTTAAGTAAAAAAAGTTTTTATAGCATCTAACCTGAACCTCCTCTGGAACAACTTAAGGCCATTTCTTCTCATCTTTTCACTGGAAATGGGGCAGATGAGGCTGACCCCACCTCACTACAACCTCCTTTCAGGTAGTTGTAGGGAGCAATGAGGTCCCCCCTGAGCCTCCTCACTCCCTTTTTCTTGCCCTTCTTCTCTCCACCACTCCAATAGTTTCCTTTGTTACAGAAGAATATACCAGCATTCAAGTATGTTTTTAGAGGTTTTGCTTTGCCCTCATCTCCTTCGAGCTCTTATCTGAATCTGTAGTCCCTGACATCACATTCTTTCCACCTGTATTGTCAGGCATAACAACCAGTGCCACAAACTGGATGAGAAGGCCTTATTTTCAGTTGTCCTTGATGTAAAACAATAAACACTGATATTACACGTTTAAAAAGAAGAATGAATGGATATGAATGCAATGAGGCTTCAGAAATTAATCAGACTATCAGTGATATTAATCTTGTTTTCACAATGGACATTCTGTGAAATATAAAGAAGGTTTATTTTCTCTGAAGAGTCTGATGAACCAAGATTCTTAATAATCAAAGGTATTCTTTTTCTTTTGTTTTTAATTAAAAGAGGATACAGAGCGTATGTTTACTCTCATACCCCTTATTCATCGTTTCATTTCCCAGTTCATCCTCAGGCATGCACATTTGATAGATTAGGCCTCCACTAGAAAAAAAACTGGTGTTCATACTTTTTCTCTCTTAGAAACCATCAAAACTAAAGCACATCCTGAAAAGCTCTAAAATAAAACATCCTCTCTTTACCTACACACAAAGAAACTCTTAATTAAAACTTACTGAAGGACAGAAGAAAAAGCAATAACACAGTATCAAGGAACAGGTAGACAAAAAGGAAGTATTTGCCCTGAGATATTTAATATTTTAATTGGTTATCTGGAAGAAATAAGAAACTCCATGTCATGAGTCTGATTCTAACCTTATTAAAGAGAGTGGCAAAAAGCCCAGTGAGTTCAATGGGGCCAAGATGAAGCTCTAATTGAATTAGAAACTGGCTTCAGATAAAATATGTTACCTCCTTCCCTCCATCTTCCCATTTTAGCAAAAAGAAATAAGAAAGATTTTTTGAAATCTGTCACAGAGGAAGGTAATTGAGTTTGTTTTGACCTGGATCAAAAGAAGTAAGTACTCATGAGGAGAGTAGTTTTGACTATGAATTCATTTAAATAACAGTACTGGACACTGAGCTTGCCAATAGAAATTGACTGCCCCACTGAAGTGTTTAAAACTTGTCCTACACTAAAACCTGAGGTGTCTAAACACCTTGGAGAGAAGGTAGCTCTATTTGAAAACAAAAAATAATGACATTTTCTCTAAAAAATAGATAAAAATGCAGATTTAGTTTACAGAAAAAAACACATCCCCTTGTCCTTATAGTCCCCTCTGCCAGTCAGCACTTGCTGTAAGTTCAGACAAGGATTAAGTTCACATAAGGAGGGGTTGGCGAATGAAAACTTCGCTCCCTTTTGCTGGTTGCAAGATCACTTATCTGTTGTTACTGATGAAAGAACAGCAAAAAAATACCAGAAAAGACCTCAGTTTCCCTTTTCCAACAACATCATCTCAGGGTCTTTGTCTCTGCAACCACGTGGCTGTCACCTCTTTTACCTTGGTCATCTGTGAGAGCGACTGAGCTGAGAGAAGGAAGACTCTGCTATCAGAGGCGTATGTAGTGGAGTATCTCTTCTTCTGTAGGGATTTTCTTCCAGCCCTCAGAAGCAGGAGCTTCTAAATTCTACTGGAATAGCAGAACTGAAACATGGAAAGACAGAAGCAGTATCAGAGCCTCCCCTCAACTGGAAGGTTTCAGATAGTGTTACCTGAAATGATGAAATCAAGTAACTCAGTGGAAATAATTCTAAAACTAATTGCCTGCAAGTGCATCACTGTTCCTGCATAACACTTTGTGACACTGAGATCAGTTTCAGAAGGAGAGACCAACTCTATTTCATGAAAACTAATGTAGATGAGCAATCACCCAGTAATAAATTAGAAAGACGTTAGACAGCCTTAATGTGCCTCTCCCATAGGTTTTGATGGCCAAAAGCAGCACTTTTACAGAAGAGGGACTTTATTTACTGTAATTTGGTTTCTGATGGGTTAAAGAGCCTAAAAATCTTTTGAAGGTTTTCAGGGGAGGCTGTTTCCTTCCCTGCTCTTCCTGCAGTGTCACAGGCCTGGGGAAGTGCCAAGTACCCATCTTTCCTTTGGCTTCTGTTGTGCTTAACCCAGAAATGGTCAAACACCTCCAAGATCTTGAACCAAGATTCAGCTTTGAGACATTACATATCTTTGACTAACAGCTTTATCATTCATTAAGAGTGATTGAAAGAAAGTTAGTGTGCTGTTTCCTTGGAGAACAGATGTTTTCTAAGCATTTTAGCTGCACCTTTCTTTCCCCCAGAATAACACACTATCAGAATCTTCAGAAAGTGAATGGATAAATTTTTTAATATATGTTCATCACCAAAGAAATTGAAATACATTTTATAATGTCAAGCATGAACTATTCTGGAAATGGATGAAAGCTCTCCTTTGTATTACTCTATCCAACTTCTTTGTGTAATATCAGTCCAAATACTTGAAGCATTAGCTTAGGTACATTTGCAGTTTTCAGCAATCTTATGACTGCTTATTGCTGTCTGGGGACTTATAAGCTCTTGTGTTCATAATGGAGTATCCATGTACCTGGGAGATATGCATACTAAGTGAAGGAAAGCAAGCCACACTAGAAAATTGATTGCGTATGTCAGCATATACTACATTTTTACAAATTAGGCTGTGTTAATCTCCACGATACACGTGACTTCGAGGGGGAAGAGATTCATGACCTTTGTTAGAACTTGAGCTTCCTGCAATTTTTTTAATCTAGAATGTATTACCTGTTGAAAACGGAAAAGGCAAAATACTGTAATATTCTCATGTCATGTTTATTGGATTTATGAATTTTATGAAACTTCAATAATAATCCTGGGGGAGACTTGTATAAGCATCAGCTTTATATGTCATGATTGAAAGTCTGCATCAGGACAGGATTCTCCCCAAACAATACATCACTCTGGCAGTAGATGTAGAGATAAGCATTACTATAATCATGAAAGAAAAAAATCTGGTTTATACTTTTGTTCTTCCTTTCTCCTTCATAATGTTTGTTATTATTTTAGAAACCAACATATGAAAAAGGACAAAATCAAGCTCCTCAGAAATGACTCTGCATTGCCTTTTTTCTAAAAGTTCTTTTCTAGGGTTCTGTGGATTGTGTCCTTGAATGTGGCCTTATATTACATCATTGCATTTCCCCCCATTTTTTAAACAATGCACTATGATTACAATACTGACTAGATGTCATAGCTACTCAATGTTTTGCTAGGCTCAGAAGGAGTTCCATACTTTAGTTCCTTTTCCTCAATGACTTATCAAGTATGTGGAGCAGAGGAAGATTTTGAAACTCTCTGGCTAACACCTTTCAAAAATATTTAGGATTGTAAAGAGTTCCTAATTCTTAGTACTAGATGAAGGCAATGTAACTAAAATGTTAGCAGACAATGCCTGATCCATGTCTAAAAACAAACCCCATGAACTCATTAGAAGATTTGCAAATTATCCAAAAGGAACAGAAGAGGCTCCACTCCATGGTATGCTGTACATTAATTCTATGCACAAGTGCACAATGATTTATTTACTTACCACTGTCAGTGTATTGCACGATTTTTTTCTTATCACCTTCTTCTGATTTCCACTTTCTCCTCTATGCACTTTGAAATGGAAGATAAGGACTATTTTCACATGGCAAAAATAAAACCTAGCAAGTTGAAATCTTAGTCTTGTTTCTCCCTAGTAGTAGAAGGGTGCATTCAGCTCTAGTATTCAGATTGATCTTCTCATTGAGAAAATGGATTAGTAATCTTCAGATGCAAAGCTTTTCTTCTTTCTTCTAACCCAGCTGGTATTCAGCACCGAGAATAGTCAGCTCCAAACTGGGTAACAGCTCCTGAGAGGTTGGAGAGCTTTGAAATGTTAATAAATGTCAGGAGCCAAGGTGAGATATGAAAATTTAAATCTTCAGAACTTCATGCTCAAGCTAAACATCATTTGAGCCATAACATTAAACTAGAAATACTTGACAAGTATTTATCAATGAACATGTCTCAAGAACACTAAAGAAAATCCAGAGTGATGGAATGTATTTTAGATTAAATTTGCTACCCTCTTTTTTCTACTTTGATTGCTAAAACATGGAGACAGATAAAAGACAATATATAGCTAAGGATTAACTAGACAAATTCTCCATCACCCACTAACTTCTGTTATTACCATCATAGCTGAAGGTGGGTTTTGCAGTCCTGACAAATATGACAAGAGGTCTGTCATGAAGAGCCTCTGAATAATCAGCCCATTTGGTGTCATTGACAACAGAGCCCACCCTCACAGACTGGATGACAAGATTCTAATTCAGGAACTCTAAAAAAAAAAGAAATTTCCTATTTACTTAATTGGTTATTACCTCCTTGGTATGTCACAGCTTTAAACCCTATTTGCAGTACTTCAAGGTGTATTTACTAGGCACAGAATCACTCACCATACTTCTAAACAATTCACTACCATGATCTACTTCTGTTGCTTCTTAAATATTTCATTTTATACCTCCCATTTAAATGGTTAGTTCATCATTATAAACAGATTCTATAGAAAGGAACCTGTGCAAAGTCTGTTTTATTAATTCTGAGATAGAAGCACTCATTCTCTCAAAGCATTAAAAAAGTTTATAAATGTTCCTTTTTCCCCCCTTCATGTATTCCAAAGAGATGTGTGCTTAAAACTTTATACTACATAAACTTTATGTCCATGTTGAGATTTCCATTAAAGTTTATGTCTGTTGAGATTTCTGTCTTTTGATCAAAACTAGTTGGATAATAAGATCTTAGAGAACTAAAACCATGAAGAGCTTCTAGAGTACTTTCCTATTTTGATTTTTATGTGTCTTGAATCTAATTTTCCAGCAGCACATTGTGATCCAGCTAAACTCCTAGATTGGTGTAGACTTTCTACCAAGACACTGAAAGCTAACAAGATATTTTATGTCACTGAAGTTACTCTGATATGACAGCACAATTCTCTGGCCCTGGATCTTTGCCATGCAACTTAGGTAACAGTTGAAGAAATTCCTCCTGCAGGCAAAGCTGTAATGTACTGTTTCATTACCAAAGAAGTGCCAAATATGCTCAGAATATCAAACCAAATCACCCCATGGGTGTATTCTACACCAAAACAGTCAGTAGAATGTGGGAGTGAAAAAGTTAGAAAGGAATAAAACATTTCTTTCATTTGGCAAGGAAAACTCAAAATGTAGAGACTTGACTCTGGGGGAAAAAAAAAACCTTTGCCATGGATATTTTTTCACATCCAACTAAATTAAACACCAAGGAATGGCTTTCCAAGAAAGCTACCATTTTTCCAGTAGTTAGATGTGTTTATTATCTCACTGGAGCTGAGGAGGATCAACTGAAGAACGAAAAACCTGAAAGATCTAAATAACTAGGTGGTGCAGATGCTGCATATGGCAGCACAAGGCTACCCTCATAGGCCCTGTAAGTCCTTGTCTGCCTACATTTATACAAGGAGCTGTTAAATCCTTCCCCAGAGCTCTGAATAGAATCAGTACATACAGTTGTGACATCCTGCTCCCTGGGAAAGACTTCCTTTATCTGAGAACGAAGGGATGAAATGCTGCTATACAGTGTTGGTCGGACCTGTCACTTTTGTAAAGAAATCTGAGCGGTGGTCTCACTCTTTCCATTTGTCATCATGGGCTGCATAAATTGTCTCTCTACTCCTGCTTACGATTCATTGCTTGAAGGGGAGAGCAGCTTCCCTTTTTTTCCCATAGTGACCTTGTTGAGAAATTGTGGATGAGCACAACTCCTTTTCCTGAGAAAGAAAATGGATGGAAGCAGCAACTCCTGCTTCTTCTTGTAGCTTATGCTCTTACCTTGCCGATGATAGCTCTACCACACCACTGACAGGTATTTGCCAGCCTATGCACTGTTTCAATGAGTAGGTGAAGGAGGCTAGAACAAGGATTTATGCTGTGTGGAGGCACACACTAATATAAATACAGCGTACAAGAAAACATAGAAGAGCTGGAAATTATTTGACAATGGTGTAAACTGGGAGAAGAAAAAGGGTGGATGCACACTGAAGTATGGCTATCACAGGAGCAGACATGCCAACCCAGAGGTAGACAGCCCAGACAACACTGATGCACAGTCATTAAAATACAAATCCAGTATCCCTAAAGAGCCCATCCTCCAGTAAATTCCAATGGACCTTGATAGCTTTTGTTGTGCTATGTGAATTAAGGGTGATTGGGATATGCTGAGATCTCATGCTTTCATTTTGCTGTTTATAGGCAAGATACACTTAAGATAGCTTTAAAGTGATAGATGGGAAACACTAGGTGGATGCAATGGTAACACAAGGTCAGTGAGCTTGTAGGATTTCAGCATTTCCAGTGAGTTTTGAGGAGAGATGGAAACAGAACACTGTTGACAGAAATAAAAGGCAGCAGTTATAAAGATGTAAAGTGACCATGAAAGAGTAAAGAGAGATGATCTTAGATAAGGTAATGATGAAGATGAGCAGTGGAATTGTGAGTCCAAGACTTCACATCAAATGCTGAGTCAGGAGTGAGGAGATAAAATATTTTCAGATCAGATACAGATTTATGTGTTCAAAGCAGCTTTGCGGTTTTTGTCCTTTGTATCCCTTAGGACTTCAGCTTAGGACTTCTTGTTTGCAGGACAGTGTTCTATATAGCACAGGTATTCTATCTCTTGGAGCTGGACATGGACAGTACGTTTTAACTTGGTAGCTGAAGAATGAATCTGTCCTAAATGTGTATGCGAATTTGGAAATGGATATAAGCAACAATCCTTCATACTCTTTCTCTAATTATTATACCCTTCTGTATTTCTTTTGTGTTTGTTTGGTTTTTTATTTGTTTTCAGGTTTTTTCTAGCAATTTCTCTTGAGCAAGACACCTTTCTACTTTCTCTTTCCCTCTCATTGGTTACATTGTTGCTAGGTTCAAGTGAATTATCTCCAGCATAAAAAACAAGAAAAACAGAAGGATAAGGTACTAGCATTTCTCAGAGCTTTTTCTCTTCCTTCAAGCTGCTTTTGGAATCATGAAGATAGAAAAGCTTTAAATGAGGATAGTTTTCAAAATGGGCTTCCTGAGATTTTTAAAAAATGCTGCAGAAAATACTTCTCAAATTGAAAAGGCCATACTTCCTGAAGTAGAGAAAAATGTTTGGGACTCATTACTAAACAGACATAATGCAAAAAGAAAAGTATATACATAACACTACCCTCATGAGGGAAACAAACCAAAACCCACAAAACTATGATTATTGCAATGCACTATGATAAAAACCTCTAATTTTAAAAAAGTGTATAAGAAATAGGCGTACTGTCAATGTGGTGGTAGATCAAATGCATTGCACCAGTTAAACCAAAATGATCTAGTAAATAGCATTCTTTGTTTTAGCTTAAGTAAAACATGAGGTAAAATGCATCAAGCTAAGTCTACCAGGTCAGCTAATTCATTGTGTTGCTATACAGTATTAACACATATGGTTGTGTTAATTTAACACGTCAAATTTTCTTTCCATAAAACAGAAAGCTTGTTTGAACTGCCTTCTGTTTTTTAAAAATTGGTTTCATAATAATAAAAAATACTCATAGGAAAGCTGTTTTTACTTCCAGCAACAGCTGTTTCTATTTCAATATTTTGAGTTTCATAGATCACATTAAGATATCCTACTGTTGTGTCATAAGAAACAAAATTTGTCTCTACTGTTTGCAGTATAGTGGACTAGACTATTTTTAATGACTGTATAAAACAATTACTTGAAATTAAGTATTTCAATTATAATATTTTAACTGGGTTTGAATTTATTTTCATTTATATTTTAAAAGATATAATTTGACCCTGCTCCCCCAGCATACAGATATTTTGTAATTTACAATGTTGTTTAAGGGTATACCTAGATATTAGACAACATATTTCTAAAGGAGTTTCCAAGACCAAGTAAGCATTACCCTTCTCACTTCACTTGACTCGCTCCATTGACACAGGTTTTAATCTTTCTCCCTCCTTTTTTTTGTGGCACATTTAGGTATTTTTAAAAGAAAACAAGGACATGTATGCAATATAATTATTAAAATCTATGTCTTCTCCAGTTAAGTTCTTTCAGTCTACACTTCACTGGAAAAAATCTAAAAAATTAATTTTATTTTGTACTTGTCTAGAAGAGACTAGACCAACTCTGTGTTTCAGTGGGATTTAGGCACTTAAATAAGTAGCAATTTTAAAAACCAAGAGTTAAGCATTTTTCTGTGAGACCAATATAATTCTTCTGAAGCTAAATTCATAGATTTCTCCTTATCTATTTATTTGTACACTATCTCCGTTAGCAAATATTTATAAATATACAGAAATGTGTGTGCATGTATATGCATTTCTTTTAACAAGTCTTTCATTCTTCCTTTATTTTATAATGGATGTATAAATATACCCATTTTAAGCACAGAAGTGCAAATAACATAATATACTTAAGAAAGGGTGATGATCTGGGCCTTGGAAAGATTAAGGAAAAAAACCAGGGATAAATAACATGAACTTGTAAAGAGATACTGATCTCAAAATGAACTGTTAGACCGTGCTACAAACCCATGTAACTGAGATGACTCAAGGACTCCCAATGACTACAGAGGACAGAGGAGTGTTTTTGCAGCTAATATGTGATAGCAAACAAATTAATCAAGCTAAAAAACAAGTGCTGTAAAATATGTTGAAAATATACTGTACAAAAAAAGTAGTCAAATACCTGAAACCCTTCTTTTTATATTGTTCCTAAATCACCATTGTAGAAATAAATTTTTCCGTATTTTTAATTATGCAAATTATGTCCTATATATTTAAATAACTCATAGAGATGACCTGAGATTTTTATGTCAGGCTTTTAGGTTTTCTCTTTTCCCATCTATTTATACTTTGGGAAAATACATTGAATTCTTGGCACTTTTTTCAATAAATCTAGCAACACTTTTATGCAGAAAAATCTAACAACCATGAATGACACAAGATATTTAAGAAGGACCTTATGCCTAAGGATTTTGTAGACTTCCTGGAATTTTTAGAATTATGTAGGTTTTCCTGGATTGCTCACATATTAGGTGGTGCTTTGAAATACGTGGGCACTTTCTCACACATTTCTGAGTTTTGCCAAGGACACAGTGTTTTGAAGAAACACGTGCAAGATAGCTTGAAGACAAAACAGAAAGAGAAGGCCAAGAGCCCTGGGAGAGGCTCCAAAGGGCAGTTCTGAGCTTTCTGAGGGTGGGCACCAGGGGAAATGGGTACTACGGGTGGGTTTCAGATATTAGCTATGCTAATTACTGGAAGTTATAAAAACTGTAACATCACTGAACCACACATGTGCATACTTCTGGTGTGCACCTAGAAGTTTCTAAATAAAGGTACTTCTCTATCTATCTCCACTAATGTTGTTTTGAGACTTTTTCCAGGAATTTTAGGCATCAGAACTGGGATTTGTTTTAAAACAGAATTTGGAAGACAACACTTTAAACAGATAATGAAACTATGATTTCATACATGGTTACTGAGTTCTTACATGAGGGGGCTTTCAACTTCACATAACTGTGGTTTTTCAACCTATAATAATGTAACTTCTCAGGTGTGATTTTGGTGTTGGTTAGTAATATTTGTAGCTTGAGTTATGGATATAATTTTATCTTGCATAAGAAAGTGGTTTATATCTGTATTTCTAAAGTTGGAACCCAGCCATAGCATTTGTGTAACTGATAAAAATCTGCTGCACTGAAGCAAACTTCTTAATAACTACCATGAAAAAAAAGTTAGTTAAAAGTAAAGAACTGAACACTCAGGTTATCACAAACCTTTGAACTGAAAATAAGTGATCAGCTTTATGTATTAGGAGTTCATTTGAGTCTTAAAAAAATAATTTATTCTGCTTTTCAGTAAATGATAAATGAGAAACAGATGATTCTCTGCTGTCTCCGGGTTTCACGTTCCTAGAAGTTACTTTTTGATCTCAGTCTCCTGAATTACACAGGATTTGTAAATTAGGTAAAAGAAAATATTGCCATTAAACTCAAGGTACGAAATTATTATACATTGTTTTATGTATTTTTATATAAAAAGTTACAAGTAGCAAGCATATGACACAGAAATGGAACAGTAACAGCAATAATTGTGAATGCATGCTTTTTACAATGTATCTAATAAAGGGATTTTTGCCAACTCAAATATTCAGTAACAAACATGCAGATTAATTTATCAATGTCAAATTCAGTCATATTGCTAGATGCTCATCCAACAAACATTTCTATTGAAGTGATTATGAATGGCTAAATACCTGATTTCAATAAATTGTTCCTGAAATTGGGAATTTAACTTGCAATGAAAAGAAGAGAGAAAAAGAAAAAGAGAAATGACTGATAAGCATAATAACCAAAGTCTTATTGCCTTCTAGTAATTTTACTCAACACTGTTTGCTGAATTTTGTCATGACATGAGAATAGCTGGTCAGAGAGTCCATAAAACCTCTAGCTGGTGTTTCCAAGGACGATAGTTTCACATTTCATTGTAGCATGTTCAAAATCACCAAGGAGCGCACTATTCTCAAGCAGTCTATATAATGAAAACAATGTACATATAACAAAAGTTCAATGTAAATCTTCTTCCACATATCACAAAACATACAAGTAAAAAACAGACATAAAATATATAAACTTAAATAAAACTATTATTAAAAAAAAAAAAAAAAAGGACAGTCTCAGGAGCTAAGTTTCAGCAAATCTCCAAATATATTTAATAACTAAGGAGCACTTGGTGGCCAGCAATGAAATTGCGAAAGAAATATATTATTGTGCAATGGGATTATCTTGCTAAGAAAGTAAGATAAGTCTATACTTCTTAGATTTGCATAAAGGCAACGAAATTCAATTGGAAAATTTTCCACTCTCTCTTTCAGACAGCTGAGATAATTCATTATAGATTTTTCCAGAGCTGTCATGACTGCATGAATAGTTGTCTGAAAGAAAAACAAAGTTAAAATATGATCTCTCTGAAGAAAAAAATGCAGAAAAAATATTTACTTAATCTATCTACAAGCAATAAAACCGTTAATGTATTCTTTCCCTGTAAAATTGCTTTATACATATGTACACATAAAAACGTGTAACACATATCTATGTTTATATATACACATATAAACTGACAGACTAGCAGCTATCTATGACTTCATCATAAACATCTGAGATTATGTTTCTTAAGTGCTGAAAAAATTATTCAAACTGAAAAGTCTAGTAAAATACTCAAAAAAATAAGTTTAATTTGAAAACATTAACGTTAGTGAGACAGAATCTCTAAATTTGTCAGTTCTAGCACATACTCTTCCCTCAACACTTCACATACTCCTCCTCTAACATTTCTTGAGGTTAAATGAATAAAATGAACCAAAACCAGATAGTTCCACATCTTACTGCCCTGAGTTAGATTGCCAAGTTTTATGTACTATTTCACATGCTGGGACTCTAAATTTTATTTCTATAAATAATAATTAAAAAATAAATAAATGAAACACTAGAGCCAAACCCCCTGACTCTACATTGTGCTTGGAATGAAGATTGCATTTAGTTGGGGCTGATTATTACTGTGAAAAATAAGGAATTAACAGACTTTGCTTAGTTTGCAATGCTAAAGTGGTCATTTGTCTTTCAGTTTTAGTATTCAAATCTGGCTCTCTCCATACAAGGTGGTTTAAGACCTAATATGCATTTTAGCAATATAACAAATAAAATGGAAAGTAACAGATGGTTCAATAGTAACAGATGGTTCAATTGCTGTATAGATATGTTTACTTACCTCAGGTTTGTCTCTTAGACCCTAGTTGTGTTGTACTCAGACTCATGTTTGCTTAGAGACCCAATGAGGCAGAACCTGGAATGTTATGGCTATTTCATTCAAAATAATAGTGTTTGCATAGAAGAGAAGAAATATATGCATATACATACTTAATAAACAGTACACTTTGTTATTTTGACCAATATTCATGAAGTAATTTACATAGGCATGCAATTAGCTTAAAGTAGTCAAATAACTTTTTTTTTTAAAACAGACAGAAATGCCTTAATGTGCAAAGAAAATATGGAGGGCATATAAACAGCCACAAGAACTGCATAAATAAAGCATGCAAGAGAAAACACAAATATATAAAAAAAGTTTATGTGGGGGTTTTTTAAATAATTGTTTTAAATGTTTCTAGCTTTTCTTCTTTTGCTTGTAAACTTTTAACAATTTATATTTACAGTCATTCAAAGTCCAATATACAGAAAAAATAGCTCTTTTATTAAAAATATCATGCTTGATTTTTTCTTTTTCATTGATTAGAAAGATTACTTTTAACTTCATACTTGTATGTAAATATATGAGTTCACTATGGTGTCTCATGCTTTAATCTATCCAAGTATGACAAACAAAAATACTGTGATCAATAATGGAACAGATATATTAAACTTTGAAAAGATTGTCATTCATTATATAAAAGTAAATGTTTCATGAGAAAAGGAGTTTCCTTACCCCAAGATTGCGTTTCTCATTCTTGTGTCATGCATCAAAGTGGATACATGTATTTTTTATTTATTGATGTATTGATTTAGAGATGGTTAGACCAACAGTGGATGATACTCAAGGCCACCTCAGTTACAAGAAAACCACATATATGTGGTTTTTCCAAAAGCTAAATTCACATAATCTTCTTTGGTTTTTAAAAATTGTACCTGTTCTCTGCTGAGCAATGTGTGTGTGCATGTGGGTATGTGTAAATTAGTAAAGTAAAAGAAAGAAAGAAAGTAGAAATGTAAAGCTGAGGTACAGGATCCTTCAGGAAACAGGAGCAGAGATGAGAGAGAGACAGGAAGAGAGAAAATCTAATGGTATGTACTATCAAGAAACAGAAATTTAAACAATAAGTAAAGAAGGAAAAAAAAAAGTCTTTACTGAATGAAGAGTGAATATGTTTGGCAATCAAGTCCTTACACAATAGTCTTCATCAAAAATCTATTGATACTGACCGCTGAACAGCTTTATCATGTCTGGACAGCCTGTGACTTGTGGTTGGTACCTCTTCAATTTCGTCTATCTCACACGCATCCGCAGCATCTTGTGAGTAGCTATGCTTCATGACGAGGATATTTCTCCTGTTCATGGGCTGAACGAGTGGTTTTACAGGCTGAGGTTGTATGTCTGTCAAGACAGAAGCATCTCTTGTGCTGAGGTTACTACGGCTGCCCTTAATGCTAGACACTTGTGATCCACAGTGATGGTCATGAATGCATTTTGAAGAGGATCTCCGGAGTTTATGATAATTTTCAAAGTCATCTGCAACATCAGCAAGGTCAGCTGTAGTCCCTGTCCCTCTGAGGGTGCATAACTCATAATGAGGAGGCTCAAACACCTCCTGGAACACTGTTTGATCAAAGTCTGTTTGCCTTGGGACCAATTTTTTACGAGGCTGCTTGATCTGTACTACAATAGAGATAACAATGAGGATGATCACAATGCAAGAAGTCACTCCAATTATAGTCCCACTGGTATTGGTAAGTTGGTCCAATAGGTTAGCTTTTCTTTTTTCTGTGTCACAGAAGAAGAAGGGCGGGGGG
>JAWWEU010000081.1:95005425-95030244 GCA_035583155.1 Acropternis orthonyx | reverse complement strand
CTTTTTTTGTTTTGGGTTATGTTTTTTTGGGTGGGATTTTTTTTGGGGGGGTGGGGGGTTTGGTTGGTTGATTTTTGGTTGGGTTTATTTTTCTATATATAAAAACTCACCAGAGAATGGCAGCTCAAGAGCATGTACTCAAGAGATCCAGTCTGTGTTCAGTTTATACAGTCTAGGCACCACAAACTGTTATTTAGTTCAGGGCCAGAGAGTCACTGGGATGCTTAACCACTGAGGGTTTTTCACTAGAGATAGCTGCAAATAGCACAGAGTGGAAGAAAATCACAGATGAGTGCGCACCAGTAAGGAGGCAGTCGCAGTGGTTTCTTTTGAATCTCTTAGTATGGAAGCAGAGGTCAAAACCAGCAAAGCTGCAATCTGTTTACATTCCTCAGCCCTTGCAAAGGGAAATCGCCTCTTCACTGTTGCCCTTGTTGCCTTGCTTTTCCCTTTTTCAGCAGTTCCCTTAACTTTACCACAATAAACATGGTCCATAACACTGCATACTTTTCTCAATTGTAGAACTGCCCATGCTGGACTTGAGTGTTATTTGGTAAAGCTGCACACAACTCTTCTGATCATGGCTTTAGATTTCGATCCAAATAAATTTGTCAATAAAAATAAAATAAGAATGATAGAAATTGTGCTCCATTAGGAAAGTCATGTGTAACAGGGCTTTAAAAATAGTCTTAGAGGTCAAAGGGACAACAAAATAAGAGAAGGAATGATGTTTTTCGGATCTGGGGTTTCTGGTGCAGGCTTATGGTCAAAGAAGGAAGCAGTGCTACCAAAGAGCAGTCAGAGGTGAGAAAGCAAACATCTTGCCTGCTGTGCATACAGAGGTTTTTTCTCTCATCCCATATGCCCTGGTTCTACAAATCTTCTTTTAGGCTAAAGTGTAGGTGTGTCTGCTGAGAAGCAGCATTTTGAAGAAGCTGTAGGTGTAGCATGTCTGTCATTAGTCAGGCTGGAGATCACTCTCCAATCACAGAAAATGAAATGAACAGTTAGTCAGAGGGTGAAAAAAAAAAAACCAAACTCGTTTTTCAAGTCTTCTTACCAGACAAACAGACACCTTTCGATGATACCAGCTTTGTTGTTTTCCTTTTCTCTGATTCTTATATTTATTTACTGGATATTTAAAATCTAGTGTAGACAGTGACTGCCATGCACAAAAATATGATTATGCTTATAAGATATATAAAATATTAAAAAGACAAGGACACAAGCAGAGAAATCCCACAATGACAGTTGGAATAGCTAGTAATGTTGATAATGAAATATCAGACCATCACTATAAATTATCAACTATTAAGATTTAATTTGTTATTGTTACTTAAAGCTCTACTACTACTTTGATGATGTGAGAATCATTCCTGATTTTCTGCTGTGGGAAATTTAACAACCTCAGGCATTGTATGTCTTTCCTTCAGACATATTTATAGCACTACTGCTCTGAAAACATCACTGCTAGAGGTTTGAAAACCTGTAGGACCACTTTTTAGATGCCAATAAAAAAATACATACATATTTGAAATGTATTTGGAGCACATGATCAAACCATATAAGAAATGTCTAAGATTTCTCCATTCTACACAAATGTCACATTCTGCTTTGTTACTCTTTCCCATGGACATAACCACAACATAGAGGTAATCTTCTGTTTTGTTCCTGTCTCAGTTCTAGATGAACAAAACAGGTTTTTTTTCCTCTTCCTTTGTCCCCAAATAGAGACACAGGTGTCTGTTCCCTAATGCAGATCTCCTTGAATGAGGTCTGACATTCCTTCTCTTCCATGCAGATGATCTAATTATTCCCACACGCTGCTGAAAGCCATTGCAGTTTACATGATATGAGCTGTGTCTCACAGTGTGTCTCACTGACATCTGTTCTAGCTGACTCCTGGTAGCCAGCACCAGTATGCAGCATAGGGCAGGACTTACTGACCACTGACATGACACAGAAAGTACCATCTGCATCACCTTTAAATCTTTGAAGTCAATTTCCATCATTAAAATCACAGATGCAGTTTCTTCTGTTATTTATGTGCAGGCTGTGTAGACATATTTCAAAGAACAATTTAACCTTTAATAATTTTTCAGCTTTTAGTGAGCAATGACTGTTCAGAGTAAATTCATGGAAAACACATCATGTTAGTATTTCAAATTTCCCAGTCAGAATACCATGCAGTATAAACTATCATCTGCTTACTAGAATGGAGTAGCTCATAAAATGTAGCACGTCAAGTAAATACATTAGGAATACTCTAAGAGAAAAAATCCCAACATTTTTCCTTATTTTGCTTTCAAATATGAGAGCTTTGAAAACACAGACTTATTCAAACCTTCATTTCAAGTTAGTCATCATAGTGCTTCACTCTCCAGTTCTTTATATGCTGCCAACCTCCAGTGTCTATGCAGTTGTTTCTAAGGTAACAGATCAAGATGCCTTGTGAAAAAAAAATGAATCAGATCTTGAATATTCAAGACATCTCCAGTTGCAGAAATGAGAAAGGGGCAGTATCATCTCAACTGAGGGTTCCAATATCCTCTGGACCCTGGTCTGATTTACAGGCAAGAAGAATATAATCCACTCTAAGGCTGCAAGTGCGAGAGTACAGGGGCGCATGCAGTTTCAGCATGTAAACTGTCAGAAATTTTAATCAGAGCCATAATTAAGGAATTACGGAGGCTGTTCTCAACAGAGTCTCATTGCCTCATTGAAGGGTACACACACAGAGAATACAGATGAAGAATGTGTTTGGTAGGATTGAGCCTTCATTCTAACCACTGACAGCTGCACAGAGATATTTTCATAAGACATGTGATGCACAAATGAAAAAAAAAAAAAACACATTAAAAATTAACCTGAATCAGTATGTGAAAATAAATGCATATACACCTTTCTCAAGAGATCAAATATATGTTATTCCCATCAAAGAAAACAAAGTAATATCTTTCACAGGTTTTTCACAGAATTACCTGGGTCAATCATTTTCAGTGAATGGAATTATTTGGTTTTGTTGAGATTTTCCTTGTGGTTGGTTTAATTGTTTGTTTTCTTAAGCTGGTTAGAACTACCTCTTGTTTATTTCAAAGGCTGTTTTGCTTATTATCTGAGTCCAGAATTCATATAAACATATAAATTCAGGCAAGTCACATAAAGAGAGTATTAACTGGAATATGTCAGGCTTTTAGAAAGCTTCTGTTGATACAAAACCCCTGTAAATTCTTTGCTTAACAGTATCTGACATATATGTTTGTTGATATATATGAACACACCCAGGAACTGTGATAAAATAATCATAAGGTATTTTTCAAATGTATATCATAAGGAGATTTAAAAAATCAAAGGATCAGACTTGATGAAAACCTTCAGAGCTGTATTATTTTCCTTGGTGCATAAGAAAAAATGAAGGCATAGCACCCTGATAACTTGGAGATCAGACAAAAGCCACAGTTATTTGACTGGACAGGTCATGCCTATTTGTACCTCTTTTCCTGGTTTTGAATCTTGTAGTCTATCTACTGCATTACAAATAATTACTCACTACAAATGCTTGGAATAAAAACTGTTCTTAATAATTACATAGCTTTTTTGGCAAAATTCTCAGTGACTACTCTCCATGAAGAAAATATTAATAGATTTTGGGACTTGTATCATTTAACAAACTGAAAGGCAGATGCATTGATTAGGGTCTTACGTTCTTGGAAAGATGTGAAGAGCATCTGGAATCGGCTGTTTCGACTGCCTTCATCTGCCCACATGCGGATTACACCAAGACCTGTCCGCAGCATTACATCATTAGCAACAGTGCTGCAAAACTTCGCTTTCAAATCCTCCACGGAGCTGCTTCCATCATAGACAGCTACAAAATTCCTTTTGCATTCATTGGAATTCTGCATCTCGTAGTCCAAGAATCGCAAATAGATCTATGAATCAAACAACAAAGGCAACATGTACAGACATTTGAGAATGACTCAAAAAAAACCCCATTAAGCACTCTTTGCTCTACCTTACAGGAGAAAGAGTACACAACATCACCATCAGAATAATTTTTCTGGAGCTGGTGATCGACAGGGCACTTCCTTGGAATGGCATTAATATGTAAACTGAACACTATTTCTACTTCCTGGTATTTTGCCTTGCTTCATAGTAGACTCTATCAGAAGATCAAGATACCTTTCTGTTCTTATTCGCCATAACGTCCTAATTTCAAAATATATCCCTTTCTTTCAGAAGTATGGACAACAGTTCTTCAAGCTGAAGAACAGATAAGCTAGAAACTTCTTTCACTGCTTGGCACGATATTGCTCTATTACATGCCTGGCATGGAAAAAAATAAGGTCAATTATTGCTGTTCCTCCCCAGAGTCAATATGTGTCATCTTTATATGCCTCTGCTACACTGGTTCAGCCAGTGAGAATCTGAGAGTCAGGCAGAGCTCAGTGATTCCTCTTTTTTTACGTTTCCTCAAGCATTTTTTTCCACCACCTTGGCTCTTCTAAACAAAGCATTATGGTATATATCTTCATAGTTTAACAGGGTTGAAATCAAGAATATTTTGTGGAAATGTCTAGAAACCCAGAAAAGTTTTTAGGAAACATCTCTTGTATACAAGCTAAGTTGTCTCATAAAATAATGGAGATATTGCCCTTTGCATAGAACTCTAAATCTACCTAAAAAGAAGCAGGGGTGATGATAAAAGGCTATTATTTGATATTGAAATGTACATGGACTTTAATAGGGAAAACCACTGATTTTAAAAGCAGCTGATTATACAAGCAACATCAAATATCCCATTAACAAAGAAGGCAAGTAGTATTTGCAATAGATACATGATACATAATCAAACTGTCAAGGGTACCCAGAAGACTTCACGTCAAATTATGGTAAAAATAGTACAGAGAGTAAACATAGCCAGCATACAGCTGTATGCATCTTCATTTGAAAAAAATAACCGAAAAAGAAACCCCACTGTATTAGACATAAAATATCCTTATTTTCAAACAATTTTATTGACTTGGAGTATATTTTTACATGCACAGAACAATTGCTTAATAAGCTTCTCTGATTTTGTATAAAGTACACAAACATAGCATATCCTAGTACAACAGGACTCGCTATTTCACTTCATTAATACATTAAAGCTCTTCTGGTTTGAGAATTATGTGCTATTAAGCAGCCTGTTACTATTTAATAGCTCAGATTCTTTTTATAAGCCTTTTCAGGTAGATATTATGGTACATTTTCATTCCTTGTTAGACTTTGGACAAGGGTTTCTCTAAAATGGGTATTTGTAGAAAAAGTTCTAACGGCAAATGAAATTTTGTATACTAAGTTTCATCTTGCTTGCCACACCTTTTTTCTAGTATGTTGTTTCTTCAGTAACCCTTACTATGTTCCAACCTTCCCATCGCTCAGAATTCAGAATATATTTCAATTAAATTTCAGTTAAGTGAATTCTACTTTCACCATGTATCTTGGGTTTTGCATACCATAAATTAAGGAGGCTGTTTGTATTTATCTCAATGAAATGGAACTGTTAACAACAATACACAAATATTCAGATGGAAATATCTTATATCAAAGCACACATTTTACAGTGTTTATAACAACATATTGGTTGCTCCAGTAAAGCGGTGGAGTGATGCATACTATTTTCTGACAAAGATTACAGATGAGGGAGGGAGGTATGGGAAGAGGCAGAGCCCTGATACCACACCCAGCAGCTGGCCCACAGCTGGGACAGACCAGAGAGCTTCTTCTGTGTCCTGCTCAAACAAAAGTGTAACACGCACTGTGCAACCCTGTCACCCAGCCTTTCCTGCGAAGCTGCTGAGATAGTGCACCTCTGCTTAACTTAGAACAGGGAGTTAAATGTACACCTTGCTTTTCTTTTCTGTTTTAACAGAACCAGTTTGCTGAAGTCGGACACTCCAGTGCTTGCCAACTTTGTCACAGGAAACGCAAAAAAACCCTCCTGCAGCTGGTAACATGCAATATGCACTTGATTGTTTTCCAGGAAGCAAAGCATGTCAGACCACTGTCTCACAGAGAAGAACAGATGGCTTCCAACATATCATTGTCATGAATCGTTTACGCTACATATGCCTCTCAAATGTATACCACTTATATGTTACAATATACCATACATATATGAGAGACCACACATATATAATACAGTGTATCGCATCACATTTTAACACATTTTTATCTATTCCACTCTTCAGGAAAGCTATTATTTACTCCAGAAAAAAAAATACCTTAGCCAGACAGAAGAAAAATAGTAGAATTATACTACGGACTGTGAAAGATCTCTCAGGCTTGTTCATGTTCTCTATTTCTACCCTGCTGTCAGATATATGCATTTGTATGTACAAGTGAATGTGCATATACATATATATAAACACATGTGTATCTTGTAAAGGGAATCTCATTTCAGTACTGAGATGTAATTTTTATGAGTTTTCATTCTTACAAGAAATGTGTGTTAATCCTCGCTGCAGTTACAAAATACCAGCTCTCAGAGCAATTTCCAGAATTCATCAATTACTCCTGGTATGTTCAAACATCCTATTCATACAACAGTACAGCCAAAATCTTACTTCTATAGACTTATCATTTGATATTCTCTAGCTTCTGACATCACACTAGCCTTACAAAATAGTAAAATATTTCTTAGAGTAGAAGTTATAAATGCTGAAAAGGAATCAAGAGAATAATAATAGCATTTTGCTTTGAGTATTTCAGTGAAGAAGTCAACACCTTCAGTTCTACCCAAGCCAGAATTCTGCTATCACTCATACCAGTTCACTCCTATGTTTGAGAAATTCAGCTAACATTGTAATATATATAGACGTCATAGGTACTGAAAACACTGGAAAGAAATATTTGACTAAAAAAATCTATGTTTATCCTTCAGAAGAAAAATACCACCTTCTCCAGTGGAGCAAAGTTTCACACATTAAACAAAATAAATTCCTGATATTTGAGGTGAATTGGAGTTTCATTTTCATAATCTCATTTGGAGATGACTACTCTCAGAATGTTATATAAAATAACGTGGACTTAATTCAACTCTTACTGAAGTCAGTGGGTATTTTTCTGTTTATTTATTTGGATCAGAACTTCAGATTAAGACTGCAGTGAATTTTTAAAAACTGGAAACTGATTACACACACTGACAATCTGATATTGGATCAGATTTTATTTTAAAGAGCTGGAGTAATTTAATTACATCTGCACGCCTCTGCCAACTTTTATGGTTTTATTACTATATATTTGCCGTTGTTCCTGTCACTGGCTGTAAGACCTACACTGGCAGAAGAAAATGACTAATAAATTGAGTTCCCCAAGGAAAGAATAAAACTGATTATATGACAAACTCTTACACAATGCAGAATGTTCCCTGTACAAAGCTTTTTGAAATCAGTGGCAGTATTCTTATTACTTTGACTGGTATGTGGATCTCACTAAAACAAATTCATCAGAAAGTGAAAGAAAAATTATCAGTATTTCTGGTTATTTCATTTGCAGACCTTACCCATTATTTCTACCTGCAGCGGATAAGAAACTTTGTTCCCCTAAAAGAAAACAAGTGAACTAAAGAAGAGGTCACAAACTCAAACACCATCTGCTTTCATTAAGATTTTTTTCACTGATGCCAATAGGAGCTTTTGGAATGAACATTTCCATAGATACTGACACATTATATTACCATATTCAGGGTATTCTTGTTGAAGAGAACATCTTGTTTGAAAGGAGCATAACTGCCATATCTTCTTTCATATTTTTGCTGCAAAGTTTTAATAAGACACTTTTCTCAAATCATCATTTCCACATTACCTACAAGAGTAGGATGCTCAAGTATTGGATTTACTGAGTTTTGAGATGTCATGGTAAATACCAATGCCATTAGCAACAAAACTGATTAAGCCTCACTGCAACTGTGGCATATATAATTTTCACTTGGTCACATTACATTTTAAATAATTGTCTTGTCACCTTTAAGATTTGTATTGTAACCATGAATAACAAGCAAAAAAGGAAATGCTGGATAAGGTTTACTATATTTTTAATTGAAATTTGAAGACAATGGAAATCTCTGACTGCATATATCAGAGAAAAAAAACAAAAACGATTATAAAATATGAATAATATACCACCTCAGTAAAATGGTCAGGTTATAATCTCTTCATAGTGAATCACTTCTGATGAGTTCTGCTTTTTAATCAATCACTGAATGTTAGGGCTGACAACATGATTGATCCAATCAGTCAGGAAAAGTTTCAAACCATATCCCAGCATATCAGACTTAATATATGTGCACAGACACTCAGTCCCCTTAAAACAAAACAAACAAAACAAACAAAAAGCCATCATTCAGCTGCCAAAAGTAATTTAGTCCTAAGAGAAAAACCTCAGTTCTGTCCAACCATAATGTCCAGATTTTGCATTTTCAGCTTCTGGGTTCAGTCAATTCACTTTTAACCACAGGACTGGATTAAATCATCCTCTGTCCTTCTCCATTGCTCAGTGATCAGTTACAGCACCTGCTTTATTCTGCATCTTTTTCAGCTCTATGTGATTAGCAAAGGACTTTCAAGATGATACCTATGGTATTTAGGCTTCAGAAGCTCTGTTTTTTAAAGCAGATTGTGCAACACTAATTCATCTCCTTCAAGGCAGCAAGGCACCAGGTATATCAGCCTAAAAAACATATTACTAATGATGCTTGAATTTGTCTTCCTAAGTGGCTTGTCCTCTTTCTTTGATCGTAAACTTTTTTTTCAATCAATAGTACTTCAACCCAAAAGTGTTAACAGTACATGTTCTTTTCGGATTTTTTGTTTTTTTTTAGATTTTTTGACCTTCTGTTACCAGTCTGGGACCATATTGTGCAAACAGAGAACTCCATACCTCGTATTTTCCTCTCTTCTGGTGCCTGGAGAATACTGTGTGTCTAAGGTCATAACCTTATACGGTATTTATAAGACCCTGTGATTCACAGCCAAGGCTCAGACATAAAAACCACTGTTTTCCTGGACAAGTGAAGCTCTTTGGACTTCTTTGGTTTGTCTTATTTGTTTTTTCAAACATCTGTGATTACCCAATAGCTGACATTTATTCTGTCAAGTCATCCTCATTTTTCTCTAAGACAGTGCTAAAATGCTTAAAAGTGGCAACCTTTACAGCTCCTTGTTGCTGTTCTGCTTAACACTGAAAACTGTGCATCAAATCCTGACTCTGCTGTTCTCTTTGGCAGATATTTTATTACTTGCATCAGTAGCTTTTTTTATCACATTTCCTACTAACTATTTGGTTTGAGTATGCTGAGGTTGTTTATATTTCTGTACCTGAATGGAATACATTCATGGTAACTTAACAGTGGGAGTTCTTCCAGGGTTGCTCTGACATGTGCATTAACATGCCTGTTAGCAGAGATTCAAAATAATGATTCTAAACATGTACTTGTCCTGTGTGGTCATCTAAGAGAACTGTTTCAAATAAGTGATTTTAATTGTTTAACATAGGTAAATGATATTTTCTATTTGTTTAAACATAATTTGTTCACCTTGTTCCAGGGATGCCATATACATATGTTGGGCTTCTTCTAATTCATAATAGTATTTGCATTTACTGCATGTTAACAAGCTTCAGGGCTGCTTCAGAAATAAAGATCCTCTGAAGCCTGCAAAAGTGTATCTGGCTGTTAGGTTATTTAGTCTTTAAATTTCATTTTTCTGTAGCATTTCAAGAATCACAACTCCAATGGCTCCTATTAAATTTTAGTGCAGTATTTAAAGCTTCTCTTCTACACTCAAATAAGAAGTGGTAGTCTGCCAGTGCTGACAGCTTAAACTGCTTTTCTTGCAGGCCTCATCTAAGAGCACTAGTTTCCATTTCACATGGGAGAACAGAAGTGTTTTGGTACAGTCACATCAGTTTAAACTGACTCTTAGCTCCAGTTTGCTTCACCATATGTTTACTCCTAACTGGAAAGGCATGTGCAACAGCCCAGTCTCTCTCCAGACTACATTCCATATGAAGTCACGCACCTGGAACCAAAAGCGTCATCTCTTTATTTGGTCTTGTGTCTGGATACAAGGTACCCCATGACAGTGTGACAAGAGCCTCAACCAGGCAGCAGTACCTATCCTTTGTATCAGGTGTCTTGGTCACACTGGGGCTCTTTGCCCATGCCCAACCTCATCCCTCAGCACCCCAACCTTGGTCCTCCCCAAGCTGCTGTGCAGCTTGCACTTGGGCTGGCCACATTGCCCCAGGCCAGCCCAGTCACTCCTATGCCCAGTCATCATGTCTGGGCCTGCCCAACTCTCCTCATCAGCCATGTCCTGGCCCCGTGGCCACCATCACCCTGACCTCCTTCTATGTGCTGTGCAGCCCCCTCCCACTGCTCCTCAGTGGCTCCGCTTGACACAAACATCACCACTCACAGTCAGCTCAGGGTTAAAGGTCACTGGAATAATATGTCAAAACTAGATACTCATTGATACTTTTGGTTTCTCAGTCTTTTGTGTCAAGTCATACATACTATAACCTGTAAAGATATCTTCTTTGCCCAATAACATGCTCAAGTAGAGCAAGAAAAGTAAGCATTCTTTTTCCTAACTAGCTTGTGACTTAGTTTTATTTCTCATAATATAAACACAGGTAGCCTTGCTACTTTCTCAGTCCTCCAGAATAGATGACTTCCACTGGACTTCATTCAAATTCATTCTTGCCTTCTGTAGTTTTGATGCTGTTTCCTGAGCTACCCAGAGCTTCTGATAACAGTGCTTATAGTAGCATCCTTACTGTTTTTTTCCCAGCATCAGAGTATCGTATTTGTAAAACTTTTATTACTCTTACTGTCAAATTCTGCTTTTTCTTCTACAGAATCTCTGAAACAGCAAGCATGACACAATAGTACCTCGTTGGGAAAGTTACCCACTGAAGGGACCACTACCTGACAACAAACATGTGTTCTGTCTTCCTGGAGGGGCCTTGTCAAACTCTGCTGACACATCCAATATAGAAAAACAGCCAGTTTTGATATTAGCTTCCAACATTTCACCCTTAACAGAAAGTAAGAAAATACTACAATTCTTTTCATTATCTTATTTTCTATTCCAAAATACAGAATCTTTGATTATCCACTGCTTGTAACCAATATCTCTGAAGTTTTTCAAATCCTTATGCAGTAAGCTTCTACACTTCCTCCTTTGGGTATTGTTCTCCAGTGAAGAATTTTCAGATGGGGACATTGCTTCAGAACTTTACTGTTATGGGTAGGTTGGCACATTCAGTCAGCAGCTTACTTCTTAATTTTCTGTTCTTGCTCTGATTAGGCTGAAGTCACCTTCTACATGAAGTGCAGAACCCCCAATACTGCTGAACTCCAAATTCACAGCTATCTTACTCAGCAGGAACTGACTTTGAATGATTACAAGAAACACACTTTTCAACAAGATACTTTCAAGTATAAGACTCCAGGTCTGCATATAGATTAAAGTTGTGTTTAAACTGCCTTCTGCTGTCTTCTGCACTTTCAGAAAGTTTCAGTTCTGCATGCATTTTCAGTTTGCCTTTATTTTTTTTTAATTTTTTATTTTTGTGATAAAAAGTAATCAGTAATTACTCTATTTTAAAAGTGTGCAAGAAATTTGCTGCTCTCTGCCTCATTCCAGCTTGCTGAGGATAGCAGCGCTAGACCCCAACTGTCCATTTGAAGCTCAGGCTCAGAAACCTCAAGTTCATACTCCCTGGCTGATCTCTCTACTCATACATTGTGCTCAGAACTTGGCTTGAATCTGGACTTGGAAACCAAGGGAAGGACTCGCATCTTGCTTCTGCAGACAGTTTAGATTGGATGAGCTTAAGCCAAATGAAATTGTAGGCAACCCACATTCTGGCACAGTTTAATTAAGAAACTAAAGATGCAAAGATCCAGCACAAACTCGGTCTGAGAAACTCTGGCCTTTTAGGCATAATTCCCAGTAACAAACTGTGCAGCCCAGAGTACAGGAACATGTGGATTTCAAGATGTCTACGGAGTTCTCACTGTTCTTAGCAGAAGAGCCTGTTTTCATAGGTGCAAGCTGACATAAATTAAAATGATGTCACTAAATAATTGTACTGAATATGACATTACTTCAAGGTTAGATAAGCACAAAGGATGGTAAAGCATGGACAACAGAATCCTGTTCAATTGAATCAAACTCTAAACAATGCTACCATAAATCTTACTTCATACAAGTTTCTTTAAAATATATCCACTTACTCTGTCCTTAATATCTGAATTTTTTTCAACCTGTCCCAATATGGCGAAACCATAACCACATGTGTCTGTGCATTTATATCTGTTTGAAAACCTCATTAAGAAAGACCAAATGGACTTATCCCTCCAAGATGGGGCTAGGCTAGAAAACTTTTTTCCTAGCTTGCTATGAAAGCTTTCAACTCCACATGTTAGGAAACACTGATTTATACGCTTTTATATTGCTCAATCTCTACCCAGACAACTCTGTAAAATGGGAACAGCAAGATCCATCAAGAGATGACCCAGCCCAGCACTCTGCCTAAATGTAAGATTAGTACTGTTTCTCCCATTTTCCAAATGTTATCTAACCTGCGCTTTAAGATCACTAGCATTGCTAGCTGAACAAACTTCCTCAACAAATCACTCATAATCCCAACCATTCATAATCCCCTCCCTGATGTTTGAAATTTTCTTTCTTAGTATCTAACTTGAAAGTCTCAGAGCATGGGACCATGGTTATGCTACAGACATGGACTTCAGAGCATTCCTTCCTTGTTGCAAAAGCCTTTTATTATATCATGCTCCTTCACAAAATCTTCCAGATGACACTAAATAACTTTTAGTATTACTTCAATTTTTCTAAAACTGTCTTGTTGCTCTCCCTTGCAGATGCCCTTCAGCTAGGATACAATTCTTGAAATGCCACACAACTAAATGCAGGTAAGAAAGTTTATGACGGATTAATGAACTTTAATCCTCTATTAACAGTGGTGGTATGGTATTCTTCTGTTACCCACTGTGTTTATGGTTATGTAGCTACCCAATTTGTCATTTTCCATCAGGACTGAAGAGTGGATAAATACTACATGTAAGTAAATATGGGAATTTTAGCAGGACTTTGAACCATATAGAACTTTAGAGTTAGATCAAGTAACAACAGGATGATGATATTATCTGATCAACCAATTATAAACTTGTATAAAGAGTACAGGCTATTTTGTTGGCTTATTTAATTTTGCTGATTCTGATAAGTACAATTCTAATTTTGTGTTTGCCTGTTCTCATTCTACTAATATCTAATAGTTTGTGTTTGAAGGGTCCTGTAAAGGTCAACTGGTCCAATGCCCCTGCTTAAGGATGTCTTCAACTAAATCCAATTGCTCAGAGCCCCTATTTGACCTGACCTTGAATGTTTCCAGGGATAGGTCATCAACAAGCCCTCTGGGCAACATGTTCCAGTGTTTCAAGACCCTCATTGTAAAAAATTTCTTCCTTGTAACTAGTCTAAATCTACCCTCTTTTAGTTTGAAACCATTATCCCTTGTCCTCTTGCTATAGGCCCTGTTAAAATGTTTGTCCCTGCTTTTCTTACAGGCCTCCCTTAAGTACTGGAAGGCTGCTATAAGGTCTCCCTGGAGAATTCTCGTCTCTAGACTGAACAACCCCTTTTCTCACTGTCTCAGCCTTTCCTCACTGGAGAGATGCTCCATTTCTCTCATTATTTTTGTTGTTTTTCTCCAGACCTGCTCCAACAGGCCTATGTCTTTCCTGTGCTGGCAGCCCAAAGCTGGACGCAGCACTCCAGGTGGGGTCTCGAGAGTAAAGCAGAGGGGTAGATTCACCTCCCTCGCCCTGCTGGCCACACTGCTTTTGATGCAGCCCAGGACACAGTTGGTTTTCTGGGCTGCAAGGGCACATTGCCAGCTCATGTCCAGCCTTTCATTTACCTCCAAGACCTTCTCAGCAAGGCTGCTCTCAATCTGTTCATCCCAAGCTCGTATCAATACTGAGAGTTGCCCTGAATGGATATAAACTGCATATAATGTATGTAATAATCATTCATCAGTCCAGTCACCTCATATCACTACTTAGTGTAGCAAAGTGAGGAGCTCATCTACTTAATTGAAAACCTCTATCATTATTAAATTTATCCAAAATTAAAAAAAAATATATATGAGATTAAAGTATATTCTGGAAATAATTTATCTGTAGATTTTATGAGCCAAAACTCCTAAAACTTTCCCAGTAGAAAAATGCTGATACTAATGACTTTTTCTGTTCTGGAAACCCTTCCTGAAGAGAATCTTTCAGCATTCATCTACGTGTTATACTGATGATGAAACAGTTACGTATTCAGTACAGCCTCCTCTCTGAGATTAAACACAAAAACCCTTATCTGTTTCAAGTCAGCAGAGATTAGTGCATATATAAATTCTACCTTGTAAAACCTTTCCTGTCCAATAAAAGACAGCCAGAAAAACTATACTGCAGAGTCTCTTTAACACAGTGAATGAAAGTAGGTGGGAGGCATAAAGCTGTTCCAATTGCAAAGAGGACAGAAGTGGCAGTGTAATCAGCAACAGTTAATGCATATAAAAACTGATAAGCTATGGACAAGAGAGGAAATCAAGCAGAATCCAAGAAAAGTATAGTTAAATTTATTGCAGTCCTCTCATGTTTCTTACAAAGGCATGGTTTGCTGACTGTGGTGGGAAGGAAATGAGAACACTATCTCTTTTTGTTTGTGGCTCTAAACCAAAGGAACCAAAGGTTTCATACAAAGGAATGTGCATTTACCTTGGGTCCATTTTCACAGTTCACAGATGAGAAACATTGATGACCTTAGGGAGCCAGCAGTGTTCCCTTAGTAGTCTCTATGTTAGGTATTTCAAATACATTGAAAATTAAAATTATAAGATTACTTCCAACTTAAGAAAACATGTTTCTTTAAAAATATGAGCAAAATTAAAGATGAATTTAAGGAAATTACTTATGGCACAAAAAGCACATTAGTACTGCCTGCAGTATCATTTCTAGAGAAAGGTGGTTATTCTGGCTGAGATGACGAATTACCCTTCCATAGCAGAAGGAAAAAAATAGTTTACAGTTCAAGCTGTAAAGTTATTAAATGAGATCTGACTGTACTAAGAAATGCAAAATATATTAGAAAAGTCAATTTCTTAAATTAAATGGCAAATCAGCAAGTGGGTGAAGGACTGACCTTGGATCGTGGTGGTGCTCGGATGTACCATTTACAGTCTACTGCTTCAGTTTCAGAAGCTTTTCCTTCTTTGACAATTTGTACAGATTCCACAATTCCTTCAGGTCCTCCCATCTCAAACTCACAAACTGAATAACAAAACACCAGAAAAAATGAAAGCTGAACAGCAAACAAAAATATTTTCTACAACAGAGTATAAAGGCCTCCAAATTAGAAAAAAACCCCAAACCAACATACCAACCTGGTAATGGTTTCAAAACGCCAAGGTCCTTAAAATCTGGATCTTAAGAATAGAGAAAGATAAAATTAGTTTTGCTCAGGCTGTAATGTCAATGTGTTAAAATGTGATAACGCAGTTAAGTGATATAATTACACACATATTTCTTGGAAATTAGAAATGTTTCAAAACTGTGGCAACACACTAATTATTAATTCATATATTATTGATACTGTCATACAAGCTATTTTCTTCTGTTATGAAGTCCTGTTTTTCTCTGTCTCTCTCTTTCAGAAGAGTGAGTTCAAAATATTTCTGCATACTTTAGCAAGGGAGAGCATCACACAGCTAACCACATGATATTTTAACACAGGAGCCTAATGAAAGAGGATATATTTACAGATAATTCAGAATCTTTTTGCCTCTTTTGCATTTTACAGTATAACACTCAACTAAACTAGAAAACTCTAAACTTCATTCTGTGTTTATGAATACGCTGTCATCCCATTGACCAAGAGGAGACATTTCTTTGTCACAAACATTCATTTAGTCTTACTGGGTAAAAAGTATCATAAGGATTTATGGTGGAATTCATTGCACTAACAGGGTAGTAAGTCTAATGTATGTGTTATTTTTCATCAGATAAACATGATTATATTTACTGTCTGAGAGACTTTGCATTGTGCTTTTATAGACAGGTGCAATAAATAGAAGAAATTAACAGGTCTTAGACCTATGCTTTAATAGACAACTATCCATAGGCAAATCATAATTTCATAAAATTTGGCTCAGTTTGAAGATACTGTCCAAAACCAGAAATGTGAGAGACTACAGCATTTCAAGATATGATTTCTTAAAATAGACTGGTCTTGTCTGGCAAATTTTTATCACTTGAACTGCTTTTCTACCTAAAACAGCAAATATAACTGGGTAAGCAAGTAGCATTAATTGTTAAGCAGTTTTATAGATCAGTAGATAGATAACGATAATCAACAACACTAAATGTAATCAAATATTTCAGCTAATGTATGTTGATATCTTGCGCAGAAAGGAAACACTTAAACAAAACCTACTTTGACTTCTGGTTCAAATTAACATTCCAACTGTATTCCATGTAACCATTGTATTTCTTCTTTTACTGGGTTTTAAAGGATCACTCTCATTTACTGAAAACTCTCCACCACATTAGCGAAGTACAAAGGTGGAAAGAAGGCAAAAAAGGTCCTGCCAGGATTTTCCCCATATTAAGGAATTTTCATATAAAGCAGTTCTAGTAGCAAAAATCCAGGCTGAAGTGTAAACTAGACCACACAATTTGCTGCACAAAACAAGTCTGAAAGTATGTTCTCATTTAACAATACAGTAGCATGGTTAACAGTTCCCACAGAAGTGTACAATCCATTAACATTCTAGAAATATGATAGATCTTGCTTAGTTTTGAAAAATAATCTTTTTGCAAGTTTTCAACATTTCAGAAGTGATAGTGAAATAAAATCTGCAACACCTGAGGTGATAAACTTCATTAAACATTGCTAGTATACCGATACTTTTATAATAAAAACAAAATCAGTAAATAAGGTAATATCAGAGATGCTTAAAATTCAACCATGTTTAAGCATATTTACCCAGTAAATATTTCCTTTTTTAATAGTCTACCATTAAATAGATTAGGCTTTAACAGCACTTCTATATGTAATTCAATCAAACTGTTATTCTCAGTCTAGCTGGGTCAGAACACTTTTAATGATATCCAAACACTGACTGGCTAGATCTTCCAACAGACAGATGAAAATCACATTCCCATAAGGAAAACCTCCCAAGACAGGAAAATTTTGTTGTGAAAAAGATGGATTGTTCAGAAGGAAAGAGAAAAGTAGGATGCAATAGTCTTTGAGGGCAATGATATACATGCAAATATTTTAATGAGGATACCCTTAATGGTGAAATGAAGTATATAAAGAAAAAATCAGAAATTTTCATAAGAATTGTGAAAATATGTAAAAGTTATGTAGATGGAAGACCCTACATGCAAGAGAAGTTCTGTGGCTCTTTCCTGAAGTGTTAAAAGTCTATTTTAAAACAAAGCAAACTCAACAAAATAAAGGTTATTTCCTCTGGTGATATATTACAACCCACTCCACAATAACAGATTACTGCAATGTTTAGTTATTATAAGCTTTACTGTAAAACTTTGAAACTTATGTAAAAAACTGTGCCAGGTTATTTAAAGTTGTTGGCAAACAGAATGTGAAACTTTGGAGTGGCCTAAGGTGAAAATGGTGATAATTGACAATTTCCTTAACTAGTAAAAAAATGTGGTGAATGAGCGGACAATGAGGTATATCAGGCCTGTGACAGTAATGATCAATTTAGCACAAAGTCAAGTTGGAGGCCAGTGGTGCACCAAAGGGGTCAGTACTGGGGTAAATCCTATTTAACATAATCATTAACAACTTTGATGATCAGCAAGTTTGCTGATGACAAAACTGGGAGGAGTGGCTGATAGACCAGAGGGTCATGCTGCCATCCAGGGGGACCTCAAGAGGCTGGAGAAACAAACTGACATGAACTTCATGAAGTTCAACAAGGGAAAGTGTCAAGTCTTGCACCTGGGGAGGAGCAACACCATGCACTAGAAGGTGCTGAGACCACCCAGCTGTAAAGCAACATTGCATAAAAGGACCTGGGGCTCCTGGTGGACACCAAGTTGAATATGATTCAATAATACATCCTTACAGTAAATAAGACCACGAGTATCCTGGGCCTGCATTAGGAAGAGTGCTGCCAACAGGCCAATACAATTGATCCTTCCCCTCTACTTGGCACTGGTAAAGCAACACCTGGAGTACTGTGTCCAGTTCTGGGCTCTCCTGTACAAAAGCAATATGGAGCTGCTGGAGTCCAGTAAAGGGTCATAAATCTGTTTAAGGGGCCAAAGCATCTCTCCTACGAGCAAAGGCTGACAGAGGTGGGACTGGTCAGCCTGGAGAGGAGTAGAGTCAGAGGTGCTCCTACAAATGTATACAAAAACCTGAAGGGGGGATGCAAAGAGAATGGAGCCAGGCTCTTTACAATGGTATCCACTGAGAGAATGAGAGGCAGTGAACATGCACCAAATAACAAGAGGTTCTGTCTGAACATCAGGAAACACTTTTTCACTCTGAGGGTGACTGAACACTAGCACAGGTGGCCCAGAGAGTTTGTGGAGTCTCTATCCTTGGAGATAGTAACTGTCTAGACACAGTCCTAGGCAAGTGACTCTAGGTGAGCCTGCTTGAAAAGGGGGTTGGACAAGATGACCTATAGAGGTGCCTTCTAATAAAAGTCATTTTTTGATCCTATGATTTTGATAATAAGTAAACACCAGAACTGAATAGTAGTGAAATAACCAGTCAAAAGACTAGATTTATTATCTAAAGTATAAGCAGAGGTTAAGCAGAGGTTAGACAAATATCTATCACAATGCAGACAAGTTTTTGTGGAATTTGAGTCATGGGAGCATATATATCCAACCTGAAGAACACTGACATATTTAGGACTGGTTTCAAAGAGATCAACTAGGTCTTCATGGGAGACTAAATATTTTTGATGCTGGCTTTTCCAATCTATTCCATATCTGTGCCATGGAAACCATACTATATTTCTTTATTTTTCATTTCACTATGCAACAAGCCTGACTTTTCTAAGCAGCTAGCAAATGTGGAATTTAAATGCAAAAACAGGAGGAAAATTGTAAGAAGTCAGGGCACCTGATTGTTCAAAAATCTTATGAAATAAAGAAAATTGTAAAGTAAAAAGGTACTGTACCTTAACTGGATTAAGTCTTCAAAAAGTATTCAAATGCTGTTGTTTACAACCACACTGCATCATCTTATGTTATTGCTCAGCTGTGGTATCTCCACACAGAAATATGTTTATGCACCTATAAATGCATGTATGTGTGCAGTCCCTCACTCTGTGTCACTTGCACAGAAAATTAAATTGTTTAAAATTCTATTACTTGAATAATTTCTGGAAGAGACAGGGAAAACATAAAGTTTAAGCTAATTACTTGCAACAAGATCTGCAGCTCACAAGTATTACTATAAATCAATTTTAAAAGATCACATTTTTAATAAAAAATCCGCAGTTATAAAAACTGTTCAAATTCTCTCAAAGACAGATTGCACAAGGCTTATAAAAGTAATATTGCAATACAGAAAAAATTGAGTATTTTCTTTTTTAAAAATGCACAAATTTGTGAGTACACCTCTCACATTTTATTCATCTATTTCTTTAGCTTTTCATATAAAGTTCATTGGGGCACTTTCTTACCCTGTCAACATCAAACCTGCTGCTTTCATTGATAAAAAATAATAGATATCTCACTCTTGAAAGTCAAAAGATTTAAGTCAATGTTTTAAGCCCTCTTGTAAAAAAATAGAAGATTGAGTTAGTGTGTTCCTGAGCATATCTGGACTACAATATACTTAATTACTCCTTTTTTTAAAATTAATATCTGAAGTACAGTATACACAGTGAAGAACACGAGTAATTACTGCATTGTTAAAAGTTAAGGTGAAGGAAATGTGTACTACAACATCCTGGAGCTGATTAATTTTTTAGGTATTTTGCTTTCTTTTCTTCTATAAATGAGAAATAAAGACATTATTTGAACAAACTATACACTACAAAGGGTTGATGTTTGAAATGTAAAGGAGTTTTTGCTGTTTGTGAATACAAAAACCTAATTTTTAATGGATATATACAGAAAGTAGTCACAATACACAGAAACCATATTTCCTAATGATAAGTAGGAAAACCGTTCACTTTTGCCCACTGAACAGAAAGCTGTAGATATGTCTTTACATTTCCCTGTCTTTGACTAGAAATAGGCGTTCAACTTCTATCTGCGAATATTTAAGAATTTTTAACAGCTGTACATGCTTCTCTGTCAGAGAACCTATTAGAGACTTGATTTTGCATGTAAATGCTTATAGAAAGCGAAAGAGAATTGCAGTATTCAGCAAGCCAACCATTATTTATCTTTAAGTTTACAAAGTCAAGTTCTTTTACAGTGATTTCTGAGAGCCTAAACCGGTCCTACCATCTTAAAGAGTGAGGTCTAGCTCTCTGTAAAAGCAGAGCTTTTCAGTACTGAAAAGCATGATTATTCTAAAGTATTTCCTGGTGTGGCATCAGAGTATTTGAAGATACAGTAAAGATATTGGAAGATGATGGCCAAAAGATTTTAAAAGCATAAAAATCTGCTGAAAGAATCATTAAAACAGTTCTAAAATTGAAAATTATTTCTGTAAGTAAGCTTTTTTTCTGTGAGGTACCCAAACAAAGGGGACTTAGCTATTCTGCTGGGGAAAGCCACGAAAAAGTACTAAGTAAAAAAAGTGTGTTAAATAGTTGTGAAAAAAATCTACAAATTAATGTCTTATTAGCCTAAAATGAAATTTATTCTGATGAATCTTTTCCTATTTATAGTCTTCTTGAAACTTCCATGTATATGTCTATGTCTGTATTAATGACACCAAAGAATATTCAAAGAAAGCCTATAGTTTGCTAGAAACCCTGAAAAATTTCTACAATACTCATGGTTGACAATAGTATGTGCTCTATTCATTCTTTGTTTTCTACGTTCTTTGTTTCATGGATAACTTTGTGATCAAGGGTAACTCTTTTGGAGGCTACATATTTCTAATCTAAAACAATGCTTCTTAAAGTTATCACTTATTAGCACAGTCATGAAAGAACTCAAAGCTGGTAAGTGCAAATTTAGCAGTGACTATGACTCCTATTTCATCTTGAAGGTCTATCAGCTGTTAGATCAGCAAAAAGTCACATGAAGACAAATATTGTTGAAATAATATAAACTATCACCCAGGAGTTTAATATCTATAGTATCTTCTTTTTTTAGTTTTTTGCTTTCTCACTTTACTAACCTCAGCTCAAAGTATCTTTATAATGCGATTAGTATATTTAGGTAATTTACAAACTATACTGCTCTGGTGACCTCATTAAAAAGACATATACTGGAAATGTTAGCAATAGTTGGGCATTTGTATGTTTCTTTGACATCTATTTGGAAATAAAAAGCCAATGTCATCAGAAAAAAAAAGGAAAAAAAAAAAGAATAAAAGAAAATCCATGTATCCATGTCTTACTCCATGTCCTTGCATAACTTGCTAAGACTGGTCAAACTGAGCAGACAAGAAGTACCTCAATGAATTCTACTTGAACAGAGCAGATGAGTACAGCAGTGACACTTTCTCTTTACATGCACACCATGGTAGGCTTTGAGATTTTAACCTGCTTGCCTCCATGTCTACTCTGTAAACCATTTAAAGACTTTCTCTGCTATGTTTTCTATGGGTGGGAACAATGTTAGAAAGTAAATGGTCTCATGGAAGCCTGGGTCTCATCCCCAAATGATGTTTGGACTATATATGTGGTCCTAAGTCCCAGAAGTGAGAATTGCTTCTTGTAACTGACCTAGTGACAAAGGAGAGCAAGAACAGGCAACAATGTCAACTCAGGCTGATGAGTGGAAAGAGGAAGTCTGGGAGCCTTGGTATAAGTAGGATTATTTGGCAGATTATTTTTATTATGTTAAATATTTACACTAGCAGCTGAGTAATCCAATTAGTCATTACATTCCCTTTATGCAGCACACTGTGTGTGGAAATGCAGGGAAAAAAATGATCCTATGATGAATACTTCAAGGGCTGCATGTAACTTCATCTGCTGGTTTCCTGAAAATTTGTGAAAGAAGACTAAATGAGCTCAGGAGTCCACTTTATCTTAGCAATACAACCTTGCTGTGACGGTGCAGCTGACTTGGCCACCAGGACTTACTATCAGTCAAGGGTAGCACCTTGTATGTGTCTCCCCAAGATAATATCCCAGAGGCTTCCTTTGACTGACTGATGGTCTGTGAACTTGACACAAAGAGAGATGTGCCATGCTATAGTGCTTTTCCTGAACAATGCTAGATTCTAAGAGTTCTTAGTCATGCAATTTCAGTGCAAAACTACTAAGGCTTGGGATTTGTCTCATTGTTTTTTATGGATGACTCCTAGCCCAGACCAAGGAAATAAGACTTTAAGTCCATGGCAGAAAAGTAGGGAAAAAAAATCATACAGGGGATTTAGCCACAACTGATTGCCAGGCATTACTTCTGCAGATTGAACCTATTTATACATGGTTATTTCTTACTACCATTGAGCCCTAAATCTGCATATCCTTTTCAGGATATTCATGCTGTAGCAGTCCATAGAGTGGATTTCTCAGGACTGAAGGATCTTATGGGAATAACCTGGTGATATAAAATAGCCTTTGTTGCTTTATCATAGGAGAAATGCTTTTTCCTAGATCTACCTCAGAACATTCAACAAAATGAATACATTTACTGCAGTGTTCTTTTAGAGCTAATATATTCAACAGAATATGCTGTGCTACTTCAAATACTACTGTGTAGCCTGTAGTTAACTGCATATTATGACATATTTCCAGAAAAAAGAAACATCAACATACTGTATATACCTACTAATACTCTCCTGCAGTAGCTGGCCACTCCAGTGATCGCATCTTTTTGAAGATAACTGCATCTGACATGAGAAAATCAAATATCTCCTCTAGTTCCCACATGTGATAGTTAACTTTAACAAGAGAATTGTTGCACTGTATTAAAATATTTTCCTCTTACAGCCTAGCAAAGCACTAGGTGGTCCTTTGCTAAAGTGAAGAATCATGTCAGGGAACACCAGAAGTGAAGAGAGTTGTGTTTGTAGAAACAACTGCTTGCTTAATTATCTGGTCATATATCAGGAGGAGATGAAATAGACAAAATACTCCAGAAAATAAGAACCTTAGATTACAAAAGAGTGAAATAACCACAGACAAACCCCCACACATTAATTTGCTTTGCAGCTGCTAGATTTTTGAAAGTTACTGGATGAATTATGATGTAGTACTCTTCCATAACAAAACTTCTGTATGATTCAAAAAAGTCAAGGCCATTGGATGTTTTTTCAATGTATTCTATATCCAGAGTAAAAATCTGCCAGTGTTTAGCATCAAAGGGAGAAATCTAGGTTTTCATCCCCACTGGAGCCTGAATGTTCTATTTCTAAAGGAAATATTAAAAAAACACCAACAAAATAAAACAAACAAAAAAAAACCACAAAAAAAAAAAAAAAAAGCTAGAACATATCAAAGGAAGAGTGAAATTCATTTATTAAACCAAATTGTCAACTCTAATTGCAGTATGTGTCCACCACAAAAAATTTCAGTGAGCAAGAAGAGGGACTCTAAAATCCACACAGCTCAGTGAATTGCTGAGGAAGGCATATCAACACCAAGAATCATATCAATACCAGAAACCACTGTGGGAAAAATAAGTCTTCTGTCCTGTCATTTTAGAATTCTTCACAGTATCGATTTCAGTGACACCAGACTTTCCTTCTTCTGTTACTTTTAGAAGGTTTTCTGTCCTTTCAGAGTGCATTGAGCTTTTGACCACAGCAGTTCCCTCTGATATGCAAAGCCCTCGCTGTAGAGGGAGAACATAGGTCTCCAAGACCTTTAGCTACAGAGTGCACTGTGGAGATTTTTTTGGAGATATTCTTGCACTTTGTTTTGTTTCTTCATGTTTTTAACTGCATAGGGGAGCAACTTTCTCTGACAAACTGTTTCAGAAAGAAGATAACTGTGTTTTAAACTGCAAATTCGCTATTTAAATTACCCACAAACTAATGAATTTTACATTTAATTATACAAGCTAACATTTAGATATTTAAAGGATATAAATACTATATGGGAAATGAGCAATACCCTTTCCACTTTTTTCCAGTAGTATGAAATTCAGCTTCTGAGATTATGAGAGGAAAATATTTTTATTAACTTGTGGCTAAGCAAGGCTTTATAGACAGGTTTCTGGCCTTACTGCTTATTTACTTTGTGAGAGTGACACTGCCTTTTGTGCAAACTGATAAGATTTTTTGTCAATTTCATGCCATTAAAAGTGCCAGAGAACAGTCCAAACCACACCAAATTCATAATGTGGAACTAGAGTAGACACAAACTGTTAGAAAGAAGACATGAGGTCAGCTGCTGCTTTTCTTATTTTGATGAGAAAAGGCCTACTGTATGCTTTGCTATGTATTGGACTAAACCAAACATAATTCATACCAACTCTAACTCCAAATGTTTCCACTTAAATTAATGAATTAAGATTGATGTCCATGCATAACAGTAAGATATACTTTGTTACTGTGCTGGTTTAAGGTAAACCGGCAGGAGAAAAGAACCCAACTCACAAAAAGACTGCAAGTCAGAACTACAATT
>JAWWEU010000081.1:94940841-95005325 GCA_035583155.1 Acropternis orthonyx | reverse complement strand
CAGGCTCTGGGAAGCTGCTGCAAATGGTCCATTGTTAGCTGTTCATGAGAAAATACATAGAGGGTGTAGAATACACATTCTTAGCCACACCCACACAGTGACAAACTGGTCCTGGTCACTGTAACCAGGACAGTTACAAACCCACACAAAAAAATCAACATGATAATAAATTCTAAACCAGAGGGTACTCTCTTCAATCTTTTAAACTTTTTCTTTAACCACGAGGTTCCATCAGAAAATGAGTATCATTTATGCCTCATGCTCTGTGTTCACAAACTGATTCTCAGACTGGCTTGTCATGAACATCAGCAAACTAGTCTGTGGGTAAGTGAAGATTTGGAACCTAGAATATGAATAGACTAAGATTCAAGTTTATAAAAACTCTGTTACTGATGACTTTTCCTCACCCCAAAAACTCCAGATTCAGCTATTGCTAAACAGTATATATTAGTAAATTTTTAATTCCATTATCATCACTTAAGAATTTAGGTTTAAAAACTATATTTTCTGTGGAATTTAACAGATTTGCATTTTTTTATCCTCTATTCAAAACCTACCAGTCTGAAGCAGCAATTTGATTTCCACTGAATTTACTCACAATTTTGATTCTAAAGGAAGCAGGCTTAGGCCCACAATCTGAGCTGAATTTAACAACTGATTTATTCATGCTACACAGACTGGCTCAGTCTAATACAGTTAATAAATACTGATCTTTTGCATCACATTCATCATGAAAAGGCCATTTTGATACATTGAATCCCACTTTGGAACAGCAGTGTTCAAAAATCCTTATGTCTACTTTATACAATATGCAATATAGCCAGTAACTGACTGAAGAGACTGGGAAAAGAATGGCAAAGTGGGTACTGATTAGAGATTGTATAGTTCTACCACTGATGTGGTAATATTTAGAAGAAATAAAGTTCAGGAGAGTTTTGACTTGCAGCAGCAGCAGGTCAAACCTGATGGCCAGTCGCAGCTCCCAGGACTGTTAAGTAAGGGTCAGCTGCTTACCCAACAAGCAGACAATAATTAAATTTCATTTGACCAGATCAAGTTTTTGACTGCCAAGCAGCAGGATTTTTCCTAGCTTGATTTAAGAGTCATTTAAAGTTCTAGAGATAAAATGAAAAAAAATTAAATGTAAGTTAAGCCATTCATTTAAAAGTACTTAATAAATCGTTGATCTATATGTATATTAGAATATCATTGATATGCAGTATTGTATAATACAAACAGCTATATTAATGCTACAATTTATTCTAGTGGAGGATGCACATATAATTAAATTTGATTTTTAAAATCCTAAGCCACTAAGCTTTTTTATTTAAAAGAAAATAAACAAACTATAAACATATTTTGTATTTCAGTATGGACTTCATAGTTGGTACCAGTTAATAACCAAGTGTCTAATTCCCATAATGAAATGCATGTTTAGGACCAAAATATTTTTAGTAAGTGTTTTCTGCATTCTCCTTTAATATTCATTTTCACTTAGACTTGAGAAATGAGCTATGGGAAAGAAAAGAAAGGAAAAAATATCCAGAGAAAACAAGAGGTGGTATAATACAATCTTTTGTTAACCCACATACTGCGACCAGCAGATTTGATAACATTGTCTCTTGAGCTTCAACTATCAGATAACATCTGGCAAATGATGTATGTAAGTCTTGTTACACAACATCTTCTGGCTTCTCAGTGTCATTTAGGGGACTGATATGTGAGCGGAATAACACATTTCACACTGCCTGCTTCTGCCATGCTAGTACAAATTTTTAATAATGGATTTGCAACAGACACCAGTTTATTTAAATCTGAATTTACAAAGAAAAAATTGGCAACTCTCTTTTTATCATCTTGACTCAATCTTTCTTAATCCAGATTGCTGGATACTAGATAGTCTCTTGACACAAAGTGTTCAAATAAACTTTCTGCATCTTTAATGTGTAATGACCTTTAAATCAATATTTTTTAAATGTTCATAAAAAGCATTTATTCACTTATTTTCACAATTTTGCGATGAATTTATTCCATTCAATTGCATTCTCAATTGTTTTGTAAACCTTATCACCCTATACTATTAAAAAATAAATAAAAAATAAAAAAAAAAATAAAAGTCCATTTTGTACTATCTACTCCAGACCAAAACATTTTTTCCCTCTGAAGTTAAAATCTCCTCTACTGTCTATTTGAGGAAACCCTAATGCCAGGCACTAATTTCCCTAGTGAACTGGAAACTATGCTGAGATCATGTAAACAATGTGCATTTGACATAATCAAGAAGAGTCTTCAGAGCAAGAATATGATTATTATATAATAATAAAAATTTCTCTTTCAAAAAAATTATCCATAAGTAATGATTCATTTTTATTTTAAAAAGCCCCTATGACAATGGATGCACTACCAAAAGTTCAAGTAGTGGGAACATATTAAAAATATACCGGAAACTTTTTTCTATGTTTTGAATTTTAAATCCACAGAGCGGAACCAGTATTCATTGCAAACAGTTGCAACTTCACTTTACAACTTGTAAATCTGACTGACTGGCTGAGTTCGACCAAAAGCTTATCTGAATTAATTATGTTCTAAGCAGAAGATGGTTGAAGTAAATTATTTCATTTCAGACAATTCCAAGGTGGATTTTTTTAACGGCAGGGACATCTGGAGGAAGAATAGCTAAGGAAGACAAATCATTAATCATGATGTTCTAACGCCAACAAAAACTCAGCTTACTGTAACAGAATATTAAAAAAAAAAAAAAAAAAAAGAAAAACTAGGAGTTAGTAAATTGAACCTACTTAAGACTGTATTAGTGTGATACCGATCAAATAGACAAACACTGAATTCAAAGAGATCTACCCCATCACTGGTGGGAAGGTAGCAAAGTGATTTTAACTTCATGAAAAGAGTTGAAGTGGTTCACTTCTCCAAAAGTAACAAATATTTCATTTTGACAGTGCAATAGATGGAAAGGTAGAGGACAATATTTAAACATATCTACTTTTAAATAAATACCCAAGCCTGGAGATTGTCCAGATTTAGGCACATGCTTAGATATAGGCTTCCTGAAGTTCTTTGCTAAATTGGGACTAGATTTAGTGGCTTGTCAGTGCAGCATTTGAGTATAGTAAGCTTAAGCAACTGTTCTTCGGAATTATCCTTGGGCATATCAGAAAGTAATTTCAGAGATTTTTGATGGATTACAGTGTTAAATTATAGTAGCTGTTATTCTTATTTAGCCTGAGAACCTTTATGAAATGAACAGGTTTTGCAGAGAAAAAAAATAAGGACATCTAGCGTTTGGATTTGCCACAATAAAAAATCACATGTGCACATTGAAAATACGTATACATTGAACATAAATTGAAATTAAAATTACGTGTTGGTTTTCCCAAACAAAAGATTAGAAATATCTCTACATCTCTACCTAATGTGAATTAATGTTATAAGGAAAAAACCCCCCACATTTAATCTACTCAACACTCATGAACATTAAACAACACCCATATTAAGCAGGTGACTCTTGCATGAACTCATTATTGTCACTATATAACTCTTTATAGATTTTAATATTTTAAACTTTTAATTCTTTTCAAATTGGACTTTAAAATTTCAGCTCTTCATTTCCTCAATTTTAATGGTCATTTTTAGGACAACACACCTGCATTCAGTGTATATACAATGTTACTGAGAGGAGGTTTGTTCATAAGTTCTCACTGTATGTAGAAGACAAAATTATCTATATGGTAAAAAGAACTTGTTGGTAGCCTGAGGTAGGTTATAATTGTGCAGAGGGAGAGTGAAAGAGAAAGAAGGGAAAAAACAAATAGGACTAGGTCTGGGTGTTCACGCTCTTGTTTTTCCACAAGTTTTGTGCCTAGCAATACATATATTGGCCAGATTTAATCATACAGATGACACCTACTCACAGAAATAATTCAATTAATCTGTTGCTTACATGGAAAGAACTGTGCATATTTCTCTACCCCATGACAGCAGTATGATATTGAAGATTGAAGCTGAATATCTTAGCATATAACAGGAGAAAAAGAGAGGATGGATCAAAGGCACAGATACTCTAATGGGCCACCTATGTTTATTTACAAAATATTTAGAACAACATTTGTATCAAAGCTGAATGAAGCATGATCTTATTTTTAGACCTGAGAATCAAAGAAGCTCAAATGTGATATCTGAAATGGAAGAATTACATATTCTGCATTTCTCAACAGACAGTAAACAAATCAAGATTGGTCACAGCCATCAATATTGCAAAAGATATATTAAGATGACAACATACGCCTCCTAGAACTGCAAATATACAAATAATTTGCAACAACATTCACTTCAGTACTTCTAAGCAAAAGAAATTCTCTGGATTGACCTCTTCACAAAAAGTACAAATACTATTCTCAGAAAATGAACCATTGCTAGACAGTTGATGAGTACACACAACAAAGGTTGAGAGAGGACACACTTCTTATTTGACACATTTCATAATTTACTAAACACTGTAAACTGCAAAAATATTCAGTTCTAGAAACAGAAACTTAGCTTTCAAAGACCTAACTGTGCAAAGCCACTAATTATTGGGCAAGAACTCTTTTTACTAGTTACAGGGAATGGGGAGATTTCTAATGAGGGCTTGTGTACATTTCTTTCAGGGGAATTAACTAGAAGCACTATTCAAAGAGGTAAAAAATCTTTGAAGGAAAACTAAGTATCTCAATAAAGATCTTCATCTATTGCTGATAGAATCAAGAAACACTTCATTAAGTGAAGTAGAAGATGATAAAAAATTTGACAATCACAATTACTTGAACACATGCAAACAGGTGACTGAAAAGAAGTGATATAACCATGATTTTGCACA
Organism: Acropternis orthonyx; assembly: GCA_035583155.1. Classification (NCBI taxonomy): domain Eukaryota; kingdom Metazoa; phylum Chordata; class Aves; order Passeriformes; family Rhinocryptidae; genus Acropternis; species Acropternis orthonyx. The sequence continues at coordinate 95,000,452 of JAWWEU010000081.1, read as the reverse complement.
GAAAATACATGGAAAAATGAAGAATCAGACCAGTTGTAACTCTGTGGCTAGACTAAAAAACAGTTTTCCTGCCTAACAGATGGGCCACAGTCAGGCTGATTAAACAAAAAAGAGAAACATTGAGGTGAATGTTAAGATTTATTGGCTATACCTGTACCACCTCAGGAACCTGTAGATACAATGCAAAAAGATGAAAATTCAATGGCAATGAATAAGTAAAGAAAAAGAATTGCTGCAATGGGAGCTGAATCTCTTCATATATCCACATTTCTGAGGTCACTAAGAGAAACTATTACAACAATGTTGCCAGGATAAGGCCACAACTCAACCAGCCCAGAGTGCATCCCAATATGATCTGTTAGAAAGTCTGCCAGGTGAGGAACTCATATGATCTGGAAAACCTTTGAAGAGTGTTCAGACACTCCTTATTGATCACATATAAGACAGGAAGTTTCTAATTTCTTCCATGAAGAAATAAGAGTTATAATGTTTAAAAAAGAACTAACAAGTAAGATGCTAAACAACAGATTATTTTTTTTTTAGGTGCTATTCTGAATTAGTAGTGAAAATTCTCACTGTAAAAAATGTTTACAAACACTTGTGGAAGATGACTACCCAGGCTTTCTGTTTGCTACAGAGCCCATCTTATTCCTCTTGCTCTGCCATTTCCAAGTGCTTCACAAACATTACAGAGAAAACAAGAATTAATAGGGGAAACAAATGTCCAGGACCCACTGCTTATTTCCACATTGTAAAGAGTTTAAAGCAAAGGGTAATCATTTTATATCAGAACTCATGTTAAGCTAAATCAGCATAGTATTTGCATACAGCCAAAATTTTAACCTTAGGGAAGAGAGCATAAGAAAAAGACCATGTTTACAGAAAATCTCCTGTTGCTAAGATTTAGTTTTAATTGCTCTATAACAAGTAATAATATAAAAAATTTATAGAGTTACAATGATGGTGTAAAAATGCCAGTTAATCTAAAAATACTGGGTTTCTAGTATTAATTTTGAATGCACATCTAAGCTTGCTAAAGATTTCTCCCAGGTGCTTCCAAAAGCACAGATTTTTTGTCAGAGAAATGTGATTCCTCTATAAATAATACTTAACATTGCAACATCATAATCACTGTTATTATATCACCTACATATAAAGGTATTTCCTGCAGACGTAGAATAGAATTATTTGTACCTGTACTGCTGTATAATATCTTAGTAAACCTTCTCCAGAAGTCTGTGTTTAACTTGTTATGGAACAAAAACAGAGAAGAAAATTTTGTAAAGAAGAAGGGTAGTACCAATGTGAGGGGGAACAAAGCGCCTATGGCATAAAAAGACAGTACAAGGATTTGACTAGTTTAGACAAGGGAACTGACAACTTAAAAAAGAGATGATTGCCATCTGTAAGATCATGACACAGAGGCATACAGTCCAGGTGAGAAAAGAGGTCTCATAGCTAATAAGTAATGTTGATATAAGATGGCAAAGATATAAGCTGGCTATATTTTAGGTAAGAAATCAGAAGAACATTCCTAATAATTTGGATCCCAGAACAGTTCTTCCACAAAAAGCAGAAAATACCCAAATAAAACTACATGGAAAGTCTTTTAAGATCTATTAATAGAGGCATATGAATTTAAACTGTCATGATTTGAGCTCAAAACTTATGGCTTGCACTCCCAGTGTGAGAGACAACACTAGACTTGGAAAGCCCCTTCAATCAAATATTCACAGTCAATACAAATGAAACTTTAATGCTCCTCATTTAATGCATCTCTTGCTATTTTCCTTTACTCCAATGTTAGAATACTTAACATTATATCTTGTATTTCTGTTGCTCTTTTTTTATATCAAAAGTCAACAGAGAGGGACATAAGTGTTCCACTTCTTTCTGTTTGTAATCTGATAGTCCCAGGATGCAGGGATTTCTAAACCAGAAAGATCTGTAGCTGCCTTTAGGATATTGCCAAAAAAAAAAAAAAAAAAAAAAAAGAAAGGAAAAAAAGAAAAGAAAAAAAAAAAAAAGTGGTAACAAGAGGCAATATGGGACCTGAGAATCCCATGAGACCTTTTATATACTCCTTTGTTCTACATAAGGAATTGTTTCTCACTTGAAATTTAAAATAAACATATTATCACATTACATTCTTATATTTATGACACTGAAATACTGAAGTACTCTGGGCCTAGATCTACAGTTCCTGTAAGATAATGAAATCTATAGGACAACTCAACACAAATTCCCTTGAAAAGACAATACTTATGTAACTGATCATGACAGTCAATGTAATGCATGATCCTACATGTGCAAAATTCCTTCTCACTCACAAGACCAGATGCCTAATGCCTTGTAAACATCAATGAAGTGCTTGACTTTTATGAAGTGCACTTGTATTAACATACTAAAAGTTCATAAGGAAGCTGCTTATAACAACTGAACTGCTGAGGGCTAGATATCTCAATAAATAAAAGAGATTCACACTTTTTGAGGTTTTGTGGGGTTTTTTTTGTTTGTTTGTTTGTTTGTTTTTTTAACATTTGGAGGTTCTGGCTCAAAAGTTTAGAGTTATAATGAGTAATTTCTCATACTTTCAAACCAGCTCTGATCCCAAAGGAAAAAGATTGTCTCTTTCAAAGCCACATGGCTCTGACATTATTTGATGGTTCTCAAAAAACTTGACTGCATTGCAAGCTGGTTAAAGTAATTGTCCCTGATGATTCACTCAGAAGGAATCAGACCAAGTTTGTAAGAGAAGAGGAAAATAAACAAATAAACACAAGCTAGTGAGCAAGCTCACACAAATGTTCAGCTGTCCCAGATGCCCAGAAAATATCCCCTCCTTAAATACACTCAAGGCATGGACATTAGATGGCAAAATGATTTGACAATCTCTTATCTAAGTTCTTTAGAACTGTGATTGAATTCAATAAATTCACATTAAATTTTTCATGAGTTCTAAAATGTTCAAATTCCCTAACCAGAAAGAGTTAGGGCTGGTTTTTATTTTTTCCCCTCGAGATAGAGGATGTAATTATTCTATTACTCTGACATTCATTGCAATGGGGATGTAAAAGTACTTTTATTCTGATTAGACAGTGTTTTATACTCCACTTTTTCAGGACATAAGAGCATAAATCTTTTTTCTTTTTTCATTATCAGGCAGCTGAACAGAAAACATTACTGATTGACGTTTATATCAATGAGGCTAAATAAAAACACAGATGGCTTCTACTAAGTGAAGGAACTGAAAGTAATGATATGCTATCTTAAGCCACTGTCCTGCAAAATCAGGGACCAGGATAAACAGAAATCTGATTATTCCAGCTGAGTAAGAAAGCTCAAATAAACACAGCCTCTCTGTGTCTGAATCCTTGTCTACACTAAAAAATTGACTCATTTGGTAGCACAGTTGTCATAATTAGTCCCTTTGAAGTAGTGCTTGAATTTTTCTATGCAAAATGGTGATTCAGCACCATTTTGGAAATAGTCCTGAGATGTAACTTTTTTTTAGGAAAAATAAGTGTAAAAGATTGAATCAAAGGATCCAGAGGTGTGAAATGAAATTTCAGATATAGGTCTTTCAATGGCCAAAAACATGGCAAAGCAAGAGCAAGAATGAATTGTCATTTGACTAGTCTAATGAGTCTTTCTCTAGCCAATCATATTTCTATTCAAAATGTACCAGAGCAAACAAAGTATTGTGGTCTGATATGCAGTTTTTTTATACATCAGATTTGGAAAAAAAATCAACAAAAATGTTTGTTATACAGTTATGGAGGTTTCATAGGTTCAGATAGCTCCATTTTGAAATGATCACAGTCAGAATTTAAAAATAAAAAATGAAATTGAAATAGTATATAAAAAGCAAGTAAGTTTTGATTTGCTTGTAAACTCTTGTGTATACAAAATGGTTGAAAACATACTTTATATCCATATTGTACCTTGTTATTACCAGTATTCAGCTATAATAATGTAAAAGATGACTACTTCTTCCCTTAACTTACAGTTTTGACATTAAAAATAGTCTATCCTTAAACCATACATACAGCTTCATTCATTCATAACTTGCTTAACCAAATAAATTATAAAAGCACAAAAATTAAAGCCTAAATTATACTCTTAATAAGGACCTTTTTTCCTGAAAAATTTTCAATAGTTTTACTATTCACTGAGTGTGTTTGTCTTGGCTTTGTGTGGAGCTCTGATTTTGTCATTAAAGTTACTTCTTCTGCTAGGTCTGCCTTTTTAGATTGCTGAAAAGAGCTCAAAAAAAAAATAAAAATAAAGTCTTTTTAAATGGAACAGAATTCATCGCAAGAGAGTTAACATTTGTTTCAAAATGCCTGAAACCCCAGTCCCTACTGGACTTTTGCATTGGTGGATGGATTTCCAACCATTTCAATACCAAGGAGTCACAGAGATTATTGAACAGAAAAGTTCTAGTAATTGAAAAATATTAGTCTACTCCTTAGGATTTTTCTATATAATTTCTTTTTAAAGGACTTAGTCCAAACTAGTTTTAAAATGCCTCAGGTTCAGGGCTCTTTCCATTTGCACAGACTAATAGATCTTCAGTGCAACATTTTTCATGATACCCTAATTGATCTTTTCTTCAGATTTATACAGTTAGCTGCTTTTATGCACCCGGGAGACACAGTAAATAATTTATTTGCCTGTTTCTCCAGGTACCATTCAAATAACAATAAATGGTTAGAGCTTCAATTTAGTCAAATTTACTTCTCTTTTTTTTTTTTTTTTTTTTTTTTTTTTAAATCTTGCCACACACCCACACATTTAACATCACATCTCTCTATCATCAAACCAGAGCTTCTATCAAGACACCAAATGCAAATGTGGCAGATGAGAAACACATCATGAGTAGGTGGGGACTCTCAAAGTTTGCTGGTGCTAGCTTTTCTGCATTTGTCACTGGGATGAAGAAAGCCTCCTATGAAGATTGCAGTTAGACAGTGTCCTGCTTTCAACAAGTGGGATGGGGGCAACAAAAACTGCATCTCCCCTGAGTGTTCAGCTGCTCTAGACAGCAATGGTTTCCAAATGAGTCTTTGCTTTCCTTTGGATCATTTTCATGTTCTTTAAAGAGAGGTTAGCTGAAAATTTTCTTCAGATATCTCCTTTGTTCATAATTTAATTTTGTAAATTGTCACTACCTAAGATGGATCTAGGTGGTTTAGGTGATAATTTCTGTTGTGGAGTCCTCCCTATGCTACTCTCTTATACACTCTTGAAAGTCATCATTCATTTTTATGAGTTGACAGTGACCCCTCCTCTGGCACACATTTCAACAATAGACCTCAAAAGGTCATGCCTTATCCATGCCTATATAAAAAAGACTGTTCAAGCTATCATGAGGAATACAAACTGCTTCCTGTTACCGGTGATCAAGGAGGCAGCAGTGTTGTTTTGCACTTGTCAGATTAATCATACTCTCATTTTGGCCAGTATTCATAGAAACTCTCTAATATTTGCAGAGCTTTTTGTTGAAATATAAGGAGGGGGGAAAAGAAAAAAAAAAAAAAAAGAAGAAAGAAAAAGAGATACAGCTATTCCATTTGAAGTCTAGAATAATTTATGCTGCTGTAGCAATTTACCAGCATTGATCTCTCTGTAGAAATTCTCCTTACATCGGTAGAAAAAGTACAAGGATAAAACATGGTCCATGAAATTGTCTTTTACCTGAGAGCTTTTTAGACAAATTAAGCTGCAGGTAGTGCTATGAATATCTTTTCAACCATAATGCATAACCCTTGGAAACAAGGACAAGAAATGTAAAGCAAAGAACTTTTGGCACAAGGTGGGGAAATTACAAATGCCCACATACCCATGGTAAATGAGAGATAAAAATTTAACTCACTTTTCATAGTGGTTATGCAAAATTTTGTCCATTGCCTTTGAATTTACAATAGATACATATATCTAGCTCCCAGGTTATTTGCTACAGAAATTCTGTGTTCTGTTGCTGTTTGAACCTTCTAAATACGTTTACCCTCTGCAGGACAGTATCCTTGACTTGAAAGTAAACTGAACTATGGTGATTAATTCTGCAACTATTTTCCTTTACATTAGTGAAAGAAAACCATATAGAGGAACTACACAGAGCAAGCAGTCCTGCCATATTCTAGGATGCTACTGAAATAATTAAGGATGAAGAATTTCAAGTCAGCTGATTTTAGGAGATATTCTAAAGAATATTGTTTGTTCCAATACAACAACTTAGCTGAAACAATAGTGACATAATTGACAAAATTACATAATTATTACAGTGCTTTAGACCAAGCTATATTAAAGTGTGACTCATCATTCAATACATAAGAAGGTACAGAACTACGTCAAATCCAGCAGTGCAGTGCAGTGCAGTGTAGCTGCAGCCAAAAAATAAATTTAAATTCAGCAATCTTTTGTTACTAAGTGGAAGAGGAGAGGAATTAATGGAAAGTATTGCTATGAATTTTGTTTTACTTTAATGAACTAAATTTTATAAGTGACAAGGAATATGTGTGTAATTACAATTAATATTTACAGCCTTTTTAGAAAAATATTTAATACATGTTTCTAGTTGAAACTCACACTTCCTCTGGCAATACTTATAATAGTTTACTTTATTGAGAAGGAAGAACTATTCCACTCCTCATCTGGGGAAATGATTGGTGAAGTGCAAAAGCAATGATGGAATTTTCTGAGATAATTGCATTTTTTTATTAGAATACTTTATCAATGATCTTTTTGAAAGAAAAGCTGTACAGTGTAACAATCAAGCATAAAACACAGAACTTTCCATGTAACATTTTGAACACTCTTCTGTAATAGAATTAGATTGAAAACAGTACTTTTAAAAACTGCAGTCTAAAAAGTCCTTCCTTGAACAAGCCTTACTTGTTATCCTAAAGATATATATGCCTTCTATCAGTATGCTATTCTATTAATATTTTTCTTGATAATAAACACAGTCTCAGTTAAATCCATTGTCCAACAGCATGATCATATATCAGTAAAAAAGTTACTATGTTAAGTTTTTTCTATTAAAAAGTGTGATGCTATGTACTCACCAGGTGTGAAGTTATACCGAGCAGAAAACCCAATAGATTCCAGTTCACCATCAGCAAAAAATTTAATCCACAGGAATCTACCACTGGATTTTATCATAGGTGGATTTTGCTGTCCACAGAAGCGTCCAATGATTGGGGAAAAGCCAAAAGGTCCATCTCGTACTTCAATATGGTCAAATTTACACTCCCAAGAAGGTTCTATGGAATATTTTTCATCAAAGTGTAGTTCAATGCATTGTCTAGGAGCAGCTAGAGATGAAAAGACAATTATTTTATTATTTTCTAACCCAAGATTCTTCAAAACTAAAGCAAACTAAAGAAAACCAAATATTTATATTTGTATGCATCTTAACATTTTGCTTTAAAACTTGTTTGAAAATTACTACATCTATATTTTTTATAGTTTCCATACTGTCAGATTACTTGTCTATTGTTTTCCTTAAAAAACAGTGCTCTTGACAGCAGTGCTTAGCAAAGATAAGAGAGATAGCTATGATATAAAGCAAAATACAGTTAGGAACAATTGGTTCAATCACAAAATCTTTCTAAGAAATTTGCATATTTGGAAAAACATTTTTTTCTTATATTTGGGGGAGTGGTGTTAATCAGAATGCTTTTTTATACCTGTTGCTAACAAAGATAATGAAGAAGCTGATCATAATTATACTACAGAAGGACAGATTATGTTCCTATATGTATTGCAGTAAATGACAAACTGGAGTGTAATTGCTTATACTCAGAATTATTTATCATCTCATTTGGAAAAGAACAAATGGAGTGAATTTTCACTTAAGAAAGAACTAGATAAGGATGATAATTAAAGAGTCAATCATATACTGAATACCTTGAAGGAACTTTATAGTGGTCACTTAATTAGACATAAAAAAAGTTCCATCTTTAATGATGGGTACTAAGTCTAGTGACAGTTGGAATGATCTATAAAACAAATATTCCCTGGCACCTCTTGCATAAAGTAAAAGAGTTAGTGGTAGAACTACAGTATTATCTTAAAAGGAAAAAAAGAAAAAAAAAGTCATGATTTGGTCTACAAATCTTAACAGATGCATTTTCCTTAGGTGCGCTATTTCCAATGCTTAATCCTGTCTGTATCAAAACCTGTATGTCTTCAGTGTCTAGATCATGGTGTGTTAGAGCCTTTTGCTGAGACAGCCTTCTGCTAAGATAAGGATTTGTTGCATCATTGCCCTACTATGCCTCTCATGCAATCATGTCCTACATTTTACACATATCAGAAGAGGTTGGAATTGCTGTGAGCCTTGCCTGAGTTACCATTCTTTTCACATGAAAACATGCAAGGTCAAACTTCAAAACAAGTGTACAAGCTTAACATGGAAACTGTGGCCACTTCAGCAGTCAATATCTCTCCATTTCTTAAGATTAGTAAGAAAATTGTCAGTGTGACCAAAACCTAGATCTTGTTTGGATTTTGAACTGTTTTAAATTGAAGCTTTTGTATGAACTCATTACTCATGCAAGAAAAGAGACTATTTAAAATTAACAAAATAAGAAGGCATCAGGTAAATCTTGAAATCTTTATATAAGAGCACACAGTCAGAACTCTTTTAGAACTATTTCACGTAAATAAATACAGCTTCATTTGATAAGACAGAAGCATTTAAGAAGTTAATAAAACACGTTATTTGAAAAGAAACATTTTAGCAGCTTTGCTTACAATGTTAATATAATTGGGTGATTGATATTTATTGAAAGATTTAATTTAACATAAGAAAAAAACCTTTTCTACTGTTCTCAATTTGAAGAAATTAACATTTCAGGAAGCACTTACTATTGACTTGTTATTGATGCTAATTTACAGGATATTTGTGATTTTTGAGCCCACACAAATTCAATAGCAAAAGCAAAACACAAAGCTTTACATATAATTGTACCAAATTCACACTCCATGTAAAAGAAGTCACTTTGGAAATATGAAAAAAAAATTACAAAAATAAAATCAGATATTAAAGCTTGTAAAGATGATCATTACTAATGTTACCCTTGGTGAGGTCTGAAGACCAAAGCAGATTTTTTATATTATAGTAAAAGATGGAATACCTGGAAGACATTGTCAATTAATTTTATCAGATGTTTCTATCCTTGATTTCACACTTTTGTAACAAATATTGATTTAAACTTAACTAAGCAATACTAGGGCAGAAGAGAGCATTCAGCACCTTTCAATCTGGCATCATATTTTGCATGTTCTTATTCCATTAAAGTAGATTTGTTGAGAACTGTTCATCGTTCACCTAAGGACTGCAGAGTCAGGTATCAGAAACTCCGTATTGACAATGCTTTAGGTAATCTTAGGAATGTTCATTATAGCTTGAAATCTTATATACACATACACTCCAATGTTATGCTACTAACCTACCTAAAACTTTATTGTAATGTTTTAATGTAGCAAACTAGATATGAAGATCAACTTTGTCGCTCCTGTGAGTGCCATACAGCATCAAAGCGCATGGCTGCTCTACCTTCCACAGCCACAAAGAGAGACCCAGCTTCAAAACTGGCTTATGCCATTATTTTAACATCATTGTTCTTTATAAACTTTCCCTTTTTCACTGCCTTATTTCACACCAAGAGGAGGGTTACAAGTGCTGGCCTATAGTTAAACCCATAACAGGTCTTCTCTGAATCTAAGACTCATGTAGCATGTTAAAAATGCACATGAGGACCCCTCTGAGCTGTAGCTCAGTCATTTGATGTGATTTTTGGTGTTGAAAAGGAGCCCTAGTGCTAATCATAGTCCCAGTATAATATAAAAGGAGTCACTGTGGGTAAATAAGAATCAGGCCTACCAGAGTACACATGAGATCTATTGACTGGGTGAACGCACAATCTGAGAAAAATCACAATTTCCACAACTTCCATGTAGTGCTCTGAATCTCACATTGCAGACTAGTTTTGCAATCAGAATATTGCTATGGTTTAAATTTATCTGCTTTAATTTATTTTTAACGTAAGTCAAGATGAGTATTTTCCTAATGAAGCTCAGATCTTGATAGAGTATCAGAGACAATCACAGGTTGAGGAGAGCTCAAGAGTTTTCACTCTTCCCCAAAACTCCCATGAGCAGAGGCTACTTCACTCTAAGAATGGAGTATTGAATATTCATTAGCACCGCTTCTCCACTCCTAAATAAAACAAGGCTGGAGATTGATTCTGGGGGCTAGACCACTGACAGTTCACACTCCTTAAATGTTAAAGTCACGTTTAGACATCATTCTGGCCATGTCAGTAGGAACTGTCAAACCCCATTCTTAGGCATGATGTGCTGATGCACATCAGTCAAGGACCGCTCACTGCTAGTTTGTATCTGCAGTCTTAATTTGGAAGGCAAAAGGAGTTAAACTGTACATGTGCAATTGTGCCTATGAGCCTTAAGGTCAGTGAACACATCCAGAACTGTTTTAAGTATTAGTATAGGTAACTGCCTGCGTCACAGCCTGCTCTGCAAGCTAGTCCAAACAGGACAAACTACTTTCTCCTAACTCTCCTGAGGAATGCAACACTTCATGTGTCTGTAATTGTGTACAATACACGCATCACACACCTTTCCATCACATGCTTTTAAATGCACCTCTGTGCTTCATCTTGTATGATATTTAGTTAATGGTAAAATGTTCTGTTTGCAATAAGTTACATAAGATTAAAAAATTCATCAAATCTTCCTACAATTGACCATAAGGGATGAAAACACATAATTCAAACTCCCAACTTTAGCTTCCTTTTAGCAAAAAAAGGTATAATTTCAGACTTATAGTCTGGCTTTAACAAAGGTTTCTTTACCAAACACAAGATAAAACAAGCACCTATTGTATAAATACATTTCTTGTGCCACAGCTTTTGCAGCAAAGTTGTGCAAATGCAGTCACAGTAAAACTTACAGAAAGAAAGTGCGAACATGTCCAGAATAATGACTAATAATCATGTGTGTGTATCTACAGAAAAACAAAACAAACAAAAAAGTTTGGAAGATGCAAACCTTCCAGACTGGAAATCTAATCAGAAAAGGAGGGATGGAGTGGTCAGTTCTGGTAACCTTATTCACAGGTGAAGCCATTCACATCTTCAGAACTTTTTCTGTGGCTACAATGTCAGTAAAAGGTGTTGTCAAGTCCAAATTGAATGTATTGAAACGGTCTCATAAAATGATTTTATTTCAAATCTCAAAAATCTTCCATATTAGCTTCCAATTAGCTTTCCACCAAGGAAAGACTACTTAGTGCTTGCATGTCTTGTCATATTTTTCATGTAATTATCTCACACAAGTGCTGTCTCGAGATTTTAGATCCAATGGAAAAAAATAGAAAAGGCATTGGGTCCCCGCTTGCACAAGAACAGTTACAGCAAAACCACACAATTAAGGTTTTAATTCTGATCAGCCTCTAAGTCTGTGTAACTGACAGTTGAGGTTAAGTGAAAAATCTGTTTCAATTTGCCACACTGCATGGAAATGAGAAACTGAACTTAACACCTACTCCCATCTCTCTGAGCTGCTATCGTACTAATACTTTTCAATAATCCTTGGTCTTCCTTGTTGTCCTGCTATTATTGATAAGAAAGGCACATATATCCTCCTTTTAAAAGAGGATTCTTTTCTTGTTTTGATGAAAACTTTTTGACATGAAAATCACTGTGAAATACAAAAGGACTTGGAGCAGAGGTTTTCCATACAGTTATAACATGACAGTTTTCAACAACCAGTGAAATATCTAGGATTAAAGAGTTGGATGGTTGTTTGTGAAAACATGGAAGATCTTCAAAAGTGCTAACTCTAAATGTCCACAAACATGTCAGTGGAAGATTTATTTCATATCTCTGTAAATCAATTCTAGTCCATACCTCTATTTATAAATAAGTGCTTAATTATTAAAAACTAATGGATAAAATCTTCCAAGTATTTCACTTACAGGATTTCCAAAAGAATTCTCAAGTTATAGTGTATAAAGTATGACTATCCCACTCCCCAGGTATTTTTAATAAAATCAAAAGCTGTTTCTCCTACAAAATCTCCTGTGCAAATTTCCCTTTGTAGCACACATGCCAAATGTTCTGCAGTCTGGCAAAGGCTAATGCTGTCACTGCTCTGATTGCTCTGGGCAGCTGTGAATTTTATCAGGTTAGAGTCATGAATTTGCTAAATAAGGGTGCAATTTGGCTGAACCTGGAATTTAATGTGTACACTCAGGTATTTTCTATGTTTTCTATATGCCAAATAAGACTGAAAGAAAAAACCAAACCAAACAAACCAAAAAAAAAAAAAAAAACAAATTCTCTTTGCATTTTGAAATGCGGATGGGATTCATCAAGCTTCTTGTGGTAGTGCATCCCCTCGCTCCAAGCCACACTCTTCATGGCTATTCTGCACTCCTTCATGACACTCATTTATAGAATAACAATCTCTGTACAGAGGCCATGACTCCTAGATGACCTAAAGGATCTCTTTTAGAAAGACATTCAACACAGACTTAAAAATTCCTAGTTGTTCCACTAGTTAAGTATCATTGCTACTAAAACAGAAGTATAAAACAAACAAGCAAAAAAAGGAAAAAAAAAAAAAACAAAACAAAAAAAAAATCTAAGAAACTTCTAGCTGTTTGATTTGCTTAATCTTTGGTCGCTAGGACAGAAGTCTCTGCAGTCAGAAATTCTCTTCTCTTTCAGAAATTCACAGTCTACGGATGCTTTTGCCAGTTCCCTTACTTCATCAAAGTAATTTTGACATGATAAAAGGCTTGCACACATTCAATGTGGAGGAAAATTGTAACATGAGATGAAATTCAATTTTTTTATAACACATCACGTGCTGGAGTCTTCACTCAAGACCACTAAACTCAATAGGAACTATTGGAATAATGCCATCAGAATTTGCCCTAGACTGTGTTTGATAGCAAAAAATGAAGGAATGAAAGCAAGCAGTCAGGCAGGAACCTATTGATTCATGTATGTATTTATACTCACATCATACGATTTTCATTATAGTATGTACAGTCCTGTTATGCTGAACTTTCTAAGACATGCAAAGGGGAAATAGCAACGTGGCAGTACTGTTACAGATCACATTGAGAGTCTCTCTAGTTTGGGACTTGGTATTCAAGAGCACCCAGAAGCTGTTTGAAGCATATTGGAATTTCAATAAAAAAATATAGAAATAAAATGCATATGGAGAGGTTTCTGTCTTATTCTAAAATACTTGCATCCTTGATTAATCTGGATTGTCCACAGTTTCCACAGATTGTTATCTGATCTCGAAGGTATTGCTATCAGAAAAATAATTCACCTTTTTTTTTTGCAGTCCTTTAACTTCCATATTTTATGCCAACGAGTTCCATGGAATAAAAAAGCTATGAGGAAAAGTTTATACTTGCTAGTCTTCTTTAGCATTTTCTGCCATTTTTATATGTTGTAAGAAGAATAAATATGGACAAATAATGATTTTTGTAATTTAATTGTAATTACAAAATAATTTTTTTTGAGTTTCAGTGCTTCTTTTACTTTTTTCTTTTAAATATGCCACAATGTAAAATATCATTGCTCAGGCATCTTACTGTATCTCTGTTTATTCTTGTGACATTTTCAAGACATGAGCATTCCTGATTTTTTTAGAAGACAGAAATAGACACAGGGAGATCAGAGATGAAAATGTTATGCAATACTCATGGTTCTCATCAAATTATGTACTGATAGAACTGCTTTCATTGTGGGTTCTAAAATGTCCAATTGCAATCCAAACTGCTGATTAGGCTGGATGGGAAGAAGAAAATACCAGTGCCATAAAAAGTGGTGTGTGAAACTGTTTTTTACCAGATTGATTTTTTCCCATGAAATATAACATGATGTCTGTTGAGTTTGAATTACTCTTTTTCTTCTACATTGCTCCAAACTTGTTAATGTGGAATTTCATCTTCATTATAGAAGTTGGTTGATTAAATCTTTCCTTCATAAATTCTTCTTAGGCATTTCTATTTTGAGCTATTCTAAAGCAGGTTATTTCAACAGTGTATTTTGCCACCTTTCAGCTTATTAACTATATTTTTATAAGTACTTAATTACTACCATAAAGACAGAAGTCTTTACAATAACTGGCTTTCAGGCACCTTCTGACTATGAGGAGAAATACCTTATGCCTGAAATGTGGGACTAAAGTTTAAAAAAATTGTCTTTTTTTTTTTCTACACCCTTTCTTTTTAATGATAAAACATCCTGTGTTCCAGATCTCTGAAGATAAAACAGGCTTACTTCTTCCCAGTCCCCAGGAGTGTTAGATAATTTGATCAATATATGCAAAAAGACTTGGATCTAGCAACATAAGTGTAACAAATAAAAAAAATAATGCTAAACTGTATATATTCAACCTACACAGTTACCTTTTTTAAGAAAATGTTTATTTTAAACCAATTACTAAATTATGAAAGAATTTAAATATTTACCAACCATCTGCTTAAACTTCAGACTTATATGGGAAGACTGAAAAACATAAATATTCTTTAAAGACCTTGTTTGGCTCCAGTATTTATAATCACCTCCTTGTTTCTGACTCAAGTCAAGTTAGCTACCACTAAAGTGGATTTCAGTCATTTTGCTGTGATTTTTGCCTTTCTAAAAGGTCACAGTGGAGGTGGGTTTAAAAAGAGTTAGTTCAATTTAAATCAGCTATATACCTTTGGAAATCTGTCTTGGTACTACCTACATCTTTAGTAAAATTACTATGTCAGTAACTCCTGGCTCCATGATTAGCTAATTAATAATTCAATTCTGTAAATCAGGCATGGATAGAACAGCATCATTGTTGTGTTCTACACGTATTCACAACTCATGAAAGAATCTTCTTGGTTTGGGCAACTTACTATCCTGTACCTGTTTCATCTTTTCTACTACTAAGCTCTCTGACTACCTGATCTCTGTTACTTTCCACAGATTCATTTTTACAACAGTCCCCTCAACGTCCATTGTGCTGACTGATGAAATCACATAATTTGTTTGTAATACACCTTACATCACCTCCATGCTTGCAATTAAAAATTACTCTTTAAAAACTGTGGTTTAGAGCTGTTTGGTGTAAATGTTTATTGTTTGCTGGGTTTATTTTGTGAGGGGTTTTTTATTATTTTCATTTCTATAAAAATTAGATGAAAAATAATCTTTACACTCACTTTATATGGATATATTCTTTTATTGTACTTTGTCTAGCTATGCTTGTCATCCCTGATTCCATTATGATAATTTTAAAATATCTCTATGAAAGTCTAAAGCATTTATGTTTCCCATGCTTTTACTATTTACTATTAATTTTAAAATATTCTTTCTTCTGTCATGTTACAACAGTTTAGGTTCTGTTCATTCTCTGAATATTCTGAAAAAAATGTACTGTGTTTATTACTGTCATGCATACTTACCACCTGAACTAATTTATGAGTGATGTCAAGATATAAATCAAGAGCTTCTCTAAATCTTCTGTCTTAAAAAAGCTTTATCATGAACTTTACCTACCATGCCTTTACCTACTCTTCACATATAATAAAATTTTTCTTATAATACAGTTGATAATAAAATGTAAAGATTCCTCATTTGGTCACCTTCTATAATGTAGACGCACTCTCTGTCCGGAGGATACTTGTTGGGATAATTTGGAGAAGTGAAAATACCTCCTTCTGCATATTTGGTCCAAGTTCCACACTGCACTGGTTTCTGTCCTTCGGAAGTAGTTTGCTTTTCTGTGAAATGATCACATTAGCATTATATCATTAGCTCACAAATTGTTATGTCTATGTGACAACTAGAACTCTCTTACAGGATAAATAAAACAATCCCTTCTGTCAGTGGCCTCAAGATTTTTCTGTTGAGACTGAGTATGATCATTGACCTCAGAGAAAACAAGGCTGTTCCTTAGGGTAAAAACATGTAATTCTTACTCAAAACACTTTTTTTTCAAAGCAGAGAAGAGGCTTGGATGTCTCAGAGGAGAGGTATTTGTAGTGTTTTTAAAATAATGACTGTAGGAAAAGCACGTGCTCAAGAAATGGAAGGCATGAATTTCCCACTTGTACATCTCAAAAGGCTCAAGTGTGTTCTTTATCAGCAAGCTTCATGCCATAATAAAGGGATACAACAGAGCCATAAAATCAAGAAAAAAAATCCCAGAGAATTAAGATAATATATACAAGCTGTTTTAAATCTGCAGCATCTTTATTCTGTATTCACTTGACAGAGGTAGATAAGGGAATTCCTGGAATCTGGTTCATATATTATTTTTGCTGTTTGCTGCAAAAATAATAAATAGCTCTGAGGCCAGGAATCACACCCAAGAACTTTTATGCTCCTAGATGAATCATCAGAGAGAAGAGTCAGACCTTCTCGTTTGCTTTCTTCCTAGCCCTGAATCTCTAGCACTCCTTTCTGCACTCTGGAAGAGAGACTGGAGACAAAGGTTTGAGTCTGTTGAAGCTGAATAGGATGAAGGAACCCTTCCCGGGCAACATGCTTTAACAATAGGCTAAAATGAGATAGGTTCTTCAGGGGGAAATATATCCAATCTTCTATTAAAAAGAAAGACAGTAGGTTCTAAACTGGTTTTGCTCCAAATGAGGTATCTAAGATCAAAGGAATGTCCCATCTAACTTAAGCCCCTGATGTGTAGTCAGACATTTGAGGCTCCCTCTTACAATCAGTGGAGGGAAACATGCACCTCCCAAGGATTATTTTAACCACCTGATTTCTGACTTTTAGTCTGCAAGCATTTCTTTTTCTTCCTGGTCTGTATCCAGGCAGAGTACGACATGGAGCCCAATTTCCCTAAATGAATTCAGGCCTGCAGGGACTGAGCATTCAGACACAGGTTCAGACAGACACACACACTGTGATAAGCAGCATTCCCAGTTTGGCTGTCATCATACTGAGCACTCAGAGCTTTTAAGAATCTCTTTCTATACTCACCCTGTAGAAATGGATCCATGATACCCAATTTCAGACTTTTAACTATACTTCAACAAACAAAAATATTTAAAGTGTAAGTACCTCAGTGCCCAAATTAGACTTCCCAGTTTGAAAGGGGAAGTATCTTACAGTCTTTAGAATCAGGTTGAGTCTGACCAGTACCACTGGATTTTTTTGTGTGTGTACAGGCATGTAAATACTCCAAACAAATGGACAAAGTGCAGACACTGGAAGTAAATGAGCTACTACAACTTTACAAAACTAAACTAACAACTCAAATCCATACTTTGGTCTCTGATATATTGTTAGGAAAAAATGTCTGAAGTTTACATACCTGTTCCTTTTTTGGTTGCCCCAGACAAGTGTAGGATGATTAGACTTGCTACAACTGAAAGAGAAATATGAATTAAATATCACAGTGTGATAGTGCCTGCAATCAAATTGTACCCATCTATTTTACAATACAAATTGAATAGAATTACTGTAAAAAGTGTAATGTTTATATGTATCTTTAAATTACACATTTTGTATAAACACGTTTCCTTGCAGTCTGTTCTTGAAAATATTTATCTTTGCAAATGTATCCAAATAAAGAGATCTTTTGAGTTTAAAGCAAAATCCATAGGCACTGATGTTTTTCTTCAACTTTTTACTTTTTCTTTAATATTAAAGAAAAACATTTTTACAAATATTTATATAATTGTAGTTTGTGTCAGTAAGAGAAAAGTGCTTTTAACAGAGACAAAGGCGTGCTAAGTTTCAGAGCCATTGCACTCACTAATATCTCTCACTGTGGCATAATAAAATTTGAAAATGAGAACTGGGAGTATGAAAGAAGTGAGGGGTTGGGTTCTTCATATCCATCAAAGCATTTGCAAATCCCTAGTGAAGTAAATTATTGTGTATGCTTAACAGTCTCATTAATCTAGTTTGTTTGACTTGTCAAGAGGTTGTTGCTTTGCGCTGGAGTGAATCTGTAGCCCATTTTACAAATAGAAGTCTCCTATCTCCAACCATGATAGGGCAACTATTCCTCTTGGGAACAAATGTGACCTTTCAGAGGTGGACTTCAACTTGGAGATAATTATTGAGTTTATGAGAATTTCCAAATGCAACATTTTAACTGGAAAAGGCTAAGAGACAAAAACTTAGGCCAGTCATAATGACACTGATTTGGAAGATCTAAATGACTAGCTAGCTCTCTGATAAAGAAATCATGCAATGATTTTGTTGTCATCACTCATATCTTCTTTGGGTATCTGAAAAAGTGGGATAGCAAGAGCAGAAGAGAGCAGATCCATCAGTTCTTGGAGTGCTTGGGGCTTTGCCCCAGCTAGTTTGGGATTAAGTCCAAACATAGTGCCTAGGCTGCACTGAAGTTAAAGTGAAGCTTAAGCTGCATCTTTATTCTGAGCATTTTGGATCAAGCAGTTGCCATTTGGGCTGTTGACTATGATGAGGAACCGATAGACCTGTGGTCTTGAACAAATGCAATTCAGTGGCATACTTTCTTCTTATTAACTCCAAGAGACACCAAAAGTCACCATGGATTAGTAACTATGATTCTTTCCAAGATGGTGCTTTCACCATTTTCAGCTTCTACACTGTGAATTGTGTGCAATTTTCACCCTGAAGAAAGGCTGTCTCCGCATTTACAGTATTCTGATGGCATTGGGATATCTTTTTCTATGTCTTTGACCTTTCCCATGTGACAGAGGGTTAGAGACATAGACGATGGCTGCCTTATTAAGCAGGGGAAGGCTGAAATTCTGTGAAGATGAAGGCTTGGCAGCATAGTCATTATTTCTTGGTCAGGCTAAAAGCCCCTAGAGACGGATGTTGGCAACACTGATAGTTAAAAACTCTTCTGTGTCATGGGCATTCAGTGAGAACACTACATCTTCTGCTCAGATCTGAATGCTACCCAGCCATTCATACCCCTACTCTCCTCAGGGATGAATTCTGGAAATATGTGCTAGCTGGGACTCTGCCTGCCAGCTGTGTCAGAATCTGAAGGCAATGCAGCAATCTCCCATTTACTAAGTTGCTCATTTACTTTAGCTGCTTTTCACGCAGTGAGCATACCGCATCTATGCCTGTAATCTTCACCAGCCAAAACCTAAATTCTCGATAGTGTAAGGTGGATTGGTGTTAAGACTATGGAACCAGCTACTGGTGTTCCTTCTGCCCACAAATTTATGGAAGCTTGAATAGGACACACAATGGCCAAAAAAACTTCATGAAAGAAATGTTTCTTTTTAGGCAATTAATAACAATTCATATTCTTACAGGTTCATTTCAAGCTGTCTCCTCCTTTTCTATACAGAATAAAATGAAGTTCAGAGAAGTAAAGCGAGTTGGTCCAAACTACAAATGTATTATTACCAAGACGATAGAAAAAAAACACAGGTCTTTTCAGTTCCAGCTGTAACTGCTAGAAAGGATGTTTCCAAATCACAGCTATGTTTTTCCAAAGCACAGACCTAATACTTACATGTCATTATGTCAGTATTGATTATTAACAGGGAGTCAATATTGTTAATAAAGTCTAATAGACAAGAAGAGGCTGAGATTAAGTTTGTTATGCTTTTTTTCTCCACTTATATCTAACATTTGGATAGCTAAATACTCCTCCCATATTTAAAAAAAAAACAACCCTCTTGATTTAGTGTTATTAACACTAACAGCACAAAAATATGTATATTGCCAGAAAGCAATTAAAATTATGGGCTTCATGGGAAAAGACAGCACAATATATTTTAATTAAGCAAACAAGGCAGACCATTTTTCTCAATAATCCCTTGCTCAGGCCACAGAAAAAGAACAGTGCTTTTCACAGAGGGGGAGGAAAAAAAAAAAAAAGACCCCAAAGAGACCAATCTTCATTCATTGAAAACTGTCACTTGGGAAGCGCTGGCAGCATGGCAACAATATTGTGATTATCTCGGTTTGGGAATTATTTTAAAGAAGTTTCCACCAAATTTCTTGTTGCATTCTCACTGTCTTCCTCCTCTTCCTTTCTCTCCTAATCATGGTTGTAATTATAATCATGCTTTCTAGTGCCATTCTGATTACGCATCTTTCCATCTTTTTGGATCTGTGTATTTTTTTCATTACAAGTAGTACATTAAGATATTTATCTCTTCGCTAGGCTTTTAGGAGCCTGAGATTTGGCACAGACGTGGTTTAGCCTAGCGAAGAGTTGTTGGACGAGCAATACCTGGCCATAGCGCTATTGTACAGGTGTGGGCGCAGAGGGAAGTGCTGGAAGGAACTGTGGCCAGTGAAGCCCCTTCAGTACAGTAGACCCTCTGCAAAACAGAGGCTGGAGATGGGGTCCCACCCGCGCAGCCTGAGGCCTCTGGGGGTCTTCGACGAGTAGGTGATACATTTCGGTGCCTCCTTGCTGCTCCTGGAGGATTTCGGCCGCCGAGGCCGCCCCCGCCCCGCAGACCTGCGGGATCAGTGCCCTGTGTGGATGTCCCCGCCGCGGCTCTCGGCGCTGCCCCGCGCCCCCTCTCCCGACGGCGGGTTCGAGCTACGGCGGGGGCTGTACCCCCTCTCCCCCGCCAAGCCAAAAGCCAACAGATGCGTCTCGCCCAGGTGAAAGCCTCCAGCCTTCAGAAGCATGCCCCGCCGGCTCACGGCGCAGGCAGACACGGACTGCCCCCCGGTGCAGCGCAACGAGGTGGGGGAGAGGGTGCTGGGGGCCGGGGGGGGGGAGCTCGCCCCCACGCCGCGAAAGTCTGGGCGTCCCGTCCTCCTGCCGGTTGGGGAGGCAGCGGAGGTGCCCGTGCGCGCCGGGGGAGCCCGGCCGGGGGTGGTGGGGTGGGAAGGGGGAGAGGGATACTCACTGTGAAAGAAGCTGCGCCCATGGGTCATGTCTGTTCCTTACACAAGGGGCTTCGGTCTCCACTAATTCCATTTAGATACAGGAGGACTTCCAGTGGCGGGGAGAGGATGGAAGTAGGAAAAGAAGAAGGAAAAAAAAAAAAATCTCGAAGCCAACACACGCAGAGCACAGCGGAGCAGCCCTTCCTCTCCCTCGCTCTCCCTCACCGCCTTCAAATGATCACGACCGGCTCAATCCCATCACAGCCGAGCGATCACCAGCACCGCCAGGAGTGTTGCATCGCGGCGGCGGGCAAGGCGGCGGCGGCGGCCCGCGCATCCAGGTGCCGGCGGGCGGCGGCGGAGCGAGCCGAGCCCCTAGTCACCAGTTTCATACAGAACCAAAAGCAGATCGAAGCATTTCCTGCAGGACTCCGAGCCCAGCGACTTCCAGCCCTTCGGCTTCTTTTGATGCATTGAAGAAGGGATTAATGGGTCCGTCATCAGCTCCCTGTGCTTTCTCCTCTGAAGGGGTGGGGGCGCGGGCGGGAGGGAACCCAAAGAGGAGGGGTGGGGTAGAGAAAGATTTACCAAATAGGGGATTTAGTCATATTTATGTGCAATGAGATCCTTATTAGAGAAGAAATCCTTTAAAATCGAACAAATCCATTTTTGCAAAACCTTCTCCCTGCGCGTGGCATAGTATCAAGTGGTAGCAGCAGCAAGAAGCTGAAAACACATTGCACGGTCTGAAATTCCCTCGGGAATGGATGAAGCGAGAAAGAAGAGATGGATGAGGATAGATAGATGCCCCCTCACTTCTCCAGTCCAGGGCGAGAAGGAGAAGAAAGCCCTGGAGATTCTTCCATTCATTCAGTGCAGGGGAAGGGGAGGAGGGCAGCGGTGGTGGGGAAGGAATGGTTTCAAAACTGGGAAAGGAAGAGTAGGAGGAGGGGGACGGTTTCCCCTCCCCTAATCAGTTCATGGATCAGACACAATACTCATGAGTTCCTCCTTGACCTGCACCTGCCAAAGGGAAATTGAAAAGATTTTCCCTCTCGAGAGGCGACTTCTTCATCTACACACCCACACCCACGCACGCATACAGACGCTCACACGCACACACACACACGCACAAAAGGGAGCAATAAAGTTTATCTGCTAATCCTCCGGCGGCAGATACAATGATTGCCTCTTCCAATCAGCCCAGAGACGACTAAAAAATCTCTCCCGTTCTCTCCCGCCCTCCTCTCGCGGCTAGGACTTATCTTCTTCCCCAGCTACATCCCACCCCAAACACCTAATCCCTTTGACGAGACTGCGGAGGGCAGTGGTCAGGGCGGGAAGGGAGGGGAAGGAAATAGAGTAGGGAAAACATAATAAGAGTACTGAGAGAAGCTGAAATGGTCTCAACGGAAGAGAGGAGTGGATGAGCAGAAAGGGCTCTGTACCCCTTGGCCCCGAGAGCCGGCCCTGCAGCTCCTCGGCAGCGGCACCTCACTCCCGCAGCATCGCCGCCCTGGCACTCTCGGACCATCTGAGGGGAGGGCGGCAAGAGTGGTCAGGGAGCGAAACGCACCACTGAGGAGGCGGGGAGGGCCGAGGAGAAGGGAAGATCTGTGCTACAGAAGTGCGAGGGGAGCAGGATAGGATCTTCCCGGCCCCTCTGCACCGCTGTTCTACAGCCAGGCTGGGGAACAGCCGGCGCGGGAAAGCCACCGACCCTCGCGGGGATGGGAGCAGAAATACGGGACTCCCGGAGTACCGCCAGCCCCTGCCCCGGGCTCCCCACACCGCAGCAGTACCTCGGAGGCGGGACCGGCCCCGCTCCTCCTTGCCCGCACCTGATGCTTACGCCCTTTGCAATAAGAAAAGTATGTCTGGAAACGCAGCCGGTGTGGGGAGAGGAGGCGGGGGCGGTGTGAGAGTGTTGGGGAGGAGGCTGTAAATCAATTAAAAATCAAATACAGTCCGAGATCCTCCTTTCCGCGGGTGCGGAAAGGCACAGGGGAGGTGAGCGCAGGTGGGACGGCGCTGATGGCCGTGTGCCGGCGACCCCGCAGTCGGGCGCGCAGCGGCAGTGCGCCCCCGCAGAGCCGGGCTGGCCACTGCGGCCGAATCGGGTCTTGTCCCCCAGCCCGGGGTCTGCCGGCTGGCTGGGGAGTAGTGATAACGTAGCCGGGAGGCCTATTATCTTTAGGGCACCTTTTAATGAGGAAGGTACCCTTACTGCCTTTTGAACAGCACTGTGCGGCTATTCCGGAAGGTGAATGATGAGGAAGCCTCGATACATCATTTATTTGTTTGTTTGTATGTTTGTTTGTTTGTTTATGCAGTCGTTTTCCCAGTAAATTGCCGTGTTTTAATAAAGGACCTCCGGGTTTTTTTCAGCCTGTGGATTGTCTGCCCCGTAGTCTGAAATCAAGACTATATCTGCCATCGATGCTTACAAATGCAGGCAGTCAGCAATGCACGTTAGGGTAAGTCTGAGGCGATCTTGGCCAGCAGAGTTCATCCATTCAACCAGCCAGCCAGCCGTCAGCCCAGCCAGCCTGACTGAGCACTTAAAAATCCTTCTGGATGAGAAGGGCACAGGATTTTGCAACAGGGCTCTGCAGTAAGCTCCTTATAATAAGGAATACAGAAGATATAAGACTTCATGAAAGGATTCACCTATGTTTTGTGTAATCTGTCTTGCCATTAGCAACATCAAGTCTGCAGCTGTTAATCTTAATAAACTGTCCTACTTTGCTTTCTAACCCTCTCAGCACTTTCTCTGACCTTCCTTATTCTCATCCACCACAAGTTATAGAACTTTATTTGTTCAGTAATTGAAAGTCACCTGATTTATCCACAGGATAAACTTCTCTAATACAGATGTGCAGTCTGCCTTAGTCAAGCAACAATAGAGTAACTGAAAAAGAATAGTGGTGAAAACAGTAATAAGAATGTTTATAGATAGTCAGATGTTTCTTCTGCAGGATGATGCAGACATCCATATGGCTAAGTTTCAAGTTATAGTTACTTTAAAAAAAAAAAAAAAGGTTATAGAACGAGTAGGCACGAAACAGCTGATTTCGCTGTTCTGGGAATTGTGCTGTGTCACATCATATAACAGTGAGCTTCAACACTTTTCCTTTTCTGAAATGGGAGGTTTTTCACTTTAAAGTTCTTAGACCTCCTTGGATTGTCGCTCTTGATTTTAAGGACACCATTGCAATCGTAATGAGAAACAGTAAGTTGCACATGCCAAGTGTGATTACACCAAAATGTAATCAGTCACCATCATTATGGAGGGAGACATCCACAATACAGCTGAGGGATTGCCACGGTGGCCATTGCGTGTTCTCATTAGCAAAGAGACCTTAAGGTGGTATCTCAGGATCTATATAGTTGAATGTTAAAAGCTTGTTCAAATGTGTTTATAAGCAAGAACACAGGGTTTGCAAGTTAGAGACTGGTCAAAATCACTTTCTTCCTCAGTAGATATCACTTCTGGAGAGAGTTTGAAATTTTGAGTTTCATACAACTACTGAAGTCTACACCACCATCTTTTTTGGCTTTATGTCTCCTTTTGTTGCAAAATCTGTTTATGTCTGGTTTGGTAAAAGCTCCACTGTGGTGAGTGCATCTTTCATTACCCTGGTATTGTTTGGGTAAATTTTTATAGTGTGTATTTTTTTGCATCCTTTATTAGCCAGTTGTCAGTACCTTACACTTGTTAGGCAGTAAACTAAAAGGGAGAAAGGGATTCACATTTAATCAAACATGAAATGTTTAAAAAAATGGAAAAGCATAATGACCATAAACAATTCTCTCAAATGGCATCTTAGTATTGTTTGGAATCCTTTAGATTTTACTTGGTAAGAGTCCTCTTGATTTTTAATGAGTTAAAGGGGTTTTTTTAGGTTTTGCATTTTCTTTATAACATTGCCTTATTTTATTACATGGATTGATGGCTACACTTTTAGATTAGAAATGTACTTATATTGGTTCTATGTTAGTTGTCAACTGAAATCTTGTTTTTAAAATTAAGCAAGACAACCAAACATAATTATGTTCCTGTCAGTACATAGAATGTTACTCTTTGTAGTTTTAAACCATCCATTACATGGCAATCTCTTCATATAGCGTGTTCTGTCAGTCTCTCTCTTTCACAGTCACAGCTGAGTTTTTTATTGATTTTTAGGACAATTTGTTTGAATTGAATTGAATTGAATTTAGGACAATTTGAATTGAATTTGTTTGAATATTTTATTCAGCAAGATACGAAGTACTTCCTTCCTGTGGTCTAACACCTAAGACACTGGTCAGTTTGAGGATGATTGATATGACAGAAAGGAGATCACCCATTTGTAGACCAATTTAAGCACTAAGAAACATTTTAAAATTGAGATTATAAATGACAAAAGGCAAATATGCATGAAAGTATTTCTAATAGTTTTGTCAGAAACAGTAGTGTAAAATTTCCTATCGAGATCTATGTGAAGCATTGGACACTTTCCTTCAACAGACAAAAGAAAAGCTTTTGTCCCTGAATTGTGTTATGCTGGTGTTTCAATCACAAGAAAAAATAAAATTTCTGCCTCACTTCTGCCACTTCTGTTCTTAGTCTACGTGTTTATATGTCAAACAGCAGAAGTAAGTCCAGGGCAACTGGACCTGCTTGAGCAGAGGGTTGGACAAGACAACCTCCAGAGGTCCCTTTCCACGTCAACTATTCCGTGATGCTGTGGTTCTGTAAGCAATGGAGCATAAAGCAGAGGAACGGTTTCAGTGAGGAAAAGACACTCCTTACTATTCAGGACTGACTTGGCTTGCTTTCAGTTGTAGCATGTAAGAAAATGAAACAGTATATATGGATTATTTTCTCCTGGAATGAGAGGAGATTATTCAGTCTCAGTTACAATGGTAAATTATTGTCTCAGTGAAAAATTTCCCAGCATGGAAGCACCTTAGGTGAATTATCCCTGTACCTTTCTCAATTAATTTCTTTCCTGTGGAAACAAAACTTGTCCAGCATTCATATCCTTTCTTGGCCACTTTGCATAGTCTTGTCTTATCCCAACTCTGCCATTGACAACTGTTCTAACTACACCCCATAATAATGAAGTTAATTAATCCCTCTTTTTGTAGAAAAAAGACTGAAAGGACTCAATGTAGCCATGAGTTGCTCCTAGTTCTGTAACAAAAAATGACTTGAACTGCCAGAAACAGTACAGTTATGAAATGGAGGAGGCACCAGATTCCTGGTTTATGGAAAACAATCTATGCTTCTGAGGGTGGGAAAGATGTAGTACAAGGGTGATATTTCCTTTCTCTATGCTTTCTTTAAAATCAGTTTGGATTCCGTGCTGTCGTACATAATGACAGATGTGCTTTTTGTCACAATCTCTTTGTGAATGATTTTTGTTGCTAGAACGTAGCAACTCCAAACTACAGGCTTGCAATAACACAGCTATACACAGTGTGACATTTGGAAACACCAAAATGAATCACCAAGCTGATCAGCACATTCATACTTTAGTTCAGATTAGAACTGTGGTTCTAAAATGAATTTTCCTATTGCCCTCACTTACCACATTTTGGATTGCAAACTGGGCCAGCCTTTGAGTGTATGAGCTGTTTTACTTATGGATGAAACAAAGCTGAGAGATGTTTTCCAACTTCTAAAGGGCATGCAGTCCACACGAACAGACTAAAACTAGTGCTAAATAAATACTCTTCAAAACAGATACAGAGCAGGCACAGTGAACAGAGTGCCAACCATTTCACCTTGATTGATACCAAAAGATTGTCAGCTTTTGCCATGAGTTGCTTATTAATGTGGATTATTCAGTATTTCTTCCAACAGTGATAGAAACTGAAACAAGAAATACTGAAATATAGTCCAGTCTTTTGTGATGGAACACCTACCAATAAGTATAACTCTCTGTGTGGTGTCAGGGTAATGGAACATCTTGGTCCCTTAAAATAACCTCTGTTCTCTTACTATCCATTTTTGGTCATTCACAGACCTGTCCCCGGTAAGTGCAGAAGGACTCTGGGCCTGGACTCTTCCACCAAAGGCTTTCCTGAACACAACAGAGTTAGAACACCTCTTCTCAAAAACTTTTCTTGAAAATTAAAGTGGTTTCCCTTCTGCAAGCCAGTCTGGGAGAGAATATTTAAATATTAAATGAAAGCAGTTAAATGAGGAGCAAAGAAAAATCTGATACTTTTTATCTTTAATTTCTCATAATCATTCTCAGATTTACTAAATGCAACTTGGATTTACATGATACCACACAATTTCAATGAGATAATAGACTTCTCTTCTGCAGGACATTTACTTTTCTTTCTTCTTTTTTTTTTTTCCTTTCTTCCTGTTTGATTAGTTTATCTCTGAAATACAATGAAAAATTTTCTCCTTTCCAAGACACTCACTAGTAATTCTGTAATTACTGGTCTCTGGCTGAAACAGCTAATGTTAAACAAACCAAGCAAAACAACAAAAATTAAACTCCAAATCAAAAACCAAAACCAACAACAAAAAAGGAATTAGCAAGAAAAATTAATAAATTACCAGTTTTCAAAGAAACAACTGTAAAAGTACTCAAAACTCATGGTAAACCTTTCCCCAGGATCATATGCTGAATCATCAATAACAGGTTAAGAAGTTGAAGACAACAGTGGAACGCAAACCATGGGAACATGCATAATTTAAAATTATAAACTGAAATAGCAGAGGTTAAAGTTAAAAATAGATAATTTACTCCTTAAAAAAACCTCTGTCATTTAGTACACAGTAAAATCTTATTTAAAAATTGTGAGTTGCATCTTTTTTGAAGAATAACTTCCAGCTACTTTCCACACAATGGGCATGTTATGTGAAAGTAAAAACCTCTTTTATATACATCAATCTAATCCAAAGCATTAATACCACAGTAAAAAAGCACTGCTAAATTTGGTTACCTCATAACATTGACTGTATCACCTTTGAGATAGAAGACTCAGATTTTTACACCACAGTCAAGGGTGACCCTTTAAACCTGATAACCACAATGACTGGTATAATAAATTATGATCTATGACAAAATCAATTATTTTGATTTTAGGTAATTTCAACACTCTTCAGCAGAATGTTGTGTTGGACAAATGCATTAAAGAATTAAAACCAGCTCATGTGTATTATGAAGTAATAAATTACAAACATGTAATTATAAAATAATGTATATTAAAATAAAATATTTTAACAGTGCTTCTGTAATGACTCTATCATTAAACCTGCTACTTAATACTGAGAAATACTATGTTAGATTTAAGAACAATATGGTATTAAAAGATTCAATGAATTATTAAGAATGGTTCAAAAAGCTGATATACCTATGTATTTTTTAAAATCTGAAGGCAATTCCTTGGATGGAATAGTATGCTCCTCTGTGATCCATACTTACACAAACAAAATATTGTGACTTTTTCAAATGTCTGAAATATCTGGGCTTTTCCTTTTATATTCTAAACTATATTTCATTTTTTTTAGATATTTCTAAAATCACATGCTGCTTTTATGTATAAACATGCATATGCAGCATTTTGGAATTAGGGATTCATAATAACATTGCTCTATCTTGTGTAATGAAGAGTACAAACAAGCCAACTTTGCAGTTTCTAACTTCATCTCTTTTTGAACTGTGCCCATTCAAGTATGAATACTTACACAAGTCAGAGCATTCATCTCCATATTTGTTGGGTTTAAAAGGAGCCCTTGCAGGAACTTTATACTGGGGGAAAAAAAGGGAGGTGGCAAAAGAGAGTCCTCCCCATAGGATGTCAGCTGAAGTAAATGTTAATCTAAAATTAAAGTACCTGATAAAACTGCAAGGCTCCAGAGTAAAAGACTGAAACATAAATTGTAGTGTGGATTGCTTGATAAAATCAAGTGCCCATTCCAGTGCCTGTAGATAGTCAACAGAAGCTAAGAATGAACTGCAGGATCTTCCTGCTCATCTAAGATGGTTCTGGGCCTTGCTCCTGTTGCTCTTCTGAAAGAGAACTTTCCCTTTTGAGTCACAGGGGTAATGACAAATTCCTTCTATATCATCTTAAGTTATTTTTATACAAATATGATGAACAAAATATTTATCTGCCTATTGGTCTGCCATGTGAAAACACAAAATGTCTCAAAATAAGGCAGATAACTCTTGTGTTAATAAATTGTAGCCCAGTGATTGATACCATTGAGACCTCAGCACAATATGCACATACAGCAGACTGTATAACCATGTTCTGGTGACATTAACTATTAGCTGATTCATCTCTTACCTCGGGCACTTACCTCTGAGCCATCCCATTGCAGCTTTCACTTTTTCTGTAACTGTATTTAGGGTAAATACATGCAAATACCTATTGGGGGATCCCACCTGAAAACTGTATTTAAAAATAATGTGACATATTAGGGACTGTAAGAACTTGTTCTTCACTGCACCTTAAGAGAAAGTATAATTTAGTTATATAGATACTTGCATGTTTTCCTAAAGTTCATTAAATATTGTCTTTGTTTTTTACAAAAGAAATTACCTCCTTATTAAGACAAAACCCCACTGGTTTTCCTACGCAATTGTATGAAATCTTAAAAGGATTAATTTAAAAGTTTGACTACTTATTTCATTAGTGTTCCAGTAGAATTCTTTAATTAAATGCATTTCTCCAGGGAATTGTTAGTAGTGCTTAATTTACAATTTAAGACAGACATTCTTTTTTACACTGGAGAGGCAGAGTGAGTTGTATTTAAGTGGAATGTTTGTAATATCATGCCATGGAAATAAGTGTATGAATCGTGCTGTCTTACAAAACTTTTCATCCTTGTGAGAAAGTAAGAGAGACAGTGACAGGTAACATATTTTGGAGCTAAATTAGTTATTCTTAGATACCATGAAAATATTAATTACTGTAGACCTGGTTCAAAAATGACATTTATTTATAATGTCTTATAGAAAATGAGTTTGAAAGCTGCATGCAGTTTGCTAACTTTCAAGTCAACATAGCTGTATCTGGCACACAAGTTATTTATGTAGAATACACAGCAAAGCTACAAGTAAATATATGATTGACTGAAAACTAGATTGAGATGAGAGTTAAAGGGGGAGACTGAATAAGAAACAGAAGTCTAGCTTGATCAGCAGGTGTAAATCAACAAAATTTCATTGAAGATGTTGGATACACATTTATCGGTCCAAATGAAATCTTATTTTAATTATTAGCTTCTAGATTAATGCAGTTTAGACTTTCATTGTATAGTTCAGTTCTTAATCTTGAGATGGGTAGAAAGGGGAAGGTTGACAGGAGATGGAAAGAGTACATATATAAGGCAAGTATGACATACTCTCAATGGAGATACTTGGATATTAATGGATAAGATTGCAGACGTAACTCTTGGTAAAACTGATTCATTACAAATACAGATCTAAAAAGCTCCACTACTAAATAGCAGGTCAACATCTGACAGTAGAAATCTAAATAGTTTCTGAGGACCTGAAATCACATGACAAAAGTACTCAGAGACATCCTCTGCCACGGTAGAATTCATTCAGTATCATACCTGGCTTTGGCTGGGATGGAGTTAATTTTCCTTATGGTAGCTTACAGGGGCTATGATGTTTTTGTTATTGTTGATCAGCCCTTGCACAAAGTCAAGGCCTTTTCTGTTTCTCACACAATCCCACTGGTGAGGAGTCTGGGGGTTTACAAGGAATTAGGAGGGGACAGAGCTGGGACAGCAAATCCCTACTGACCAGAGAATATCCCATAGCATATGGTGTCATGCTTATCAATAAAAACTTTGGGGAAGATGGATGAAGGAAGGGATGTTCAGAGTGCTGTCATTTGTCTTCCCAAGTCACTGTTACAAGTGAAGGGAGACCTGCTTTCCTGGGGATGTCTGAACACTTGTCTGACAATGGGAAGTGGTGAATCAATTCCTTGTTTTGCTTTGTTTGCATGAGCAGCTTTTGCTTTACCTGTTACACTGTCTTTATCTCAACTCAGAGGTTTTCTTGCTTTTACCTTTCTGATTCTCTCCCCCATCCCACTGTGGCTCAGCGGGTGACTGACTGTGTGGGGCTGAGCTGCCAGCTGGGATCAAACAACCGCAGTACTGCATGTGGTTCACACAGCCAGTCCCTGCCTATTATTGCACAGGCTTTTATGTCTATTATGGAACCACTGGCCTTGCTTGGGTGTTTTTCACTGCTTCCAGAAGTCAGTTGTCTTATGTAAGAGCCTCCCTCTCACCAACACCTGAAACTATCTGGAGTGTTTTTCTTGTTCTGTGTACATGGAGTTTTACTTTTAGGAAACTGTTATCAAAGTATTCTAAATGAGGCAAAGTGAATGCTTTATACTTCAGGATAGTATGTTAGCGTGCATTAAGGTTGCCATTTCTCCAAGAGGATAACTACAAATACAGAGAGTCCTTGACTATTGTTTACATGAATAAGCTGTTACCAGGTGAAAACTGTTTCAGTTTCTAGTTTAAAATTCATGTCCTGTCATTTAAGTCCTACAACATTTCTTCATAGTTAAGAAAAATATGTTAAACCTCAGTATTTTTAGTACCCATTTCCTGTAAAAAGTAAACTATTTCTTTCCAAGGCCTGAGCTCATGGAAAAATAATCACATCTCTTTAAAGTCATAGCTAGGACAAAATTTAGTATTATTAAGTCAATAATGTTAAAATTACTTTCAATTTCCATCTTTTAAATGGCCTTTCATTCAGTGTGCATATGCAAATTTTGACAGAGGTCTTCATCGTTAAATGAAGAGTTTGCTCTTGCACAGGACAGTTTTTAAAATTATGTTTCAGCTTTCTCAGTGTATTCTGCATCAGCCTACTAAACTGACGAGCCTCAAGTTTAGCTATTCTATTTTAAAATTGTAAAACTTTATTAGCAAAGCAGACAAGCAGTTCAAAAAGTAATTAATTCCAGGGCTTAGAGTAAACTGCTATTTTAATTAAAAGAACACTAAATACTAATGTCGTGATTCTTTGTACTTAGAACATGAAATAAAGTCTAAATCAATTACATGTAATACATTTTAAATGCAATTTGAAATATATTAAGGGCATATGTCCTGTTCCTGCTATTTATAAACTGACTTGAAAGAAAAAGACCATATGCCATATTCATTGGTTATGTTGCACCATTTCTCACATGGATTCTCTTCCATGCTGAGTAGGAATGTCAACTGGTACACAGTAGGTCTTTCCATCATAATTACACTGCATAAGATGCCAGACCTCAGTTGTGCAGTTATGACAACTGCCAGCTATAGGTCCACAGGGTGTGTAAGGTGCACAACACTTCTCATTTGAAGCTCTGAAGTGCTTTCTAAGCTTTCTAAATTTACAACTTCCAGTTTGTCCAAACTTTTGATTATACAGAGGGAAGGCACTTTAAATGTGAAGAAGCACTGTTCAGAGCACTGGAACAGGCTGCCCAGAGAGGTTGTGGAGTCTTCTTCTCTAATGATATTCAAATCCCACTTGGATGTGATTCTGTGCAATCTGCTCTAGGTGAACCTGCTTTAGTAGTGGGCTTGAACTAGATGATCATCAGGGGTCCCTTCCAACACTAATCATTATATGATTCCTTGATTCCGTGATTCCATGATTCTGTGAAAAAAGAATTTTAAACAGTTTGGTTTGTACTAAAATTTTACTTCTCACCTTTGGTGATTCAGTCTCCTTATGAAGTAGTTGAAGTCTCAGCAGCAATGTCTGCATTGTCCCACAGAGCACAGCATGGTGGGTCTCAGGCTAGCACTGATCCCCTCACTGCCAAACAGAAATCTCCAAAAGCATAATTATTATGGCTTGAGGAAACTTTAGCTAAAAGGCTTCCATGAGAAATAGGGTTTATTCCCTAGAACAGGAAGCTCTGTGTGCTACATGATTATATCAGCACTGCTCAGGGATAGCTCACGTATTTATGTCCAGAGCTCCTTTGCATAACACAGATCTGCCTTATTACCTATGCCTGTGATGTTATCTCACCCCATAGTTGAACTGCAGTAATGCAGTGTACCACAAAATTTCTCATGTAGACAAAATTCCAGCTGGGGCAAGAAGAATTAAGAGGAACATATTTTTGACAAAAACACAGACTAGGCTAGTACTTCCTTCTCTGTGAGACTTGCTCTCCCTGTATTTGCTAGTTCAGTTGCTACTTTATGGCCAGGACCCAGCAAAACTACTCAATTCAATTCAAATTCTGTGGAGGAAAACAGAAGATGGACTTAAATCTTCTAGTGAAAAAAAAAAAAAAACCCACAAAAAACCAAACCAAACAACCAGAAAACAACAACGACAACATTTTATTGCAGATTATGTGTCTAGTCTGCAAGAGTGTCAGATAAAATTTAAGAAACTGACAAAAACTTTTATCATCCCTGTGAAGCAAAGGACAGAACAATACTCCCCTTTCTCTCCAGTTACAAGGTCCAGCACTTTGACCTTGCCTTTTCTAACACTCTTTTAAAGAGTTGGACAGAAAACCTGTATCTGAAATCTGAGAAATTCTGGTTCCAATATTGTTTTTTCCTGATTTAGACTGCAGGCTTAAACTAGAGGTGTTGCATCCTACCTAATCATCAAGAGGTTGACCATAGACTTTTGGTTTATGTATTTAATTTTCCTGAAAAAATCTAATGCTGGACATAATAAACTTTTCCCAAAAGGTGTTTGCATGAAACTAGCTCATTGCCACAGTAAGTTTCACTTCAACAAGTCATTAGGTATTAATTAAAAAAAAAAAAACCTAACCCAAACCAACCAACTAACTAACTAACCAAACCAACCCTCTGCTGTCAAACTGCTGCACTGAAAAAATCCTAGCTCATACAAAATAAAAGATAACATGTTTGTAAGCTAGAAAAAAGCAGAAAGCATTCCACTGTATACTCAAAGCAATGAG
Organism: Acropternis orthonyx; assembly: GCA_035583155.1. Taxonomy (NCBI): domain Eukaryota; kingdom Metazoa; phylum Chordata; class Aves; order Passeriformes; family Rhinocryptidae; genus Acropternis; species Acropternis orthonyx. The sequence continues at coordinate 94,966,634 of JAWWEU010000081.1, read as the reverse complement.
GCATCAAATACTCAGGGTTAGTCAAATACTCAAATTATATAAGTCACACTAAGTGGTGCAACACAAAAACCCTGTCAGAGAGTCCGTGAGATTTCTTCATTTAAGGTGTGAGGAAGGAGCTACTACAGACTTAGAGACTGAAACTCCAAATGTAAAGCATAAATATCCATTCTAAGGGTATTATTTAGTTTGGCTTCTAAATTTCCATTACCAGCAGAGAGACCTAGAGAGGGATGTTCAATCATTCATTCTCTTCTCAGAGAATGAGTTTAACCATCCAATGAGTTGTACATTCACTGCTGCAGGATCAGTGAAACTTGCTTTTGATGTACTGCACACTTGAGTAACTGTTCTTTGCCAGCAGATAAAATTTTATGTCAGCATCTTTTATATGGGAGAAAATTTTATCAGTATTATCATGGTATTATATGAAAAAAATTGTTTTGCAAGCTACACTACTGTCATGTGACATGTTAATGTTGGCCCAGTATTACCAATATGAGCACAAATCCTGGAAGGTGTATGAAGGCTTATCTCAAGTTTTTCAGTATTTTTTATTTTTAGGGTCCATTCTCAGTCTCTTATACTTTTCTAAGCTTTATCCACCTATGTAGGCTTTTTTCTGCCAAGTATCTGATTCTGTCTTCACATTTTGTAAAAATATCAAGAATGGTTGCGCCATTTCTCAGTCTAATGTAAAGAAATAAAATTCTGCTAATTAATCCTTTGTGAAATTTTTTTCACTGAAAAGCTTTATATAGGCCTTACTTTAAATGGAAGAATATTAATTTCATTTAAAATTTTTGATACATCATACTATTAATAAAAGTATTAAAAGTCTATGCAAATTTGACCAAATTAAGAGACAGAAACACATTAGTGCTATCTTCCAGCCAGTAGAAAGAAAGGAGGAAGAAAATAGAGACTTGAAAAGACTAATACCATAACTGAAAATGTGTTTCTTCTAGATGGTGCTATTGCTTTGCTCTTGTGGGAAAAAATCTTTATAAAAAAAATAGATTGTGGTAAATTAATCAAGGTTTATATTATTGTAATACATATGAGACATTATTAGGATATGAAATAATCACATACATAGCATATCTAACTTTTAAATGTATATTATATTTACGTTTTCAGGTACTTTTAGTGGTAATTTTCAATTTCATACATATTGGCATAACTAAATTACATTGCAGCAATTCATGCTATCATTTGATTTAATATTTAAAATCCATACCAAAATGAGGCTTTGACCACACAAAAAAATTTTTTCTATTGGCAGTATTAAAAGGCTTGAAAGACAGAAGATACTCCTAAAACCCTCCTGGATTTGCATATACATATTATTAATTAGATGACCTGCACAGCAGTCAGAATTGAAAGAGGCCTCCAAAGATCAAACAGGAAATGGTATATATCAGAGAAATGCTCTTTGTAGCATACTGCTCAATTCCTAAATATCAGAATGTGTTCCCTTCTGTTCAGATGCCTAATTTCTTTTATGGATTTAAGAATAAAGGCTTCAATGGAAATAAATTGAGGGATTTAGTAGTATAAGTGTTCAGAAAAGCTGTAGTTCAAAATCACTTACCTGGAAAAAATCCCAGGAAGACAGCATTTGTGTAATCTATTCAAAACATTATATGGCTCCTTTACTGCAGTCTGTGAGCATCTCAAAGCTGTTATTGTATTTATTTTCAAATCTTCACAGAATTACAGGAAAATAAAGCTGAGAGGGGCTTTAAGAGGTCACTGAGTTCCCTGGCACAAGGCAAGAAGAACTAGTCTTTGTCATTCCTGATACATGTTTATGTAGCCAGTCTGTAAATTCTGTACTGAAGTAGACAACCAACTCTCAGTGGGCAATTTGTTTCCATGCTTCAGTAACCCTATTATTGCTAATATTCAGCCTGAATCTTTCTGGGTGCAAATCCGCTATATACTGACAATTTGACATAGGTTAGCTGAGCATTTTTAAGCATCACAAGACCCTGCACTTAAACTGCACTGGTCTAAACAGTGTTGCTGCTCAGTTGAAAATTACTCCTTCAACTAGATTTTGCACTTTAACATTATGATCACTCTCAGAGATCACAAAAGAAAGGTGCAAAAATAGAGATATCCCAAAACATAAACTGCATGTGTAACAGAGTTCCTCCCTCTAAATTACCTGTAGAGGAACAGTTTGCCAAGCTACGGTCTCTGCAAGCTTCTATATGGAATACTTTAGGTGATTTCTCAGTGGTTTATGAAAAGAATTTCAGTTTGTTACACCACTTATGCTGCATGTGGTATAACATGTCAACACAGACCTGAGACATTTGGAGTGCCAAATATTCCTTCTTCATTTCTCTCTTGACTGCCTAATGCAGAACATGAGACAATGCTTCTCACTATTGCTCACCTTGCCCAGTTTTTGGTTGCTGCTTCTCTCTCATTACCCACTTCTACATAAAGCTTTAATAAGTAAGAAAAATTACAAAGTAAACATAAAGGCCTTTATGCTTCAAGCACAGAATATAATATTAAGGCGCATTCTAGCACAATGGCCTATGATCAGAACATGCTTGTTGGAATCTAAATAATTCCCAGATAATCCTTAAATTTTCTAATAAGTTTTCTGTAAATCTCATGAACGACCAGATAATGACATTTGTGAAAATAGTAAAGCAATAATCATCAGAAATCATACCAATTCACATTCAAAATATTCAGAAACTTATCTGCCATACAGAAAATGGAGAAATTATAGGTGAAAACATTTCTGAGATAATTCAAAAGTTAATTTAATAATGCTTTGAGAGTTATAGTGTGCTGATTTTTTTTGTATGATGTCTTTTACAAAATGTATACTTGCCCTTAACTGCTCTTTCAAATGCGCTTTAAAAATGAACCTAAATTCATCACTAAGTTGTCTTTACCCTTACAAAATAAATTATCACAATTTTAAAAGTCCTATTGTACTGCTGTAATTTCCACAGTAGGTCTGAACAAAATCAACATATTACTCATTTCATTTAATGAAATGCTGCATTTGCCAAAAAAATCCACCACAAACCACATTCACATTCTGAGATACAAAATGAGAATTTTAATAGGATTGGTATTGGATTCCATACTGCTTTCAAAATCAGAAATACATGATGTAGTGGAAAAAAGAGTGTGTTCATTTATTTTCCATTGCTTTATAGTTTAATGAAAACTTGACAAGTCAGATATCTAAGGCAGATACAGAAAATATATAAAATATGTGAGAAAACTAAAGTTTTGTCAGGAAAAAAAGATAAATATTATTTATTGGGTTTTCTTACAAAGGAGGTGAGGATTTCCCCTCTCTGAAACTATTCTTTGTGGGTCAACTCGAAGTACTACTTAAACTGGAGCTGACGGCAGGAGAATAAGTAGTGGTGACCATAGCAATGCCAGCTTGTGAAAGAAAGCTGGATAATGATCTGGATAACTCTAGATCAGCCTGAGATCCACAGTGGGCAAAATGGTAGAAACAAGAGGTGACCTGAGGTAAAGTACTGTGTGCTACAAAGAATCAAGACAGCTTATGTAGAGAAAACTCACATCTGATACATCCACCAGACTCCTCCAAGACAGCAATAAACTTGTGAGAAATTAAAAGGCAATTTGGTTAATAAAGTATCTTTGCCTGTATTCTATGCAAAAGTCCCTAGATAAACTAAGTTGTCTAAGGCAAGATTTACCTATGGTAAGAAACAAAACATGGGAATTAGTCATCAGTTTTCACAACTATAGGGACTTCTCAGAGGGACCTTTTTGGGTCTATGTTGTTAAATATGTTCACAAATAAATCTGAAAATTATGTTAGTAAGAACATGATACAGCTCTTCAAGAATAAAAAATCATACAGAAGGGTCAAAGCTGAATGTGAAGTATTAGAGAAGGACCTTATAATATCTGAATGAAGCCTCAAGAAACTGGAAGATAAAGTGGCAGATTAACTCAAATAAAATAATAAAAGGCAATTAATTTTTAAAAAATCACCCAGTGACATCTCATAATAAAAGACTCTGCTTTATTATGATGAATGGAAGAGCTCTTGAAACTATCAGATAGAATTCTCAGCAGTCAAAAAGGCAAAATGAATGTTAACCATCACCAGGAATACAAAAAAGAACAAATAGGAACTCAGTTAAAATGCACATTCTTACTTGCTGCCTGCAGTCCTATTCATCCCATCTCAAAAAAAACAAAAAAAAAACCAAACAAACAAAAAAAAAACCCAACCAAACAAACAAAAAAACCCCCCAAAAACAAAAACAAAACACGCCACCCACAACATTAAAATAAAAAAAAAATCTGGTTTAAAAGTATAAAAACTGTGTTGACAGAAATGGAGTAGCTTCTGTAGATTTGGAGAAAGACTACTGACAGAAGATGGAGGGCCCACAGAATTATTAGTGACACGAAGTGAGTGAATTGGGAGACCTGAAGTATCAGACTCTTATTTCTTTATTTTCTTTAAGAATGTGATCTTGATGGAAGAACATTAAAGAAGATCTTGGTTTGATGCAACACATAATTGTTTTAAATTTTCTTATTAGCATGCCTTTCAGGCTCTGTTCCGAAAACCATTCCAAAAACCAAAAAGCATGTCAAAATATTATTTACATGCAGTCTGTATGATGAGTTTAAAAAGAAGGAAATTTTTACCCAGACTTGGTCATATCACATGACTAGCTGGCCAAGTACTGGCATGCACTGGACTCTTTCACTTGGTGATGCTGGCTCTTTCAAATCTAACTGTTTCTCTGTCATGCACTTAGTTAAATTAACTGAAACAAAAGGCCTGAAAGATCCTTTTTCCCCCCTGCGTACTCTCAAGCAGGTCACAAGGACTTCAAATACTGAGATTCTCAAGCTCCAAGGAAGCCTTTACAAGCAATCTTCTCTTATCTTGGTGACCACAGAGCTCTTGCAATATTCAAGGCTCCTTGAGATGTTTGGAAGTCCCAAGGCCTCTTAGTCCTCCTAAGTGTCCTTGAATGAGCTTAAGAGTCTGGAGTTTTCAGGCTCTTCCTGCTCTAGGATGAGCAGGAAGATCCTCCCTTGACAAAACATCCTTCCTGGGATATCTGGAGTCCATGTTCTAACAATGAGTAGTTACAGTGTGAAAATCCTGGCTTCCAGATTCACTGTCAGTATCCCAGTAAAATCCCGCAGCTGGCGCTTATTTTAAATTTTGAGTAAAAACCTGTAGTGGGATACAAAGCTTTAGTGTTTGAAACATATAGTCGTGTTATTCGATATAATCCATTTACGTTCCCAGGGGCAAAATCATATCTTAATCAATACAGGGATTGAACTGTTAATTCAGCAACTCAGGTCTACTACATAGTGATGTGAAGAGTGCAAGGAAACCTTAGCCAACTAAACAAAACCCACAAAGCTCAACAGATTAACATTCATTTCACAGAACTTTAAAGAAAAATTAGCAGCTTGGCTATAATAAAAGCTGTGCTTTGAGTTAAGTCTTTTCTCTGTTCCATAATCCTGAGTAAAATAGAGCTTGTTTATTTTTTGTCTTTTTTCATAATGCCACATTAAATCCCCCTATTTAAAAGAGAAATAACAAAATTCCCTTGCTTTTTATGACTCAAGGTGCAAAAGGAAAGAAATACAAATAATTCATAAGTTTTGCTGTTACGTATTCATAAGTTTTGCTGTTACTTAGTCCTCAATGTACTCTGCATTTATATGTATTTTGAGTGCATTCAATGAATTATATTCCCAAAATCACAACATATAATGCAATACTCTTACCTAAGCATTAGGGAGGGTGGGGGAAAGGCAAGCTATGTAAATTACTGTTTTCAAAGTCAGACTCTTATCCTTAATCACAGTCAGAATTTCCAATTACAGACTTACTGGATTCTTCTTTTAAAGAATTTTAATTTTTGACACTCCAGTCTGGAGGAGAGCAAATGTTCTACTACCTTATGACCAATTAAATGAAGAGAGAACTTAATGGAAAGAAAAATAGAAGCATGGTGAAGAGGCCAGCTTGTAAGTTTATTTTATTATGTGCCTTACAGTTGTCTTAGATGAAATGGAAATGTTTGCTCCATTATGAACTGACATTTTTAAGAACTGCACTAATAAGGCCTGACCATATTCCAGAGCAAGCAGAACTCTTTCTGGAGTGTGTGTCGCAACTGTGCTTTCATTCTCCAACAGTGCAAAAGGAAGCCCCTTCTGTCTTGAAAATCTAACATACCTATCCCATCTGCCCTTCTCAAAGTATCATATAGATGTGGACCATCTGATTTGAATCACATGGCTGAGCTTGATGATTTGTCATATTTTCACAGGTAAAATAAACACATTTAGAAAAAGAATATGTATCTCTGCATTGTAGTTGTGTCTCATTAATTACAGGAATACAATAAGATTTTTAAATTTATGAAATTGTGAAACAGTTGTGTCTAGATGAATAGTGCAAACTGTGACTGTTACAGTACACTTTGCAGAAAATAACTTTGACTGGATTACACTGGACTAAATTCTTAACAACTATTAATTAACAACCATCTCACTGCACTGGAAATTATGAAGAACTTATCTTCAACATTAATGTGGCATTAAGCTATTTCAGAGACATCATAAGAGGAAACTTTGAATGAGGATGGACAATCATTTGCCACATATGCTCACTAAGCACATAGAAGTACAAGGTGTCTTTAACCTTTAAAGTTGCAGAATCCTGACATGCATCAAAAAGATGCAGAACACACAATGAGACATGTGAAGATAAACAGATTTAAATTACAGACTTAAATTGCAGACTAATCACTTACCAAAATACTGCCAAGATGACTTTGTAATCAATTGACTATGTGAAGAAAATTATTATACAAAAGTTTGACAGTGGCCAACACACTTTGCAAAAATACAACATATGTATCACAGTCTTTTCCTCATGGCTGCCCATACTAATGGTACAGGGTGAGGAAAACGACGAGGGACAACAGTCTGACAATAAGAAAGTGTAGTTAATCACTTTATGCAAGCTACAAAAACCTGTTCCTCTGGCCTTGAGGTAGTGAAATGTGACTAATTAGTCTTCTCTGCTTTGACACCTACAGTTGAATGTCCTTGGGGCAAGCAATGTGTGGCAATTTATGTAGTAGCTTGAAAAATGAGATTATGAGATATATCTAGGTTTTTGACTAGTTTCCATGTGGTCAAAAGAGTGTCTTACATTGTCACATTTATTAATATAACACAGATTTATATTAAAGTGAAACCTCCAACTTAATCAATGTTAAAGCAAAGTCTTAACCTTTCAAATAGTTCTCTGAAGGGCTAATTTCTCAACAGTAAGGTAAAACCGATAAAGAATCTGTTTCAACTTTACTAGTAGAAGACGAAAGAAAGTCAGGGTTAATGTTTTTGATTTTGCACTGATTTCAAAAACCAGAGACCATTTATCCTCCAAGTGAATTCTGGTTTCATAGATGATCGAACAATGATGGAGAATCAGCTGGAGCAAGTAGTTGTGGTAGCTTTAGTCATGTCTAGTTGGGTTTTGAATATCTTCAGGAGAGAAGACATCACTGTCCATTTGTGCAACCTGTTTCATTTTACAACCACTCTCAGGGCAAAGAAAGTGTTCTTCCATCTGATCATTGCACACTGTCACCCAGCATTCCTGAAAGAATTCAAGGATATTCTGTTTGTGCTGGTGAAATGGTCCTTGACTTTCAGGAAGATGCAGTGCAGCCTATGGCAGTCATGATCAGGTCTGCAACAAGGGATTTCAGAAAGAGTTTTTGTATTTAAAATAAAGAAAAAATAATTAGCAGATAGATCCTAAAAAATAATTTCTGAGCCTGAGTCAGATAAAGGTAAAAGTGCTTTGGAGCCTTATTCAGACATATCCAGAGTAAGAAAGAAAGCAAAGAGGTCAAAGTCAAATGTGTCTTTGGTATCTTTTCATAGGAATACAAGAGAGATACAGGACACTTGGGTGCCTCCTTGAGAAACAGCAATAAGAAGCAAAACAAATTCCCTCTTACCTGTATGTACTGTTTTGGGTGTGTGCAAACATCATATTAGAAGCAGGGATCTATACCATCTGTTACTCTGACTTGTGATGCCTCAGAGCTTTTGATTTTTAATTTTATAGATTTTAGAAGTTAGTGTAGTTTTAATGTAACAGTAAAGTAACTTCAGTAGCTTAATGTTTACACATACCAACCCCATCCTGTATCAATCCCTTGAAACTTCAGTAGTTGTTTAGTCTCCATTCCAAAGTAGAATTGCAGAAGAGCGCCATGAGGCCTGCACCAGAAGATAAAGACATGGACAGAAAGACACCAAATCTGGAACTTTGAAAGGCCTCCAAGGACCTGATACGCTGCAAAGAAGACGAGGGTGATGAAAGAGGGGTCCCATACCACCAGACTCAATTCCTGACAGGGCGTGCCAGGGGTGGGACGGGCAGGCCCGGGAGGAATAACAGAATGAGATTGGATGGAGATTATTATAAAATCATGGAACCTGGGAACTTTGGGGAGATCCTGTGGATATGTATTCCTGGAGCCTGGAGGTTCATTAAAGCTTCTGCTCTCCTTATCTCCTACTAAATTTGCCTGGAGTTTTTTCTCCTCAGTCTTGTAAAGCTGGAACTGACTCATAGTAAATCTTCATCATCATGTACAAACTATCTGAATATTTTCAGACCAAATAATTCAAAAGATAAGAGCTTGAGCTATGTGTACTCATTGGGGCCTACACACACACACAAAAGTACATGTACATAGATATATATGTACAGACAAATATAAAAAAGTTCAATAACCATTTCAGAGTTGGTACTACCATGATGGCAGGAGCTTTGTTGAATTGTGGGATGTATGTGCATTCTTTTAAAAGAAATTTTCACTGATTTTCCATAGCAAGGAGTAGTTAAGTCCGTGTGTAATGTTAGTGTTCATTATTTTAATGAGAATAATTCAAACTCAAACAAGAAAATAATGTGAATTAGAAGAGAATGACAGAACAGAGGCATTTTTAATCTGATCACTAAGTATAAAGCTATCTCATGGAGAAAGTAAGTAGTAATAATAATAATTAAAAAACTAATAAATTAAATACAATGTGTATCAGTTTGTTGCTCATTTTTAAAGGAGCAAATCCAAGTCGGTATATTTTGCAAAAGACAACTCTATAGACAGGCCACAGTGTTCAGCTGTTGTGAGGGTGGTGGTTCATTTACTCTGCCCAAGAGACCTAATTTCTGATGAAGCCTGCAGCTATTCAGGGTTAATAGTCTTTTCTTATTTCATTATGCTTTTGTGAACTGCAAAATTTTTCAAGGTAAGTAGGCTAAGAACTATTCACAGATGTTTGCAGCTGAAGATCATTTCCTCATCTCTTTCCTTGCCACTTTTCTGCAGCAAATAAAATAAGATCTAGAACCATACTCTGCAGTTTTCAACAGTTCTTTTAAAGATAGAATTCTGAAAAAAAGCCATAATTCAGTTGCAGCAGCAGAGAAATGGTTTCATAAAATACAGGAAATTTTGTGTTCTTTCAAGGCCACAAAAATATAGTACATACTCACTGACAAAAATGTATTTGATATAAGTTTTACCATTGATTTAATGCATAGATTAGAACACACTGATTTTCAAGATTAGTAGTAAAAATTGACATAAACTGTAAAGTCTGTGGTAATATTCTTATTTGATTTTGGCATATTTCTAGCCAATTGGAAAAAAAACCCCAAACAACACTGTTATTCTAGTAAACAAACTGTGAATTATTATTTTTAAATCATCAATTTTTGTTCTAGGTAAGTATCACAGTGCCTCTGGACAAGCATTATGTAAATGTTAACTGTTTTTACCACTAGGCAGGTATTTCTAATCACACTTGAGAACCCTTGATCATGTAAAGAATTTTGTTAATATTTAAGGAAAGAACTGCTCCTTCTCTGGGCATTTAGAAACTACTGTTGTCAAAAACTCATGTCTGCAAAATGCTGAATATTGTTCCATGGGGTCAAACTTTTTCAAATCTCAGAGAGCCCTTTTGCCATGATTTTATCAGAAATCCAGCCTTTCTTTAAAAAGCAAATTTCTAGCCTCCAGATAGCAGAGACAAGACTAAGAATTTAAATCTCAAGATCTTAAAAGATAAATAAAAAGGCACTCAAATTTATTATTTTTGCCTTCTCCCATTGTGGGGTTAATCTAGGTAATTTGGGGGTTACTCTAGGTCATTGGGGTTACAGTCTTCAAATTTGAGTCTGGTACTACTGAGATGACTTGAAGGAAAAAAAGAAAAAAAGACAATGATCTAGATTAACCGCAAAATGACCCAGAGTAAATCCAAAATTACCTAGAGTAACCCCAAAATGATCTAAAGTAACCCCAATGACCTAGAGTAACCCCCAAATTGCCTAGATTAACCCCACAATGACCTAGAGTAACTCAAATGACTTAGAAAATCCTCAAAATGCTAACTGGTTGACCTAAAGTAATTCAAGTGACCTAAAGCAACCCCAAAGTGCTCTGCAGAGAGTGAGTTTGACCCACAGTAACCCCAATGACCTATAGTAACCCAATAACCCAGAATGACCTCAAAATTACTTCTGTGACCTCAGTGTCTCCCAGTTAGGAATGTCTAATGCATCCCTAAATGATTTTAGAAGAGCAGTACTAGTATCTTCCCATTAACAAATCCATGTATATAGGTCAATTGAAAATGAGTCAATAAACCATCAAACTTTATAGAAAGAATAAACCATAAGTTAAGATTTTCCAGAGACTGTGCTTAAATAGACAAAATAAACAAGGCAATTCCTTAAATTGTAGGCAGACAGAAATTTCTTGATTGGAAAGAGGAATAAGAAAAATTGTCTCAGTGCTGTGTGACATAGGTTTCTAACATCCAGAGAAGTCAACTGTCACAAACATTCCAAGTTAAATTACCCAAATATACATTGGATTTATTGTTTAATTCCACTGTATTTTCTGTGCATTTCATTTCAGCAGATTTTCTGTCAGTAAAAAGTCAGTATTCTATTTCCAGCTGCACTGAAGTAATTGCAAAAGTCATTTCCTTATATTGTACAGGTGAAGTGAAAAACACCAGAACTCCTTTAACATCTGCAGTTCAGTAACTACTGTATAGTAGTTGTGCCATCTAAAAGTCCTCCTCTTTCCATGACCAACGTAGTGGTTCAGTTCTTACTGACAGTAAGTGAGGAGTCTGTCTCAAGGATTCTACGTCTTCTTTGCTTTAGATTATTAGGCTTATTTCAGTGTGAAATGCTAGCTTTTGGCTGCAAAGATCCCACCATATCTTGTCATAATCTGATTTCAGAAAGGGATTTATTAAACCAACAAATATAAATCTAACAAAAAGACATACTGGCAGACAATGTTTCAGCTGTTGTTGATCTTATTTCTCTTCAGGCCTTTGGCAATGAGTGTAAACTTACAGTGGCTTTTCTCTGCCTTGATTATTACAGGCAGATCAAACTAAAATTTAAATAACTCTTGTTTGTATTTACAAAAACAGTATTTGTTTATATTTATTTTCTCTAATAATACTTTGATAATTATCTTTTCAGATTGTCACACATACCAAAGAAAGATTTTTTGCTATCATAATCCATTATACACAGTTTAAGTTCTCCACAGTATCAGACATTAAAGTGGTCTTTTTTAATATATATTTTTAATTCTTTCATATTTTTCTGTTCTTAGATGAGCTGCAATAGCACTTTGTTAGAGCTATGACACATATGTGGGATAGGAGAGGTATGCTTTTATTTTTTTTTTTTCAATCAGATTCAAAAGAAATCTGGAAGCTTTAGGAAAAAGAGAAAATAAATAAAAAAAGTGAGTATAAAAGTATGCTTTAAAATATATCCATTATCTTTTTTCATATTGCTGAGATATTAACAATTAATTGGTTCTTGATTTATTTCCTCAAGCTGCTCTTACTAATTTCAAGAATATTAAAGTTATTCAGCCTTTGCAAACCTTCCTGTCATCTTGATAATTTGATTAAGACATTTTTTTAACCTCAAACAATTACTGTTGTGTTACACAGCAGATCCCTGGTAGCTCCACTAAGCCTGCAGTAAACATATGCTATGACAAATGAAATCATAAAAATGTATAGTTTGATTAAAATCTTGATTATACTGGAATAATAGGAAAAACATGGTTTTGCTATTTGCATTTCTTTCCAATCAATGATCTAGCAATATATTTTAAAGGTAAATTGTTTAAGTTGTCATACAAATAATATTCTTTTATAATTGATGATAAATTTGCAATTATTCCTTCAATCTAAGACTTATGTTTATTATCCATTTATATAAGTGCGTGTGTGTGTGTGTGTTCATAAATACAGAGTTTGTCATTGACATCAGAAAGTCTGGTTTCCTTTTGCACAGGGAAACTGCTTTTAGATACAGGTAGATACAGACCACTGCCAAGAGGAAATATTGCTTAACTGCAAATCATTTTCTTTGTCTAACTTTGTCTTTCCATATGGAAACTCTAGTCCAACTTCCTCTAAATTGCTGTACTTGCAACTGTAGCGTAGTAAGGAAAAAAATGCACATAGAATAAAAAAAGATGTTCTGAATTGACATGGGAACTCTTGGTTCAGTGAGAGTTGAAAAGAATATAAAAAGGTGGGTTTAAGGGTACTCTTTGCTCCTGTTAACAACGTATTTCAGATGAGACTGAAATTACAGAAATGAAAAGGGATGTTAGTCATTTGTACTTTCAAAGATTTTCATGATGGTTAAATTGTCTATTCCAAACGTTAGTGTCACACATTAGGATTGTGCATGACTCAAAATGCATTTTGCAAAATACATATTAAAGCTGGTCCTTGCTTTCTTCTCAGAGGCAGTCTGGTAGGACCTGGGTATTAGTCATTGAAGATAGGGAAGGAGAGTGGATTCCTTATTTCCTAGACAAAATGTGTGGTGGCCTTGAGGCTTTAAATTATGTAAGAGATAGTATTTACACCATAAATGACATCACTTCTGATTCAGACATCTTGGTATACTAGTTAAAAAAAAGATTATAATTCAACAAGAGCAAGTAATAAGGTAGCTGTCTGCAAGAGATGTCCTTGCTTCACTATTCAAGAATAACAAGAGTTCTCAGTGAAACTAAAAATATTCACTTTTGTTTTTCCTTCTATAAAGAGTTAGTTAAATATGAGCAACAATCCAAATCCTTAAAATAGTTAATGGTCATTCAAACTCAATGAAAACATGAAGAGGATTTGTCATTCGTTCTGTATAATTTAATATCTTAAATGCAACCTCTTATTACATGTATAGTAGATTTCATCAAACCTTTAAGGTTTTCAGCTCTCTCTGTGGTCATGTTTGAACCTGCAAAGCCCTTAATGAGGTATAATAAGATGTGATTTCATAGTACTGAAGTAGGATAAGTGTAAGTCTGAAACAGGACTTAGGTTTGTGTCATCTGCTAACACTCCACAAATAAGTAATTCAATGTTTAAAAGAATTGCCTACTGCTTTAAATCAAATGTCATCCTGACTGTACTGGGCAATGACAAATGTGATTCTTGGGGTATCCTGTGACAAGCTGACTCTATGGCAGTGGCATACAGCTACCATATAATATTCTTAACAGGATCGAAATCTTTCTTTGCTCCTAAATGATGGGGTGCAACTCATAAAGACTATTATCACAAGGGAAATGCAGTTTTATGATGTCAGTCAGCCATAAATAACTCACAATTAATTTTAAAATCAGAATTTAGAAAATAGATGGACATAGAAGATCGTGATGGGCAGGAAAGGCGGGGAAAAGAAGGAAAGTGTAGGAGAAGACAAGGTAAGCCTTGGGCCTCATATGTTCCAGGTGAGAACTCCAGGTGGATTGTAGATTGTAAGAAAAGCATGCATTCCCTCAAATATTGCCTAAAGGGGTACAGAGGTGGTGCTGGTAATACCTTTTGAACCAAGAAACACATTACCAAACTGTGAATGTCACAGGACTCTTAGTGTAGATGTAGCATCAAACAGTGATCAAGTTCTGTCAGATTGGCATTAAAATTCATTACTTTGGGTATCCTGGAACCTCTTCAGCTGTGAGGAGATATTAAAGATCAAAACTTTTGATTTTGAAATCTAAAATGGCAATTACCAGTGAATAATCTTTGTCTCACTAGTCTTATCTCTGTCTTAATTTAAGACATCAAAAACTGTTAAAAATAAATAAATTCTAGCACTCTTCTTTAGGGTTCTGTGACCCTTTTAAAATAGTTTAACATATTCATTTCAATTGATTTCATGACCCTTTTAGGTATGAGAGGCTCCTAAATGATGATCTGCATAATTGTACTTAAAGTTTCCTTCACATGTTAGTTTTCCTTACAAACCCATCTTGGACTACTGCTCTACCAAGTAGTGATGTCACTCACTGAGAAAGGCAAATCACCTATTGTGAAACTCCTCGCCCTGCAGGACATACTGGGCATTCCCACCTGAAACTTAGCATATCTAATCTTGGGGGTTTGGGACTCCTGGTACTGCTCATTGCATCCAGAGGAGGACCAGAACCTCAACACGACTGTGACTGCTGTTCTCAGCCAGATTGTGACCATCATCCTCACCAACAGGTTTCCCTTTCATAGAATCATAGAATCAGCTATGTTGGAAGAGACCTCCGAGATCATCAAGTTCGACCCTTGATCCAACACCACTCATGGTCACGGCACTAAGTCCTTTTACTTTGTACTCAGAGGGACCACATGGCTCTCAGCACAGGGACTAACGATCACCATTCTGTTTGTGCCCCAGGGTGTTGAGTTATACATCTGGGTTTTGTGGGTTAAAACCAATTTTTATGTGTATCATTGTATTTATTACAATCTTTTTAGTAAATTGTAACTCTGACTTGTAATCTCATGAGTCAGGTTCATTTATCCTTTAAACCAGCACAGTTGCCCTGGCATTTCACTCAGATGTTCTGTGAGTAGTGGGCCAAAATTTAATTTCTCCCAAAATTTCAAAATTTGATTTTAATAACCCTACACCTTCTAATATGAAAACGTCAACCTTAGGTGATTTAACTTAATGATGAAGTTCAAAAGCTAATTCTGGATCTGATTTCTACTTCTGAGGTTTGAACTATGCTAAACCCCTCTACGTTTCATTTTCCCAGTGCATCATTTCTTGCCTATGGCTTGCTCTTGTTTCATGATCAGATTTTGTTAGCAGTGCTATTGTTTTCAACTTTTTAACCTTCAAGAAAGTACTCTGGTCTTTGGTGATGAGTAGACAGAGTGGGCATACCTTTACCACTGAAAATGTTGAGCTAAATAAAGCCCTGCTGTAATAAGTAGATGGCTTTGAAGAGCCTTGCAGTTTGAAGTGATTGTTGGGAGTGTAACAAAAGAGGAAAATTTGCTAGAGAAAAGCAAAAAGAATTAGCACAAAACTTCAACCTAGCAACTCATTTCTGCCTTTGCATGACACTGAACCAGATGTAGGAACTGATCTGCCTTTATTTTTAAATTTTTCTGCTTAATTTATTTCAGCAGTTAACTATCAAGTTATGGTGAAAGCTGTTTTAGGGAGGGACTGCCAAGGTGAAAGTGAAACTCAAGACTGGAAAAAAAATTAGTTTGATTGAAAACTGGCTTGGCTGGAAATTGACTTGATTTCTGTATTGAAATTGATGAATATCTCACCCTTAACAGATCAGTTTTTCCCAGCAGATACCACTTTTGCAAGAAAATATCTCAAACATGGTGAGGCCTTTATTATTAGTTTCTGAGATATTTCTGAGTCACTTTGGAAACAAGCTAGGAAGCTAGCAGCCAGGAAAGTTTTTTCTGGATGAAGGCTATAATAAAATGGTCAACGGGTTATTAAATTGGTTGATGTCAGAAGCAGAAATGCCTCAGGCATACAAGTGTACAGAATAATAACTGGAAATCTGTTATTTACAGTGTACACCTTTTGACTCTCTAAAAGTTTTTTACAGGACAAATCGTGATAAGTTTATTGTCTGAGTCTAACCAAATAAGAATTTTAGGAGCCCACTACAGTATTGGACATAACCATCAGGATTTGGATAGCAACTTTAAAATAATAAACAAACTTAGTTATGATTTGGGTTTTTTCCTCCCTAAAACTTCTGATAAAATAATTTCTCCTTATTCATCCCTGTGTGTGTATCTGTTTGTCTCTTTTAACTAATGACATTTATTTCTTATTATATTTGATCAACTCCCTTGATAACCACTGGCTTAAACAATTTGACAAGTAGATAAGCCTCTTTCTTATGTGTGTGCATACCTGTGTATTGCACTTCCAGATATCTTACTGAATCAGTGAAAATGAAACAGTGGTAGTGCTTACTCAGATCAATCACTATAACTTAGCAGAGAACAGTGATCCACAGTTCTTTGTTTTGTCATCTTTAATTGCAGTTTAATTTGCTCAAAAGCTCTTGAATTGAACTGTGGAAATCAAGGTCATATATCTGCAGTTGTATTTGTCATATAGAACAAAACTGTCAGCACTGAGCCTTCTGTGTGAACACACACCAATGGACTATATTTCTGCTTGCGTTCAAAGCACGAATTAAATACTTTGCAATTCTCTGATCTTATCTCAAAGATAATTTTTCATAACGTCAAATGCAATTCTTTATGAAGAATTCAGCTGTGACAATACAGCAGGACACATTAGCTTTTCTGTTACTCCTTTAACAACAAGCACAGAATATTGTTCCTTTATTAGGGTATTGCTCCATTAATATTGAATCTTTTGAGGAAATAAACCACTTCTTTTTCCTAAGGAACTCACTGCAAATTGGCAGCAAATATCACATCACAAAGCAGACTACATGTTCATAAAATTGTAAATAATTTCACAGTATTTCTTCTGTTTGTAATGTAATATTTCACTGCAGTTCCCATTTCACGTAGATTTTTGTCTGGATCCTGATCACTCCTCATCTAAGAGTTTAAACTGTGCAAAGCTTAATCAAAAATAAGTACAAAGGCATTGTCTTAGTATTCTACATTTTCTTCTTTCTATTTCCCCTGGGAGAGGTGAAGGAAAACAGAAGAAATGAAAAAAATCACAAGTGAAAACCAAGTTAAATATTTCTACTAGCTCACAAATTCCAATACCATAGAAATCAACCCAAGCACTTACATACACACCCAGAGCTGCAAGGGTGCAAAAGATTGAAAATCAGAAAGGTATGGATACAGACTTTTAGTTCAGCACACTGTAAATGTAAAGCTGTCTCTACCTGTGCTCTGACAGATTTTACACCATCGGAAAATAAAAGCAAAAGAACAAAAAAAAACCCCACAAACAAACCCATCCCCCAAAAAAACCAAACCAAACCAAACCAAACCAAACCAAACCAAATCAAACAAAAAAAAATAACAAAAAAATAAAAACACAAAAAAACCCCACAAAAACAAAACACCCCCCTCTCCCAGAAAAAACCAAACCAAACCAAAAAACCAACAAACAAAAAAACCTCCAAAACCAAAATAAAACAGCCTTAAGCCCTCAAAAATCAATCCAATCCAATGACAAACCTCCCACCAAAAACTGAAACCAATTTCCCATCTCAACTACTGTAAATTATAGACAGGATGTTGTAGCAATGATTTCATACACTTAATTTCTAAAATTTAGCACTGATAATCAGGGAGTACACAGGCAAAGTTTGCACAATGCTGTCAGTGAGCATGAATCTTTTAATTAATTTTTATGCATTCAAGAACTAGAATGTTAATTAAAATTTACATTAACATAAGTTTTCACTTTCTGTTCTGTACAAGTTCCTCAGTTATTTCTGTTGTTAATTAACCCTGAAGGCAGATGTGTGGTTTCAAAAGGTAGCAATATACACTCTATGAATCTTCTACATAAATATTTTAAGGAAATTAATTTTATGAATCAGTAACAAAAGACGCAAGATGCTACTAGGTTAATATTTTGGAATGTTAACATTCAAATAACATCAAAGAATGAGGATTTATTCCTTGGGATTTGAAGAGAAAATAAATGTATTGGCAACCAGATTGATAAGACTGTGAATTAACTCGGAATTAGGAGCACAAAGAGTTCTGGAATTCTTGAAAAATCTAAAATAGGGGTTTTGTCCTATTCTCTTTGTTAAGGTTGTTTGCTTGATATTATTAGGCCTGAAGAAAAATTAGGATGACATTTTAAATTGAAAACCTATACCTGATGAGATTTGACCTTGATTCAAGAAAGCACTCATACATAGTCTTAAATAAGAGGATCACTCCCTCCTGTTCTAAAACACTCTTCGCTTATTATTAGGAATCCCTCATTTTTTTGTGACCTTTATCTGCTCTGCTTGCTCTCTCCAGCAGTCTTTTTAACAGTGGAAGTTCTTTTCATATTTACAAAGAATTTGGGGATGTTATCTGTGTCTAGTAGTGTGGATAGGTAGGAAAGAATGAGATATATCAACTGAAGGCCAACAGGTCCTTCAGGTAGTAAGTGACAAACCAGTAAAGGAACTGCTTTGTAAAATCTCTCTAAATATAATTGCCCACTACTAGATCTAGGAACAGAGCAAATCCTTTCAATACTCCCTTTAAAGCCTGTATAAAAATTCAGAAACATTGATCTACAATTAAGGACTCTACAGAGACCATTTGAGAGAAAGAGCATCCTGGGCATCTGTTCAGGCACAAAGTGATTCCAATTTTAGCAGTAAATGAATTTCATGACAGACAGATGTGTTTAAAAGGTTTAAGGAAGGACAGCTTACTTCTTTTTCTTTTTTTTTTCTTTTTTTCTTTTTTTTTCTTTTTTTCTTTTTTTTTTCTTTTTAATAGAAGAATTTGTACTAAACAAGTTTTCAGAGAAAAAGGCTTGGCACATTTTCACAGCAAGACATCAAGACTGCAGTTTTTATGTCCCTTTGGGATACCCTTCTGTCTAAAGGATTCACTATAAGTTATGACTTTGCTCTACTACAGGTAACTGAGCCTTTTGGTAACTAAAAAAGAAAAGGAACATTATTAAATTTTATACCATATTGGCTAGAAAAGGGTATGAGCAATTGGTGTTGAAAAATCTATTTGGTATTTTTAAATTAAAAGATAAGCAAAAGTGAGAAACTTGGGTTAATTCTGTCCATCCCATATGCACAATGTTGTTTATATATTTTGTAGTGCTTTGAACAAGATTGTGATCCTTCTGAGTTCAATATGGGGAGCTTATAGACTATACACAAATACTTTGTTCATTTTTTAATTAGTTTTTTTCTGACTGAGAAGACTGGAAAGTAAACAAATCAGAAAAATATTAGGAAGACTCAAGCTATGATAAAGCAAAAGAGTAGATCTACTGCCACAAATTCGCAAGGAATGAGGTTTTTTGCCATCACTTTTCATGCTTTGTACTTTGAAAGGACTTGGCACATGACCAAGTTTCTCTAGGAATAACAATGTACATCAGCTGACCTCTGTTAAAATTAACATCTTGCACCCTGTCATGCTCAGCAAAGATAGCAAAGCTAAACAAAACATATCTAAATGTTTCCACAATTCATGTGATTTTGATAAAGGTATTTGGGAAATTAGCAAGATATATATATACATATTATAGAAAATTCAGACTCAGGAAAAATAGGAGCTGTTTCAATTTTGACAGCTGCTGTATATTATCTTGTAAAAATCATACTTCTCCATAGAAATAATTGCAATATTATCACAGTTATGAGAAGGGCAGATCTGATAAGGTAAATACTAAGGGAAAAAAAAAAAATCGGAGACTGACAAAAGAAATTAGGAATTCAAGAAATACAGTTGCTACCCCCTGCAAATACACAGTGATGTACTCTTACACTTCTGTTCATTCCTCTAACTCTAGCACATACTAGTTAGTCATGCCAGAGATGACAAGTGGGAAGGAAATCAGTCAATTATTTGTACAACTTGTTTAAAACATGCACTGCTACAAACTTGTGTCTGGTTTCCATGGTAAGCAGGTGAGCTCAGTGCCAGCCTGTCAGTGAATTGAGTTCTAGACTGAAGATGCTTCACCCCAACATGAAGATGGAATATCCATGTTCTTTGCCCCCTTGCTGTGTCCCCTAAAAAAGACATTTTCAAAGGAGAGACACACTACAGTGACAGATCACACAGCCCAGATGTCAGCTTCTTGTGGTTATCTCCAGTTAACTTTTGAAAATAAATGTGATAAATATAATCTACATGAAAACAGAGAAAAGATCTGACTTTTGTTCTGTCTCTGACCAAAACCTTCCTATAACCAAGCTGTGAGTTAAATGTGTAAAACATCTCTGAGAAGATGGCAGGTTCCTCATAGACTCACAAGCCCTGAATAACAGAATTGCTAAAGTATGGTTGCTCTAGGCTTCCAATATTTTCCCAAGTGAGCTGGCAAGCAGAGGCTGGCAAAGGACTGTTTAATGTGCCTGAAGGCATCTGCTGTATCTGGACTAGCAGTCTGGGTTCCTAAGGTCAGTCATGTCTCAGAACCTTAAAAAAGAATTTTCCATTTTATAGGAAATGTTATCCAGTCATATAGTGAACGTTTGATGAGAGGAGAGTTATATGTTATCATTGCTACATCTTAAATATAATAAGGCATTTCATCCACTGCTTATAAAAATGCACAAAATTGAAATACACCTACACACCATATAGCCAGGACTAATTTGACTAAAATTATGTAGATCCCTGCAACAGGTACTAGTGCAGTCTCCTTACCTTCTGCTGTGGTCCTTGTGGTGTGGTTGTATTATTCACTCAGCAATGACTGTGATGACACATTAATTCAACTTGTTAAAAAGCCTGCAAATGAAAAATATTTAAAGAAAGCAAGACAAAAGCTGAAACTCAACAGGAGCTGGCAAGTATGACAGGAAATTATAGAGGTCCAGTTCTACACTGGAAATACACAAAGAATAAGGTGCACAGGCAATTTTTCTGAAAGAATTCTGTAATTGAATATTGCTGCTATGTTTCTCTAATCAAATGCAGCCTAACAGGCCCAGAAAAACAACTGCTTTTCCTCTGCAGTTTTAATTTAATACCCATAAGCAGCTGCTGTATCCCAGATTGCATCATATCTCTCATTACTTGAAGGCTGTGGTTTACCACTGAGGCACCCCCAGCATACTAAAGGCAACCCAAATAGTAACTATCTCTTATACAGTATAGTAGAATACTGTATGACTAAATTGTGTCAAACAGTTGGAATTATCTAGTCTTCAGTCTGTATCTTGTCTTACATAACCTGCATTAGGCCTGTGAGTTCGGAAAGTCACATTGGAAGCTTGCCAATCCTCAGGAATTCATTGGGATTTTAAAGCTCCTAATGATGTTAGCCGATATCACTGCCAAATATTTGTACAAGTGACTTTGGTTTGTTGCTCTTCAAATGAAAAGATAATCAGATGAGAGATTCTCCTAGGCTTTTTAAAGTGGTTTGGTTTTTGGTTTTTGATTTTTTTCCCTAAAATTAACTGGCAAGTACAATTATCTTAGTCATTTAAACCATTACTTCTCAAGGAGAATATATTGAAGTCATAAAAAAATTAATTCTGATTCAATACCTGTAGATTTTGGAAATGGAGGTAATTCTCAGCCTTCATATTCTCTGCACTATAATGGATAGTTGTTCTCTGGGCGTTTACATGCAGTGCTAGAGGCAAAAAGTCTAAACTACTGCTTTATATCAGCATAAATGGCATTTCCTACCAAAAACTGTTTTACTCCCAGCACTACTGTTGGTATGTACTAACAAAAATTCAAGTGGCAAATTAAAGATTTCAGTCTGACATTATCTAATCTGAAGATTAGATTCCAAGATAATTACACATTTCAAATAGAAATTAGATTAAAACTTGACTGATAGTCTAATTGAATTGGAGTTCAGTTTGGTAATTCTTGCTTATTGCAACATATTGAAACAGTCTGGTGCATGTAAATGAAGACTGTAATAGTATAGCTGGAATACTTCGGTCTCTGCATATCTGTAATCACTGGTTTGTTTCAGTTCAAGGAGATGGCTCATCCTTAAGGAGGTTAAGCTACTTGGTAAGGCTCCAAGACCTTGCAAAGATTTTCTCTAAAGTGACTCATCTACCTCTGTGTATGTGTGTTTTACATATTTAAATGGTCATATTTAAATATCTCTATGTTTTTTCAGCTCAGTATGAGTAACTGATTCTCAAATGAGGTATTTAAACCTTTATGCACTCTACTCAGATATAATTGTTCTTTATCTGACACCCCCTGCATAGGATGGAGCTAGCAACAAGTACAAAGGAGGTTTGTCTGGGCTAGGATTACATCATCAGGCTCCCAAAGAAGCGCAGTGAGATGAGGTGCTAAGGAGAGTATGATCTTACTTGTATTGTAGTTGTGTATTGGTTAATTTGTACTCACAATAAAGTTTGGCAAACTAGCTCGACTGTAGGGTACACAGTTTTCTGACCTCACAATTTCGTATCTTAATGTTCATTATGGAGACTACATTTCACTTTTCCCCCTCTAATTAAAGTCAAGTTGTGATTTCACTGAGTGATTTTGATTGAGTATTCATATTCTGGAATTATACCTCTTTTTCCAGCATCCTTTCTCACTAGTAACTGAAAGGGAATAGTTTTGTTCCTAAGTGACTCTTCTTACACTCATGGTACTCAGTTTTCCACGTATGGGTTAAATACTGAAGGGGCAACAACTGCATGGAAAAATAAAGCACTCAGTATGCTTTCAGCAAGTGCTGGACAACATCCAAAGACACAAGCTTGTTTTAGCAAAAGGGGATGTTGGCTGGAATCCTGGTGGCCTGATAAGGAAAAAGAACAAATACAGAAATCAAATCAGATTCTCTCAGGCAGACAGTGAAGAGTATTACTCATAGCACTTTATTAACATTGACTTTCTAAAGGTTTGCCATTTATGATATTTTGGGTCCTCAGTTCACTGAAAGGTTTTTTATTTTTTTTATCAGTCCTTCAGCACTTCACTGATATGAGCGAATTAATTCTTCTTTATCAACACAAGAAGAACCTCTACTCACTCTTTCACTTCATAGAATAGAAATGGAATCATAGAATAGCTTAGGTTGGCAGGGAGCTTTAAGGGTCAGCTAGTTCAATCTTCCCTGTCATGACCAGCAGCATCTTCAACTAGATCAGATTGTCTCAGGGCAAGGTCCAGCTTCACCCTGAATATTTCCAGGGATGGGGCATCTACCATCTCTCTAGGCAACCTGTTACAGTGTTTTGTTGTAAAAAAACTTCTTTTTTATATTTAATCTAGTCTAATCTAAATTTGGTTTTTTGGAGCCCCATGAGGTTCACATGGGACCACTTCTCAAACTTGTCCTCTGGGTGGCATCTCATCTCTCAGACATATCAACCACACTACTTGGCTTGGTATCATCTGCAAACTTGCTGAGGGTACATTCCATCCCACTGTCTATGACACAGATGAAGATATTTAACAGTACCTGTCCCAATAGAAACTCATGAGGGACACCCCTT
Organism: Acropternis orthonyx; assembly: GCA_035583155.1. Lineage (NCBI taxonomy): Eukaryota > Metazoa > Chordata > Aves > Passeriformes > Rhinocryptidae > Acropternis > Acropternis orthonyx. The sequence goes on along the minus strand of JAWWEU010000081.1, from coordinate 94,943,052 downwards.
ATGATTGATCTTCATCTGGACATTGAGACTGATTGCCATCCAACTAATTCCTCATCTGTATGGTTATTCCTCTACAAAAAAATCCTTTATATTTTCCAAATTTGCTACCTGTCATTCTGAATGGACAGTCTTTCATTTACATATTCATATTTTCAGGTTTCTTTAAGTCTTTGCAATCCTATACATTTTTCAAGGATGGTGTTAATTTGGGGCAAAAGGTGGTTTATGGCTCATGAGAATTATTTAAATGTGTTTAACATTCTGTATGCTTTTCTATTAATAAATAATTATTCCTCATAGTTCAATACACTAGAAAGTTATACTCAAAAAGCATAATGTGTTATCATTCAGCAACAATGCTTGAATTGTTAAGGAAGATTTATTTCAAATATTAATTGGTTTTTAATTTTTAATTTTAGCAACAATAGAGTTCATATTTCATTGTAGTCACTCAAATGTGAGAAAGCAATGTCAAACAGTACCAAAGGTTTCTGACATGACCAAGACAGACTCTGAGTGCTATTGTCTATTGCAGTTTCATTAGCCTTAATAACTGTAGCTAATAGGTCATGTTGTGCAAAGAAAAAAAAAAAACGAAAAAGCATAATGAAATGCTATTTCTATGAAATTACATCATCCATTATTCAATACTAGGATTTATAAAATTTTAAAAGCCTTCTATCACAAAAATTAACAGAGAAAAATAAAGATCATTTGAGGTGAAACCTCGTTTTTATGCTTTGCTATATTACATGTCTAAACGAGTGTCTGCAGCCTATCCTGAAAATGGAACACATTGACTTCTTGAGAGGAGAAGGTCATAAAAGCACACCCAACCATCATCATCCAACATTATCACTGACATGTGGAAAAGGATACAACAGAGACATAAACAACCCCCATATCAGAAAAACAGAACACATCATGCACAATTTTTGTAGTATACAGTAGCTGTACAGGAAGAGGATTGTACCCATAAGAAAAGGTGCTGAAAGCTAGTTTTATACTTGCTATTCTATGAGATAAAGTTAAAAGCTTAATTTTTGTTAATGTGAGTCTGGGAATCACAATAATAGAAATTGAAGTTACTCAAAATTGTGATATCAATAAACACATGGAACATATGTCATGAGGAACAAAATTTCCTATGAAACTCAGTAGCATATAAGACCAATCACCCAAAGGTATTTTTCAATAAAAATAAACAAAACCCTTTTCCTTTCCCCTATACACTCTACTGAAAAAAATCACAACACTGTTGAAGTGCCACAAAAATGTCAAAGAAATGCTCTCAAACTTCAAGCATAGGGACATCACACTTGCCTGTTATTACACTGTTTAAATGCTGCACCTTAAAATGCAGTAGTAATAGGATCCCAAAACTAAATTCTGAAGCTTAATATTGTAAAAAGTCAACAGTATTGACAAGATAAATTGGCCGAAAAAAACTCTACAAGAACAGGTTTGTCAGCAAATAATGTTTTTAAGAACAAATTTTCAACACTGAGCTCTAGGGAGATGTATTTAAAATATTCGTGCTGGAAGCTTTGAAAGAGATTTGGTTCCTTCTCAGCAATTAGGTATATATCTCAAGGACAAATGAAGACCAGAAAATTTGTAGTAGCAAGATCCAAATTCCATTCACAGTTTATGTGTCCTATCAATAGCAGTGTGGCCAGCAGATTGAGTGAGGTAGTTCTCCCATTCTACTCCGCTCTGGTGAGACCCCATCTGGAGTTCTGCATCCAGCTCTGGGGTCCCGAGCACAGGAAGGGCAATAACCTGTTGCAAGTCTAGAGGAGGGTCACTAAGACAATCAGAGGGATGGAACACCTCTCCTATGAGGAAGGGTTGAAAGATTTTTTTTCAGGCTGGAGAAGAGAAGGCTTCAGACTGACCTAATTCTGGTCTTCAAGTATCTGAAGAGAGCCAAAAAGAAAGATGGAGAGGGACTACTTAAAAGAGCATGTTGGGACAGGACAAGGGGAAGTGAATTCAAACTGAGAGTAGATTTATACTAAATAATAGGAAGAACTTATTTACTGTAAGGGTGGTGAAGTACTGGCACAGGTTGTATAGAGACATTCTGGATGCTCCAATCCCTTGAATTGTTGTGCTGGTTTAAGGTAAACCAGCAGGAGAAAAGAACCCAACTCACAAAAGGACTGCAAGTCAGAACTACAATTTAATAAAAAGATCACAATAAGTACA